>CM045495.1:40758913-41358913 GCA_024704745.1 Rosa lucieae
AGATTGGAGGAGAGAAAAGAAGAGTAATGTCGGGGTTGGGACTGTAAATTAAGTGCTACTGGTATTGGTGACAGGAGAGATGAGAGAGAGTAGAATTCTCATCGCCGTGTCGTCGAGGAGAGACAGATGGCAAGAGAGAAGAAATATGTCTGGGTTGAAAATATTATAAATCGACGCCCAGTGCCGAGCCCGCCTAGGCGGTTGCCGAAACCTAGAACGATTTCCTCCATCACCTAAGCACTGTTGTTTTGTTTTGCCTGCAGAGATTTCTATCCTCATTACCTTAAATAAAATTTCTCAAAAAAAAAAAAAATCACCTTTAATAAAAAATCAAAATATATCTTCTTTTTTTCTCATTTGTAATTTTACTTGTTTGTCATTTTTCATTGACATGGTTTTCATAGTATCTTTATAAGGGGTATTTAAGTAAAAATAATATTTTAGCTGATTAATACTTAATTTGTAATAGATAAAATAATTAAAACAAAAGAATCCTACTACGCCAAACTCTTTTCATATAAAAGATGATCTAGAATTTGGATTTCCAAAAAAGTTCTCTTAGATTGTTAGTGACAGTCAGCAATGCAATTCTCTTCTAGTCGAGCCACTAACCTTACTACGACATCAACAAACAAAGATTATTAGCAAAACCAAAACTTAAAAAAAGATTGAAATTCTGCAACATTGAAAACCCTAATTCGAGATTTAAGGTACTAAATGAGGAGAAGAGAAACTAAGAGAGTCGAGATAGATGAGAGGGATTGCATGACAGAGACTTTGCTGCTGGGAGATATAGGTGTTTGGAGGTTTGTATAGGGAAGTAGCAGAGCAGTGATTGTCGAATAGTTCAAAGAACTAAGATCAATGGAGAGGCTAAATATATGTGAGATCGAAACTACATTGTTTCAATCCTAGTCAATTGATATACACTTTGTTTTTGCCAAACCCTATCTAGACGAATATCTATATATATATATATATATATCTATATATACAAATTCTATCCAGAGCGGAGCTCTGCTTTGAAATTAAAGTGTGAAGTTCGAGTTTTGGGTCATTTTTCGGTCACATATCCACTTCTCGACTGTTCAAATTTTAAGTATTAGTGTCTAGATCATCTCTGCAAATTTTCAGCCAAAATGATGATCGTTAAGGTATTGACAACTGCCTTAAAGCTAGTACGGTTCAGGTTGATAGATTCAGTCCGTCCATTGGTTTAAGCGAGTTAGATACCTTAACGATCATTAATTTGGCTGAAAATTTTCAAAGATGATCTATACACTAGTACCTAAAAACTGAACTGTCAAAATATATGTATATATATAGATTTTATCCAGAGCGGAGGTCCGCTTTGAAATTAACGAGTAAAATTCGAGTTTTCGGTCACTTTTCGGTCGCATATCCACCTTTTGACCATTCAGTTTTTAGTTACTAGTGTATAGATCATCTCTGCAAATTTTCAGCCAAATTGATGATCGTTAAGGCATCGATAACTGCTTTAAAGCTAGTACGGTTCAGGTTGACAGATTCAGTCCGTCCATTGGTTTAAGCGAGTTAGATAGCTTAATGATCATCAATTTGGTTGAAAATTTGCAAAGATGATCTATATAGTAGTACCTAAAAACGGAACGGTCGAGATGTGGATATGCGACCGAAAACTCAAACTTCACACGTTAATTTCAAAACGGAGCTCCACTCTGAATAAAATCTGTATATATATATATATATATATATTTTTTTTTTGTTAACAAAAATTAGGGACGAAATTTTTCCCTAATTCTTTTTGTCCAAAATTTGAAATTTGATGCACCTAACCACTTAAATTTTACCACTTATTTGTAAAAGGACTAAATACTGTTTAGTCCTTGAACTTTTGCCCTAAAAACACTTCAGTCCCTGACCTTCTAATTTCACACATTTAGCCCCTGAACTCTAAAATTTTGAACCAATAGGTCCTTGCTGACCAAAAACTAGGTTAAATCGATGACATGGCAATTTTTTCGCACCAAAATGTCTATTCTACCCTCAATTTTTTTTTAATAAATTTATTCTTTTTTCTTTTCTCTTTTTCTATTTTTTTGTTTGTTTAATTTTTTTTTTTTTTCGTCTGTTTTCTCTTCTTCTTCCAGCTCCATCAAACCTCCGCCGTCCCCCCCTCACTTTCTCGGCCATAAACTAATAATTTTATTCTCCATCTCAAACCTCAAATCTTACCTTGTTCGTCATGTCTTGTTTCACCACTTTGCAATTGCTTTCTTCCTCTTGTTTCTGGTCCAGCTCGGTTTCGGTGGTTGGAAACTCTCCACTCTAGCGGAGCAGCAGCCACTGGTGCTCAAGTTCGATAACAGCGACCTTCTCAAGGGCAACATCACCGTCAATCTATTATGGTATGGTCACTTTACCCCAATCCAGCACTCCATAATTGTAGACTTCATCCAGTCCCTCAGTTCCCCGCGTCGTGCCCCACTCCTTCCCTCAACTTCTTCCTGGTGGAAAACCACCGAGAAATACAAGATCAGATCTTCCACCGTCCCCTCCACCAGTCCCTACGACATCCTTTGCGGCGTCCCCTACACTGCCCTCTACACTGAACCCAAAAGACCAGAAAAGCCGTCGTGGACGGTGAACACCCAAAACATCAATTCCATCAAAATTCAACTATAATATAAATCAATCACATCAATGTGCAGAGCATGAAGAGTAGATGAATTTTCTCACCTCATGCACTACCGATTTCGGTCAAAGCTGCAAGAAAAAGCCCAGAAATAGTCGGAGAATTTCGACGTCGATTCTCGCCCCATGGTCGACGGAAGACCAAAACGATTCCAGACGGACGTCGGCAACGTCGAGATGGCTCGACCACTAAACCATCCCCAACCCCACCGGCCGACGTTCATCGTCTTCTCCCCAGATCTGATCATCTTCTCTCTAAGCCTCGATTTCGAGTTCGAATCGGAGCTCCAAACAGCTGCTCCACCATAGAGCATTCCTCCGCCGACGCCTTTTGAAGTTTGGCGGTGTTTGGCTAAGGCTTCTGGCCTGATAAGGCCGATTGGGGTTCACAGCTAGGCGAGAAATAATGAAGAGAAGAGAGGGAGTAAGGAAGCGGAGGAGAAGAGATAAACAGACCCAAAAAAAAGACAAAAAACAAAACAAACAAATAGAAAAAGAGAAAAGAAAAAAGAATTAAAAAAAATTTTATTAAAAAAAAACTGAGGGTAGAATAGACATTTTGGTGCCAAAAAATTTCCACGTCATCGATTTAACCGAGTTTTTAGTTGGCAAAGACCTATTGGTTCAAAATTTTAGAGTACAGGGACTAAACATGTGAAATTAGAAGGCCAGGGACTGAAGTGTTTTTAGGGCAAAAGTTCAAGGACTAAATAGTATTTAGTCCTTTGTAAAATCTAAAATGTATAGGGGACAAAATTAAATTTCGTCCCCAACTAAATTTCAAGACCAATATTTTTTGTCTCTAAATAGCGTCAGTGGAGAGTTTTGAAAAACAAAACTTTTAGGGACAAAATAAATTTTTTTGTCTCTAATCATGTGTTTGGGGGACGAAAAATTGGTCCGTCGCGAAAAGATTTGTCTCCAAAAGGGTTTTCTCTAGTAGTAGAGCGTCCAGAAACACATGGAAGCCAACTTCTCCATGTTAACCTTAGGCATGAACTGTCTGGTAATTTCAAGATCCTTGATTGAAGCCAAAATGTTATCAATGTCATTTGAGTCTCCATGAGGTGTTTCAGAATAACTGTCAAGGATAAATGAAGTTAGGGAAGGCATGTTTGGGAAACATCATGAAATATCACATATCAATGTACACCCATGCAGTCTAGGTAAGAGCATCTCCAACCATTTAGTCAAAAGCCAAAGCCATATGCAAAATTTGACTCCCCTAGTGTCATCACTATTCATTCAATTTTTCCATCTCCAACCATCTTTAGTCAAAAGCCAAAATCATTTAATAAATTAATCATTTTAGAGAATTAATTAACTACAATATGAATTTATATATCATACATAATTATATATGTTATATAATATACCGTCATTAAAAAAAATTATTTATTTTTGAGAATCTATATATTCGTGCCACATGTCAATACTATTCAGATCCGATATCTTATCTCTATCTCGGTTGAGATTTTATTTACCACGTGATAAGATAAGATTTTCTATCTCAACTTTATTACTGATTTTAGTGCCACGTGTCAGTCGTTGAAAGGCTGGTTAGATTACGTTTTTGATTTTTATCTGCTACGTGTCGTATCCTATCTTCAGATATCCTTTTCCAACCCTCCATAAATACGGAGTCATTCACTCCATCATAGCTCACCAATTCACAAACACATCTCTTCTCATATCAGAAGCTTAGAAATTCTAAACTTCCTTTTCATTTTATATTTTTGGTTTCTTGTTGCAATGAATAGGTTCCTGAAATTGCTGATGCAAGAGGAAGAAGATGCCATTACAAGAAATCATCAAAGAGCCCTAGTGATGCAGCAGCTTCCTCTCATATCTTGAACATCCAAGAGGAAGAATCACAGTGGGGTGGTTCACAGCCCGGGCACCAGTACATCGCAAGAGATAGATAAGCTACGGATCGACGACTGAAAGCTCTATACTTCACTTCGTTGTGCAGGTTCCAGGACGATGTATTTCGCAGAAGGTACAGAATGCGACCTCAAGTGTTTGAACAAATGATGCATGATGTCGCCAACCACGATCCGTACTTCGTGCAAACTAATGATGCCTCCGGCAGAGTTGGTTTGTCTACCAAACAAAAGCTGACTTGTGCTATGAGGATGCTTGCTTACTGGGTTCCAACCGACCTGTGTGATGAGTTTCTAGACATAGATGAATCTACAGCTTTGGAGATTTTGTCGCACTTTACTAGAGCAATCTGGAATGTGTACCACCAGCATTACCTTCATCGACCAACTTCGGCAGATTTGCAGCTGTTGCTCGATGTTGCCGACAAAAGGGGGTTCCCTGGAATGGTGGGAAGTCTCGACTGTATGCACTGGCAGTGGAAAAACTACCCAACCTTATGGCAAGGGCACTTCACTGGTTATAAGGGAAAACCCACAATCATTCTGGAGGCAGTCGCATCATACGATGCTTGGATTTGGCACGCCTATTTCGGACTTCTAGGTTCCCTTAATGATATCAATGTACTTGGAATGTCTCCATTATTCAACGAAATATGCACAGGTGAGGCTACTCGAGTTTCATACCATGTAGGTGATAGAGAATATGGCCAATGCTACTACCTAGTTGATGGGATCTACCCTAAATGAGGATATTTTGTGAAAGCAATTAGAAATCCAATTACGCCAGAGCAAGCTCATTTTACAAAGATGCAGGAGTCATACAGAAAAGACGTTGAGAGGGCATTCGGAATTCTCCAAGCTCGTTTTGCAATAGTAAGAGGACCCGCCCGTGGATGGGATAGAGAGGATCTCCAATACATCATGATGACCTGCATTATTTTGCACAACATGATTGTTGATGATGAGGGTGAAGAAGATGAAGAGTTGTCTGTTGACCCCGATGATATCCCCACCAGACCAAGGAAAGCACAAATATATGAGAGGTTTGAGGATGATCATGACGTTGAGCGCAACCGTCCTGAACTTGAGGAGTTCATGACCCATTATGAGGGGGTTAGATGCCCAATTGTGCATAGAGTCCTAATTCAAGGAGATTTGGTTAATCACCTCTGGAACATGAAGCTGCAAGCAGAGCGGAACCGCAGATGAAGAGATTGTATTATCACGCTTTCAATAATTGGCAATGTGGCCATTGTGTGGTTTGAGGAGTTTGTGTTCTATGCTTTTGTAATGCAGTGTGGTTTTATTTTATTGTTTGTGTGTTTATGCTTTTGTAATGTAGTGTGTTTTATTGTTATGAATAAAAGTGAGATAAAAATAAAAACTTGTTTTTATTTGTTAATTATAAAATAAAGCAACAATTTTTTTTCATAATTGAAAAACAAAAGTGAAAAAGTACAACCAATAAAATATTTCTAATTTCTCCCCATCCATTCAGTCTCTTGAATTGGCACGTAGAGGTCCAAGTTAGAGTCATCTTTACTATGTGGTGTATTTTCTTCAAGAGAAAAGGAGGGTTGACGAAATGCACGAGCACTAGAGCTTTGTTTCTCCCTCTCAATAATCCGTGCTTGCTTCCTCTCCCAATAACTCCTTTTTTTTGGTGTGAAAATTGACTGATCCACTGTCATTGTGCGAGCATCATCCGCCTGCTGCTCAGCTAATCTTGTCTCCTCCCTAAGTCGCAGCCTGTATTCAAGATCGCGCTCTCCTTGGTCTGCAATCCTTTGCATTTGCAATAAGAGTTCACATGTTTCGTCTTGCCTGGATTTTTTCTTAGCAGCCTTCTGAGCTTTTCGACTTGGGGGCGTGTATGCACATTTGAAGAGCTTGGGGACTCACTCGAGGGAGTGCCGTCGTCCTCTAAGTTGATAGAGGTAGGAAAACTTGAGCTACCGACATTCATGCCGGGAGGATTGCTAAAAATTTTTGTATCCTTTAACATTGGCCAACAATGCTCAAATGTAGACTCCTCTCCTTTAGCTAAGGTACGATATATTGACTTAGCTTGTAAAGTCCATAAATAAGAAGACATTAATCATGTACTATATATATTTATAAGAAAGTCAATAAACATAACATGCTAAAATAACGGTAAAATTAATTTTAAAAATAAGAATTAAATGTCAACAATAGTGATGATTACCTCATCAGTGGCGTTATCACCACTTCCTGGAAGAAGTGCCGCTTTGTTAAGAGCTTGACGCCATCTTTGGCATGCCGGTCTAATCTTTTTCCAACGACCGTCACACCCTCCTCCCAATCTAACCACGCCTCCGGGAGGCTTGCAAGTCTCGTATACTTCATGTACACGCTCCCACAATCTTTTTTTCTCTTGACTAGTACCCTTAGAACCGTCTTCACCAACGATAACTACAGCTACGCTCAAGGCTAGCTATATCTTCGGCGGCCTTCCAACACTCTTGTCTTGGGTTAGGCATCTTCTAAAAAAATTGAAAGCTAGCTAGATGAAGAACAATGGTGAAAAAGAATGAAGTTTGGAGGAGATTGGAGATGTTTTGGAGTGAAAAATTATGAAGAAGAGGATTAGTATTTATAGAATTTGTTAAACTTACTGTTCCAATGGGCTAAAAACATTTTTCTGATTTTTTAGAAAATTTTCTTTTATTTTTTCAAATTTTTTTTTGGTTTAAAATACATTTAATTTAGGGCTAAATACAAATTACTGCCCTGTGGTTTAGGTCCAAAATCAATTCAGTCCCTAAACTTCTAATTTCATCAAAAACACCCTTGCACTTTCAATTTTGATCTAATAGGTCCAATTTGTTAGTTTTCCGACAATTGAGTTATTTAACTTGTTAATGTGGCTCATATATGGCCTATGTTTTATGATGTGGTGTCGAGGTGGTCTGCATAGTCAATTTAGGAGTGAGTCCTACTATTAAAAATAAATATTTTTTCAACAAATAATCCAACTATAACTTGAACCCATAACAGAATATTAACGAATTGGACCTATTAGATCAAAATTGAAAGTGCAGGGGTGTTTTTGATGAAATTAGAAGTTCAGGGACTGAATAGATTTTGGACCTAAATCACAGGGTACTAACTAGTATTTAGCCCTTTAATTTATTATTAACCGTTGATTTTAATCCATACAATTTTTTGTCCGTCAGATTAGATATTCAGTAAATATATATTTACTTTTTCATTTTTAGAACCAATTAATCTCGGCCTTTCATTTTAAATCGAATTAACCATAGCTGCATCTCGTCCGTTGGTTTGAGGACCGTTGGAAGCCCCAACGGCTTCTGTCCTTGGAGGGGCCCAGTGTCGGCCACCTTACTGCGCGTTAGTTAGCCTTTGAACGTTTTTTTGTCCTTTTGCACGTTTATGGGATTCAGACTCCCCCTGCGCGTTGCCTCTATCTTCCTCAAAAGGTCCATGTGCATCTAGGGCCCACCCTTTTCCGTCCTCAGCCAAAATGGTTTTCGTTCCAGTTTCCTTCGTCAAAATGGCTCCACTTTTGACTAATAAGTCAAAATGGCTAAGCTTAGGGAATTGTTGGAGATGCCTTCCGGAAAAGCCAAAGCCATTTTGGCTTTTGACTACAACCGTTGGAGATGCCCTAAGCATGCATGGTTAAACCAAAAAATTCCCCTTTTGGATTGAAGCAAGGCCTGAGCTAGACGAAAAAAGATATTACACCGTTTTGATGTCTTTTGAAACATAACCAATCACATCCAACTGGAATTATACATACCAACAAAATTCACAGATAAATAGCTACTAAGTATTGAATATAAAGGGATTTCTGCCTTCCATTATTAAGTTCTAAAAAATTACATAACCTATTTATATGTAGGTTCATTTTGAACATTCAGTCTTTCACCAATTCCGATTCGTTTGACAAATCACACTCCAAAATGTTATTGTGACATGACATCATTAATGATGAAAATGAGCCAAGATACCTTGATTCATGTAGGTAGATTGAACCACCATTTCCTGAAATTGCTGTCTCATTCCCTTTTGAAAATCTTTCTTTTCTACCTTTGACCAATTTTTTCAATCTAATAAAAGTGGAAATTTTGTGGATGTCTTTCTGTAAGCAACATGTGAATACTCTTGGGTCATAGGACATAGCTGAGATAACTCTGTCATGCGTCTGCAGAAACAACAGGTTTAATAGACATTAGAAGGAAGCCACCAAATATGAAAATAAAAATGCAAGAAGCAAATTTTTTTTTTCATGCAAAATATCCTAAATAGATCATCATGAAAACTGACAATCGCAGGGAAGGAAGAAATTTCAACATCAAACACCCATTCACAAAAAACGAACATAAGAGCGTTGTCCCAAAAGAAGGATCCCTACCATTCATCAAGGAAATTAGCAAAAGAAGTTGTAATTTCTTCCTTGCCCATTCACCGTAAATCAGCTATAAACACCCCTTCTCAAAATCCAACGAATCAAGAAACCATAATTTGTATAATCAATAAATCTCAAATTTTCAATACTTAAAATCAGAAATTAAACACATTTTAGAAAAAAACCCACACTAAAACCACATTTCAGATAAAGCTAATTCTACAAAACCACATGCAACCATAGATAACCACGAACACAGAAAGCAGGCAATATCCATATGAGAAAGGCAAATAGCAAGAAGAAGCAATACCTTTGTTACTTATCAGCAAATCAATAATTTTGCCATATAAGAATCACAATCATATTAGGGTTAGTTTGGGATTGCTGTGACTTCTAAAAAAAACGGATGCTGCTGTGTTATGGAAATAATCAGCTGTGAATTAAAACAGTTTCATATTTGGTAAATAATATTTTTAAATGCAGAGTGTGTTTTGATCCGCAGCAGCTTCTAAAAGCAATCTCTGGGTTGCTTCTAAAATCTGTTGCCAGTGACCTATAACTTTCACTTAAAGCTGTTGTTTTATATTTATTTACCAAACACAATAAAATTTAAAATTTTGAACAAAAGCTGATTTTTTTAAAGAGAAGCAATCCCAAACGGGGCCTTAGTTAGTTCACACTCCAAACTGCAAATATCATCATTTGTCTGAATGCATATATACTCATCATAATGCCTGCACATAATGGATTTAACCTCCCTTGGAATAGGTTCTCTTTGGTCTCTCAGCATTAGATATTACGTAGTAACTGGGGGGAACAAACTGTGATCTTCTGTCTTGAGAAGCATCCAAATTAAGTTTTAATGACAATACACCAAATAGTATTACATGTTTCAGTGATAGGTGACCTCAGACCCTCAGTTACATAAAAGAATGATTAGTAGAGTGATGTTTTTCACTCCAGGGAAGTAATACCCCTTTAGAGAAATAATTTTCAATTGAAAGTTTGAAACTATACTAAATGAAGAAATAACATATCGTGGATTTACAAGTTGGACAATTAACAACTACAAACATTGGGAAACAATAATAGTCTAATAGAGCATTTCTTTCAGAGAAAAGGATTATTACCTGATGCAGAATCATCAAATTGGCTATCGATTAAATGCTTACCCGATTCATCTTCTTCTTTCTCATATTAAAACCTAATTACCCCGATACATCTTCTTCCTTCTCTTCTCGATTGGGTTTGCAATACATAGGTTTAAATTCATGGAGGTCCTCTTTCTCACTTTCTATCCAACCCAAGCATAAAAGATAAAACAATAGAACAAAAGAACGATGATTTGTTATTCAAACAGAAGATAAAAAGAGAAGAGTAGATGATTGATGTTATCTTTTATGGATAGATTGATGATTACTCTGTGATGCAACATAAGATTAAATCCTGAAGACAAATAGATGTCTCTAATGCAAGAGGGACCCAAAAGGTGAGGCTTCGGACATGGCGTTGTACACTGGGATGAATGGCACAGATGTAATAACCAACAATAAAAGGGGCAACCGTCATTTCAATTCAGCATGAACATAGTTTTTTTTTTTTTTTTTTTTGTGAGAAAAGCATGAAAAGAGCTAAGAGCTCTAGTCTATAGTAAATTGACCAAGCAGATTTCAACTTCATAGTAGAAATTCCAAGAAGTCTGAAACATGTTTATTGTTTCTGTTTATGTTTTTACTATCCCCACCTGATGGCAAATTGTACACGACATGGATGAAATGAATGAAAGTTTGAGGATAAAAGTTGAGGTCTTGGTTCCACTCCATATCCTTTCACTGGATAGTTTGGTTTGGTTCATTCCATATTCTAAATAAATCACTTTCTCTTCTTTCATTGCATTTATTACAAACTTTTTAACAACTTTTCGGATAACTTTCCTTATGTTACCAAATATCAAAATAGAAAGTTCTTCGGAAATTTCATTTCCCTTCTCATGGAGTCATGGAAAAGACGAAGGAATTAATTTATTTTCTGTGAACCAAACGAGACCTAAGAGTTGAGGTCTTAGTTTGACTCCATATCCTTTCAACATGATAGTTTGGCTTGGTTCAGTTAAGTGTCATTCAGTTAATCAAAATAGACAGCGATTAATTTGACATTCATGAAGTATGACATAAAGTTTATTTGATTATATATTATTATTATTTTCTCTCTATGGACACAATTTTCAAACCAATATCATTTGGTCTAGTGGAATCAATCTCCTCTTATTGAAAGATGTCCTAAGTTCGATCCCAAGTTTGATTGATGAATAACTAGTTATCATAAAATAAAATGAAAAATTAAGCTGTTCTAACCACATTCCCATCATTCCCCGCAAGAACCCAATACTTGTCCTTCCTTGTAATCCTAGTGCACTTGTAAGAAAGAGTTGCAGCTATAATCCTTTGTACTTAATTTGCTACCTCAAAGCTAGTCTTTCCAGAAGTAGCATTGCATGTTTTTTCCGGAGCCAACTTATTTAAGAATGTGATTTCATATGATGGAAACGGGTTCATTGCGAAGAAACACGGATCCATTGCTTTCCACCCTCAAACTGTGGTTCCATGAAACATGCTTTGGTGGCTGATGATGGCCACAGGGACAAGTTGGTCACTTAATTCAGCAAATAGTGCCGAAAACCTTAAAACATATGGTTCCCTACAAGTGGTTCCTTTCGGGCAAAGACATATGTTATTACCTTCTTGTATAAGCTTCTTGATCGTGGCCACATCCTGTTCTTGGTTACGACTTATTCGGACAACATTGAATGGTGAAAGGAACTCCAAGAGTCGAGTGCTCGAGTATGTGAGACCGGTTATTGGGCAGCCTAGGGCAAGATAGATGAAAAATGCATCAAGAACGGTTCTATGGTTTGAGATAAAGATCTGACCCGAGTTTTTACGACCAATAGAGTGTCTAGCCAATGTAGGTGGGGTCCATTCATAGTGACATGAATACCAAGTGCCCAAAGGGCATAGTAGGCGAGGTTTTGAGGAAGGAGCAACATAATAGCAATTCGCCAGCAAGTGATGAAGAAACCTATGGGGAACCAAAGAATGATGAGGAACGCTAAGAGAGGTGTTGGCTTTTGGACTAGGCGACCGTCATGGAAGATGATGGGCTTTGGGAGCTCTTCCCTTCTCACAGCTTCTAGTGTGGGTTTAGCTGGCACTGTATAACCCTCCTACATTTAAGGTTAAAATGAGTTGGCATTTTTTTATGAATAGATCCAATGAATTCTGAATTTTGAATGTAAAGGGATTAAATACAACAAGAAATACTTTAAATCATAGAACCATATATAATGATATATATGATTAACCAATATTTAAAAAAAAAATCATATATTCAATTTGGCTAGTATATACAGTTTCAACTATGTTTTCAAACAAACCATAATATTATAGGAAAGTGTGTCCCCCATATTTGGGTATCCAATTTTGTTGTATTTAAAGTATCTTGAAAGGGTACAATTATATAGAACTGAACTGGTACATGTAATTATGTATATTAATAATTATAATTATAATGAAAAGGTATCACTAATAGTAAAGGGGTACACTAATAGTAAAGGGGTATATCTAATGGATAGTTACATCTATTCACTCAAGAGACACAATAGTTGAGGTCTATAAAAGGAACCTCAATCCCTTCCATTGTCATTCATTCAGAGATTTATATTTCCCTTGTTGTGTCTAGAATAAAGACACCATACCATTCTGATCAACAGTCTAACGACACTAATCACAACGAACACTTTCTATATTTTCCATTAGTGGTATCAGAGCAGTGTTGTGATTCAGGGGAAATTAAATCAATTATTTGTGACCAATAGACATTACATGCAATTCAAACAAACACAATTCACAACGACAAAAAGAAGGAGATAGAGACCTCACTTACAACAAAGAAAGACTCGTAAGTTTTTATTATTTACTTAGTAAGAGACCTGACCTACAACAAAGAAAGACTTGGAAGTTTTCATTAGTTTACTCATTAATCTCCAGATTTAGTTTATCATGACCAATACGTCCAAATTGAAAAATATGAAGATAGAAAGCCTCAATAATGTCAACCATTGAATAAGGAAAAGAAGAATCACTTTTCTATTCACCCATGAGAAAACGTTACATACGTTAAAAACAGAAAAGCTCATGTTGCATCTTGAAATTATACTAAATGGGAAGAAGATAATGCATTAGCTATTGCTACAATTCTTAACCATATGAATGATGATTTGATTCCTCTCTATGAAGGATATGCGACTACCAAAGAAATCATGGATGTATTTGATGAAAAGTACGGGCCTAAATCTCAAACATACATTCAATTGTTGCTTGAGAAATATAAAGGCACTCGTATGAATGAAAATGATGATATGGTGGATCATATTACCAAAACGGAAGTATTACAAAGGACATATCCAGTGTTGGTCATCCTATGCTTGATCAAATGCAAGTTTATACATTTCTTAACATTCTTCCCAAATCATGGGATCATGTGGTGACTTCCTTGACCTATGGCCAAGAAGAGTTATCCATGAACAATTTATCTGCTATGTTGGCTATTAACGAAGTGAGAATGAACATGAGGAAAAAGGAAAATGGTAGAGGTAACCTCCTAATAGCTAATGAGTCATAAAGACATAAAAGAAACAATCATACTCTCTATAAGACTAGAACAAGAAGAATCACAAGTTCAAAGGCAAAAAGCATGGGTATTACTTTTGTGGAGAAATTGGTCGCGTTAGATCGAAATGACCCAAACATCAAAAGATCAATGGCAAGCCTAAGGAATTAATTCTATTAGTCTCTAAAGCACTCATAGTAGATTATGAAGAACAATGGTGTGTTGACTCCGAAGCTACAAGACGTGTTTGCAAGAACAAATCCTTTTTATCAACATCAAAGAAAAAGCACAAGGAGAGCATCGTTTATACATGGACGACAATATATACATAGATGTTCTTGGAGAAGGAGATTTAAGCTTCCATGTAATGGCATAAATGTGATTCTCAAAAATGTCTTGTATGCACCCACCAGTAGAAGAAATCTTAATTATGTTGCTATATATGCTTGAAAAGAAAGATTTTGAAGTGAGATTCACAAATGGTATGGTTACTATTTGTAAAGAGGGTCGATGATATGTATACAATTACTGTTAATAATAAAAGTATTTCTTCCGAATATATTTTTGTCTCTACTTTAAATACAACTTTATTGTGGCATTTGAGATTAAAACACATAAATAAAAATAAATTATTTATAATGAGCAAAATTGGAAGGTTACCTCAAGTAAATTTGAATGATTTTGAAACATGTGAATCATGTGTCAAAGGAAAAAATGTCTAGAAAATCATTTTCTAAACATGGGCAATCTTCTAATTTACTTGATGTTATACATTCTGATTTATGTGGGTCTGTGAGAATGAAGACTCATAGAGGAATGAAATACTTTGTTACATTCATCGATGATTATAACCATTATGGGTATGTCTATTTCTTGAAAAATAAATTAGATGCCTTGGAAAAATTCAATGAATTTAAGAAAGAAGTAGAAACTCAATTAGGGAGACCCATAAAGTCCCTTAATAGTGATAGATCGAGGTGGTGAATATGAAGTCTTTGATGAATTCTGCAAAAAACATGGCATAAGACACAAGTATAGTTTGCCGTATACACCACAACAAAATGGCATTGCAGAAAGTATAAATAGAACCCTAATGGAGATGACAAGATCAATGATGTCCCATGTAGAATTGCCTCTACATTTTTGGGGAGAAGCGTTATCCACTGCTTCATATTTACTAAATAGAGTAAATACAAAGGCTAAACCACTAACACCATACGAATTATGGCATGGAAGAAAACCAGACTTGTCAAACTTAAAAGTTGTGGTTGCAAGGCATATGTTTTAATTCCAAAACCACTTAGAGATAAGTTAAATTCTAAGACTTTGGAATGTAAATTCATTAGATATCCAGAAAATAGTATAAGATATCGCTTTTATCACCAAGATAAATGATTGATAGAAAGCAGAGATGCTACTTTTATAGAAACCACTGATGTGATTACTCCAATTCAGGACTCTGAATTGGAAGTAAATCAGGATGACTTTGATACTGACCAATTTGGTGATCATGATATTTTTCATTATCAAGTGGGAGATATAGATATTGATGATCATGGAAATGATATGGATATAGATATGAATGACGATGATCAAAATATGATTAATATTACTTCATTTGATCCTGATAACAATATTCAAAACAGTGGGAGACGAAAAAGAAAAAAAGGGAACCATCTAAAAGATTGAAGGATCATTATGTTTTCAATCTTGAAGAATTAGATGAATTAATGGGAGAACCAAGAACATTTAAAGAAGCAATGCATGGATCTGATTCACTACAATGACAAGAAGCCATGGAAGAGGAAATAGATTCCATCAAGAAAAATGAATTTGGGAACTAGTTGATCTATCTATTGGAAGGTAACCCATTGGTTGTGAATGGGTACTTCGAAAAAAGTTTAAAGCTAACGGTACCTTAGATAGATACAAAGCCCGTTTAGTGGCCGAAGGTTATACACAGAAACTTGGTATAGACTTTGTTGATACGTATTCTCTGGTTGCAAAGTTTCAATCCAATAGAATCCTCATGGTAATTATTGCAGGAATGGATTTAGAACTCCACCAACTAGATGTCAAAACAGTTTTTCTTAATGGAGATTAAAAGGAAGACATCTATATGGTTCAACCAGAAGAATTTCATGTGAAAGGACATGAAAACAAAGTCTATAAGTTAAAGAAATCATTGTATGGACTAAAACAGTCATCCAAACAATAGTATTTAAAGTTTCACCAAGCTATCCTTGAGATAGGTTATCAAATAAACAGACTAGATCACTATGTATATACTTGGAGGTGTCAAGACAAGTTTTGTCTCTTGTCTCTTTATGTAAATGATATCTTGCTTGCTGAAGATTGCATGGACATGATTTCTAAAACTAAATCATATCAAGGTTCCAAGTTTGAGATGAAATATATGGGAGAAGCTTCCTATGTCATGGGAATAAAGATTGCTAGAGATAGAAACTCCAAACTACTCTATTTGGACCAAGAGAACTTTCTGGATAAGATCTTTAAAAAATTCAATATGATAGAGTGCAACTTAGTTAGTAAACCCATTAGTAAGGGAACAATTCTTACAAAAGAGATGTGTCCTACACAAGAAGAAGAAATAAAATACAAGAAAAATCTTCCACATGCTCAAGCCATGGGTAGCTTGATATATGTAATGACAAGTACTAGACCAGACATTTGTCATGCTATAGGATTAGTAAGCAGATATCAATCTAATCCTAGCAAACAACATTGGCAAGCGGTTAAAAGAATTATGAGATACTAAAAGGACTCAAAGTATGAAACTTTGTTTTGGAATAATTGATTTAGAATTGATTTGTTATAGTGATGCAGATTTCGCTGGAGACTTGAATGACAGAAAGTCTACATGCGGTAAAATCATTTTGTTTGATGGAACTATTGTTTCTTGGTTAAGTAAGAAGCATGGATGTGTTGCAAAGTCAACCATAGAGGCAGAATATATTTCTTGTAGCACATCGGTAAGTACTGCAATTATGGACCAAACGTTTCATAGACTAAAAAGGCTGTTAATGTGTTTTGTGAAAATAAGTCCGCCATCTTCCTAATTAAAAGTGGAGCAAATAGTTCCAAAGGAAAACACATTGACGTAAAATATCACTATATACATGATATAGTGGAAAGAGGTGAAGTAAACGTCAACTACGTACTCTCTGAATAGATTGTGGCTGATCCTATGACCAAAGGATTAACTCTAGAAAAATTCAGAGAGCATGTTTGTAAAATGGGTTTAAAAATCATCTAGATGTGATTAAGCATGCTGGTAAGTATCATTGTAGTGTTTTAGGGACGCCTAAAAAAGTGACAATTGATACAACTGTATCTAATTAAAATTGGTCGGATATAAGATAGAGGGCATTAACTAAGAAACGAAATTATAACAAATCTTCTTGTTTGTAAAAGCAGCAAAATCAGCTTTGAGGCAACAAGAATGAATTTATATAATATTCGGGTTAGTGCGGATTATAAAGTCACCATTAATATTAGGTATGGATGGTTAAAATTCTTAATATATGAGAATGGTGCCAACTTATTAAATGAGATAAGTTGTGGTTAGATGAAAAGTGATTCAAAAGCGTGGGCACGTGGTAAATGAAATCATTATGTGACGGTTGGAAAAGTCCAGAGTAATCAGGTATATGATACTCATAATGGACATCCAAATAAATCAGGATGGATGGTTAAGAGTGATCAATTAAATAAGTAACACTCAGTAAAAACATCCATAACCTGGAAGCCATTGGAAACTTGAATCATCATGATCAAGTGGGAGATGTTGGAATATGATCATGTGATTAATGGCTTCAAATGAGTATGCTATGTGTGTGGAGATGTACCATAACATTTGTGCATCAAGACTCACTTGAACAAGGAAATTCACGTATCCTGAAAATGTACAATTCTATGGAACTGAAGGGGTACATGTGTGCTGATAATTATAATTATAGTGAAAAGGTATCACTAATAATGAAGGGGTATAACTAATGAATAGTGATCTATTCACTCAAGAGACAAAATTATATCTATTCACTCAAGAGACACACTGATTGAGGTCTATAAAAAAAATCTCAATTGCTTTCATTGTCATTCATTTAGAAATTTGTATTTCCCTTATTGTGTCTAAAACAAAAACACCATACCATTTTGATCAACAGTCTAACAACACTAATCACAACGATCCTTTTCTATATTTTCCATTAAATTATTCTCTTTCCTTACTTCATACTAGCGGTATTTGCCCGCGCTTTGCTGCGGGATTTACTTCTTGATGGATTGTACAAATTGATTGAAGTATGTTGGTGGATTGTTTATTTGATGCATGTTGTGAAAAACTGATTGTTTATTTGACATCAGATGGAGGTTAAGTACAATAGATTGAGGTTGGTATTCAAATGGTTGTGACAAAGATTGGAGCCATTATCTCTGTGTCATTCTTCTTGGTCATCTCCCACCATTAAGTTGCTCGCTAATTTCATTACTTCTTCTCTTCATGAGTCTTCTTCTGACACTGCGACATTCTCTTCTGAGCAACAGTTCTCTGCCTCTTCAAGTAATAGCATTTTAGTTGAGCACTTGCATTTTAGTTAATCACCTGCAGTAGCATATGGTGTTGTGATGCACTTGCACCTGAGCCAAAGCTGTGAAAAACAGCAGAAAAGCGTGGTCAAGTTTGAAGCGAAAACTTGAGGGAAGGTGAAACCCCCATCAGGGAGTTATTAAACCTCAATGGATGGATTTATTCCTAAATTCCGAGGCGCATAAGCAAAATTGACATGTAAGGAGTTCGTTTCTTCTCTCTGGCATTATTAGTTGGAAGTTTTAGTATAGCAATATAGCAGAATGGTTGAAGAAACAAAAGCATAAATGAATAGACAAAGGTAATGAGCTTGAAGCAAAGAAACCTTCAAATACATAGTTACATGGGTAAACTATACAGCAATGAAGGAAATCAAAGAGATAAGACTGAGAATAGAAATACTGAATGGAAAAAGTTCAGTAACGAAAAGTATACACTAATCGTTTTACCAATTGAAGTATAAAACTGACAATTATAAAAATTTGAACAACCCTTACATTGAGTGAATCTTTTCTTGTAGCAAATACATTGATGATGATATTATAGCAAATACAATAGCTGAAATTTGATGTTTTGATCTGGAGCTCTGCACAGGCAAGATCTATACTACTTCAGCAACTGTCCACAAAACCACTCAAATATCTCCAACCACAGTTCCCAGACATTCATTTTCTCAATAACTCTTACACAACCATCTGGTCAGACAAACCCAACATAAGAAAGCTAAACTTCGTCTTAGTTCTAATTATCTAATTTCATATTTTCAACCAAGACATTAATATTTATTTTCATAATGAATAAATAACTAAATCAGAAAGTTATAGAAAAAATCGAATTAAAATGAGACCAAAGCCTGACATGTAAATCAAGGGAGATTGGGACATTAATTTCCTCCATTTCAGATGCACGGGACAAACATGCCACATCCAACAATTGCATTGTCAAAGCTTTGTCTTCTTTCCTTTTTTCACATTTGCTCTTCACTTTATGAAAGGTATCTACACAATTGCAAAATAGTAATTCAATGATGACCTTGAACAGGAATTAAATCCAAAAGTAGTACCTGGAAGAAAACTCCATCCATTAGATGAAAAATGAATTCACCATACTATAATAAACAGCAGACATAAGCTTTCATATTAAACTAAAATGGACATATATACAGTTTAATCAGTTTAAGCACAACCATAGTACCCAATTTTCCTGACCTGTAAATCAGGGGAGATTAGGATATTAATCTCCTCCACTTTGGATGCAAGGGACAAATCTGCCACAGCCAACAATTGCATTGTCAGAGTTTCGTCTTCTAGGAATTAAATCCAAAAGTAGTGGACGAAAATACCATCCATTAGATAAAAAATGAACTCAACAAACTATAAGAAACAGCAGACATAAGTTTTGATATTAACTAAAATGGACATATATTGATAGTTGAAACACACAATCTGAAAGGTCTTTTACTTGAATTGATAGTGAAACAGCAATCAATTACTATTAGTAAAGCTGGCGTATTTCATATATTGATGTCTTTAGTTGGCTGCCTTAGATAGATTGGTTCTTGGCTCTAGGAGATAGTATGATTAGGAAGAAAGTCATTGATGGTGGAAATGAGGAATAGAACAGAAAAGTGGTTGAAATCTAAAAAGAGGGTGTACAAAGGAGCCACTAATAAAAAAATAATAGGTTGATATTGTACTGATCATTTGGCTTTAGCAGAAACTATGAAGAAGTATTGAAATTAAAGTGAGCAACTTTTATTGTACACGATTTTAGAGTAGGGTAAAATGATTCCTTACTCTCAACATCCAGATTGATCAATTTGAGATAGACCTGAGGCTTTAACAGCTTTTTGACAATTTTCCCTGGCTCACCCAAGTCTCTTTTGATGACATGCACGTGGCATCCTTGCTGTCGTGGCATCCTTGCTGTAACAAAAAGGAAATTCATGAATAACTCAGAAGCTTAAATGAGAGTATTCCAACAATAATCTGAAACCTAAATGTAATGTACTTAAGGTTATTAATGCTGAAGTAACTCACAACTCTCCTTCTTAAGTTTTATCAAATGTAATATACAACAGTTTTGTCTTTCTGCTGATTGTAAAGGATGGAAAGTGTCTGTACCTTCTACACATATATTTACTACTCTCTTCAACTTCTAGACAGATTAGGAGCATTGCTGTTAAAACTGTTTATGCCTGGAATTACATTTAATAGCTTGTGAACTGATTTTTTAAAGTTGCCTATAATTGCCAAGTAAAAACAGAACAAAGATGAAGTCCAGTATAGCTTACCATATAGAGCATCTTGTTTATTTGTATGATTGAACTGTTAGAGAAGCAGCTTCTATGATGTTTATTGTCAAAGCTGTGGAAAGTTAAGATTGAACTGAATGAATTACATATTGAATTTGAAAAATATGAGATCAGACTAAAAACAGTACTTCTGATAGTTTGAAAGAATGCATTTGGCAGCAGTTCTGAGTAAAGGATTAACCAAACTCTGCAGAGTGTAAATTGTGGAAACTAAAGGAATGCTTTTAACATGTAATCATTCATGAATATGATTTCATAGAATTGAAAATTAAGCTCATGTATGATAAATTGGTATGTGATGCAAATGGTTTTGAATTCGCTTACCAAGATGTCAAGTGAGGTATTTGTCTATGATTCTCTCTTAACTGCTGAATGCGATGAAGCAGACTAAAGACTGAGGAGCAGATGATCTGAATGGAAGGCATTATAGAACTGTCAGAAGTTATGCTAGCAATTGCTCCAAATACAAAAAGCTATAGTTTGACAACATATTTACTGGAGTTTGTTCAAAAAGTTGGTAACTACAGTCATACTTGTACGAAACATTTTAGCTCATTAGCTGGCTGCATTTGTGCAAAAACTTAAATTACAGTAGTTGCAGCAAGAGAAAGTGCACCGAATGATTTTCATTCAAATGCATTCAAAAAATACAAAACGAAGTCAACGACATTGAGTCAAATTTTTTTTTTTTTTTTTTTGCTATATTGCTCGTCCAGATGATGTTCTATGCTTGGTTTGTTCATCACTTTAAACCAAGAGAGCATATGTGATTAGAATCATCGGTAGCGAAACTATAGTGTATACAATTTATTCTCCATAACAGATTATACTTTATGTGAGATAGTTTTGAAAGACAATTAATTAGTTCCTGCTCTGGTATTATCTAAGTCATTGTTTGGGGGTTTATCTTAAGATATGAAAGTTAGAAAAAATGCAGGCTGCAAAAGCTAAGTAAATAAATTATATGTTGTTCTAGAGCGTGTGAAAATTAAAATAGAAGATGAGAGTGAGAACATGAAACCGTAAGCTCAAAAAATAGATTTATTCCTAAATTTAGATGCTCTTTTACAATCAATTTAGATGTGATATATTCAGTTTGCTTCTTGACATTTATAACCTATATGAAGAAAATGCCAGGAAAAGAAAGAAAGAATTCAGAATTGCAATCAAAAGCTCAACAGTTATAACAAATTTGAAAACAGAACCAAGAATATGAGCAACACGAACTGAATGTACAGAATCGGAATCATTCACAATCAATCAAGATCCAAGATTACACATAAAGGATAATACCTTGAAAGCAAGCTGAATAGATGAGCAATCTGATAAACCGTATTTGCTGATGAGCTGCCAAACAAAAAATAACCAATTTGATTATGGTGAATCTCGTGAAACAGAGCTTGTATAATGTTTTAGATATTTCTCCAAATAGCGATAAGCACAGGTAGAAGTCTTATTCACTTTATTAATCATAAACACTTGTCTGCTCGATTTTGACTGGGATTGATAGCCAACAATTGAGAATAAAGTGAAATCATATAGCAATAGCCGTAGTTATTCGTTGGACAGAACGATGATACGATAGATAGATGCTTACCGGCCTTTTCCTGATCTTGCGATAAATGCTGGGGTTGAGAATTATATATAATTATTGTTTCAGTGCAAAACAGTAATCCTAAATTCAACCCTTTTCTACTACTGTTTGTCCCATTCCAGGATCTGGAAACATCACGTAAGTTCATGCTGTTTGGACTGTGTAGTGAACGAACTTTTTGGTTCAGATCAGTTTGATCCATTTTTCAGAGAATGTGGCTCGTGTTGAAGGAGTCGGTTATGAAAACGGTACGGTGGAGGCTTCTCGAAGTGCTTAGATGGTGACTTTCTTGCCTATATACTTCAGACTTGAGGGCAAAAGGGTAATCTTTAATTGAATTCCTTTCCATCACTGTTTGTCCCATTGGAGAATCTGGAAATGTCGCGAGTTTTCATGTTAAACTCTGTTTCTAGATCAGATTTGGGCTTGAAGTTTCCTACATCCATAAACCAAAAAAAGAAGGGCAGAATAGTCTTTTCACACCCCTTAGGCAGGCAGAAATTATGAGAAAAAGGAAGGGCAAAACCGTCATTTTACTGTTACATAAACTGTTGTGAACAGTTGACTCATCTTTCATATATAGTATAATAAATAATTCTTTTGTATGATGCCGGTCCTATTTCCCCCTGAGTTTAGTTTTTGTTTGGGGGTGGACTTTAGTTGAGGCAAGGGCCTTTGTAATCCTTGGTTCTGCTCAGTTCTATAGATTGCTTGCTTACCAAAAAAGACAACCAAAAAAAAAAAAAACATAAAATTATGCAATAAAATTTAACTAAGCATTTAGCATGTAGCATTAAAATAACATGCATATATATGATGGGTGCTTACCTTGCGCATGCCATATATCAGTGTGCTTATTGCCAATTCCAATATCTATCTGGGCTTTCACTCCGAGAGCCTTATGAAGAGCGTCTGCTTTATGCTGTCCTATAACTCTGTAAGTACTCCAGGCGGGCAAACAAAGCCAGTGGCCATACCATTATAAGTTGCTATCTGAGTCCCTAAAACCATATCAAATTCAAGGTAACTATTGAGAAATGGCTCCACCATGATCCTCGGAATACTTGCAGTGAAAATACACCGCCTTTCACATGCAAAATTACACGCCAGGTATCGGGGTGTAGATCACTCGAGTAAAACTTGGGCAGCACGGCTGTTGCCGCTGACTCGATCTTAGACATTCACACCAGCTGTTGCAAAGATGAGGACTCGTGTTGCTGCGGATTCTGATGCAAAGTAATAGAGGAGTCTAGATAATGGCCAAACTAAGAGTAGCAAGAGGAGCCTTACGATCCCACCAACATCAAACGCGATGAGGGAAAAGTAAGGGAAAGAGCTATCATCTCTGAGCAAGCATCCAACCATGTCAGCTACCACAACCGTCACGCTTTTCCGATAATTTGATTTGCATTTGTCAATAGTTAGGAATATGGCCATGATATATCTAGCGATATGTATCGAGAGTTAAATGAATCTCCTATGTTTCTAATTTTAACTCACACTAGCTTAAAGAAAGTTACAAATTAATGCTGTGAAGGGTCAAGAACAAAGGTTTGGTTTATCAGAAGGCTTAGAAGCTAGCCATGCATGATTGATTTTCAGAGCTGCCATCATTTACTTTCATTTAATTGTTTGAGATGTCTCTTAAGCACATTTGAGTTTTAAAGTCAAGGGTAATAATTTCCTCTCTTAAATTAAAGTGGTTAAGGCCTAACTCTTCACATGGTTTAAAAAATAAAATAAAATAAAAGGCGCAACTTTTGCTTCAGGAACCCACTACTGTTTTATATGTATAGGTACCTTGTATACATTGAAATCTAGTCAACACTAGCATGGATGCCCGCGCGTTGCTGCGGGTTTTAGAATGAAATCTGAAGTTTAGGAAGATAAAGCATCTCGTTAAGAACAAACATACATCATGTTTTACTGAAATTTAGTGTTCAAAAACAGATTACAGTTGCTGTCGAAACAGTTTGCCGAAAATAAGATGTTCTACTTATAGACCAACTTAGTTACAACAAATGCCTATTCCGGTTGCCAAAAATAAGTGATGATGTCCATTAGCATATATGCATGCTGAGATGTCGTTAGCCTAGTGATGACCGGTATCGGAGGTTGTCCAAAAAGTTGCTTCCTCCAGTTCTATTTACACAAAAAATGCTGTGACACTTCAGTCCATTTTTTCTTTGCTAATGATTTCTGTAGATGATGTTGCTGATCGATTCAATACTGGCTTCTCTGTCACTGTGAAAGTAAGAAATTATAAAAGAGATAGTTAAATTTGATCACTGACATTCACATCAACATGAAATCATGAACTATAAGCATGAAAATGAAGAATAAGAATCACAGAAACCAACTAACACAACCAATTACATTATTAAAATTTACCTGCGGGGTTTTTTCCCTGTGTCAATGCCAAACAATTGTCTCCTGCTTTTATCTGGAAATCTTTTCTTGTCATGCAATGGATGAGCTGGTGCTGAAGTGGTTGGCTGATGTTCTGTTTGCTATGGAAAGGAATCTGTGTCTGGGAAGATTCCTATTCCTCTGATTATGAACTCATTTGTTTCACTGATTTGGATCTGGAAGATGTAGATCTGCCCCTTGGTTTGCAGTATTTCTCATGGCAGTGTTTCACGTGTTGCATAGGGTATTTGTTTATGAGTTCTTTGCAAGTCATTCCAAACAATTGTTCGGCTGCTTTTCCTCTAAGCTTGACTATGGCTTCATTGTTTGGATCTTCAATCACAACATGCATTCTATAACTGTACAAATGAGTAGTTAGCATGAATAAGTCAGTTCAAATGTGTTGTTCTATATGAGTCAACACTAAGAGGCATATTAGTACTGAGCAGAATTAGTTTAACATTAATGTTAGGAACTACATTTGGTTGTTAAGGTTCTGAACAGCACATGAACAGACTAAATGCACACATGTATATCCATAAATAGTAGAAAGTGTTCCTGATTGCTAATATGTTTTCTGAATGGAAAATCAAGTAGTCACAACTCACAACAGAAGTGTTCAAGGGAAGAAAGGAAATGAAAAGTCAAATTTTGAAGCTAAGCACTATTTTGCCAATTTTTTTCTTGCCTAAAAACTGAAGCAATCATACTACAGTGTTTGAGAGAGAAGAGTATGCAAAAGGATAGTAACAGAAACTGACAAATTGCAGTCGTCAATAAGCACAAACTGATTTCTATGCTTAATTGATCACAGTCAAACTGTTTGCATATAATAGGAAGATCTGAATATGATGATAAAATCAGAATTTTACCATGGCAAGCGACTTGCATGCTATGCTCTAGACAGATTCGCAAATCACTGTTTTCTTTGAGTTTCAGCTGTTTGTAGCAATGTGGACAGGCTTTCATACCACCAGACCTTGAAAACTGAATCTCCAAAGCCTCTGGTTTCAGATTTAGTCTCTTCAAGAATGAGTCTCACTTGCAAAACCAATACAGAAAAAAGGAGGGTTGATATATCAGCGCGGATTATGCAGACAATGTACTAAAAAGAATAAGCATATTGATACCGAACGTCAATTCTCCCTCTATTTATTTCTATGTATAAAATGCACCTACATTCCATTTATATCTTATCATTATTTTACTATGATTGATCAGTTTTTAGTCTGACATGACATGTAGTTATAGAGGGACGCAACTTAAGAGTGAAGAAGGTGAAAGCAGAAGTTGGAAACACATTGAAATCAGTTTTTTTTTTTTTTTTTTTTTTTTTTAAACTATCATACTCTAATGTTGAAAAACAAATACAGAAATGAAAAGCAAACAATATTAGTTACTTATGACATTTTTATAACATTTCGTTGAACATTATTAGCTCATGATCTTATAAATTTGAGTGAAAAAAAGATGGGCTAAATACTGATTACTACCCTGTAGTTTGAGTCTAAAATCAATTCAGTCCTTGAACTTATAATTTTATCAAAAACACCCCTACACTTTAAATTTTAATCTAATTAATAGGTCCAATTTGTTTGTTTTCCATTAATTGAGTCCGTTAATTTGCTGACGTGGCTCATATGGGGCCTATGTTTTATGATGTGGTGTTGAGGTGGTATGCATAGTCAGTTTAGGAGTGGGTCCCACTATTAGAAATCTATCAAATAAAAAGTTTTTAAACAAAAAACTCAACTATAACTGGAACCTACATCAGAAAATTAACGAATTTGACCTATTAGATTAAAATTGAAAGTACAGGGTGTTTTTGATGAAATTAGAAGTCCAGAGACTGAATTGATTTTGGACCTCAACCACAGGGTAGTAACTAGTATTTAGCCCAAAAAAGATAAACTCAGGGAACATCTTTTTAACAAGAATTAAATACTGTTTACTACCTATACTTATAGGGTTTCATCGTTTCAGTCCTTGACCTTCGAATTTCACCTAAAAAGTCTCTGAACTCTCAATTTCCTCCCAATTGGTCCATACCGTCAAAATTTTCTGTTAAAGTTTCTGAAAATGTCTATTATGCCCTCACTTACTTTTTTTTTAATTATTTTTTCTCTGTTTTATTTCTTTTTTTCATTTCACATCTTGAAGGTCTGTGGATTGGAACCATCTTGATGAGGAGATGAATAGAAGGAGGCGAAAGGGTCGGAAGAAGAAGAGGTAAAAAGAAAAAAATAAAATAAAAAGAGAGAGGAAGAGAAATATATATATATTTTTTAAGTAAATGAGGGTATATCACTACTACAAAAATCGAATCAGGCGACACCTCTCAGACGACGCTATGCAATTATCTGTCTTATGATTGAATTTTTTTTTTTTAGACGTCGTTTTTGTAAGCGTAGTCGTCTGATAGGGACTTAGAAATTAGTTCAGAAGACGATTAAGATAAAAACTGTTGTGTGTCCCTTAAAAAAATTGAGCACCAAGTTTCTCACCATGTAAGTGGTGCTAAACCCCAAATGAAACCCCAAATTTTGTCCAACATGTATTGATCATACGATGAGAAATGATATAACTGTGGTCTGATCAAAAGTTTGACAGAAAGGAGGGAGATTTCCCACCACCATTTTTCTCCAACTCCCCAAACGTCAGGAGTCATATTGATAGGAGACAAACCCCAAATTTAAATGGCTACATTCAGACCACATTCTTACAAAAATCTGTTGTGTGAGTCCTTGTCCAACTTAATAGGGCCTTACAAACCTAGCTGAAACCCTAGCACTTAAGCAAAAAAAATAACAAAAATAACAAAACTGACCCAAAACCAAAACCCCCTCTCGATAGCGCCTCACTCTCGACCTCACCTCACTCTCAAGTCTCAACAGACCCAAAACCAAAACCCTCACTCTCTAGCCAAAACCCTCATTCTCTCTCTAACCAATCTCATCTCTCTGCGTGAGATTGTTGACCGCGAATGGGATTGAGCTGGTGAAGTTGTTAGAACTGAGATCGAGCCGATTCAGCCTCTCCAGATAGTGCCAATTCCCTTGGAGCGAAGCACTATTGGCGAAATCTGCGAAGACTCAGAACTTAAAGCTGACTCAGCCGGCAGAGCCTGTTGGGTGGAATCAGACCCACAAGCCCAACACCGGGAAGGTGAAGCGAATACACATACAGCTGGTTCCCGTCGTTGTCAGAGCTCCAGGTTTGAAGAAGCTGAGCTATGGCGAGATTACGGGCATTCAGTTCGAGTACTTGGGAAGATAAGGGTTCGTGCCTCTGGTCATTGAAACGGTCATTCAGGTAATCTAGGTTTAGTTGTGTACTTGGTGTTTATTAAAAAGGACTCAATTCACATGTCACGCCCCGAATTTTGAATAATAAATTCAAATCCGAAACATGAAATAAACAACTTAATCAAATAAACGTTCTGAATTTTTTTCTCAGAAATAAACACACCTTGCCTCTCTCACTAATACATAAACCAAATCCTCAAGAGTTTAATATTACAACACACTCTCTCCAAATTTAAATGTAAGCTCAATGAGCATAACAACCTCACAATAAAGCTGTAACTCAAATGCCACCACTCTAAGCAGCCCGATCATCGTCTTGGTTCTCCTGACCTGTAGGATTACTCGCTACACCTTTTGAATAGTGTACCGGGATTGCAACAATACAAACCCGGTAAGCTTTTTGCAAAGCTCGTATGAGTAAACGAAAGGATTGCACGATTTAAAGTGACAAAATCAACTCAGGCATAAAATCAACTCAAGCATTTTCTTTCTTTTGCAAAATAATTGAAGTGCACAACGTCACTTCAAACATCAATCAAACTCACGTCTCACAATGAACCCTACGACACAACTACACGTTCTCTCTCTAATACTCAAATGTATACTCATGGGCATACGATTTTTATTTTAATCCCCCATGCAGTATTTTATACTCTAAGGCATACGATAACTCACGTTATCCCCCTAGCAGTACAAAGGCCGACAGACTAGAGCTCTAACTGAATCGTAATGTGTCACCTTGGCCAAGGTTCACGCTTACGAATTACTCCTCAACTGAATCGTAATGTGTCACATTGGCCAAGGTTCACGCTTACGAATAACAGCTTTTCTCAATTTACTCGACTACTCAACTGATTCGTAATGTGTCACCTTGGCCAAGGTTCACGCTTACGAATTACTCCTCAACTGAATCGTAATGTGTCACCTTGGCCAAGGTTCACGCTTACAAATAACAGCTTTTCTCAATTTACTCGACTACTCAACTGATTCGTAATGTGTCACCTTGGCCAAGGTTTACGCTTACGAATAACAGCTTTTCTCAAATCACTCGACTCCTCCTTTAATTCATCTCAACGACTCAACTAGCGCACTTTACTCAATTACTCTTTATCAAAATCAACTCAACATATAAGATAATTTATATCTTCTAAAGAGTAATGCTCGAATAATAACTCATTTAACCATAACAATACTTCATCCAATATCACACCATCCAATATTTATTCCACATAAATATTTATATATGAAACCATTCCCTCAGGAATGATTACTATACCACCATAGTTCACATGCATTAAATCAAAAATTCATTTTATAAATAAATTCATTTTACTTACCTATGGACCGTAGTCGAACAAGTCCATATAATTTAAAACAAATATTTATTTTCATAAAACAATTTCCACAATTTCATAATTAAATAAAATCACCGAATTTAGGTTCGTGAATGAACCATGTGCGATTTACTCACCTCGATAATCCCGCTGTGTCTTCAATTTCACAATACACACCGAAACCGCTCACCAAGGAAGACCGTCAATCACCTAATCAAACATGACCTTAACTTAGCCAATAACTCAAAAACATACTCAAACGACAATCCAACGGTCGGATAGAAATTAAATGATGATCCAACGGTCAGATCCTCACGGATCGCCTTTAGGATCACCCTCCGAAAATCAATACGAAGATCCAACGGTCGGATCTTCCTGAATCGTCCTTACCAACATCTTCACAAATTTAAACGAAAATCCGACGGACGGATTCTCACGAATCGCCTTCCTAATCACTGTTTAGCAATTATACGAAGATTCAACGGTCGGATCTTCGCCCATGACCACACATGATCACTGGAACAGTCATACGATCAACATATCAAAACTACAAGTCCATCGGACGGTCCGATCTTCACAGATCATTAATCGAACAATCGAAATTGATCAAAACCGTAAAATTCATAACTAAATCAAACGATATCCAAAAATTATGAATTATATATGCAAACGATCGTATTGAAACGTAGAATCTAAAAATGTAAAGAAATCACATATTTGACCCCCAGAGGTGGCCGGAAAAGGGCCGCCGGAGTTAGGGCAGAGCCGCCGCCGACCACCGCCAATGGTGTCTGGGCCAGGCTGCTCCTCTTCATCTCATCAAGCCCAACCACTTTCGTAACTAGCATGAAGTCTGAAAATGAACGGAAGTGGTCGAAAATTACCTAGAACAGTTGAACTTGGCCGGACATTTTCCAGAAACCGGCGAGAATTGCAGAAACCGGCGAGCTTGATTTCGACTTAAAAACTTCAACTTCAGGCCTCTATCCCTTCTGGAAGTTGTTAATAACATCAAGACGAACTCACTGGTTCAAGAATCACTCAAAACGAAGCTCTACAGCTCGAGATATCACGATCGAAAGCTTCGGTGGCCGGAAAATTTCCAGAATCCGGCGAGCTTGAGTTCCGACGTAAAAACTTCAACAACTCGTTTCGATCCCTTCATGAAAGTTGTTCAGAACTTCAATCTGAGTTCACCGGCTCTAGAATTACAGGAAGAGGTGGTCTGTAACTCGAGATATCTCGATCGAAAGGTTTGGTTTTTGATCGAAAAACGGTCGAGCTCCGACGAACGTGAATCCGGTCACTCCAGGTGCGATCCTTCTGGTGTGATGATCAGCAGGTTGAGGCGAGTTCATAGAGCTAAGGATCGGAAGTTTTGGTGGCCGGAGCTAGGAGAAAACAGGCGTTGACTCAAATCGAACTCAAATCGGAACGAGCTTGCCGCCGCCGTTACAGGCTTCTCCACCGTGCAAGGGCACCACAGACAGGTGCGCAAGGACCATACGAAGCCAATGGAAGAATTTTGGAGAGGATTGGTGGCCGGAGGAGGAAGATATGCTGAAAGAAAATCTGAGGCGATTTCCGGCGAGGGAACGAAGCTGCAGCTCGATTTCCATTTTTGGAAGTTTCTGAAATTATTTTCGGAAATTTCCGAAAATGGAAGATTTATACTAAATTGGAAACCTTTTCAAAAAATCATAACTAATTCATACGAACTCTGATTTTCGCGTTCCGCATATGCACGCGATCGTATCGACGAGCTCTACAACTTTTATGAAGGAAGTTTTCCCAAATTCCATAAGTATGAAAAGTCAACTTTCGCGTGCCCCTAAATAACGTACGTTTTCGAAAATAAAATCGTTCGAACTAATTCCCCAACTTCTCCAAGCTTTGTACTCGCTCCCAAGTCCGTGTAATCATTTCTAAAAGTCCACGGAATTTAATTTGGATTTTTCGGGGTATTACATCACACCTCTCCATTTACCGTAGCTCTGCCTCTCTCTCTCTCTTGATGCCAACGTCCTTTCTGCGTTATTCGTGGAAAACTGGTAGGGCTCCAACGTCGTTTTCAGATTTGTGGCTAGGCTCCTCTAAATCTTTATCCGCTTTGCACTCTCTCTATTAGAGTTGGATATAGAGATACTTCGCATTGTTTTCAGATCTGTGGTAAGCACTTTGCGAAACATCTTTGTTTGGATTGGACGTTTTCTATGTTTCATGTACTAAAAGCATAGCTCGCTTGATTAAGTTGCCTCAAACCCTAGTCTCCTTGCAGCAACTTCTGGAATAGTGAAACCTTGGAACTCGCCTTCTGCTAAAATGGGTACCTTCTCTGCTCTTCTTCTCTAATTCTTGTTCCACTTTTCGATTTCTTCACTTCCTTTCAGTCATGGGTACCTCTGATTTTGCTGAAATTGTTAGGATTTGTTCAATTAAATTTTTTTTTTTTTTTCTGTGATGCTAATCTTGAAATATGGTAGGATTTCTTAGGTATCTCTCGATGCTCAAGAGACGTGCCACTGGATACAAGAAGAAGGTGTGGAGAAAGAAGCTAAAGTAAGATTCTTTCATTGTTCTTGTGGTTGATCAAATATGCTTCTGCACTTTTCTAATTTCACAGCTCCAGGTCTTCTATTGCCTTGCATGTCTTGTAAACCTCCTCTAATTCACATATTTCATTATGACATAAAAAATGGAGGACTTTGAGATTTCAAACCATTGAGCTTGTCTCTATTTTGCTTCAATACCAGAAATCTACTTTCTTTTGGTAAGAACTTCTATTTTCAGTTAAATTCCAGCTCTTAAAGCTATTCAAGGTTGTAATGGAATGCACTTTTGATTATTACGTTTTGGTACTGGAAAAGATTAAAGATCAGTTACTGGACTCCAAGTGTTTGATGTTATGCCTCAAAGACAACACCCAAGCTGAACCAGTGGGCTGTTCCATGATTTTCGAAAAATCTATACTCCTTGCTTTACTCTCAGTTTTTGAAAGCTTAAAGTAGACTCTTCAATGGTCATTTTGAGCTTGGTTTCACAAAAAACGGAGTTAAATTGAGTTACTTGTGCTATTTTGAAGTTACTGCACTGTTTCAGTATTTCTGCAAAATCAGTGTTTCTGTCAATTTTAGATTCCTGTTTGACCCTTCATTTGAACTTTGATTTGCATGAAACTTTTCAAAATAGTAGCTTTTCATGTCTACTTCAAATATGGAAAGTTTTGCTTGAAATCACTGAAAGACTAATTGTTGGTGAAATTTTCTTGCTTGTTACCAGTTTTCTGAAATTTTCTCAAACTTGCAGCTTATTGTTGCAAGCAATTGATTTGAGAACCTTTACACTTATTTTTCTGTCCTCGATCTTTAGTGAGTCAAATTAGACATGGAAAGCATGCCCTGAAACTTGATTTCAGTTTGAAAGGTTTAGAAAAGGTTTTGTCTTTGTTCGAAAGTGACTACAAACCAGTGTTTTCTATGCATTCTGATCAGAACATTTTGATCAATGTTTTCTTTTCGGAATAAGCCCACACATGGAGAAGCTCTAGCTATTGCTCAGTGTCTAATTGAGTGATTTATTCTAAGGGAGAAATATTATTAGGACTGATGGTGCGTTACATGTTCATAATAGGTTTTTCAGTTTCTTTAATCGAACCAAGGCTTTGAAGCTAATTATTGTACACAATCTTTATGAGCGTGGCTTGTATTTTTTCTAATTATTTATAGTTGCTGAACCTATTTATTTACCTTGGTTTATTTTTCATCACCTATTGTATTGCAAAGAATTTGAATTTTGTTGTCTAATGATATGAACTGTATGACGCAGTGGCTGATGTTTTCCTGTGGAGGGATAAGAAGCTATTAGGAGGTTGATAATTGCACAATGTTAGTCTTAATTAGTTTTGTTAGTTTAGCAAGATTGATACCTGTATATACTGAAAGCATCAGCAATTCAGCATTGCAGCAGCTCATCTCAAGAGAAACAAATCCCCTCCAAAGTCAAGTGAGTCCCTTTCTTTCCAAAAGATAATGTACCATGCAGTTTTCATGTAATAGCTTTAATATCGATGAAATTGTTTGTCAAGGAGGAAAGTGAAGATACATAACTATTACTTGAAATGTTTGAAAGCTCTGATAATATGGCTCTACATAATCTCAGTTTAAGCCTTCTTCTATTTCAGTTGGTCAGCTTTAATATCCAATTGCTCCATTGTAGGCCAAAGAGTCATTGCAAATTTTATTTGTACTGATAGTCATTGGAGGAAGTAAACCCACTATGTTTCATTAGTTATAAAAATTTCTACTGGTTGAGTATGCATATGTCAATAATGAAAACATAAGAACATCCACTGCAATAAGGTCCTAATAGCGGGTTTGATTGGTCCTACTTCACTTTTTTTTTTTTGTTCGATCTCAACGTCTGTAGAATTGTTTTTCTTATTAGCGGGTCTAAATGTGATTGAATCCGAGGAGCACATTTTCCGGATGGCCAAGCACATAAAGACTATTGCGACAAAGTATGCTTCTTTTCTTTGGAACTCTGAGACACTAGCTCAAGAAAATGAGTTTGGTTTATTTTTATTTTGGTACAAAAGATGATGGGGTTGAAGAAAATAGGCTTCAATATATAGGTTCTATGGAGTAGAAGGTCATGTCTCTCTATTTGTTTTATCTGGTTTCATACCAGTTGCATTTTCAATTAGAGTGTTTTTTATAATCTTAGTTTTAAGAGCAAGGAGAACGTCAAAGTCGACCAATTATTCTAACGCTTAAGGGAGAACTCTGTCCTCTCCAGTTTGTTTATATTGAGAAAAGTAAGAAAAGTAAAAAGATTACTATGTATCTTCTATGTGCTAAGATTAGAGTTTATTCATAATCTATCTTGATGGTTTTCGCTAAGATAGACAATCTGTTTTCCAATATTATAGAGTTGGATTGCCATTGGTGTTCAAGTCAAGCTTTGACAAAGCTAACCGTACATCCTCAAAATCATTCCGGGGCCCTGACATGGCTGAAGGGTTAAAGGTGATAAACTGATAGGCAGCGTTTGTTGTCATTCATTTTAAGATACAACTTGCATTATTTGCTATGCAAATAAACATAGAGAATATGCTAGATATCAGTAAATTCAGATAGATTATTAGATACAATTGGATTTTGAGGCTCCGAATTCAGTATCCATGATCAGTTTCCCATCATGGTTTGTTCATGTGTTCTTGCCCTTTAAAGTTCTCTCATGACATTTAGTGATCCATTTGAGCTTGTAATAGCTCAGCTGCAATACTACCAACACATACAAAAATCATGGCCAAATTTTTCTGAAGTAGATTTTCTCTTGTTACAGTAACTGGATACATTTAATTATCTACAGAGATCGTTAATTTATTATTTTATTTTTCTGGTGTGATCACTTCTCTTGATTTTACCCTTTTACTTTCAGATCCTTGAGAAAGGTTAAAATAGCTTTTGACCTCCCTATAGTTACAAACGTACACGAGTTTATACAGGTGAGCTCGCATCCTTGTTCATCTTTTAGATTCCCATGTTCAGCAAGCAAAATTCGCACTGATCATAAGTTGTTTCTCACATTTATTAATGCTGTTTTCTTTTCCTAGTGCGAAGAAGTTGGCAAAGTTGCAGATATCATTCAGATTCCTGCATTTTTATGTCGTCAGGTTAAGTTTATATTGAACCATGTGTACTTTATCGTGCTCCACCTGCTTTGACGCTCTCGGGTTTTGCTATTGTATGCTCTTTCCACACTTTTTGTCTTTCAATTTCTATTTAAATTCCTTTTCTTTCGCTCCAACTCTTACATTTCATTCAATTAGTTCATAATTCTATGCCTTACCTCTTGTTTCTTGGGGTCCTACACTTCAATTCTTTGTTTGTTGTCAGTTAATGTAACATTTTCATGTTTAGCCACTTTTATGCTCAGCACGTGTATATGTCACTCCTCTATGCAGTAATTTGCTTTTGATTTGCTTCTCAAAAGAGTAAAATTTCCTAATTGTGATTGTTATTCACTGTCCCTCTGTTCCACTAGAAGAGTTGGACAATCCTTGGTTGCTAAAACTGGAGCTCTCTCTGCCAAAAGTTACTCTCTGAAGGTGTGCTAATGGCTCTTTGTGTTTTAGATCATAAAGTTATAACATTGTCAAGTTTCCATGTAATGGGTTATAACTTTGTTAGTATTATATGCTACTTTTGATCTAGGATTACCTATTACTTTATTTCTTTAGCGATTAGTAATGTTGATTGAAAAGCATTCATCTTATTGCTGTTACTTCTTTGGAACAGACTCGCTCAGCTGTATGGTAGACTTAGCAGGAAAAGATGGCATTGTGAAGGTTGGGTGTCAGGAAGTGTTTATATGCAATAAAGCAAGGTTTTGTTCCAATGAGGCCATGAGAGCAGTAAAGCTTGCAAAGCTAGACTCCTTAAGTAAATTTCTGGATGTATATTGCTAGGAGAGTATTATTAGACGTACTCCTTTCATGTATAAAAGATTAGCTTTGCACAATCTATTTTGATGCATGATGTAGATTATAACATTTTCTATATATTAATTTCTATATATTGATCAGTTACTGTTAATTTGGTCATTTTTGATTCCGCTTCCAGCATATATAATACATTGAATCATTCTTTTAGTACAACAATAACCACACAAAACTGTCATATGTACACAATATTTACAATAGCCTCAAAATTAAAACTGTCGTCTGAAAGCAAAACAGATCACGGATGCTATGAATAACAGTCACACAACGGTTATAACAGTCACACAACGGTTAAAACTGCTGTGTGAATAACAGTCACACAACGGTTATAAAAAAAAAAAAAAAAAAAGACTTCTGAATCACAATCATACAACGGGTTCTTAAGTTGCTCGTTGTCTGAGTAACGTTCACATAACAGTTAATGTTGTCGACATGCTATCGACAGTGCTATTGACATGGATGCCGAGTTCTTCAAACAACGGTTCTCTAAATCATGTTTCATCAGACGGTAGCGAGATATACAACAGTTAGCTCCGTATCAGACGACAGTTTTTAGCCGTCGTCTGATTCAATTTTTGTACTAGTGTATAATAGACTCTTTAGGGGAAGATAACGGAGTTTTTGATGGATGCTTGATGGCAGGGACCAATTAGGAGGAAATTGGGAGTTCAGGGACTTTTTAGGTGAAATTCAAAGGTCCGGGACTAAAACGATGAAACCCTATAAGTATATAGAGTAAGCAGTATTTAACCCTTTTAACAATATAAACAGAAGAAAATTGTTAAAACCATTGACTCGCAGAATGTTTTGAGACCCTTTTCACAGCTATCTTGTTCATTTCGATCTCTAAATATCTTGAAATATATCCAACACTGCACTTAATCATGACTTAAAGTGCACACACTACAGTTTGCACATGTATTCAAGAAGGTACCATCTTATGACTGAAACTATATGTATGCCATGTAGAACAGATGTTACCTTAAAGACACATCCAAAACTCCCTTATCCAAGCTTTTTGTGGCCTGAATAGTTGTTTGGATAGATAATACTAGCCATGTCAAAAACAATACCAACTCCAGATCTTCCTTCTTCCTATGCCCCAATTTTCCTGCAAAGGAGTGAACGGATTAGATATCTCAGGTAAATTGATCTTCCTCTACAAACTAATACTTCTATACAGCCAAGGGATTCCACTTTTATACACTATAGTAAATTGAAAAGATATACTCAGGTGACCTGATCTTCCTTTACAAATTAACACCTCTATTTTGAGTATACAACCAACGGATTCCACTTTTATGCATTATAGTAAATTGAAAAAAAATACTAATATAAAAAATACATCAGTATGATTACTCCAATGCTTTTAACTTTACATAAAATAACAGCCATTTGATTTCACACAACTCAACAATACACTAATAACAAAAATACATATTAGTAAAGTTAGAAAATGATGATCAATCTACTTTACAAAATCATCAATCTTTACCACATGTATCATCAATTATGTAGTAGACTAACCTTTTCAAAAGTTAAAGACAGATCACCACCATCAGATATAGAGACACCACCCTATCAATTAGAAAGGAACAAACAGTTATACAAATTACATTTTCTTGCACTACTGTTGTCAACAAAAATCAAAATATACAACCACAATTCTACCATTGAAGTAATTGAGTTATCAATTGGAATGGAATTGATATGAAACTATAGTTCCGTCAGTCATGAGTAAATAGAGACCATATCCCAGTCAAACAGTAACCATAACACATTGAAATATGTACTCATTTTTCCTTACTTCTCTGTTTCTTTCTATTTCACTATTAAGTCTATAAGAGAACTACTATGGTATATTTTTTTTTTAAAGAAGAAGAAAGTTTTATTACTAGGTACGATTAAAATCGTACATGAGGGCATCTAGTATGATATCTGGAGCAGTTACAAACCATTCACATTGTATCTCCGCTCAAAACTAAGAGCAGCCAACCTATAAGCTACAACATTAGCCTGTCTAAGGGCAAGGGTGATGGAGAAATCTGTACTAGAGTGAAGGAGATCACAGACATCAGCAACTAAGGCTCTCAATGGTGACAGATCACAATCCCAAGCATAAATAGCTTGTACCGCCATTAGGCAATCACTTTCGACTACTGCATTCGTAATATGCATGGCCTGCAGTAACTCCAATCCCTTCTTCAGAGCCAAAAGCTCAACATGTAATGGAGAACTAACAAACTGCACACGACTAGAGAAGGCAGCAAGGAATTGACCAAGAGAGTTACGAAGGACACCGCCTGTACCCCCAAACTGCAAAGTAGGTAGAAAAGCACCATCCACATTCAATTTCATTTTTTCACCCGAGGGAGCTAGCCAACGTTTACTGGCTTTCTGTTGACCTGATGTGGCAGTGGTACAAGGTTTATTAGCCTACAGATACTCCTCATACCAGGCCATAGACTTTGCCACCAACCCTGGACTAGTTTGAGACCAATTTTTCCAAAGCTTCTCATTACGGTTCTTCCAAAGCTCCATAAAAGAACCAATAACTTATCAAACAAGCTAGAAGAAAAATTGGAGACTCGGTCCAGCAACCACTCTTTCCAAGTCAGTGAAGAAGAAGGAAAGGAAAAGGGAGGAACACCAAAAATATCCTTAGCAATGCTACAATCTCGAAATAAATGCCCAAGGGTTTCCACAGATTCTGAACAAACACAACAATTAAGATCACCAGAATAACCTTTGGATGTTAGTGCAGTTCGAGTAGGAAGAAGATTATGAGCTGCTCTCCATCCAAAAATAGCCACTAATTTGTTAGGGACATTTTCTTTCCACAAAGCTTTACAAAGTGGAGCATAAGGATCACCATTGGAAGACGAGGCAAAAACATTGCCAATAGAGAAATCACGAGCAATGGTATAGGCTGATTTAACTGAAAAGAGACCTCGTTTATCAAGCTTCCAAGCAATCTTATCCACCCCCACTCTCCTACTTAATGGAATGGACAAAACCTGAGGAACAATATCGGAAGGAAAATAAGCATGAACAGCAAGGATGTCCCGAGTATAATCTTCAACATTAATCAAGTCAGAGACCACTTGAAAAATTGTATCATTCGGTTTCTCAAGAGAATGAGATGGTACATTTGGTATCCAAGCATTCTCCCAAATCTTCACAGAGGTTCCATTACCAATCCTCCAAAATAATCCAGCTTGTAACACGGGTCTAGCTTCCATGATGCTCCTCCATGAATCTGAAGGTCTATCACCCATGTCAGCATCAAGAAAAGATCCCCATGGATGGTAAACAACTTTAAAGACCCGTGCAACAAGTGAATCTGGATTCGAGAGAAGTCGCCAACCTTGCTTAGCTAACATGGCAAGGTTGAGAGCTTGCAGATGCTTAAAACCCAAGCCACCAGCCTCCTTAGGAACACACATTCTTTCCCAAGATCTCCAATGAATCTTTCTTTTCCCATTTGTACTTCCCCAAAAAAATTGAGAACAAAGTTGTTGAAGATCATCATAAAGAGACTTAGGTAATAAGTAACAGTTCATGACATAATTGGGTAGAGTTTGAGCCACTACTTTTAATAATAACTCCTTACCACCTGCATTGAGAATCTTAGACCGCCAACTGATTAACCTCTTGGAAAGTCTTTCTTTCAAGTAAGAAAAGATAGCCGTCTTGTTATGTCCTACGTGAATAGGCAATCCCAAATACAGACCATGCTCCTTAACGCAGGTCACTCTAAGAATAGAGGAAAGTTTATTACTAACCTGCCTACTAACATTACCACTGAAGACAACACTAGACTTTTGTAGATTGATCATCTGCCCCGAAGCTCGAGCATAAATAGAAAGCAAATTCTTAAATGCTTGATACTCTCGAACAGAAGCCTCTCCAAAAAGAAAACTATCGTCAGCAAATAGCAAGTGATGAATTACTGGGGCAGTAGGCGACATCAAGAGACCTTTGATAGTTCCATTCTGTATAGAGGAAGAGATAAGTGAAGAAAGCCCTTCAGCGCACAAAATAAAGAGATAAGGAGACAATGGGTCCCCTTGTCGAATTCCTTTAGTTGGAACAATGAAACCAGTTGGGATGCCATTCATAAGGATAGAGTAGCTAACAGATTTAATAGTAGCTAGCACAACATCCACCCATTGTCGACCGAAGCCAAGTTTGAGTAACACTGCTTCCACATACTGCCATTCTAGTCTGTCATAGGCTTTGGAGATGTCAAGCTTAAGGGAGAAGAAACCATCAGCCTGATTTCGAAGCTTCTTCATAAAGTGTGCTACCTCTGTAGCCACTAAGGTATTATCTGAGATAAGCCTCCCGGGAACAAAAGCGCTTCGCAATGGAGAAACAATTGGAGGAAGAACTCGCTTTAATCTGTTGGCCAAGACCTTAGAAGCAATCTTATAAACCACATTGCATAATGCAATAGGTCTTAGATCAGAAGGTAACTGTGGCTTTTTAATTTTTGGAATGAGTGTCAAATGAGTGAAATTTGATTCCTGTGAAATCCTCCTTGTAAGAAGTATATCCCTAACAGCCGTGCAAACATCATGACCAACCACGTTCCAGAATTTTTGAAAGAAGCAAGGAGACATTGCATCAGGCCCGGGGGATCTAGACGGATGCATTTAGAATAAGGCCTTCTTGATTTCGGAATTAGTATAAGAAGCTACAAGATCTCTATTCATCTCCTCTGTAACTTTAGGTTGCATGGAGTCCAGAATGGTCTCTAGAGCAATACTATCAACTGTCTCTAAACGGAAAATAGTTTCATAATAGTTGATTAAAATATTAGACACCTCATTAGGATGGGAGGTCCATTGTCCTTGACCATTAAGCAAACCCTTAACTCGATTCCTGCAGCATTGGTTAGACGCCCTTCTATGAAAGAAAGAAGTATTCCGGTCACCATCTCGTAACCATTGAATCCGGGATCGTTGCCTCCAGTAAGTTTCATTAAGTGATAAAAGCTGATTCAGACAAAATTGTAGTGCCTTCTGCTCATCAAAATGAGTGACCTCGTAGTCTTTCCTCATAAGATCATCCAACTTCCCCTGTATAAGCTTCATCTCAGTTTGTCACGGCTGGAAAACACCAGAATGCCACCGTTGCAACAGAGTACCAGTCTGCTTGATTTTTCTACCAACCTGACCCATGAAATCACCAGTTACTGAAGTCATCCAGCCTTGTTCAATTACATTAGCGCAATCAGTATGCTGTAAGCACATTTCTTCAAAACGGAATTGCTTTGGGGTCCGAGATAAAGGCAATGGTTCTTTAAGCACTTCGACTAGTAAAGGGCAGTGATCAGATCGACTCAAGGGTAGTGTGATAACTCGAGAAAAGGGGTATAATGTAATCCATTGAACATTCTGACAAGCCCTATCAAGCCTCTCTTTGGTGAAACGATTCGACCACGTATAACGAGAACCAACAAACCCCATATCCATCAATTCACAATCCACTAAGGCTTGCCGAAAACTATTCATTTGGGCTACATTCCGTGGAGGACCTCCAGATTTGTCATCAAGACAAAGAATTTCATTAAAATCTCCGGCGACTATCCATGGCATATTAACCTGAGCAGCTAGGGTTCGCAAGAGATTCCAAGTAATCATACGATCTGCAGCAGTAGCTACTCCATACACCCCCATAAAACGAAAGGCTCCTACTGACCCAATAGCACCAACTTCCACATCAATATGATTAGTGGAGTAATTACGGAGGCGTACCGGAACTTCATTGCGCCAGAAAAGGCCAAGACCACGGCAATCATCACTACAAGGGGAGCAGATGACGCCATTGAACCCCAAGTTCCTCCGGACATCAGAGAGAAGATCAGGTGAAGCTAGGGTTTCTGAGAGAAAAATAATACTCAGGTTCCTCTGTCGAACCAGACTGACAAGGGCATCTTGAGTTTCAGTGTTATTCAAAACCCTACAATTCCTTACTAGAATCTTGAAGGGTATCATGCTCCAGCGACAAAGGTTGTCTTCTAAAGGGTAGATCCAAGTTGCCAACAACTAGGATTGATTTGGGTTTACTAGGGTCGAGAGGGAGGACTCTCTCTAGGCTTAATGTTTACCGATATATAAACCTTCTTTGGCACGAACTACTATGGTATATGAACCTGAATGACACTTACAAAGTCACAACATGCATATACAAAGATACAGGTAAAGAAGAATACCCGTGATCAAGAGAAAGGTTTGGGCAATCCTTAGCTATGAGATTCCTTTCCTAATCCATTTATGCAAGTTTATTGAGGTTCTCTTCCTCGTTCATATTTTTCCTTTCCAAAGATCAAACACTAATAGGAAATGCACATGTATCCGCATAATCAAATCCCCATTTTCAAAAACTATTCACTTACCCTTTCAAAACAAAAACAAAAAACTATTCACTTACATAATAGTTAAAAATAGTATAATTCTTACCAAATGTATATTTCAAAAAACAAATGCAACTATTTTCTTTGATTAGTTAAAAATAGTATAATGCTTCCCTATACCCTCTAACGCGTTTTCCACACATACCCATGACACCATCAACACCATTCATCCCAAAACAGAAACCAACATTCAAATCAAGATTCAAATTAGCAAATATCCATCAGGTGCAGAAAAAGCCTTGCTATCATCTACAATGAATGATCCTAGAAACATGCAAACACAGAAAACCTAAAAACTCAAAATACTCAATGATGCCAAAAGGCATGCAAACATAGGAAACCCAAATACTCAAAGGAAAATAGGAGAATTGCGATTCTGAAACTAAAAGCCCACAAACCCAATTCATAACACCACAGAAACCATCTCCAAACTCCCAAAAAAAAAAGAAAAAAAAAAGAGAAAATAGATAACTCACCATAAAGAACTTATGATAACCCGTTTTGGAGTCGAGTCTCCTTTGGTGAAGTACCACTAAGCAACAGTCTCACTAATCACATACACCCAAGCCTCTGACAAACGCAATTTCACAACCATAAACTCCTGCATCACCGAAACCTCAAATCAGTTATATGCAAGCAGCAAACAAAGCCTAAATCGAAGGAAAACAAATAGGATCAGGACATGCAGAACCTATTCTCTACAATGCTCTCCCTCTACTTCACTCTATCAACAATAGAAACACAGAGCTCAGCCAAGAACGAAGAGAGAGAAACAGGATCGCATCCATTAGCTCAGCACGTTTTATACCAAGGTCAAACAGAAAACCGCAATTAATCCAACAGACAAAGGGTAAAAGCGTCGTTTTACTATGTCGGCATTGCTCGAGCAGGTACTGTTCATAAGCCGATGAACAGTTAACTGAGAATTAGAAGATTATAAATTTCTATCGGAACAACACATTTTGTATACTCTTCAAAAAAGGAAAAAAAGAACAAACTTTGTGTATTTATGTATCTAAAGAAAGGAAAGAGAATTGACAAGGAAAAAAAAAATGTAGAGTGAAGATTATAAGAGAGAACTGAAGCGAAATCTCCAAATGTGGCTGGGAGTAAACAGTCACATCCAACAACATTTCACCAAACCAAATAGAGGATATAGAGATCAAGCAACATGTTTACCAAACGTGGCAGGGAGTAAACATAATCCTAGCCAAATACAAGTTTACAATATTGTTCACCTAGTTATTAATTGACCCAAAAAATTATGCTCAATCACTGTTAGATTTAAATCTCTAATAGTGAAAAACAAAACAACTCAACTTAAAAATAATTATTAATTTCCACCGTTTGGTTTACATCAAATTATGGTTGAGCATAATTTTCTTCGTCAGTTACTGACCATGTGAACATTATTGTGAACTTGTTTTTGTTCACATCAATGCTATAACAGTTTATATGAATACATTGAAATCTAGTAATTTTTTTTTTAAAGAGATTCAAAGGATTTCACTCCTACCCCATGGTGACTCGAACTCATGACCTCGATCTCAGGTAGTGGATGCTCTAACCACATTGAAATCTAGTTAACATTTCTAGTAGAACAACAAATTTAACTCATCTAAGGGTGCGGCTATTGCCACCCTACCATTTTCTTTGTTCACCCTACTTGCTCATTTCACCCTACATTTTAATTTCAATTATTAAATTTACTTATTTAACCCATTTCCCTTTCCAACAATATCCTTATATGACATATCCAATTAAAAAATAAATATTTTTAACTAAAATATCTCATTTAATTTATACTCATAAAAAGATTAAAATTTATTAAAATTTCCTAATAAAATCATAATCTGATTTACTCTAATTTTTTTAATTTTTTCTTTCAATTTCAACGTTCTCTATTTCAATCCATGTAAAAAGATTAGTAAATTTACAGCTACGATCAATGAAGAAGAGATTGATTTTTTTTTCTTTGTGTTTTAAATTTTTACTTTTGGTGTTCACAAAGAATATTGCAAAAATTTTGATGAAGTTAAAAATAATAGTTTTGTGAATTGAATAACGAATTAACAATGAAGAAGTAACAAAAAGACAAAAAGATAGTAATAAATTCAAATTTGGGTGAAGATAAAGATTAATGTTATCCAATTAGAAATTAAGTAGTCTTTGTATTTAATTAATTACTTATATATATATATATAATTTTTTTTTCTTACATATTTAGATTTTAGAAAATTGGTGTACTTATTAGTCATTTTGCATTTGGATAATATAGTCTTTCAATAATTCAAATGTTTGTAGGGTGAACTAAGAAAATGGTAGGGTGGCAATAGCCGCACCCATAATTCAAATGTTTGTAGGGTGAACTAAGAAAATGGTAGGGTAGCAATAGCCGCACCCTAACACTAAATCAAGTAATTAATGAGAATTTTTGAAGCTTGATCAAGATGGCCAATTATTCACTGCGACTTCTGCTAATTACTAAGCTTGCTATATATACGGAAAACAAGAAAGAAAAAGAATTATCAAGTAAACAAAATAAAAATGGGAACACATTTTGCCGGCAAACTTCTCATGCACACAATTAATTACAAATTTAGACCACTAGAACATGACTATTATACTAATTAAGTTCTTTGATTTTATAACTTTCACTGCAGTTTAGCTACAATTGAGGGAAATCAAACTCCTAACCTAACCTAACCCAGTCCTAACACTATATATGAGTTATTATATATTAAATACCATATCATTTTTAGGTTAAAAGTAAAAAAAATAATAATGATACGTTCGAAAATTTATCTAATCAAACTAGTGCTCTCTCTCTCTCTCTCTCTCTCTCTCCACACACACACACAACAGTAACCCCTTAACATGTGTTCCGCATATGTCAATTAGTTTATATTTTTATTTTTTTAATTTAAAAAGTTACATCTGTTTATCTCCTGATGTTGGGGAAATTTCTCATTTTCTCATAAGAGGTATTGCAATTTTTTGAAATATGATATAGTCAATTGACTATCTTATCCTCATATAGAAATGATTTATTTACTAATATCTATATTATGTGAGGGTATCTATGGTAGTTCAAATATTTAACCATTCCCTCAAGAATTGACTTAATTATATAAGATAAGATACACACACACACACACTATTATTAAGAGAAGAGGGTTTGTTAGTCAAAATTGAAAAATTGTACCAAAATAACTCTGAAATATTAATAAACTTTCATACTCATAAAATATAAAGGGATAATATAGTCAAATTACAAGAGAAACATAAAAATATGAAAAGAAAAATAGATAAACTTATGTATGTTTTAGGGAATCAGAAATTGAGAGAAATTTGCTATGTGTTCTCATTGATAATAGGGGCCTCTTTATAGAAGATTAAGATTACAATGCATAGAATCTCAATCATACAAGGAAAGTAATCGTACATTGAATAGGAATCTAGATCTTTCTAATTTAACCATATTACCACTAGGTCAAGTAACCTAGACTTTGGGCCAAACACAAATTAGGGTTTACTTGAACAGTCCCCCTTGTGTTGCCCAAACGTGGTGCTTCTCTCGTTGCCTTGTTAAAAACCTTGCCGAGTAACAAAAATCCAGTGGCACAAAAATAACCTCGGTCGAAGGGGAAAAAGAGCACAACTCACCCTTCACTTTTCGAGGTAAACATGTAGACATCTCCCCCTGATGTCTGTGCCTCCCCCTGATGACTACGATCATGGGAGTTCAGATAATTTCCGCAGCCAATTCTTGCCGCATGTTTCTCGAATGTGGATTTAGGCAATGACTTAGTAAACAAGTCTGCCACATTGTCCTCAAATCGAACCTGGTTCACTTTGATCTTGAGGAGCTTCTGTTGTTGCTGATTGTAGAAGAATTTGGGCGATATATGCTTGGTGTTGTCGCCTTTGATGTAGCCTTGCTTCATATGTTCAATGCAAGCAGCATTATCCTCATTAATGCTCGTTGTCTCATATGTGGTAGACTTCAGACCACAATTGCTTCGAATATGCGTAACTTTGGAACGAAGCCATATACATTCATGAACTGCTTCGTGAAGAGCAATAATCTCTGCATGATTCGAAGAGGTAGCGACTAAGGTATGCTTTGTAGACCTCCAAGATATCGCCGTCTTTCCCATGGTGAATACATAACCAGTTTGGGAGCGACCTTTGTGTGGGTCAGAGAGGTACCCAGCATCAGCAAAACCTTCCAAAACACTTATATGGTTTTGGGATGGGGAGAAGGGACACAGTTCATCATGTATGGTGTCCTTGACACTTGATGGGTCCGAATCCATCTTCTCTCTGTAGGGATAAAATAAGCTCATATCAATCGTACCACTTAGGTATCGGAAGATATCTTTAACACTAGTCCAATGGCGTCGTGTTGGCGCAGAGCTATATCTAGCTAACAAGTTCACAACGAATGAGATATCCGGTCTTGTGCATTGTGCTAAGTACAATAATGTGCCTATTGCACTTAGGTATGGCACTTCTACCTCTAGCACTTCTTCATCTTCATCTTTTGGACGAAATGGATCCTTCTTTGGATCAAGACTACGGACGACCATTGGGGTGCTTGAAGGCTTAATCTTGTCAGTGTTGAAACGCCTAAGCATCTTTTGGGTATAAGCTGATTAATGAATCAGGATACCATCTCTAATGTGCTCGAGTTCTAAACTGAGGAAAAATCGTGTTTTTCCAAGATCTTTAATCTCAAACTCGGATTTCAAGTGTTCAGCTATTTCCCTTAACTCTTTAAGGAGCCAATTATGTTCATTTCATTGACATAAACCGCTACTATTCCAAATCTGGAACTTGTCCTTTTTATGAACACATATGGGCATAGTTCATTGTTGACATATCCCTTTCCAATCAAGTAGTCACTTAGATGGTTATACCATATTCGTTCGGATTATTTCAATCCATATAGTGAGCGTTTCAATCTAATTGCAAATGCGCTCCGTGGTTTAGAGCCACTTGATTTGGGTAGCTGAACTCCATCTGGAACTTTCATGTATATTTCTGTATCAAGATCCCCATATACATACGCGGTAACCACATCCATAATCTGCATGTTCAGTTTTTCGGAAACTACCAAACTGACAAGGTAGCGGAACGTTATAACGTCCATTACAGGAGAATAGGTCTCCTCATAGTCGATTCCAGGGCATTGTGAGAAGCCTTGCGCCACAAGCCGAGCTTTGTACCTTAGAATCTCGTTTCTCTCATTACGCTTTCTAACGAATACCCATTTGTGAATTGGTACAACTTTACCAAATACCTTTCTTTTCGCTAGAGAATCAAGTTCTACCTGGATCGCATCTTTCCATTTTAGCCAATCGGCTCTACATTGGCATTCATCAACGGAGCGTGGTTTGATGTCATCGGTCTCAATAATCTCATGTTCCAATGAATATGCTAAAACATCATCAATGATGATGGAGCTTCTTTCCCATGTCCCATGTACACTAGTGTAATTTACAGAGATCTCTACGTTCTCAGGGATAGGTTCTGACATTGAGGCGTCCCTCAATGATGTCTCTTAGACATAACCATAATCTGAAACATTCTCATGGGACGGAGTTTAAGTATCGATGATCAAAGGATTTGTTTCTGCCTCATTCGCTCTCTTTCTAGGGCGAGTATCCTTCGAACCAATTGGTCTACTGTGCTTCCTTACGAGATCTGCGGCCATAGACGCCACATCATTGCCATGTTGGGCAATGGCGCCATCTCCTGGTGTCACAGAGTGCGTGATGTCTAGTATTCGAGACATCGATCCTTGTAGGCACGTTTGTAGCAGGTATGTGTAATCTCGTCACTTTGGTAACATCAGAAAATGCATCAGGCAGAGTGTCTGCTACGTTCTGGAGCTCGATTATTCTTTGCACTTCAAGTTCAGACTGTACGGTACGTGGATCGAGATGAGACATAGTGGGGACAGACCACGATAATTCATGTCGTTCCTGTTGAACATTGATGTTCTTATCTCCCCCTAACGACGGGAAGACTGTCTCATCAAAGTAACAATCAGCAAATCTAGCCGTAAAGAGATCGCCTGTCAAGGGTTCAAGATAGCGGACGATAGTTGGAGATTCATATCCAACATAAATGCCCATTCCTCATTGTGGACCCATCTTAGTACGTTGTGGCAGCGTAATAGGAACATAAATTGTACACCCAACAATGCGTAAGTGCGAGATATCAGGCTCGTACCAATCACTAGCTGTAATGCAGAGTAAGATTGGGTTGCAGTGGGTCATAGACGAATTAGCTTCGCTGCATGCAATATTGCATATCCCCAAGTAGAAACAAGGAGATTGGTGCTCATAACCAATGTCCGCGCTATCATCTGTAATAATTTGATAGCGGCTTCTGCGAGACCATTTTGGGTATGAACATGGGGAACTGGATGCTCTACATCAATCCCCAGTGACATGCAATAGTTATCTAAAGTTTTCGATGTAAACTCCCCAGCATTATCAAGTCGAATTGACTTAATAGGATGGTCAGGGTAGTGAGCCCATAGATGAATAATTTGAGCGAGGAGTTTAGCATAAGTAACATTTCGAATGGACAACAACGCGACATGTGACCAGCGTGTTGACGCATCAACCAATACCATAGAGTATTTAAAAGGTCCACATGATGGTTAAATTGGTCCACAGATATCCCCTTGGATTCTCTGTAAGAACGGGATGAGTATTTTAGGATCCTTTGCATAGGACGGTCTTGGTCCTAATTTCCCGAAGGAACTGGCTTTGTAAAATGAGCGAGGGGCATTAGAAGCAACCAATGAGGATTTTGGTTGGGCATGAGCGTCTGTAGCTCTATTAGAACCAAAGTGTGTGACTATATCTCCCATCATGGCGTTGGAGCCATGAGAATTGGTAATTATGGCGTCATGGCCATTGGGAGGAACAACCATGGTGTCATGCTCATGGTTGGCGCCATTGGTGGTGTCACGCCCCGAATTTTTAATTAAGGATTCAAATCCGGAACATGACTAATAACAATACAAATAACGTTCTGAATTTTTTTCTCAGAAACAACACACGTCACACCACTCAATATTACATAAACCAAATCCTCAAGTTACTTATTACAACACACTCTCACCAAATCAAATTATAAAGCTCAAATGAGTATAATTCTCCTCACAAAAACAAATGTTGTAAATCTAATACTAATACTCTAAACTGCACGATCACTGCCCTGATTCTCCTGACCTGTGAGATTACCCGCTACACAATTTGAGTAGTGTACCGGGAATTGCAACAACACAAAACCCGGTAAGCTTTTGACAGCCCGTATGAGTAAACAAGAAAGAACTGTTGATTTATTAGGTTACAATTCTTATAACTCAAGTAAACAATCAACAAATATTGTAGCATTAATATGTGAAATAACATTAAAGCAATACATGCTTGATTCTCTTTTTACTAACACCTTCACATATTCAAAATACTGATCACAACCAACAAATATTGTAACATTAATATGTGAAATAACATTAAAGCAACACATGCTTGATTTTATTTTTACTAACACCTTCACATATTAAAAATATATCATAGATAGATATTTGATCAAAATAATATAAGTACACTTCTCTTTTTAGTGAATTTTCGGATTAACTGGTAACAAATCATAAATCCACGTGTTAGGGTCCATAATACCAAAACACGGGAAAGCCAGGTTGACTGATAACAAATCATAAATCCACGTGCTAGGGTCCATAATACCAAAGCACGGGTAAGCCGCAGCATACCAAGGACACTACCAAAGTATGTATACTCAAAGTAAGCACCATTCCTAAGAGTATAATAGTGCACTATCTGAAGGGACTAGAGCCCACAGCTTAACAACCACGAAGCACCAAAACACATTTACCAGTAATTCACTTAAGCACGGGGTTGTTGTAATCACCCGGCTTCACAATTGTACTTTTCAGACATAATCAAATTCACAACATACAATCTTTATAAATTATAGATCGTATATATGTATATGTACACCCACATAAAGAGACATATTATTTCAAGACAAATCTTTACTTCTTAAAATAATTTCCACATATTCACAATTGTACATATAAAATAGCTTTCACACCACATGATCAACATTTCATTATTCAACAATTAAATGGGAGATTAATAGCTTAAATAATATCCAATCCATTCTCAATCATTTCATCATACCAATCACACGTAAACCAAAATATATATTCCACATAAATATATATATATACGTAATCATCCGCTCAGGAATGACTACTAATACCAACTATAGTTCAAGCATAAAAACCGTGAAATTCATTTGTATAATAAAATCATTTTACTTACCTATGGACCGTAGTTGATCAAGTCCATATGATTTAAAACAAATATTTATTCCATAAATATTTTCACACAATTGCGACAAAAATAAAGTAATTAAATTTATTTGGTTCGTAATATGAACCACGTGAGGTTTACTCACCTCTAATCCGGCTGCGTCTTCTAAAAAGTCATATATAACAATATTCCAAACGCTCGTCAACTCAAACCGTCAAGTACCTAATCAAGTACGGTCTTTGCTTAGTAATCGAAACATGAAATAAACTTAAACGACAATCCAAGGGTCAGATTCTAACTTATATGAAAACCCGACGGACGGATTCTCACGAATCGCACTCCGAATCACTATTTCACAATTATACGAAGATCCAACGGTCGGATCTTTGCCCGTGACCTCACAAAGTCATCGGGACAGTCATACGATCAACATATCAGAACTACAAGTCTATTGGACGGTCCGATCTTCACAGATCATTAATCGAACAATCTAAATTGATCGAAATCGTAAAATTCATAACTTAATCATACTATCTCCAAAAATTATGAATTATATATGCAGATGATCATATCGACACATAGAACACAAAAATGGACAGAAACTGTTCTTGGGGTGGCCGGAGGTTGCCGGAAACCACCATCACAGTGGCGGCACCGCCGCCCATCCAAAGTCAAAATTAGACAAAACTCCCATCACAAAAGTTCTTCATCTTAACTCGAATTGAAACTTTCATAACTACACGAAAGTCAGATTATGATCCAAAAAGTAGAATTTTATCTGGAAAGGTTTGAAACCCGAAGAACCCTAGTTTCAGAAATTACAAAATTCGATCTCCACAGATTGAATCACTACAAGAGGTTTTGAGGGTAGCATCCACGTCTTCTGGGCTAGAAAACCCCTCAAATAAATTGAGCTATGGTGGCCGGAGTTGGGAGAACCAAGGTCGGCGAATTTGGGCCATTTCAGCTCCACTGTGCAACTTCTCGGCCTTGTAGCGTCGTCTACGGTGCTTCCCACAACGAATCACCAGCACAGACGTGTATAGGGGACTGAGGAGAGCAGGAATCCCTTTGGAATCGAAGCAAAAGGTGGCCGGAGGAGGAAGAAATCGGCCGGCGAAGGTGAGGAGGCGAAACTGGGGTTGGGGGAGAAAATTTCCATTTTTGGAAATTTTCGGGTTTTTCTGAAAATTTTTGGGATTTTTTTGCTATTTATATAACTTTCTCATACGAACTCCGATTTTTGCGTTCCACATATGCACGCGATCGTATCAACGAGCTCTACAACTTTCATGAAGAAAATTTTCCCAAATTCATACATATAAAAAGTCACTTTTTGATGCCCCCTAAATAACGTTCGATTTCGAAAATAAAATCGTTCGAACTATTTCCACAACTTCTCCAAGCTTCGTACTCGCTCCTATTACCGCGAAATAAATTCTAAAAATCCACTGAATTTAATTTGGATTTTTCGGGGTATTACAGGTGGTGTCATCACATGGGACTTGGGCAGCTCTATGGCGCCCCAAGACGGCTGCAGTGCCAGATGCTGCAATTGTTGCTGTCTTGGTCAGTCCAGGAATCAATTTTCTATTCTTGCTTCTTCTCACTCTGAAGAATGGGTGTCTGTGTGAAGTCTTTAGTATACGGAGCATCATATCACGACCAGGATGTCCTAGTCGGTCATGCCAAAGCCAATATGTGTTTGAATCCAAAGATCTTCTCTTATTATATTATTGGATTCAATAGGTCGAATTGAAGTGACATAGAGTCCACTAAATTGACACATAAGCTTCTCTAAGATTTGCTTTCATCCGCAATCATTAGAGGTAATGCAAAGGTACTCTTTTCGGTTCTCAATATGCGTTTCAGCATGGAATCCTTTGGCTCTAATATCTTTAAAGCTCAATAAGGTTCGATTTCCCTTAGGAGCATAGAGAGCTTCAATGAATTTAATCAAGGTGCCATTTGGCAATAGGAATTGGGTCATTCCATGTCCTTGAACTAAACCTGATGGCCCAGCCATCGTAGTCACAGAGGAATATGTAGGCAACATCTCTAAGAATAATTGTCTATGTCGTAGAATGGTGTGCGTAGTCGCACTATTCTCAAGAGATTGTAGTTCATCCATTCCTAAAAGAAAAGCTCATAATTATAAAGGAGTCATAAAGAAAAGAACTCAACTTTTATTAATAAGCCAAACAGAATTACATTATCGTTTCTTTGACTGAGGAAAATCTAATCCAATAAACTAGCTAATGCAAAATAATGGTAGTCGTCTAACTCCTTTTAGTAATTCCAATGCAAATGTGACCAGGTGAGTAGAGAGATGTCGGTGGAGCAAAGCTTGCTTAAGTACCACTTATCTCAAAACCTTCCTAGACATCACACTTACATTGAGTACACCTACTTTGAAGAAAGACTAATACCATTGGCATCTACTATAAAATAATATGGCAATTGCCTACATCTCTTGGAAAATAAAAAGACTTAATCAAAATCGCCAATTTCTGGGTCTTGATCCTTGTAGTCTTCCACCCTTAGATCGAGATCGCCATCTTGATCTTCTTGGTCCATGTAATTTTCCTCCCTTGCTTCACGATACATCTTGTATGCATTTGCAACATTCTGGGATGCTTTACACGCCTTTGCCCAATGTCCAGTTGATCCACATCTGAGACAAGCATCATTAAGGTCAAGTTCCCTTGATCGAGGTGCTTTAGGAGCTCCTTGTGGACGGTTATTCCCTTTGGTGGCGTCACCACCATAACCGAAGGCTTGCTCTCTCTCTCTCTCCTCACACGTTTACCTCCACGGTTCCGTGCACGCCTATCTTGACCGTTTCCTTCCTCTTTAGGTCGAGAATATGGACCAGAACGTCCAAAATTATCCCTACTCTTAGGGTTTCGCTCCCTTGGAGGCGCGACTATAATTAGACTCCGGAATTGACTTGGTTCCCACGGGCCTAGAGTTATAGTTCTTCACAAGTATGTTGTCGTGCTTTTCAACTACATTCATGGCACCAATTAACTCATGAAATCTTGTGATGCATCTAGCATTGACATCAATTGATAGTTCTTGGCTATCATCAATGCAGAGAAGGGGAAGGTGGAGAGAGTCTTCTCGATCAACATCGTATCAGTGATTTTCTGCCCACAGAATTCCATCAAAGACTTGATAAGAAGTGCTTCCAAATTGTAGTCTAGTATAGACTTGAAATCATAGAAGCGGAGGCTATGCCATCTCACTTCTAAGTTTGGAAGCAGGGAGTCACGAACGTTGCCAAAACGCTGCTCGAGTTCCATCATAGCTTTCTTGGGTCTTCCTCATTGAGGTACTCATTTTGGAGCGCATCATTCATGTGCCTTGTTATGAGAATAATGGCTTTTGCTTCATTAGCCTCACTCATAGCTCTATTTGCTTCAAAAGCAACAGCTTGCTGAGGAGTAAGCACCTTCTGACTTGGCTCTTGGATCGTACTCAGGATCCCATCAGCCTTAAAATGCTGGTGCACATCACAGACCCACTTGTGGTATCCTGCAAAGCTCAACTTGTTCTGGTTACTCATCCTGAAAAACAACAAGAAAATAGGGTTTGTTTCAGAGCGAAAAAGGCTACCACGAAAACTATTAAATTTATGAGCGTAATCGCTTCCAAGAAATTAGGGATTTTCTGAGCATAGTCGCTTCCAAGAAAATCCGATTCCAAGAGGGGTTTTAGATTAGATCTAAACAATGATGTATGTGGTCGATCGTTTTCTTCTCAACAAACTCTAAGTTTGGAGGACTCTACAAGCTCTAAGCTTGGAGTGAGCACAAACCCCAGCAGCTCAGCTATTGGTCTCCCCTTTGAAGAAGAAACTCTTAAAAAAAAAAAGGGGAACTTTTAGAAAAAAAAATACCTCGAAATTGGTCGGAAATTCTTGACCGGAAAAGTTACTGTAGATGGCCAGAAAAAATCACCGAAAGTCGCTGGAAAAAGGTTGACCGACAGTTGACCGGAGTTGACCGATCTGCTGACGTGGCATGGTTGCTGACATGTTAGATCAGTTGCTGATGTGGCAGGCTGACTGGATGCTGACGTGGCTCGGTTGATGGGCTTCTGGGACGAGGGCTGATCTGCTTCTGCTTCTGGGCCTAGGGCTGATCTGCTAGGCTGGGTTGACTGAAGTAGGGTTGAGGATGCAGGCAGCGGTTCGGTGGTGCAGTGTATTCAGGCGGCCGGTTCGGATGTTTCTAGGCTGGTTTCGGTGGTGAATTTTCCGGTTCCTGGAATCTGGGGACAAGGCTCTTCTAGTGATCGAGTATGGCTACAGGAGGAGCTGAGGAAACCTTCGAACCTGGCAGAGATTTTTGCGTTACTTCTGGTGGCCGGTTTGGTGTTTTTCCGGCCAGTTCTGGTGGTGGTGCCGCCGGTTCCGAACTCCTGGAGTTGAGAGCTTCAAGGTGGGCGACGGTGGTATCTGGAATTTGAAGGCTACGAATTTAGGGTTTCAGGTTTAGGGCTTCGTGTTGATAACGTGTTTTAGGGAATCAGAAATTGAGAGAAATTTGTTGTGTGTTCTCATTGATAATAGAGGCCTCTTTATATAGAGGATTACAATGCATAGAATCTCAATCATATAAGGAAAGTAATCGTACATTGAATAGGAATCTAGAACCTTCTAATTTAACCCTATTACCACTAAGTCAAGTAATCTAGAGTTTGGGCCAAACACAAATTAGGGTTTACTTGAACAATGTATTGAAAAATAGGAAAATACACAAATACATCGGAGAACACCAACCCCATGAAATCCACTAAATCCATTTTCTCTATAGATAACTACTCATTATCTGTTTACACAACGAAAGTTTTTCTTATACATGCAGAGCATGTGATTACAGACTAATATATATTATTAGAGTTAGGTTTCTGCAAGATTTCTTCATCTAAACCACAAACATGAAGTATGTGGATGCAATGGCAGCGAGTCTGGCTGCATCCCATGCTATTGTAAAGGGGAAAAGGCCGGTGGATCTGTGTGTCAAGGGAAAGGATTGAGACAACATGCGGTTTTTATGGTGGGAAAATTACTTAGAGCCCGAGACTACAAACACAGATCCTTTCAAGGGATGTTTTGCAATGCGTGGAGTGTTAACGGATCAGTTTCGAATGGAGGAAGCGGAGGGAGATTGATTTGTTTTTATTTTCAGACCCAGCGGACAGAGCTAGGATTTGGTGTGGGGGTTCATGGGGTTTGCACTACTACAGAAAGGTCATCAGACGACGGTGATTTTCTGTTGTCTGATGACCAAACTAACCGTGGTCTAAACGAGTGTTGTGTGATTGAAAAATCAGACAACGGTGATTTCACCGTTGTGTGATTATACTTTGCTCAACAGAATATCTGTTTCTGTTCTGTGAATTTTGCGCAAGCATCTGCCTGGCATGGCATGCGCGCGGATGTGTCGGTACATTCAGACAACAGAAGAAAGAATTCACGGTTGTGTGAGATTCATAACACACAACAGATATAACTCATTCTTTGTTGTCTGAGATTCATAACACACAACAGATATTACTCATTCTTTGTTGTCTGAGATATATAACACACAACAGATATTACCCATTCTTTGTTGTCTGAGATCAATAACACACAACTGAAGTGAAATTATATCCCTTGTCTGTTGATTACTCAGACAACGGAGATGATTTCATTTCTGTTGTGTGTTATGAATCTCACACAACAGAACTTTGTTTTCTTTTGTTGTTGGTTGTTAGTTCACACAACTACTCTATTTGGTTTCTGTTGTGTGTTATGAATCTCACACAATAGAACTTTGTTTTCTTTTGTTGTTGGTTGTTAGTTCACACAACTACTCTATTTGATTAGCTGTGGTGTGAATATTGTAATCAAATTGGGTAACAAACCAATGACTGTTATAGGAAAAGCCTCAATTTTGAACTCTTTTACAGTCAGACAACACATTGATTTGCATTGTGTTGTAAGACTAAATATTGGACAGTAATTACCACATAAAAAGTACTCAAATCCATATCATTCCATTACCATTTTTCAAACATCCATACATTCAAGTGACTAGGTAATGTACCAAACAAGAAAACATCCTAGCTAGCTACACATGAATCAAAAGCTGAAACAAGCATGACTTTGGCTGTTGTACATTATCTCAAATAGTTGCATACTAGTTAGAGATCCTGCGCTTTGCTGCGGGTAGTATAACTTCATTCAAGTTGTATAACTATTATCAATTGCTTTCTAACTGAACCAACAACTAATAGTAATAAAATGAAGTTCTCTAGTTCACAGAGGGAGAGAGCCCAAGTACTTTTACAGTCTTCTCCATGTTCTAACCATTTAACACATTCCTCCTGCACATAATAGAAGACACCAGCAACGCAAGTGTGAGTCTTTACTCAAAAAGGTTCTAATTCAACATGATTTTGAAATAAGTTGAGGAGACTCAGTGTCTAAAAACAAAAGCAGCAAATTCTTGTAACACCTACCATATAGATGACATACTTTTGAGTATAAGTGCCCAATTTTAATGAGGGTGTACTGCCTGCTGCCTCTGAATGTTTCTAATGCCTAAAAGCAAAACTTCTGTATAGTCGGGTCAGAAAATTGGTAAAAAAGAATAAGAATAAAAATAAAAAGTGAGTAGGAGAGACAGGGGAGGAGCCTCCTATCTTAACTGAAAGCAGACAGACTGAATGTCTTTCAATATGAATATTTTAATTATTAAATGTATATGTGATTACTGTCTATCTAGCAACCAATATTGTTAAGTCCTGTGATAGAATGAAATTGAAAGAACAAAGTTGGTACACCTCTAAAGTTATTAGATGAGATAACAATAGCAAAGGATGTTCAGTATGTACCGTATTAGTCATTGGCATGATCCTTTTCCTCCTTATCTTGATCGGCTTCTTCTTGATCCTCTGTCATTTTCATATTTCTTTGCCAGTTTCTGATTTAAGTTGTACTCCTCTTTGGAAACTTCTTAGTTATCCTCAGCGTGAGAAAAAAGATTAACGAACTGCAGTCTTGCCTGAGAAAACAGATTGGCTAGATATTCAAACAATACCCACCCAATGATCTGGAAATTCTAAATGTGATCATATATCAGAAAATTATAAGAACTGCACCTGCATAATTAATCAAACCAACATATTCAACATTTGCAAGTTGTTCTTGCTCTTTGCAATCAGGAAGTTGTCAATGCCTTTGATGTGAAGCTTCTTAACACCTGTTTGACAAAGAGACTGATTGTTAAAAATAGAGTTGATCATAGGGTGTGACAAAGAGACTATCGTAGGGTAAACAAAGTTGGTAACTAAATCTAATTATAACAACCTCTTACTTGTATTAGTAATGTGCTTCTAAATGTTCAAACAAATACTTTCTTTTTTCATAACAGTGTAGGGCCTAAAAATATATCAGTTTCTTATGTCAAATATAAGCTTAGAGGTAGACTGTAGATTGCAGGAATACTACTGAATCGTAAAACAAATTCCAATGGCTTACTTGTTCCTTGCCTTCACACCGTTCCTCAGTTGAAGCTCTTGGTGACACACGCTTTGGGTCCTTCACTTCCTCTCTGTTAAATAAAGGCAGCACATTTTCTCTGTTAAGGAAAGGCAGCATGAAGTATAGAATTAGATGAACCACCTTCACCTTTGTTCTGCAAGTGTGTGTGTGCGTGATAATATATATTAAAATATTTTTAAGTTCATTATGACTCAGAAAAAAAAATAATAATAAATACTACATACATAGAAAAGATGTTCTTGTAAGCATTTAATCTTTTCTATAGCCTTTCAAATTAGAAAGCGAATGATTCTATGTGTGGTGTCCAGAGCAAAGAAAAGGTAACAAATAATTCTATTAGAAGTTATAGCTTTACTTTATTGGAACATATCTGAAATTACTTGGCCTGTTCTGCATAAATTGATGCGCCACGAAATAAAGAAAATGCTATAAAACTTCCACTCAGCAAAAGGCCATGGCTTTGCCTGTAATGCAACATTTCAATTTAGTCAAAAACTGAATGTCTATGTCAGAGATATGACCACAACATTATTAAACAGCATTCACAACATCTTCTGAATACTCAAATGCAAATTGATCTAAACACACAAAGTTTTACTTTCGATCAGACAAAGAACTCAAATGGGCACTTCTACATCTGTATAAACTTTTTTAAATGTATGCACTGAAGTTTCATGGACTTAAACATACTACACAAATCAAATTGAAATAAACGAATCAGTTCAGCGATGCAGTTTATGTTCTCTTCAATTTTGTTTATTAGTGTTTGCTTGTTTACATTACTTCTTTTAATGCATACAAAATGACAGTGATAGAGAAACTCGAATCAGGAAGAAGAAAAAAAAAGCTGTAAATTTTATTTCAAGCCAAAAGCAAATTTCCTGGAGTGAACCTAGTAGCCATTCCAAAAACAGTGCAGCTAACTTCTACCATTGTAATGTGAATGCAAAGTAATGAAATATTTAGAGCCAAAGGAAAAAAAAAAAAACAGACCATTATGAAACAAAAATGTAATTAGCACGACCAAGATTTAATAATTTCACAATTCACTGAGTTTTAAAAACTTCTTAACTGATTTTACATGTGGTTCTCTAACCGGTTTGATTTTAACAGCAACATTTAGCTTTAATATGTTTTGTTGTAAAAAAAAACCAAGTCCAAAGATTGAAACAGATTTCTTAAGTTGGTATAAATCAAAACAATTGATTCACTAAAGAGTACTCTGACAGCCAAGTAAGGAAAACATAAGAAGCATAATTCGAATGATTTACAGTCATCAATCCTAAATTACAAAATGTGGAGAGGCAAACAGATGTTAACATGTAAGCTTCCTTTCTAAAAAAAATTATCATTGGAAAGCAGCAATGGAGATTCAAGTATGAAGTCCAAACGATGTATACCTCGCATTGAGATATTCTGATTTCTTATTTGACGGCTAAGACTGGCCTTAGGACAATCCTGCTTCAAATTCTTTGCAATCACAGAAGCATATTTTGGAGCCTCCGACAAAGATCTCACTACTGAGTACCCTGCTTGAAGATGGTAGAACTATATTTAGCCATCTAAACTGAACAATTGGAATAACCTTAATGATTAACTGGTTTAGATATTACCTGTGGCTGGATGTACCATGCTAGCAGCAGCACCAAATGCCAAATTCTTTTGCTCTGTATCAGTCAACAAATAATGAAAATATGCTCCCAACATTGCACACAACAGAGCAGTCAAGAAATTCATTGCTAACTGTCCCAGTGATCTGGCTTGCAGAGACTATGAAGATCATTACACCCCATCTCAAAATTAAACACTACTCAAAAATGGATAAAACCCAGATGATACTCCAAGCTCTAGAGTCCAAATTGGCTCTGAAATTAAGATCACAGATACCAACACCTAGAACACAGACATTCAATTATAATACGACAGAAAACAATCAATTAAATATACCACATTGTCAAGTTCACATATTCGACACAATTTGACAATTTCTCCAGGAAACAAATCATTTTCTCCAATTGATGATCGATCCTATAGACATATATAATTAATGTGCAGAGAGTGAACCTCAAAAGAAGCTCCAAATCATTGTCTCTTACCACTTGAGAATTTTCTCCCAAGTGATCGCTTGTCCAAGTTGAGAGTATATCAAACATGGAAGCAAAAGTGAGAAAACAAGCTGCAAGAAACAAAAAGGTAAGCAACCTTTGGCACACCGTAATACCAGAAGCAATTTAAAACACAAAATAGAAGTGTAATTTTGCCTTACCCCTATGAAGAGCTTCCTTCCATGTGCCCAGTGTTCTGAAATTCACAACACACAATTCAATAGCAATCCAAGCAATATATAACCATCTAAAAAAAATCAATCCAAACGCTAAATCTAGAAACATTTGATAACCCCAAATTCTAGATCAAAGTTGAGACAAATCCTAAATCTCAAGTCGAGACAACCCTGGTAACCCCCAATCTCATAGAGATGCAGGTGCAGAACCCAATTATAAACCCAGAACCCTAAACCCAATGACAAACCCAGCACCCAGAACCTTTATATTTCTGTAAACAAGCCTTTTGTCGGGTAGAGAGAGGCCCAAATCTACTGCTTTAGGGTTTGTGAGAGAGAATTGAGAGAGGGAGGACTAAGAGTGTTGAGAGAAGACTAAGAGGACAACTTTTAATAGAAAATCACCATTTCTTATTCTGCAATTTGAACAAAATTCATCGCTGAAGACCCAAAGGGAAGCGGTCATGGAGAGCTTGGTCATCGCTGACCTCGACTTCGGCGCGAACTCCGTAAAGTTGATACCGTCTCCATGGCCATCCTTCATCCGTTTAATAAATCGGAGAATTAGGAAGGATGAAACGACTGAAACAACGAAGGCCATGGTTTTATGCGATGGATTGAGACGAAGGCCATGGTTTCAGATCGAGAGACTGAGAGAGCTTTCACGAGAGAGAGGGATTTTGCAGAGAAGGGAGGGGGAGGGAGAGAGAGGGGGGTGGTTTCACGACTGAGAGAGCTCGAGAGAGGTTAGGTTTTGCAACTTAGAGAATTACAAAGAGGGGGGGGGGGGCGCACAGCGAGGGAGAGGGGTTAGGGTTTGATTTCGAGTATATGGGTTTCTAGTTGGAGGGAGTAAACGGGGCTGTTTTGCAAGGAGTAAGAGTGCTAAGTTGTTCGGTGGGAGTATAAGTTGTTCGGTGGGAGACTTCAATTTGTCTCATGTTTCTCCAACAACAGATAAATAAAAGCACCGTTGTATGAGTATACGATGACAAAGCGGGTTGGGAGGGAAAATTTGCCGCCTGTGCCTACATAAGTTTCATCAAATTGAAACTTTGCCGCACTGTGCAAGTTGCTTTCATGCTCAGACAACAGAACCATGACAATCTGTTGTACAAATTTTTGCATCTTGCACTAGGTGTATCTAGTAGAATTTCTCAAAGTTCATGCAACACTTTGTTATACAACAGATAACAAAAAGCTGTTGTGTGATAGTTCAAATTTCATTTTGGTGAGCTCGTTTTGGGAGGGAATTATTTGCTCATTTCCCTCCATTCTAGGTCTCACATTTACACAACAGAAAGTTCTAAACTCAGTTGTGCAATATCTTCATAAAAAAAAAGTTTTCAATTTGCTTGCATTCACACAACAGAAACATATTTGTACCGTTGTATGATAGAGGTTGTGTTAACACACAACAGCAGATTTTTGTTCTGTTGTGTGATGAGTGTTGTGTGTTTCGATTTTTGTAGTAGTGTTGGTTGCTATGGCACCTGCTGGGACTGAACAAATTAACAAAAAGAGTGGGAGGCCAGTAGGTAGTCAAAATAAGTTACCTTATGGAACAGTTGAAAATATCAATTCAAAGAAAGAGCTTGTGCATAAAAAGAAGGTAGGGAAGGCCGACAAAAATTTATTGCCTCAATTTGTAGGAGCTAAAATAGTGATAGGCTCTGACCCTTCGGGAAAAGAGACAAAGAGTTAGCTATCGTTTAAATTCTGTTACTGAATTTTTTTTTTTTCAAGCCTAGTTTGTGTAGGGATAGTTAGAAGCTTTCTAAGATGTTTATAGTCTTCATTTTGTATCAAAATTGCATGCTAGCAAGTGAGATTAAATGCCGATTTTTCCTTAGGAGGTGAGGTTATTCTTACTCATATTAGGCTTGCGTTTATGCGAGATTCCCCTTAGTTTTCAAGTGGTATTGTTTAAATAGAAATTTGGCCGTTACTTGTAAGTGTATTTAGACTTTAGCCATTGAGCTATTAATTTAATATGCTAGGTCCATTCAATTTAAAGTTACCCACATTTACACGGAAGGCAATAGCTTGGCTGATAAATTAGCTAATATGGAGCTACCAACCCTGGTTCTATTTGGCGGATTACACTCCCCAATTTCTTTGCTGGGCTCTATAGTCATGATTTGTCTTCTAACATTACGTATCGCTTTAGGTAGAAAGTTTGTGTCACGCCCTTTCCAAGAAAAAAAAATATTCTCGAGTTAGGGCGTGAATATATTACCAAAATTAGTCGTGGGTTGAGGATGTTAGGGTTTGAATAGAAAATGTGGGGTATTGTTGGAACTTGTGGGACTCTAGTCCCACATGGAAGAAATTTTGAAAGATCATGACCTTTTTAAGGACACTCCCATGTATAGAATTAAATGGGCAACAAGTCAAAGTGTGGGCTTCGGTGGGCTTTCTTATTGGGTTTCCATAGGAATATGGAGATATATATATATATATATATATATATATATATTAAGTCAAAGATGGGCCTTGGGCCTTGGGGCTCGGTTTGACTAAATATGATATTCTTTTTTGCTTTACTGTTTTGAATTTTGGATATAATTGAACAGTTGCAACGGATTGAATCGAACAACGTCAAACAACTGCCGACGTAACTCCTCATCTTCGGTTCTATATGAGGACGACCTTCGGTCGTTATTGATCAATCAATCTTCTTCTTCCTCCTCCAAAAAGTTATTCTGAGAAACATAAAGTAGAATTCGTCAGGGTCAAGTTCTTGTGCAAGAACTTGTACCAGATAGTTGTATCCTCTAGATAGACGTCCGGAACTACAGCACAAGTAGGGGCGAATTTCTGTCTTAGGTCACTGCACTGCAGGCCTCTATCTGATCAAGTTAGTTAATTCAATTTCGAATTAAAGTTATTTAATTTCAATTGATTACTTGTTCTTATATATATATATATATATATATATATTCAATTTGTGTTCTATATTTAGATTATATATACTGTTACTGTTCGTATATACTGATTGGTTCTAACAATCTAAGACAGAAAGTTCTTCTTCGAAATGGATCAATCTGTATCTACCATGAAGAATCATGTGGAGAAACCTGAGAAATTCAAGGGCTCTGACTTCAAACGCTGGCAACAGAAGATGTTGTTTTACTTGACAACTCTTCATGTGGCAAATGTTCTCACAACCGAGGCTCCCAAGGCTTTACCGGAAGGAGAAGGAGATGATGTTCCAACTGATGCTCAAAAGGCCGAAAATCAAAGGGCTATCGAGTCCTGGGCAAGTAATGAGTTTCTGTGCAGGAATTACATCCTCAATGCCTTAGACGATTCCTTGTAGGATATTTATTCGTCATTCAAAACAGCAAAGGAATTATGGGAGTCATTGGACAATAAGTATAAAACTGAAGTTGCTTGTTCAAAGAAGTTTGTCATTGGCAAGTTTCTGAATTACAAGATGGTTGATGCCAAATCTGTTGTCAAGCAAGTGGAGGAACTCCAAGTCATTGTTCATGAGTTAGATAAAGAAGGTATGGGACTGAACTCGAATTTTCTTGTTGGTTCTGTTATTGAAAAATTACCTCCTTCATGGAAAGATTTCAAGGTTTATCTGAAACATCTAACTGAGGACATGAATTTTGAGCAATTGGTTCTGAAACTTCGTGTTGAAGAGGATCACCGGAAGAATGAAAGGGCTGATGCTATGGAGCCAAACGCAAACATGATTGGAGGAAGCCCATCAAAGGCCAAGTTTCAGAAAAACAAAGGCAAGAATGCTGCTACCAAACCAACTCTTGATGCTGCAAAGAAGCCACTCGCCCCACAAAAGACCAAAGCCTTCAAAAAGCCACAAACTGGTGGATGTTGGGTGTGTGGCAAACCAGGGCATAGAGCAAAAGAGTGTCACTTCAAGAAAGATCAAGGAGGTGGTGGTTCTGGAAATTCCAACAAGCAAGCAAACCTTGCTGAAACTGAAAATCAATTCATTGGAGTGGTTTCTGCAGCAAATCTGGTAACTAATTCAACTGATTGGTGGATTGATACCGGTGCTTCAATGCACGTATGCTCTGCAAGGGAGATATTCACTTCATACCAGCCAATCAAGGAAGGCGAACCTTTGTTCATGGGGAACGCCACAACTGCCAAAGTTGAAGGAAAAGGGAAGGTGATTCTGAAATTCACTTATGGAAAAGAACTTGTACTTACTAATGTACTTCATGTGCCTGAAATATGTAAGAACCTAGTGTCTGGTCCTGTTCTAAGCAACAAGGGATTCAAACTAGTGTTCGAATCTAACAAATTTGTACTCACCAAGGGTGGGGTGTATGTAGGAAAGGGTTACCTTAGTGAAGGGCTCTTTAAACTAAATGTTGTACCTACTATGGTTGCTGCTATTAATAATAATAATGCAGGCACTAGCGCTGCTTCTATGTACATGGTTGAGTCCTCTTCCTTATGGCATTCTAGATTAGGCCATGTTAATTTTCGTTCTTTACAAAGAATGGTAAATTTAGGCATGCTGCCAAAGTGTTCAATGAATAATATGACTAAGTGTGAAATCTGTATTGAATCAAAATATGCAGGTCACTCTCACAAATCTGTAGAAAAATCCAATGAAGTACTTGGTTTAATCCATAGTGATTTGTGTGATTTTAAATCAACTCCAACTCGTGGAGGAAAGAACTATTATATATCATTCATAGATGATTGCAGTAAATATTGTTATGTATATTTGATACATAGCAAGGATGAGGCTTTAAATATGTTCAAAACATATAAAGCTGAAGTTGAGAATCAACTTGAGAAAAGAATAAAAATTCTAAGGTCTGATAGAGGTGGAGAATATGAATCCAAAGACTTTGCAGAATTTTGTTCCTCTCATGGCATTGTGCATCAAACTACAGCTCCATATACTCCACAACAAAATGGAGTTGCCGAACGAAAAAATAGAACCTTGAAGAATATGATAAATTCAATGTTAATTAGTTCGGGAGCACCACATAATCTGTGGGGAGAGGCTTTGCTTACTGCAAATATGATATTAAATAGGATTCCTCATAAACTAAGTGATCAATCTCCTTATGAACTATGGAAAGGAAGATTGCCTACTTATAAAACTTTGAAAGTGTGGGGTTGTCTTGCTAAAGTACAAGTTCCATTTCCAAAGAGAACTAAACTTGGACCAAAAACAATAGATTGTATATATATTGGCCCTGCCAATAATAGTGCTGCCTATAGATTTTTGGTTTACAAATCCGATATTTCTGATATAAGCACAAACACAATCATAGAATCTGCTGAAGCAGAATTCTTTGAGGATAATTTTCCTTACAAGGATAAGTCTAATCCAAGGAAAAGAACGTATGAAGATACGTTGCCTCAAAGTGAGTTAAACAAAAGTACTGAAATTGGGGAAAATAATACTTCTACTGTTCAAGAAGAAATTCTAGAACCAAGGAGAAGTAAACGTGGAAAGATTGCTAAAGAGTTTGGACCCGAATTTATGACCTTTAATCTTGAAGGAGAACCTCAAACATATAAGGCTGCCATGGAATCCTCGGAAGCACCTTATTGGAAAGAGGCTATTCAAAATGAAGTAGAATCCATTATACAAAATAATACTTGGACATTGGTTGATTTGCCTCCTGGACATAAACCAATAGGCCATAAATGGATTTTTAAAAGAAAGATGAGACCTGATGGTACCATAGAAAAATATAAAGCTCGTATAGTAGCTAAAGGGTATCGTCAAAAAGAAGGTGTAGATTTTTTCGACACTTATTCGCCGGTGACAAGAATAACGTCAATACGAACTTTACTTGCTATAGCGGCTGTACACAATTTGGAAATACACCAAATGGATGTGAAAACCGCATTTCTAAATCGCGAACTAGATGAAGAAATCTACATGGAACAACCCGAAGGGTTTATCATTAAAGGTCAAGAAAATAAAGTTTGTAAATTAGTTAAGTCACTTTACGGACTTAAACAAGCTCCCAAGCAATGGCATGAGAAATTTGATAATACACTATTATCAAATGGATTCAAAATTAATGAATGTGACAAATGTGTCTATGTCAAAGAATGTAGAAACGCATTTGTCATTGTATGCTTATATGTGGACGACATGCTCATTATGGGAACAAGTAAGGATGTAATTAATCAAACAAAGAAAATGTTGCATTCCTCCTTTGATATGAAAGATATGGGAATAACGGATGTGATTCTTGGTATTCGAATTAAAAGGCATTCGGATGGTTACATACTTACTCAATCTCATTATATAGAAAAGGTCCTTAGAAAATTTGGACACTATGATGATAAGCCGGTTGTTACTCCATTTGATCCCTCTAGTCATCTTAAGAAAAATCAAGGTGATAGTGTGTCTCAATTGGAGTATACACAAGTTCTTGGAAGTTTAATGTACATAATGAATTGTACAAGACCGGATTTGGCATATAGTGTAAGTCGACTTAGTAGGTACTCAAGCAATCCGGGAAAAGATCATTGGATTGCCTTAGTAAGAGTCTTACGATATCTAAAGCATACAATAGACTATGGGTTACACTATACCAAATATCCTCCCGTATTAGAAGGATATTGTGATGCAAATTGGATTTCCAATAATTCGGAAAGTAAGTCCACAAGTGGATATGTATTTACACTTGGAGGCGCTGCCGTATCTTGGAAATCATCAAAACAAACTGTGAATACACGCTCAACTATGGAAGCAGAATTTGTAGCCTTAGACAAAGCCGCCGAAGAAGCGGAATGGCTCAAAAATTTCCTAGAAGGTATTCCATTGTGGCCAAAGCCTGTTCCGGCCATTTGCATACATTATGATAGTATGGCTGCTCTTACCAGAGCGCAGAACCAAATCTACAATGGCAAATCGAGGCATATAAGGCGACGTCACAAAACAATTAGAGACTTGCTCAAGAATGGAATTATTTCCATTGACTACGTAAAATCAAAGGAGAATATAGCGGATCCTTTGACTAAAGGCCTTAATAGAGAGCAAGTCCTCTTTACATCGAGGGGAATGGGCTTAAAGCCAATACAATGAGTCAATACTTGGCGGAAACCTAACCTAGCAACATTGGAGATCCCATGGTCTAGGTTCAATAGGCAAACTAGTTGGGGAAGACTCAAGATGTTAAACACACACATGTATGCTCATTCCTAAGATGAAACAAAGTGTGTTTTCCGTTGACGATTGAGGGATGAATATTAATATATATTCTTAATAATGCTAATATCTTTTAAGTGGGATAGTACGGACTATTCTTAATTGGCATTACCTATATGAGACTGATGTGGGGTCGCATCTATGAGAACCGACATGGCTAAGTTCTCTAAAACTTTCATGAAGTAAGGAGTTGTTCAGGACCAAAATGAACACAACCGTAAGAATTTGAACTATGTCTAGATATGATATGTGTGATACTTATTGTCTCGGTTTACTACAAAACGTGAATAGTTCAAGACTTGAGTTCACTACTTCACAAAGTAAATCCGATAAGTGTTCACTACGAAAGGTTCAAGTCCAAAAGACACCTTTTCCGATGCATTTCCTATCTAAGTTCTCCGAACTAACGATGAGTTCCCAATTCAATCTCTTATTTTCTATTCAAATGTGGGGTATTGTTAGGGTTTGAATAGAAAATGTGGGGTATTCAGTATATACGAACAGTAACAGTATATATAATCTAAATATAGAACACAAATTGAATATATATATATATATATATATATATATATATAAGAACAAGTAATCAATTGAAATTAAATAACTTTAATTCGAAATTGAATTAACTAACTTGATCAGATAGAGGCCTGCAGTGCAGTGACCTAAGACAGAAATTCGCCCCTACTTGTGCTGTAGTTCCGGACGTCTATCTAGAGGATACAACTATCTGGTACAAGTTCTTGCACAAGAACTTGACCGTGACGAATTCTACTTTATGTTTCTCAGAATAACTTTTTGGAGGAGGAAGAAGAAGATTGATTGATCAATGACGACCGAAGGTCGTCCTCATATAGAACCGAAGACGAGGAGTTATGTCGGCAGTTGTTTGACGTTGTTCGATTCAATCCGTTGCAACTGTTCAATTATATCCGAAATTCAAAACAGTAAAGCAAAAAAGAATATCATATTTAGTCAAACCGAGCCCCAAGGCCCAAGGCCCATCTTTGACTTAATATATATATATATATATATATCTCCATATTCCTATGGAAACCCAATAGGAAAGCCCACCGAAGCCCACACTTTGACTTGTTGCCCATTTAACTCTATACATGGGAGTGTCCTTAAAAAGGTCATGATCTTTCAAAATTTCTTCCATGTGGGACTAGAGTCCCACAAGTTCCAACAGAGGAAAGTATCATCTTTCCTGATCAATTAAGCCGGTTGGGATGGCCTCTTCCTGCATGTTCTCTTCACACTGGAGAGTTCTTGTTATAACATGGAACTTGAATGTTATAACATAAGTGAAGTTGCTCTCAAAATCAATATTGACTAGCAATGATGGCAGCATAGTACCATTAAGTTGAGAATGAGAATGAAGGCAAGTGAAAATTATTTTACCGGAATACTGGATTAGTGTTTATTTGGTATTCATTATGAGATCTTAGTCCCCTTCCACTGGTTATTAAGCTTCGTAGTTTTGGTGGTTTTACTGTGCGCATGGTATGGGAAATTTAAGCTTGTTTTACTGGCATTGGCTAGCTATGGTAGTATTGACTGATTTGTCTCTGTATAACTTTGAAGCAATAATATTAATGGATTGCCCATTTCTGTATATCATTTGGTTCATTACTTGCCTTATTGCGTGTAACTAGAGTACAAGATACAAGAGAGTTCCTTGTATTTTGTTTTTGTTTACTCACTCTCATTCATAAAAGATCTCTGATTGTTTTTAGGGTAAGTGACGACTAATTGAGGGTGGAGCAAATTATGGACATGACCATTGGTAAATTATAATTCCAATATTGTAAAGGTCATTAGTCCAATTCTCACTTACATATGTAAGGGTAAGGTGGGCTAAGGTTGTTTTATTTATTTATTATTATTATTTTTTTTTTTAAGTTATGGACAAGACTATTTGATGATTTTTTTTTTTGTAAAGAGGGCCAGAACAGTTGGACCATTTGACGATTTGTTTATGTAAAGAATATGGGGACATTAAATGATGAGAAGATGAACCATTTTTTTTTTTTTAGAATATGAGATGATTCACTTATGAATTTTGCTTTTGGAGTTACGGAACATGACAATTATCTTTAGAGAAATTTAGTGCTACAATAGTATTTCTTCATTAAATTTTTTCCATCTACATAAATAGCTTTCTTCATTAGTTTTGAATTCTTAAATTCAAATTCTCATGATTCAATTGTTACCCAAACACATGAATTTAGGATTTTAATTACTCAACCTTTAAATGATTTGAAATCAAATCCAAATTCAATTTCCAAATGGGGCCTAATTAAGTTTATACCAAATCTTCTCATCTTCATTTGGTTTCTTATAAGTTGGAATGAGTGTGTCTAAAGATTTCTCAATCTATTGTTAAACTTAATGAGCAAATCAAAACCCATGATCAATTCACAAGAACATAAACACACTTAATATTAATCAATGCCACATGAACCAAAATACAAGATTTCTTCTGTGTTGGGAGCCATTTGAGCTGCACGGATTGACCTTGACAACAAGCACGATTGATCTTCTCCTCAATACTGGATTCAAGCTTCTTTCTATAGGGCAGGACTTAATGTTTTTTAACAGAGAGAGCAGGGACCAAAACCATCTATATATATTAGTTAATTATCCTAAGAATCCTCCCATAAAGGTGTTTCTTAGTAAACAAGTCACCAATAACAAGAAGCCTAATGCAACACTAATTCGGATTACAATTGCAATCGAACTAATGGATTCCTAACCTATGAGCTTGATATAATTTTCTCAATAGGTTTATAGGTATTGTACTTGACATATATCTCCTATTAATGACCAAAGTTCCAATCCAATTTGTAAACTAAATAATAGATGATGATAGGACCACTTTTGTTCCAATATTCTCCCACCTAATGCAATTTTTTTTTTGTCTTTTTCTTAGAAAAAGCATAAACTTATAAAGTTATACTTCTAGTGACCTAAGACGTGACGTTTGTCATGTCACTCTTAACCTCGTCTCCCTTCCTCCACTGTACACTACAACCTACTTCTCACCTTCTCAAACAGTGTAAATATCATTGCTAGCTTCTTCTAGATGTCAACTTCTGCAGCTTGCTTTGAGAAACCACCACCACCAAGCTCAACATACGGACAAGGAACTTTCCTAGAATTTGGGGGCCTGAAGACTTACGTTACTGACTCAACTGAATCTAAGCTTAGAGTCCTTCTAGTCTCCGATGTTTTTGGTACCAACTCGTCAACTTTTTTCTCCATCAATCTTTGTTGCACAATTTTATTTTGATACTTCTTCTCTCTTTAGCTCCAATTTGGAAATATATGGCAATGTGCGTTAGAGAGATTTGTGTAACTGAAGATCTGGGCAATCAAAACTAAAGATCAGTTTTGAATCTTTGTGTTTATAGCATTGAATATTGTTTACAGCCTATTGTAACAGTAGTGTAATAGTCAATTAGCATAGCTCTATAATTGTACATTGTAATTAGATTGAATCAATATAGAAAACACATTTTCTACATGGTATCATAGTTTAGGTTTTTTACCTTTTTCCGAACCGTTTTCCACTTCCTCTGTCGTTCTGTCTAATCAGCTCCGTCCCTCATGGCCACCACTACTGCTTCTGCCTCCTATTCCTCTCCAAACACTTCTAGCTTTATCAAACTCACTGAAACCAACTATCTAGTTTGGCTTCTGCATATCAAACCTTACCTCAATGGCAATGAACTCTGGGGCTATGTTGACTGCTCCAAACAAGCTCCACCACCTACCATCATGTCCACCCCCTCTGAAGGCCAAACTGTTGTCCCCATCCCCAACCCAGCCTATGCCAAATGGTTCACGAAAGACCAACTCATCGTCAGCATTCTCACCACCACCCTCACTGAATATATTGCTAAATTGACAATTGGTTTCTACACATCCAAGGACATTTGGGATTGTCTTCAACGCCATTTTTTCCCAAAAGTTTGTTGCCAGTGCCTCTACTCTCAAAATGCAGCTCCTGGATATCTAGAAAGGTAACTAGTCTGTTGATGAATACCTCCGCCAAGCCAAGGCCATTGGCGATGCCTTAATATCCATCAACAAACCTGTTTCTGATGAAGACTTGGTCATAGCTACTCTACAAGGCCTTGGCCCTGATTATGGTATGCTCCACCCTGCACTTACCCAAAACCCGCCTCTCCCCGACTTCTCTGAGCTCCGAGCTTGAATCCTATCATTCGAGACGTAGTAGCTTGGTACATCTACGAATGGCACGACCACCGCGATCTTTAATCAGAACCTCCTTCCTGGTGCCGTGACCACTGTCCCTTTGCCACCTGGTCTTCTCACTCCAATGCCTGGTACTCCACAGTAAGAATCGCCACAGCGGTGCACGCCAGCCCTTTTCCCAGCAATAGCAGTTTGCTCCCAACAGCCATAGTTTGCATCCCAGCAGCAGTTTGCGCCATAGCTAGGTCCCTTTTCTTCACCTGCCTAGGCTGCCCGTCCTTGGCCTCGTCGCCTTTTCTGCCCAGCACCTCATTGGTGCCCTAATTACCACTCCAACCAACATGGGCTTCCTCAATGCCCACACCAATTCTCTAGCCCAAGTTCTGCTGATCCTTTTGCTGGAGTCCATTATGCTACTGATCCAAATTGGTACCCGGATACAAGCGCGACTAATCACATGACGGCCATGCCTGTTAATAACCCTCAATCTTATGGGGACCCTCATAATGTCTATATGGGTGATGGGGGCTCAATGCCCGTTTCCCATACCAGTAATCTTTTCTTGTCATTAGGGTCTTCCAAATTCACTTTAGATAATGTTTTTTGAATTCCATCAATTCGTAAAAATCTTCTTTCTGTGGCTCGTTTCACTAAGGACAACCTTGTGTTCTTTCTTTTTGCTCTAGATTATTATCAAATCCATTGCTTATGAACCAGTCGTCTCTTGTTTCAGGGCCCTTGTAAAGATGGTCTCTATCTGCTTAATCTATCAAGCGTCTCCGCTCCTCCACAAGCTCTTGCCTCCATGTACTCCTCCATTTGCACAATCGCTTGGGCCATCCCTCTTCAACTGTCTTAACTCATCTAGGTTCAACAATTGGCTCCAAATTATCTTTCCATTCCTTTTGTAGAGATTGTGCACTTAGCAAATCTCATCAATTACCTTTCAATTCCAATAAAGAAACTGTTAATTTTCCTTTCCATGTTATTCATAGTGATGTTTGGGCTTCCTTTACTCTATCTGTTAGTGGCTTCAAGTATTATGTTCTTTTCACAGATGAATTCTCATGTTACACTTGGATTTACCCCATGTGTCGTGAAAATGAAGTGCTCATTCATTTCCAAACACTAGTTGCCATGATTCAAAATCTTTTTCACCATACGATCAAAATTCTTCAAAGTGACAATGGTACTGAGTATGTCAATAATGCCTTCTCTCTTTATTGCAAATCCTTAGGAATTCAACAGCGATTTTCTTGCCCTCATACACCACAACAGAATGGACTTGCCGAGCGTAAACATCTCCATATTGCCACAATGACTCGCGGTCTTATTCTTACCTCTGGTGCTCTCATAATCTTTGGGTAGAAGCTGTCTTGACCTCTGTTTATCTTATTAATCTCCTTTCCACACCCACTCTCAATTGGGACACCCCACACACTCGTCTTTATGGTAGTCCACCTTCCTATTCATCTCTTCGAGTATTTGGTTGCTCTGCTTGTTTCCTCATCTTGGGTCTTATGTCTCTGATAAACTCTCTAGTCGTAGTATTGAGTGTGTATTTTTCGGTTATAGTCCTCAACACAAAGGTTACAGTTGTCTAGATCCCACAACCAGTCATGTGTATGTCTCTAGGCATGTTATTTTTAACAAAACACTTTTTCCGTACAAGAATTTGTAGGTACCATCAGTTTCAACAGATGCCCCATTAGAGTTCACCCTCTTGTCCAGCCCGGGTCTCGCTCTCTCTCAGCCCAATACATCTGGCCCAAATCCACATGATGCTCTGATCCATTCTCCTGTTGTCACACAACCCAACTCTGCTTCTTCATCCCCCGTCGACCTAGATTCCCAATCTCCATCGCCCAGAGCCACTCTAGCTCCTAGTGCCGCTCCTTATCCAGACATACCAGCGCTTGGTGCCGCTCCTATCCAGACTTACCAGCGCCGCCGACCGGCTGTTCTACCTCCAAACCAGGCTTCCCTACCACGGTCCACTTGGCCAGACGACGCTCCTCCTTCTCCAGTCTCACCTCCTGCCTTGGTGGCTTCTCCTCCACCACCGGACCCCCCCTCCCCCCCGCTCCACAACCGGATTAGCCCAGGCGAATACGCCTTCAAAATGGCATTGTTCAACCTCGAATTCGAACTGATGGTACTGTCAAATATCCCATTCCTCATGTACTTCTCATTGCCATTGAATCTGCAAAACCTACGTGTTATACTCAGGCCTCCAAACATGAGGTATGGCGTGCTACAATGGTTGACGAAATCAATGCCTTGCTGAAAAATAATACCTGGACTCTGGTTCCCCCATCTCCATCCCAAAATCTAGTTGGCCGCAAATGGGTGTTCCGAGTGAAGCACAATCCGGACGGCACAATTAACCGTCACAAAGCGCGACTTATAGCCAATTGGCCAAAGGATTTCATCAACATCAAGTTATTGACTATGATGAAACTTTTAGCCCTGTCAATAAACCCACTATTAGTGTTGTGCTCTGCCTTGCTGTGTCTAGAGGCTGGTCCCTTCATCAATTGGACGTTAAAAATGCATTCCTTCATGATTTTCTTAAAGAAGATGTGTACATGACTCAACCAGGCTTCGTTGATCATTCTCGGCCGTCTCATGTTTGCAAGCTCAACAAGGCACTCTACTGCCTCAAGCAAGCACCGCGTGCATGGTTTCACCGTATGACCTGCTTTTGCTATCAATTGGGTTTGTACAGAGTTTGGCTGATTCTTCTCTGTTCATTTTTCGTCTTGAAATGCATACCATCTATTTCTTGTTATATGTTGATGATATTGTGGTCACCGACAGTGATGATAGACTTTTACAGAGTTTTATTGATGCATTGGGGAGTGGTTTTGACATCAAGGATCTTGGCATTCTCCACTACTTTCTTGGTTTACAGGTTAGATCTCAAAATCAAGGCATTCATGTTAGTCAATTCAAATATGCTTATGATCTCCTTATGAAGCATGATATGTTGCTTAGTCAACCTGCCACACTGATGTCAACCAAGTCAATTCTCACTGCTCATGAAGGCAATCCCCTTCCCAATCTCTCGGTCTTTCGAGAAATAGTTGGCTCATTGCAGACCATTACTCGACCACACATTGCCTTTGCTGTGAATTCCATATCCTAGTTTATGAGTTAGCCACACAACCCACATCTGGTTGCTGCCAAGCGCATCCTTCACTACGTCAAAGGCACCCTTGATCATGGCTTGTATTTCAGTCCTCAACGTCAACCTACTCACCTTACTGCTTATGCTGATGTTGATTGGGCTGGTTGTCCCGATTCTCATCGTTCTACATCTGGCTACCTTGTTTATCTTGGTACTAACTTAGTCTCTTGGTGTTCTAAAAAGCAACCCACTATTGCTCGATCCAGCGCCGAGTCTGAGTATCGTTCTTTGTCTCATGCCAGTGCTGAGTCCACCTGGTTAGCTTTCTTACTCTATGAACTTGGTGCTCAAATTCACTTTCCAATCCTCTTGCATTGTGATAACCTTAGTGCAACATACATGGCATCTAATCCGGTATTTCATGCCCGTTCTAACATATCGAACTTGATTATCACTTTGTTCGTGAGAAAGTAGCCCTTGGCAGCCATCGTGTTTGCTTTATCCCATCAGTTGACCAACCGGCAGATCTTCTTACCAAACCTCTTCATAAGCATCGTCATGTTTATCTTACTTGCAAACTTGTTCGTGCAGGCCAGTCCAGTTTGAGGGAGGGTGTTAGAGAGATTTGTGTAACTGAAGATCTGTGCAATCAAAACTGAAGATCAGTTTTGAATTTTGTGTTTATAGCATTAAATATTGTTTACAGCCTATTGTAACAGTAACAGTCAATTAGCTTAGCTATATAATAGTACATTGTAATAAGATTGAATCAATATAGAAAACACATTTTCTACAGTGTGTTTCCAAAATAAACATGTTGGGTGGATTTAAGCCATTTGGGGTTCAATACAGGTTTGTTACTGCTGATGTGCTTGTTTGTGTTATTCCTTGCAGGATATGAAAACGCAATTTAAGGTACGATTCTCTTTTCTTCAATTGTACATAGTGATTCTTCCTTTTTACTATTCAATGGCATGAGTGTTTCTACTTTAAATAAAATGACCAATCTTTCTCTGGAAATATGAGAATAAGGTAAATGATTGAATGATCGATGCAAGTATGTTCTTTTTGAGAAATTTGGTGTCAAGATGATCATTTGGGGTCTTATTTGTCCTCCATCCAAATTTACCATACAACTTTGAGTTCAGTAATGCAATGTATGTCTGTATCCATTAGTTATTACATGAAAATGAACTTCAGATTGTCTTTTGGAAAAGGAAACTTTCGGATAAAGTTGCTGCAGCTGGATTTTTTGTGGTGGTTCCCGATTTCTTTTATGGCGACCCTGTCAATCTTGATAATCCTCAATTTGACCGAGAGTCCTGGTTTAAAGCTCACAGCAAGGTTAGTGACTTTCTAGAAAGGAGTATATATGTACAATCTTTTGGAATTGGTAATTAGGAACTAGAACTAGAATCAAGATGAATTAAGAGGGGAAACATAGATTTTCCCAGATTTTGAAGGCCAAATACAATTATGTATTGAATTTCTGCAAGTGAAGCAAGAATAGTACAATTGGGGGTAACAACCTATTGAAAGATTCTCAATTTGGACCAAACAATCAAACATGTTTCCACCTAATTACTGGAACTTTTGATTAACAGTCTCATGACATATGTCCTGAACATAGGCCTCATTAAAAAGCCCGCGGATCAAGTGGGCCGATGGAGGCCCGCCGGCCCTAAGGGCTAAAAGCCCGGCCCGGCCCGTTAAAAAGCCCGCAAAAGCCCGCCTCGGTGGGTAGTGGGCCGGCCCTCAAAAAGCGCGCAAAAGCCCGGCCCGGCCCTCCAAAGGCCCGCTAGGCCCGGTCTGTAAAAGCCCGTAAAATATTATATATATGTGTGTGTGTGTGTGTGTGTGTGTGTTTATATATATGTGTAGATATGTGTGTGTGTTTATAAATATATATATATAGACACATATAGATATATATTTGTGTGTGTGTTTATATATATGTGTTATATATATATATATATATATATATATATATGTGTGTGTGTGTGTGTGTGTGTGTGTGTGTGTGTGTCGGTGTGTGTTTATAAACATATATACCGAAGGTTGTAGAATCAGTGAGAAAAAATGGCTAGTTGGGCCTTCTGTTACTATCTTCTTCTCCTTGAGCTTGCTATTCTTTTTTGCAATATGTGAAGCTTCCAAATGTATATATATAGAAAAGATATATATGCATTACCGCATAATAAATATATATATAGATATATGTGTGTGTGTGTGTGTGTTTATATATATATATATATATATATATATATCAATATGTGTGTGTGTGTGTGTGTGGAAGTTCTTATACTTCTATATAAAATATGTGCTAATATGCATATATATATATTCTACATATCGGTTGACCAATCCGATCGGATTCAAAAATATGGTGAAATTGGCTAAATTTTTTACCACACTCATAATTTATTGTAATAAACTCATCCAACGGTCGGTTTTTCCATTTTCTTTGAATTGATAGGGGTTGCTCTTTGGAGTGTATGATATATAAATATAGGTTTATAAGAGTAACTACGTTTGACCTAGTTGATCGAATTCGAAACGATAACCAAATTGGCTGAATTTTCTACAACCACCATAAAACATTACAATCTCTCCATCGAGCGGTTGGTTTCTCCGAATTAATTTTCTACTTCATGGTTGCTTTAGAATGAACCTAAACAATTTAAATGCAATGTATAAGTCATACAACTATAGGAATAAAATTGGTATAGAGCAATGTGTTTGTAATTAAAATTAATTTTTTTTTTATCTTATGTCCACGCACATCCATTGATGGAATATATACAAACGTGATGTGAAAAAATAAGCACGTTTCGCGGTTGTCACGGCATCGGTCAACCAATAAAACATATAAGTGACTACGGTTGACCAATCCGATCGGATTCGAAAATATGGTGAAATTGGCTAAATTTTTTACCACACTCATAATTTATTGTAATAAACTCATCCAACGGTCGGTTTTTCCATTTTCTTTGAATTGATAAGGGTTGCTCTTTGGAGTGTATGATATATAAATATAGGTTTATAAGAGTAACTACGTTTGACCTAGTTGATCGAATTTGAAACGAGAACCAAATTGGCTGGATTTTTTACAACCACCATAAAACATTACAATCTCTCCATCAAGCGGTTGGTTTCTCCGAATTCATTTTCCACTTCATGGTTGCTTTAGAATGAACCTAAACAATTTAAATGCAATGTATAAGTCATATAACTTTAGGAATAAAATTGGTATAGTCCAATGTGTTTGTAATTAAAATTAATTTTTTTTTTATCTTATGTCCACACACATCCATCGATGGAATATATACAAACGTGATGTGAAAAAATAAGCGCGTTTCGCGGTTGCCACGCTATCGGTCAACCAATAAAACATATAAGTAACTACGGTTGACCAATCCGATCGGATTCGAAAATATGGTGAAATTGGCTAAATTTTTTACCACACTCATAATTTATTGTAATAAACTCATCCAACGGTCAGTTTCTCATTTTCTTTGAATTGCTATTTGTAGCTCTTTGGACTGTATGATGTATAAATATAGATTTATAAAAAATTAGTGTCTTTAAAAATTTATTTATCAATAAATTAGTATCTATATATAAATATAGATTTTTTTTGGTACAATATAGTTATATAGATATGTTATCTTTGCTTGTATCTGATCATTATCCATTGAATTTCCAAAGCTTGATTAAAAAAAAAAAATACTTGTGTCTTTAAATATTTATTTATAAATAAAGCCCGCAAGGCCCGGCCCAAAAAAGCCAGTAAGGCCAAGCCCGGCCCGGCCCGAAAAAGCCTGCAAGGCCCGCTTTATATGGACGGGCTTGGATCCTTTGATTTTTAATAAAGCCCGGCCCGTAATTATTTAAAAATATAGCAAGGCCCGGTCCGGCCCGTTGACGACCCCTACCTGAACAATGCATAATGCTTATGTCTAAAACTCTAAACTAGTTGTCTTTTGAACTGCTAAAGGAAAAAGGATACGAGGATGCCAAACCAGTCCTGCTGCTTTGAAGAGTCAAGGTGTTTCTGCAAAAGGAGCTGCAAGATTTTGCTGGGGTGGTAAACCCTTTAAAACTTGAGACACACTAGTTGTCAACAGAGAAGCAAATTAACAAGAAGTGGGGCTTGATCTCTTCTATTTTTTTTTTCTTTCAGGGTTTGTAGTGGCAAAACTTGCAAAATCTGATGACATTAAGGCTGCTGTGATATTGCATCCTGGCCGGTTAGCTGATGAAGATATACATGGTAAGTGTTGTAAATATTTGTGGATAATCATGTAAATAGATGATGAGTAATAGGTGTCTATCCCTATAGATTGGTGATTGATAGGTTGTAATTGTAGGAGTGATTGGATTGTAATTAAGCATTACCCTTTTGTGCACACCATGTAGTCCTATATAAGGCTCCTCATGGTGAGATGAATAAGACACACAATCTGATTCTCTGTGTCCAAACTCTCTCTCTCTCTCAGAAATTTTTCTGTTTTATAACACGTTATCAGCACGAAGCTCTAACCAAAGCTCTAGCCAAGAAAAAAAAAAAACCCCCTGCTGCAGCCTGTTTTCACGCCCCGAAACCTCTTGATCGGGACCTCAGATCAAAAACTTTCCTTCATCAAAGTTGTTCGTCTCTGCCTCTTCTATTTGCCCTCCAAATTTCAGCCCTATTGGAGTCGTTTTGAGACCTGTACACCATTCGAAGTGGGAGCTGTCCAGAACAGGCGAATAGCTCTTGGATTTGCTGAGAAGACAACCTTCTCAGTTCTGCACACATAAACTGAAGATTTATCCATCCTTCATCAAGTAATGTTTTCCAAAATCTAATTTCATATTCATGTTTATTGAGCCTAATGATTGAATATGAACAATCACCATGATGCATGAACCCTAATATTTGGTATATACATATTTATATATATTCGTTTATGTGTCTTGGTTTATTTGGCTTTTGGATTGTTTGGTTGGAAAAGAAAAAAAAAGGGTTAGGATTCTTGGATTTGAAGCATTTGGTCCAGTAGTACCATATAGTGCATACCAATTAAAAAACAAGCAAAAAGAAAAGGGATTCTGCTGCTCCTGGGATTCGAACCCAGCCACATCATGCATTAGCCTAGCACATTGTCCACTATGCCACTATGGCTAGCTGGAATTTATCAACACCATTTAATATTAATACTGCCATAAGCAGATTCAACTCCATTTAATTGGTGATTGATCAATTGATTCAATTCATGTTTTGGTTTTGATTGACATTTATCCAAAACAATTGCCATAATAATTTCACAATGTATCTTTTATTACTACATCTGAATATTGTGTATTGCATGAATTATGGGCTTAATTTTTGGTTACACAAATTTGAATTTGCCATTATAATTCTTTATGCTAGAAGCATTATGGGCTAAATTATTACGCGATTATTACATAAACATTATGCCAGAAGCATTTGCCAAATTTATTACCTGTACGTAATGTCAGAAGCATTAATGGGATTTGAACCCATTTCCTTAGGTATATAACCGCTGCATTAATATATTTATGTTATGATTTAATAACATATATTGAATTTGGTTATGTTATAATTGTGAATATTAATAGAGGCTGAGTCAGAAGCTCAAATCAAGCCCAAAGTCATAACAACAAATTCGAGCCAGAAGCTCAGGCCCAAGTTGTAAGGCCAGAATAGCAGCTCACTACATGTTACCATGACAAAAGTTATGAATCTTCTCAAAGTAGGCTCATCCAGTTTGATGCGATGTCTAGGTAAGGTTCAAATGAGGCTGTGTACTTAAGTGAGCCTCGCTCCACCTAAACCTCATCCTTCCTTACCTGGTCGTATTCAATTGGAGTTACCGAAAGGGTTGAGTAATAATTTTTCATTCCTTGGCAGACCAGCCTGAGCCCAGCAGGCCCACTCTCCCTCCGTGGGACCAAGCAGCCCAGCATGTCTCACACACCATTTGACTTACGCATGAAAGCCCGGGTCACAAGCCCGCAGACTAAGCCCGATAGGCTTCACTATCAAGCCCACTCCTTCTTTGGTCCAGCAGAATCAAAAATAAAAGGAAAAATGATTTCATATTGTAAATAGATTCACCATCCATTATGTGCTCTTTAGAGCCCTTGACAGGCGATCTCTTTACCGCTAGATTTGCGGATTGTCACTTTGATGAGACAGTCTTCCCGCCGTTAGGGGGAGATAAGAACGTTACCGTTCCTGATGAACGACGTGAATTGACGTGGAATGTCCCCACTATGTCTCATCTTGATCCCCGAACCGCACAATGTGATAATGAAGTGCGGAGAATTCTAGATCTACAGAGTGTAGCCCAAAATATGCCAGACGTTTTCTCTAATCTAGCTAAAGTGACGAGATCATATATACCTGCTGCAAATGTGCCTGTAAGGATAGACGTCCTTGTAGGATGTGTCGTCCCAGATGGACGAGGTACGACCATGGCGGCTAACCAGTCATATGTCCCTGCCCAGAAGTGCGGTAGACCATTAGGTTCGAAGGATTCTTATCCCCAGAAGAGGGTAAACTTGGCACAAACGAATCCTCTTGACATCGCAATCTCAAACCGATTCATCTCACGAGATAAATCCGGATTATGGGTATGTCCTAGAAGAGACTATGTTGGGGGACGCTCCAACATTTGAACCCACTCCCGAGAATAGAGAAATCTCGGTAAATTTAGTGAGATTTGGAATCGGGTTGAGATTATCATCGATGATATATTAGTATTTGCGGTGGCCACCGAAACTATAATATGCGATGACCTCGAACCTTGCTTTGTTGATCAATATCAATGAAAAGACTTCTGGCTAATAAAGAAATAAGTAATCCAGGTCAAATTAGATTCCTTGACAAAGAGAAAGGTGTTTAGACCTGTTATTCCTACACCTCCTCATGTTAAACCCGTAGAATTTAAATGGGTATTTGTAAGGAAGTGTAATGACAAAAACGAGATTGTGATACACAAGGCTCGTGTAGTGGCGCAAGAATTTTCTCAACGCCCTGTGATTGATTACGAGGAGGCGTATTCTCCCGTAATGGACGTCATAACGTTCCGCTACCTTATCAGTTTGGTAGTTTCCGAAAAACTGAATATGCAGCTTATGAATGTGGTCACAGCTTATCTCTATGGGGATCACCATACAGAGATATACATAAAAGTTCTTGAAAGACTTAATATACCCGATGCAAATAGTTCTAGACCACGGAACACGGGTTTTGAGGCGTTCACTTTATGGATTGAAACAATCCAGACGGAGGTGGTATAACCGTCTAAGTGAATATTTAATCGGGATGGGATATGTGAATAATGAACTATGCCCATGAGTGTTTATTAAGGAAACAAGTTCCTAGTTTGGTATTGTGGTGGTCTATGTCAATGACATGAATTTGATCGATACTCCTAAAGAGATCAAGGAAACCGCAAAGCACCTGAAGTTGGAATTTGAGATGAAAGGCCTTGGGAGAACAGATTATTGTCTCGACCTGGAGCTCGAGCACAATGCAGATGAAAAATTTGGTCTATCAACCAAATTACATCTAGAAGATGTTAACATGCTTTAATGAGGATAAAAGCAAGCATACCCATGGTCGTCTGAAGTCTAGAGAAAACCGTATCGTCCTACAGATGATAACGAAGAGATATTGGTGCCAGAAGTCCCATATCTAAGTGCAATAGGCGCATTATTGTACTTGGCTTAATGCCCTAGACAGGACATCTCATTTGATGTGAACTTGTTAGCTAGATATAGCTCTGCGCCAACACGCTGCCACTGGAATGGCATAAAAGACATTTTTCGCTACCTTAGAGGTACGGCGGATATGGGCTTATTCTATCCCTATGCATCAAGGAATGGATCAAACCCCCTTGATCCTCAGAATGATGCTCGCCTTGTTGCATATGCTGCTATCTATCAGACCCACACAAGGCATGTTCCCAGATTGGTTATGTCTTTACCATTGGGAATACTGCAATTTCTTGGAGGTCTACGAAATAGACAGTTGTTGCTACCTCTTAGAATCATGCTGAGATAGTAGCTCTTCATGAAGCAGTATGTGAATGTACATGGCTAAAAGTCGTTACAAAGCATGTTCAAAGCACATGTGGACTGCATTCCACCACTGATGAACCAACCATTATCTACGAGGATAATGCTGCTTACATAGAGCAGATAAAGATGAGTTTCATCAAAGGAGACAACACCAAACATATTGTATCGAAGTTCTCCTTCAATTAGCAACAATAGGAGAATCAGAAGATTGAAGTTAAGCAGATTTGATTTGAAGACAATCGTGCAGACCTCTTCACCAAGTCACTACCAAAGTCTACATTCCAGAAGCATGTCCAAGGTATTGGTCTACGTAAACTATCTGAATTACCTAACATGTAATTTTCAGGGGGAGTCGAAATCAGGGGGAGTATCTTGAAGCATACCCACTTGACCATCGTGTACTCTTTTTGTCCTTCGTCCAGGGTTATTTTGTCCCACTGGGTTTTGTTACCTGGCAAGGTTTTAACGAGGCACATCTTTAGCATGGTCACCCCACTTATACTACATCCTGAAGATGCTTTGATTCGACATATACATGCACTTGCTCATCTTTTTCCTTCGACCACGGGTTTCTCCCACTGGGTTTACCGGGCAAGGTTTTGGTGTAGCAACTCTAATGCATCCCTCTCGTAGACATACTACCTACTTATGGTGCTGATAAGAAGACTTCACCTATCTCTAAAGCTGTGATACTGCCACTCCACACTCAAGCGTGTTGTGCTCTTTTTCTCCTTCGACCAAGATTGTTTTTTTCCCACAGGGTTTTTATTACTTGGCAAGGTTTTTGACGAGGCAACTTAGAAGCGCTCAGCCTATGCAACACTATTGACATGGCATATCCAAGGGGGAGTGTTGTAAATATTTGTGGATAATCATGTAAATATTTGTGGTACCATTTCATCAGTTATATGCACTCTTTTTACAGAATTAGCAGTCACCTGCTAGTTATGAAAGGAATTCCAAATTTATGACTTGAGGGGTCTATACAACCGATGAGACATGAAACCTAGCTTTTACAGATTTTAATGATGAACCATCGAGCTTTTTCATAGTATTAGGTTACAGGTTTCCTAATGTTGCTGGGAACCCAAAGCTCTTTTTAGTATATGGTGGTTTACTTGTTAGAATACTCTTTGACAATATGAATACGCTTTAGTTTAATTATTGGAACACTTATGGGAACTGTTGTGTCAATCCGTCCCTGGATTGAAAAGTAGCCCCGCCCTGAGCAAGATTGGGGTTCAGGATTGGAGAGGATGGCAAAACAGCAAATCTTTTGGTCTAAAAATCAGTGAGACTTTTCAAAGAACCAGTGTTAAAATCCATTTTGAATTTCTCTCTGGACAAGCACATACCACAATATTCTCGTATAGAATTGTCACACTATCAAGCATCAACCTTAAATGAAATTCCACTAAATCTAGAGCAATCTATAATAATAATCAATATTATTATAAATATTATGATCAAACTCAATATGACGTTAGTGATGATGCAAATACATGCTGCCAAGGTACTCCTTCTCCCACCGTACTTTTCCAAATTGGCGTCTTTGGAATTTGTGGTCAGCCAGTCCCACATTGGTACCAGTTCCCCTCCTAGCTCGTTGTCAGTAGTGTTGTTTGTGAGAAAGACAGAAGAAATAATGTCAGGCCGTCAGTGCTGCGCGAACCCACCGACCCTGAACCCAACCAGTGGATCCGGCCACGTTGAGAAGCTTGGTGGTCTCGACTCCTATCTCACTGGCTCTCCTGACTCCAAGCTTGCCATTGTTCTTGTCTCCGACATTTATGGTACGCACGGCACCCACCACTTCAAAGTGACAAAATCTAATCTTTTTCCATTTGGTTCAGTACTCTGCTTTTGTTCACTATCTTATTTGGGTTATGTTGCTTATAGTGAAATTGATGGTCTTTGTGTGCTTTTGCCTCTCTGGTTTGGTGGGTTGCTCTGTAGTCTGTATATGTCTGTTTGACTGATGAAACTTTCAATATTAGACATTTACATTTTGTTTTGTTGTTTCTGTTTTTTTTTGGAAATTCAATGAATCTAGCCTTAGTACTTTGGTAGTGTTGAATTTTGGGCATGAAATGGGTATTTGCAACTGCTCTGTGATATTAAAGCAGTATGTTTGCTGCCTTTATATGTGGTTTGCTTGTTTCTTTAGTCTATTATATATCTCTGTTTCCCAGTTCTTTCTTCTTTCTTGTTGCTGTTTTTGTTTTCCTTGATTGGTTACATTTGGGAATTTGAAATTGGCAATGGAGGATGTAGTGGTGTCAGTGTAAAATAGCTGATTATTTGATCCTTCAAACTCTCTGTGGCTTCTGTGTAATTGCTTTGCTCTGATATTTACAACTTTTTAATATTGCATGGTGATTTGCCTTGCAGGGTATGAGGCTCCAAACTTGAGGTATGACTTATTCTCATAACTTTATCCCTACAGCTAATGTAGCTTCTTTGATATAGTGTGATACATAACTTATCTGGTCCGCTTTTTCTTGAACTTGAACATTTTTATGTCGTGCATCTTCTAATATCAAGTCTGGGCCATTGAACATTTGCTGGTTAAAGTTGATGACTTGGTAGACACTTTGAAAAATTTACTCAAAAGAGTACTCTTTCAGGAAAAATGAATAGGATATAATAGTTCTATTTGCTATATAATTGTCGAGTTACTTTTTGTTCTGAATCCTTAGAAAATCACCACTATGTTGAGTGTGCCCACTCTATAGTAAAGGCTAGATACCATTCCAACATCAAATTTTTCTTCAAGAACAGTTGTATTATTATTCACCGAATCACTGTACAGTTTGCAATCTTGCTACATCTTTTTTGTTATAACTAATGGCGCCTGGCCTTCTTTTTTGTAGGAAGCTCGCAGACAAAGTTGCAGCTGCTGGCTTTTTTGTTGTGGTCCCTGACTTCTTTTATGGAGACCCGTATGTACTTCCAGCTGATGGATCCCATGGCGGTCTACCTACATGGCTGAAAGGTCATGGACCGGTATAGTATTTTGATATACGAATGTATAAGTTTGTTTATTTATAATTTCAATGATATCACAAGTATTCCTGTGGGCTTTTTGAAGTTGATGTTTGTGGATTAGCTTCGTAATCCTATTGATGTTTTTGTTTGTAAACGTTATATGGTTCTTAACCGCTGGGTTGTTTCCGCCAATCGTGACAATGGTTCATATTTGAGGACTTGATAATTGTGGTGTTTTAAAAGTTGAGATACTATTGCAGTTATCAACTATGGTTGTAATTGATTATCTTTCAAACTGGTGCTTTGTATTTATAGGAGAAGGGATTTGAAGATGTTAAACTAGTTATTGGAGCTCTAAAAAGTAAAGGCGTCTCTGCAATAGGTGCTGCAGGCTTCTCTTTGGGAGGTGAGTTTACATTTTCCTTATTCATTTAAGGTGGGATGTACAAATCAGTTTTGGATTAAACAAATTTTTTTCATATATTAGACTGGATTTTTTAGGGGGCTGGCATTAGGACAGTATTTTACTTCACAATCTCAATACAGTAGTTCAACCAATATGGCAAATATTGTTTCAGTTTCATTGAATTGTTTTGTCCTGTTCTCAGCCAAGGTTGTAGTTGAACTTGCAATGGGTGACTTTATCCAAGCTGCTGTTCTGGCTCATCCTTCTTCATTCACTGTGGATGATATCAAGGGTAAGAGTTATCTATTCAATAACCAAGAAATATCTGCCTAATCAGTATATCTTCATCATAGAGGAAGAGAAGAGTTGTGCTGTTCCAATTCTTCCAAATAAAATAAATAAAGATAACTAATCTCTGTTTCTTGATTTATTCCTGGAACTACTTTCAGCTGTTAAGGTTCCAATATCTATACTTGGAGCTGAGATTGATCAGATGTCTCCGCCTGAAGTCGTGAAACAATTTGAAGAGGCTTTGGCTGCAAAGTCTGAGGTAAAATATCCTTTCATCAAATTATAACACCAGGACCTGGCAGGAAAGAGGCACTACTGTGGTATCTGGTAGTCATTGCAATTCTAGAGTTTGAAATGACTGTTGGTTTTATGGAATTACAGATCAAAAGTCATGTGAAGATATTCCCAAAAGTGTCTCATGGATGGACTGTGAGGTATGATGTTTCGGACAGAGAAGCTGTGAAGGCCGCTGAGGAGGCTCATAAAGATTTGTTGGAGTGGTTTGTGAACCATGTCAAGTGAATGATATCATCATTGTAGCAATATTTGTTATATTGTCACTTTAAGATGAGAACGATGTGGGTCTTATGGTTTAGATAAGGCCTAGACTTTTTAAGTAGCAATAATGGTTTGTGAATTTGTTCCTCGGATTAATGCAATTTTTGAACTTGAGTATCTTTTTCTGTCATCTAAGATTAGAACAGTGTGCTAGTTTATAGCTTATATTTCTGAAAAGAGTGGAGCTGATGGAATAGTAGCTGCTACATTCAGAGGATTATGAGAGCACAGAACAAATCCACACAGGCAAACTCCTCCTCTATACACCACTACACCTAGAGAGTAGAGACCGCCCGCATCTTTAGGAAATGAAACTATACCTTATGGAAAGTCAAAATAACTTTACCCGGATCGATATTAATTGGCTGGTTTTTTTTTATTTTTTTATATAGTTAAAATCACCCTAAACCCATTTCCTCAGGATTATAAATGTACTGAATGGTCTCCCCCAAAAAGTGCAATACTTGAAGACTTGAAGAATTTAGTGATGAGAAGTGGATGAATTATATTTGGGATTATGGGGTTATGGAATGTGAAGGATTACCAAAATCAGGTGTGGGTTGAGGAAAGTATCGTCTTTCCTGATCAATTAAGCCGGTTGGGATGGCCTCTTCCTGCATGCTTTCTTCACAAGAACTATATGGGTACGGACCTGTATTTTATGACATGGAACTTGAATGTTATAACATAAGTGAAATTGCTCTCAAAATCGATATTGACTAGCAGTGATGGCAGCATGGTAACCATTAAGTTGAGAATGATAGAATGAAGGGAAGTGAAAATTATTTTACCGGAATACCGGATTAGTGTTTATTTGCTATTCATTATGAGATCTTAGTCCCCTTCCATTGGTTACCAAGCTTCTTACTTTTGGTGGTTTTACTGTGCGCATGATATGGGTGTTCGCTCAAAAATTGTCTCGGCCGCGTGTCACTGGCCCGAAGTCTTCTTTGGCTTACACGTGTCCTTCTGGAGTGGTGACGTGTGCACGGGCGTGCCAACTCGCGGCCGGTAGGCCAAGCGAGATTTTGTTCTAGGTTGTAGATCTTGCACCGATCTAACTTCTGATCAGTCGATTGTGGGCCGAGGAAGGATCGATCTCGGCCGCTGGGTTCTCTCTGCCTTGAATGCAAGGACTTTAGCACGGATCGTCCTTATCTAGCCGCAGTGCTGTGTAACTCAGTGATTGAGGTGAAAGTGAAGTGATGATGATTCTTTTTGTGATTTTGTATTTTGTATAAAGCAAATAACGTAAAGTAAACGACAGAAAATAAATGTGCAGGTAAAGACGACGTAAAGTGCAGGAATGTAAAGGTGCAGCAAATAAAGTGCAGGAAGATAAATTGCTTGAATGTAAAGAGCAACAAAGTAAAGTGCATGAAAGATAAATACCAGTAAAGAAAACGATAAGATAAACACGAAAAGATTGATAAGTGTTGCTGAAATGTTGAAATGTATTGAGATAAAATTTGTGTAATCGAGTAGAGCGTTTGGTCGAGGACCTCTAACAATGAATCCTATGGTCCTTTTTATAGTGAAGCTAAACTACTGAATGAAGGAAAAGAAACAATTTCAGCCTTTACAGTTAAGACCGCATTGATTACAAATAGAACAGTATTCATGTTTGTGATATCGTTATCAATGATTAATTCTATCATGAAAAATCAATCAGGTCTTGTAACTGATGATTGACAATAACACCTCCTGATACTCATTCAAGTTAATTGCCCCAAACTTCGGTAACGCTTCTCCTAACAATCAACCTCTTTGACGTGCCGCGGCTAATTAGCCGCGGTCATTCATTATGACTTGTGGGTCTTCTGTCATCCATTAAACTTTGTGATCATTCATTATGACTTGTGGGTCTTCTGTCATCCAGTAAACTGTGTGATTTACTTGATTTCTTCTAATTTAATAATGGCTTTCTGCACACGTTTGTCATCAATTTGACAATAAACATTTAATGTGCCGCGGCTAATTAGCCGTGGATATTCATTACGCTTTGTGGGTCGGGTCCACCTATCTGCTACGTGGGCCTTGCCAAATATAGATTCAAACAATGGGAAATTAAAGCTTGTTTTACTGGCATTAGCTAGCTAGCATTATTATTGTATTATTAACTGATTTGTCTTTGTATAATTTTGAAATAATAATACTAATGGATTGCCATTTCAATACTTGGAGCTGAGATTGATCAAATGTACATCTCCGCATGAGTCGTGAAACAATTTGCATGATGAGATGTTTTGAAGAATATTAATTTGATTGGACGAAGAAGCTATGAAGCCTGCTGAAACTTCTGGAGCTGTTCTTGAACCATTGCAAGCGAAATTGTCACTTGAGAAACAGTACCGCGTGGGTCTTATGGTTAAATAAGCCCTAAACTTATTGACCAAAAAAAAAAGCCCTTAACTTTTATAGCAATATTTGTACGTTTACAAAATTCTGTTCCTTGGATTAATGCATTTGTTTGAATTTCAGTATCTTTTCTGTCATTTAAGTTGAGAAACTTCAGTATATATATCTCTGAATGGTGATAGTATGCGCTTCATCCATGACAATGGACTAATGGAGCGAGCATATTGTTATTTTATATGCCTGGTGTTTGGTAAATGGTAGAATTCTAGATACTGGACAAGCACATTACCACAATATTATTCTCATCATGGTCAGTTTGTGAAGATATTCCCAAAAGTGTCGCATGGATGGACTGTGAGGTATGATGTTTCAGACAAAGAAGCTGTGAAGCCCGCTGAGGAGGCTCACAAAGACTTGTTGGAGTGGTTTGTGAACCATGTCAAATGAATGGTATCATCACTGTAGCATTATGTATTGCCACTTCAAGATGAGAACCGTGTGGGTCTTATGGTTTAAATAAGGGCTAGACTTTTTGACGCAGTCGGATTGATAACTAGGTTTACCAGCAATAAACCTAAGCAAAAGATTCTGGAGTCCACCAGAGATAAAAGAGAAAATCTCTATTATATTGATTAAAAGTTGAAAGATCCGTTCTGCAGCCGTAAATAAGAGAAAAGTACCCTAGGGCGACTAACAACGAAACCCTAAGGCCCATGGATAAAAACGAAAACAATCCAAAAATAACTAAGAAAACCAAAAACGGGTAAAATAGAAAAATGCCGTTTTGAGGCCCTAAACGATCCCGAAAGCCCGAAAAATGCTACAGCTCATGGCAAAGTGATGAGTCTTGTTTCTGGCGCGATTCCCTTTCCGGAAAGGTAAGGTGCGTCCCAATCAGACACCGAACTGCCATTTCCTGTCTACTAGTCACTTTTCGTTTTCCTCCTTTAGCACGGTCTAACTGTTGTTCAAATTGAGCCGCCATCCTCTCTGCATCAGTCTCCTCCACCTCCGAAGAACTCGACCCCGAGTTCTCATCTGGATAAAGAACCTCATCTTCACGAAACTCATGCAGGTCAGCCACATTAAAAGTGTTAGAGATACCCATAGAATCAGGTAGAGCGACAACATAAGCATTGTCGTTAATCTTCCGCAGCACCTTAAAAGGACCATATTTTCTGGGCTTCAGCTTATTATAGGTACCAACAGGAAATCTCTCCTTCCTCAGAAATAGCATCACGTCATCACCTTCTTGGAACAATTTCACTCTGCGATGTTTATCAGCTGCAGCTTTATTCTTAGCATTAGTTGCTTCCAGCTTGGCCTTAACTTCATCCCGAACAGCTTGTACATCTCTAGCCATACTATCAGCAGCAACACTAACTCCAGGAACTTTAGGAAGCTTCACCAGATCAACCACATGTTGAGGAACAGTAGTATAAACTAAGGAGAATGGTGACTTCCCTGTGGCGCTATGCACAGCACTGTTATAAGCAAACTCCACTTGGGGCAAGGCATAATCCCACTGTTTGGGTCGATCTCCACAAACGCTCCGGACCATGTTACCCAAAGTTCTGTTAGTAACCTCTGTCTGACCATCCGTTTGAGGATGGGCTGTGCTACTACGGTTCAAAGATGTTCCAAACATCCTCCACAAAGTAATCCAGAAATGGCTAAGGAACTTGGTGTCTCTGTCAGATGTAATGGACTTGGGTACTCCATGCAAACGAACCACTTCCCTGAAGAACAGTTTAGCTATATTAGAAGCATCAGCAGTCTTCTTACATGCGATGAAATGCACCATCTTAGAGAACCTGTCAACTACCACAAACACTGAATCCACTCCCCTTTGGGTACGGGGTAAGCCCAACACAAAATCCATAGCAAGGTCCTGCCAAATGTCATCAGGAACAGGTAAAGGTAGATAAAGACCTGTATTTTGGGACTGACCCTTAGATACCTGGCAGGTGTAGCACTTTCTCACAATAGTTCCTGCATCCTTCTTCAACTGTGGCCAGAAATACCTCTCCTCAAGACTAGCAATAGTTTTGTCTCTGCCCAAGTGCCCACTCAATCCTCCTCCATGCAGATCTCTGATCAGTTTTTCCCTCAATGAAGAACTAGGGATACAAAGTCTGTTGCCCTTGAATAAATATCCTTCATTCTCATAAAAATCTGCGACTGCATTGTTATTGCTGCACTTGGCCCAAATTGCTTTGAAATCAACATCTTCCTCATACAACTCCTTCAAGAGATCAAACCCCACAATCTCCTGAGCTAAAGTGACCAGTAAGGACGCCCTCCTACTCAAAGCATCTGCGACCCGGTTAAGAGTACCAGATTTATGTTGAATCACAAAAGGAAATTTCTGCAGAAAACTCACCCACCTTGCATGCATTTTATTCACAGTTTTCTGGCTATTGAGGTACTTCAAGGCTTGGTGATCGGTGAACAGTACGAACTCCCTCTGAATTAGGTAGTGCTCCCATTGCCTCAATGCCCGGAACACTGCATAAAATTCTTGGTCATAAGTACTCCACTTCTGACGAGCTTCACTCAGCTTTTCACTAAAGAATGCTACTGGTTTCTTCTCTTGTGACAACACAGCACCTACTCCCACGCCACTAGCATCACATTCAACCTCGAATATCTTGTCAAAATTAGGAAGAGCAAGAACTGGTGCAGTACAAAGTTTCTCCTTGATTAAAGCAAAACTTTTCTCTTGTTCCTCTCCCCATTGGAATTTGCCTTTCTTCAAACATTCAGTAATAGGGGCAGTAATGGTACTGAAATTCTTCACAAATCTTCTGTAGAAAGTAGCTAAACCATGAAAACTCCGCACTTCAGAAACTGTTTTTGGAGCTGGCCATTCTCTTATTGCTCGTACCTTTTCTTCGTCAACCTGAATGCCTTCTTCTCCAACCACAAATCCCAGAAATAATAACTTGCTGGTGCATAATGTACATTTTTTTAAGTTGATGTACAGTTTATTCTCCTGTAAAGCTTCCAAAACCTGCTTCAAATGCACCAGATGTTCTTCTTTGGTCCTGCTATAGATCAGTATATCATCAAAATACACTACTACAAAGGAACCTGTAAAAGGGCGAAGAACCTGGTTCATAAGCCTCATACAAGCCATCCTTGCTCTTAAAAGCTGTCTTCCATTCATCCCCTGGCTTGATTCGAATCTGGTGATATCCACTTCGAAGGTCTATCTTGGTAAACACTTTGGAACCTTCTAGCTCATCAAGCATGTCTTCCAAACGAGGAATAGGAAACCTGTACTTCACAGTTATCTTGTTAATGGCCCTGCTATCAACACACATCCGCCATTGATTGCCCTTCTTAGGAACAAGGAGGACTGGAACTGCACAAGGACTCATACTCTCTCGAATGAACCCTTTTTTCAACAAGTCTTCAATCTGCTCTCTCAAAATCTCATTCTCCTTGGGACTCATTCGGTAATGTGGCAGATTGGGCAAGCTAGCTCCAGGCACCAAATCAATCTGATGTTGAATGTCTCTCATAGGTGGCAGCTCGTTGGGCAACTCATCCGAGATCAACTCTTCAAAATCTCCCAACATGTCCTGTACTTCTTTGGGAATCACCACTTCTTCCTTTTCTGCAGACAACAACCCCTTTATCACCACTGGACAGAAAACCTCAGATTCTTTAAAGGCCCTCTCCATCTCAAGTTCACTGCTAGATAAGGTCAGGAAACTCTCCCCTTTCTTCACATCAGATTTCTCAAATTGACACACAGGAGCCATAGCAATTTTATGGTTATTCCACATAAACAACATCACATTGTCCCTGCCTTTATAAGTAACATCCACATCATATTGCCAAGGTCGGCCAAACAAAATATGACAAGCATCCATATCAATAATGTCGCACAAAACTTCATCTTTATAATGCTTACCAATGGATACCGGCACTTTGCAGGATTCAACAACTCGAACTTGTGGACCTTTCTTGACCCACCCGAGGGAATAAGGTGCCTCATGAGGCTGCGCCGGTAACTGCAAATACTCCACCAGTTTCTTGGCTACAAAATTTTCGCAGCTCCCATTATCCACAATTAAATTACACACTTTGTTATTAATGGAACAAAGTGACCTGAAAATATTGCGCCGCTGCCCCTCTTCTTTAGGACATAGTAGAACCCGCTGCAACACAATGTTAACCTTCTCAGGGGATTCCTCCTCCGCAAACTCAGCTCCATCATAATCGCCATCTCTCCTAACTTCTTCTTCATCCTCATCATAATCATCTATAAGGGCAGTTTGTCTCCTCTCAGGACACACATTAGATCTATGCCCAGGCTTGTTGCATCGATAACAGACATCTCCTGTAGGTCTAGCATAAGGATTATTGAACCTCTGATTCGGGGCTCTATTTTGAACACCACTAGAATTGTTAGAACTGCCCGCGCCTTTAAAAGGAGGATTAGAAGCTTTAAAGGCGTTTTCTGCTCTCTGCAGCGTAGTTGTACCCTTGGCAGTTGAGGCATTAACCAAATCTGCACTCCTTTGGTAGTTATACCTCTGGAAAGAAGAAGCTCGTGAAGGTTTCTCCAACAACTCTGCTTTCAATGCTAGGTTTGTCACTTCGGCCATAGTATGAACAGTTTGTAACCCAATTCTCTCCTGAATGGAAGGCTTCAGCCCACTGATATAGCGAGCCACCTTCTGGCCTTCAGTTTCTCCCAATTCATTACGCTCTGAATAGCGTAAGAACTCAGCCGTATAATCAGCCACCGTCCTAGTTCCCTGAACACATTCAATATACAGCCTATATAGAATCTGCTCATAATCATCTGGTAAGAACCTCTCCATCATCAACTGCTTCATTCTTCGCCATGTTCTAACACCCTGCTTCCTCTGCTTCTTTCGAGTGTTCTGCAACTTATCCCACCATACTGCAGCAGTACTCTTCAATCTCCAGGCAACATGCTTAACTTGCTTGTGTTCAGGCACTTCCATAATCTCAAAGAATCTGTCCACCTGAAGCTGCCAATCCAAATAATCTTCTACACCCAAATTGCCAGAAAAGAAAGGAATTTCGGCCTTGACTTTGTAATCCTGGTCAGCTTGTCCATGTTGCTCTTGTTGTAAAATTTCTTCTTCAGGCTCAGATTCTGATGTATTATCAACAACTTCACCACGTGGAGCCCTAACTCGCTGGCCTCCTTCCCCATCTCTACACCGATTATTGTTGTTGTTGTTGTTGTTGTTCCTCTCACCCAACAATCCACGAATTTCTCCAATCTGATTATTCATGGAATTGATGGCAGCGGTAAACGCTGCTGTAAGAGCTTCAATATCAGATTTCGTAACTTCACCCATTGCTACTAAGGCAAATAAAAGAGACAGGGAAGACCTGCTCTGATACCACCTGACGCAGTCGGATTGATAACTAGGTTTACCAGCAATAAACCTAAGCAAAAGATTCTGGAGTCCACCAGAGATAAAAGAGAAAATCTCTATTATATTGATTAAAAGTTGAAAGATCCGTTCTGCAGCCGTAAATAAGAGAAAAGTACCCTAGGGCGACTAACAACGAAACCCTAAGGCCCATGGATAAAAACGAAAACAATCCAAAAATAACTAAGAAAACCAAAAACGGGTAAAATAGAAAAATGCCGTTTTGAGGCCCTAAACGATCCCGAAAGCCCGAAAAATGCTACAGCTCATGGCAAAGTGATGAGTCTTGTTTCTGGCGCGATTCCCTTTCCGGAAAGGTAAGGTGCGTCCCAATCAGACACCGAACTGCCATTTCCTGTCTACTAGTCACTTTTCGTTTTCCTCCTTTAGCACGGTCTAACTGTTGTTCAAATTGAGCCGCCATCCTCTCTGCATCACTTTTTATGTAGCAATATTTGTTTGTAAATTTGTTCCTTGGATTAATCAATGTTTGGACTTGAGTATCTTCTTCTGTGATTTAAGATGAGAACAGAGTGGAAGCTTAGTAGCTTATATTTCTTTAAAAACAGGGTAGAGCTAATGAAATAGTAGCTGTTGCATCCATGAGATTAAGTTATGATGATGAGAGCAGAGAATAAATCCACAGAGGCAAACTCTTCTGTACACCCAGAGGCACCTGCATCTTTAGGAAATGGAACTAAAAGTTATAAGAAAAGTGAATTTCTTAACCAGGATCGATATTAATTGGCTAGGTTTTTATTTTTAATTTATTTTGTATTTTATTTTAGTTAAAATCACCCACTTCCCCGCTTCCTCAAGATTACTGAATGGTCTCCCCCAAAAAGTGCAATACTTGAAGTAAATGGCCTGTATTTAGTGATGAGGAGGGTGATGAATAATATTGTGATCATGGGGTTATGGATTTTGAAGGATTACCAAAATCAGGAGTGGGTTAAGCGGAGTATCAACTTTCCTGATCAATGTAGCCAGTTGGGATGGCCTCTTCCTGCATGCTCTATCCACACTGAAGAGCTCTTGTTATATGGGTCCGGATGCCCGCATTTTTATGGCATGAAAGTTGAAAGTTGAAAGTTGAAAGTCATAAGTTAATTGCTTTACCAGAATCGATATTGACTAGTTATGATGAAAGCATAGTACCATTGAGTTGAGAATCAGAATGAAGGCAAGTGAATTATTTTACCGTATAAGTGTTTACTTGCTATTCATTATTTTAGTCCCCTTCCACTGGTTATTAAGCTTCGTAGTTTTGGTGGTTTTACTGTGCGCATGGTATGGGAAATTTAAGGTTGTTTTACTGGCATTAGCTAGCTGTGGCAGTAACATGCTAGAGAAAATGTCCTGAACAATGCATGGTGCTTATGTCTAAAACTCTAAACTAGTTGTCTTTTGAACTGCTAAAGGAAAAAGGATACGAGGATGCCAAACCAGTCCTTGCTGCTTTAAAGAGTCATGGTGTTTCTGCAAAGGGAGCTGCAGGATTTTGCTGGGGAGGTAAACCCTTTAAAACTTGGGACGCACTAGTTGTCAATAGAGAAGCAAACTAGCAAGAAGTGGGGCTTGATGTCCCCCTTTTTTTTTCTTTTTTTTTTTTTCCAGGGGTTGTAGTGGCAAAACTTGCAAAGTCTGATGACATTAAGGCTGCTGTGATATTGCATCCTGACCGGTTAGCAGATGAAGATATACATGGTAAGTTTCATGTTTTTTTTTTAATCTCATGAATATATCTCTTTGTTGATTGTTACAATTTAACATGCTTGTAGAGGTTAAGGTTCATACTGCAATATTGGGAGCTGAGATTGACAAAACTTCACCACCAGAACAATTGAAACAATTTGAGGAGATTTTATCAGTGAAGTCTGAGGTAAGAATCCCTCAGCAAAACTACTCATTGCTTAATATACATATCACATGTATCTGTTGTTCCAAGCCTAGATAATATTATGGAGATTCAATATTTGAAAATTGGTGAAAACAACCTGTGTATAATAACAAAAGGGACTTACCTCCACCAACATCCAGAGATCCAAGATTCTAAGGAAGTAAATAAACTGTCAGACTAGTTTTCTAAAGATTTTATCCTTTTAATTCAGATAACCATAAAGTTAAGTTTTTCAATTTTGATTTTGATATAAAAGATTCACTTTGTAATATTTTCAGTTTGATAGCTTTGTGAAAATATTTCCTGGAGTGGCTCATGGATGGACAATGAGGTACAATGCGGAGGATGAATCTGCAGTCAAGAGTGCTGAAGAGGCTCATTTGAACATGTTAAATTGGTTTACCAAGTATGTCAAGTGAGAAAACATGTAGGAATTAAGTGAGCTTTGAAGCTCAACAATCCTTGGGACATGGCAAACTCTGCTTCTTCATGATGGAGTACGAAATTGGAATGTAAGCTCCCCTAAAAACAGTCTGACATTTGATGGCTGAGAATAAAATAGCATTCATATACTTTCTCCATGTATATCCTATTGTATGAAACGTTGAAATTGAGCTACTAGCAAATCCATCCCATGATTTTGCAATCGTTTGATGGAACTTGTATCTTACCTCAAAATATACAGCACTGTTTGTACCAGTGAGATCTTGAACCTAGGATGTATCAACTCTTCATCCTTTTCTTTTCATTATTGAGTTGCTCATCATTCAGGTTGAAAAAGAGGGTTTTTATTTAGTTCATATGAGGCCTAAACTCGGAGAGACTTGGCTATATGCTCTCCTTTTACAGAACTAGCAGGTGACTGCTAGTTATGAAAGGAATTCGCAATTTATGACATGAGGGGTCTATACGGTTGTATAGACTTGAGACCTACCTTGTAGCTCTTTCATAGTATTAGATTACAGGTTTCCTAATGTTGCTGGGAACCCGGGCAAGATTGTGGATCAGGATCGGAGAGGATGGCAAAACCGCAAATCTTTTGGTCCAAAAAGCAGTGAGATTTTTTAAAGAACCAGTGTGTTAAAATCCATTTTGGATTTCTCTCGCGTCACAAATGAGAATGACATGTAAAAACACCGTAAACTCATACTAACTAGTTGTTACACCCGCGCATTGCTGCGGGGTTGTTTTTTTTTTTTTCCTCGTCTCTTCCACTGCTTTTGCTTAGAACATTATTCACCCCAAGTTTCCAAAAAAAAAGTAAGTACTCCATTTTTTTTATATAAAAGAAACAAACTACAGTTGAAGAGAGGGACAACCACCTTACTTCTTATGAAAGAAAAATTATAATTAACATGAAACTGAAAATGAAAGAGCACAAAACAAAGTGCAAATACAACTTAGAAAAATGCTCTGAAAACCCAAGTAAAAATCCAAAATGGAAGGAAGCAAATGAAACTGGGAAAAATAAGTAACAACCATAAGCACCTTAAATAACTAAACCAACAGAGGACAAATATATACATAGACATAGACAATTAAGAGAAACAACACAAAGTCTTTACATTAGTGAGAGAACTAAGAGATCCGGCTAGAGCGCGTGTGCAGTGCTTGCTCTGTGTATAGAAAGTTAATATCAATCTTTTGTGTATGAAGAAAATTAAAAATAAATCTTGGTCTTTGTTTCACAGCGAATATCCAATTGCTGCACTCGTAGAAAGAAATGACCAGCTGCTGCGCTACCCAAACACCAAGGCAAACAATGACAATCTGGTTCAAGCACACCATCAATAGAATGGTCCTCGTAGAAACAACCAAGGCACTGTCCCATTTTCTAATGCTGCCAAAGACAGTAGAATGGATACCGGCAAGCAGACTAAGATTACATCATGGTCTGTCTGCTTGCTAATTGCAGTCTAGAAAAGCCAATGGTTCTTTTTGGGACTTCTTGTGGAAACATCTGTAAATAGATTAGTAAAAGAATGAGTACTATATCCAGACTGTCGGGCAAAAAAAAAAAATTGTAAATAAGATATTCGAGTAATAGCAGTTTAGTTCATCACCTGCAGTAGCATATAGTGAGTTGTAATGCACTTCGCTCCAAAAGCTCAGCCAAAGCTCTGAAAAACAACACAAAAGGGTGGTCAAGTTTTGAAGAAAAAACAAAAGAACCCTCACTGACTTTTACTTGGAAGTTCTACTATAGCAATATAACACAAAGGTTGAACAGAAACTGACATATGTTATGCGTTATGCATTCTCTTTCAAGTTTCAATGCAGCTTGACGTTAAGATGCAGTACGCAAATGAGACATACCTTGTTGTAGGATTCCTGTCTTTAGGAAGGATCTCAATGTAGCAAGTATCCCGAAGAGAGGTGATTAAACAAATTTTGGCTCCAAACTACAGATAAAACCATAAGGTGTTAGAAGCCAATCATTCTGGAAATATCATTAGAGCGAGAAATAATAAAACCATCAATGAATAAACAAAAATAATCAACAGATAGCAAGACATTATGTTTTATGAATCTGTACTTCATTCTAATTAGAACTACAGGTTGACTATTAAATCATAACTATAAACATATGAAACAAAGATCAACTTGGATCGTGATTTCTGCAGAATGATATTACATTATTCGATGGAAAGCAGACAACAAAGAAGTGCATTTCAGGCCTGTGTATGAAATCAAAACCTGAAACTAAGTGAGGTTTTGCAGTGCAGACCAAGTATTTATGATCAGTGATGCTAATTAATTAATTGTGGTCCACCATTTCCTCGCTTCTTATTATTACAATACAATTCACTTCTCATCTAGATACATGGAACATAAGATCATCCAAATCATGCCTTCACAAATAAATGGTTCAAGTCACGAAGAAAGTAGGCATCTTCACAAAATGACCACAGAACATATAAAAAAAGGGAAATTGCTTCTTGATAGTCCCACACAATACAAACCCTTCTGTCCCTTCGAATGGTTTGGAGAACTTGGTCTTGGAATCCCATCTTCTTTCAAAAGATAATCATCTGCCTAGTAAAAAAAATAAATCAATATGAATTGAGGCCAAAAAACAACTGCACTTTGTTTAATGTAATTGATTAGTATAATCACCTTGAGCCACAAACTTGTTGATGTCTTGAATCCGGTGCAGAAAACGATGGACTCAAACTGGTATGACTCCCCCTTTTTGAGTTCCACATCGCTTCCTCTTATGCTGCCTATTTCTGCGGGTAAAACCTGCATGGATAAATAAATAAATAAATAAAAAAAGCATTGCAAGTTGTTGTTTTAGACTTCTATTTAGTTATCTTGCTAATACAAACTCAAAACAAAAACCAAAAAAATGACAATAAAACCGAAAAATGACGTATGAGGCAGAGGATCATGTTTTGTTTACCTGAATCTCGTCGGATACTTGTCGTACTTGATCTTGATAAAGGGTGGGCCCTCTTTTGGCCTGGCTATCCCGTACTTGGGTCAGGTCTCCATAAACCAGATTGCTAAGCAAAACCATCAAAGAATCCACTTTGCTAAATGAAAGATATCTTAACAAAACCAAGGCCAAGTAAACCATCCTTCTTGACAAAAAATGAACCTGCATATCACATCATTTCATATAATGTTAAGCTAAATCTTATATTTAACCACAAAATATCATACATGATAAATAAAGGTAAGTCAGATTTTGACTACCTTACCGGGCTTTGAACAATATTGCACCATCGTTTGCCAGAATTCCCAGAGCCAACCTCGATTTACTGCACCCTCCGATCCTCAGATAGATAAACCTAATTCAATCTCACAGAATCAAAATTGAAACTGAAATCTCAATCATACTTGATTCTAGAAATTTAAAGTCTTACCGATCGTTCACTGTTCTCGAAGTTGTAGCTTGTAGCTTCTGAGCTTTCTTCAAAAATTGATTGAAATTGGAAAGCTCCATACAGTTCAGACCAAGGACAGTATGGAGAGCGACCGAGTGAGAGAAAGGAATGGAGAAAAAACCGAACAAGGATTTTATATCTAGGGCGGATGGCAAGGCTATAAATTATTACAAAATAAGGACAAAATTGTAATTTTACTCTTCGGCTCGACCCGACCCGCAACTGTTACTAAGCCGATAAATGAACAATGAATCACACACCCTCCTTTAATATATAGTATAGTATAATATAATATAATTGGTGCCACAACTTAAAAGAGGCCAACTGGACAAGCACATTGTCACAATATTCTTGTATAGAATTGTCACACTACCGAGCATCAACCTTTAATGAAATTCCACTAAATCTAGAGCAATCTTTAATAAAGGGGAGTGAACTCCCCTTTTTGTAAACCACACACCCTTTTTCTCTTTTATGCATTCAATTTTCTAAATTGCCCTTACTGTCTTCTTATATTTTCATCTTCACTAAATGAGTTTCACAAAACAATCAGAGCTTCTCTCTGTCTTCCTAGAAGTCAAGAAAACCAAACGCGGCCACCAAATTTCTCTCAATCTCTGACCCCGATCATCACTTGTTCAATCCCAAATCAAAACTCTGTCCAGCCAACCAATCAGATCCGTCCAGCTCGGCAATGCTCTGGTTCGCGCTACCAAGTCTGGTCCTAACTAGCTAGACCACCTCCAGACCAACAAGGGCTTCCCGGCCGGCGATAAGCTTGAACTCGACTCCTTCCTTAGCCGAAACCCCAACTCATCCTCAACAAATGCCGAGTCAACTGAGTCAATTCGACCTGTCTCAAATCAACCCGAATCTTCCAATCCGACCTGAGATGACAAAAAAGGAGCTGGGCCTGATGAATGTCGCCATCTCCGAGTTGTTCTTTATCGATGGCTTCGAAGAAAGCTTCGAACTTTCCAGCAAAAGAGTCCTTAGAAAACAAACCGACCCTTGAGTTTGTGTCACCTATACCATTCACTCCAATAACAAAGACAAGAGCTTGAGGAGCACCAGAAATGGCGTGCATGACCGTACCACGATCCCATCCTTGAATTTGGACAACAACAAGGAATTGAATGAGGTGGAAGAGTTGGAAGACAAAGGGGAAAGAAAGCTGAAAGAGTGTTCAAAAAACGAAGTGACTATGATCGACACGAGTTGCGAGGTTTGGAAGACAGATAAGGCATGTTTAGGAGGAATAGTGTGTGGAAAGTGAGGGAGAAGCAGAGCAAGTTGAAGGAGCTTTTGGAGGAATAAGAGGAAAGTGGCCAGTGGTGAGGAAGGTGATGATGGCATTGAGGGTTTGAGGAGAAGAGGAAAGTGGTCAGTGCTAGTGCTAAAGCTCCTCTGCCGTATTTAAATCATTCTCATTCGGATCCACTTCACCTTCATATTCTTCATATATGCCCTCTAATGGAGCCTTCACATTCCACTCAACAAAACCAGAAACAGGGTACCAAAGAAAAGAAAAGATAAAAATAGAGAGATGAAAGACTAACAAGGGGTATTTTTGGAATAAACAGCAAAGGGTGTGTGGTTTATAAAAAGGGGAGTGCAAATTTCACTCCACTTAATATAAATTAGGGCTGGATTCGGTTCAGTACCGGAGCTGCAGGCCTAAAACCAGCTACCATACCGAACTAGTTTGGTACACAAAATATTCTTCCATTACCAGCCACAAAAGTCAGTATACCAACATATCTATATACCGAGAGGCTCAGTTGGTAGGGCCTCCAACCAAGTTTTTAACAAGAGTGAAGAGTTGAAGAATCACCAAGCTTAGGTGCTGGGCAGCAGCAGACCGAGGCGAGTAAGGGCTGATCGGTGGACTTAGGCAGGGAGGAATTAGGAGGCGGCCTGGGCGTCCGTCTAGGCGGTCTTGCCAATTAGGCGGTTTTTTTTTTTTTTTTTTTTTTTTGTGAGACATAAACTCCAAAACAACCATATTTGATCCCCAAACCATTCAATCCCCAAAACTGCAAATAGATCGTATTCGCTCTCCCTACTGCGCCTCTGCTCCATGTCTCCACTGGAGCTCCTCCCGAGCCACTGTAGCTTCCCCCCAAATCAAGATCTTGAAATATGAGAAGCGAGAACTGAAACCTTGTTTTTGTAGAGTTATTCATGAGGTGATTGAACAATGAAAAAAAAGAAAAATTGATGAAGAAAAATATGAGAGACGGTGGAGGGTGGTAGAGTGGGTTTTACGCAAGAGAGGAAGAAAATTTCAAGAGAGAGAGAGTGGGTAGCGGGCCTGCTGTTTGTCGAGAGAGAGAGAGATGGGCAAGTGGATGTATAATTAAGAAGCATAATTGAATATCTTATTATTATTTTTATAAGTTATAATATTATTCATTTAAAAGTTTTATATCTAGCGATTTTTCTACTTGATAAATATTATGATCAAAGTATCAAACTCAATGTGACGTTAGTGATTATGTAATTTCTTGCCAAGGTACTTTTTCTCCTACCATCTTTTTTAAATTGCCGACTTTGGATTTTCTCAAAAAAAAAACAATTGCCGCCTTTGGAATTTTTGGTCAGCCAATCGCAAACATATAAGCACCTCTATATATTTATTTCTCCTAGGTCGTTGACTCGTTGTCAGTAGTGTTGTTTGTGATCAGAGAAAGACAGAAGAAATGTCAGGCCCTCAGTGCTGCTCGAACCCACCGACCCTGAACCCAACCAGTGGATCCGGCCATGTTGAGAAGCTTGGAGGTCTCGACTCCTATCTCACTGGCTCTCCTGACTCCAAGCTTGCCATTGTTCTTCTCTCCGACATTTTTGGTACGCACGGCACCCGCCACTTCGAAGTGACAAAATCTAATCTTTTTCCATTTGGTTTAGTACTCTGCTTTTGTTCACTATCTTATTTGGGTTATGTTGCTGATAGTGAAATTGATGGTCTCTGTGTGCTGTTGTCTCTTTGGTGTGGTGGGTTGCTCTGTTTATGTCTGTTTGACTGATGAAAGAATCAATATATAGAACATTTACATTTTGTTTTTTTTGTTTTTGTGTTTTTTTTTTAAATCAATGAATCTAGGCTTGGTACTTTGGTAGTGTTGAATTTTGGCCATGAAATGGGTCTTTGCAACTGCTCTGTGACATTAAGCTGTATGTTTGCTTCCTTTATATGCGGTTTGCTTGTTTCCTTAGTCTACTGTATATCTCTGTTTCCCCAGTTTTCTCTTCTTCTTTTGGGAATTTGAAGGATGTAGTTCAAACTTTCTTTGTCTACTGTGTAATTGCTTTGCTGATATTTACCACTTTTTAATATTGCATGTTGATTTGCCTTGCAGGGTATGATGCTCCAAACTTGAGGTATGACTTATTCTCATAACTTTATCCCTATAGCTAATGTACATTCTGTGATATAGTTGATAGATAAGTTATCTTGTCCGCTTTTTCTTGAACTTGAACATTTTTTTGTCGTGCATCTTCTAATATCAAGTCTGGGTCATCGAACATTTGCTGGTTAAAGTTGATGACTTGGTAGACACTATGAAAAAATTACTCAAACAGTGTTCTTTCAGGAAAAATGAATAGGATATAATAGTTCTATATGTTGAAACTTAGTTACAGCCATTAGTCTGAGATTGTCTATTGCCATACAATTGTCGATTTACTTTTTGTTATGGCTTCTCCCGATCCTTAGAAAATCACCACTATGTTGAGTGTGCCCACTCTATACTAAAGGCTAGCTCCCATTCCAACATCAAATTTTTCTTCAAGAACAGTTGTATTAATCACCGAATCACCATACAGTTTGCAATCTTGCTACATCTTTTTTGTTATAACTAATGGCGCCTGGCCTTCTTTTCTGTAGGAAGCTCGCAGACAAAGTTGCAGCTGCTGGCTTCTTTGTTGTGGTCCCTGACTTCTTTTATGGAGACCCTTATGTACTTGCAGCTGATGGATCCATGGACTCTCTACCTACTTGGCTGAAAGGTCATGGACCGGTAAAGTTCTTGTATTTTGATACAATGCATAAGTTTGTTTATTTAAAATTTCAGTGATATCACTGTTGAGAATATATACATCCCACATGGGAAAAATGGGACCTTGCCTATAGGTTTATAAGGGTTTGGGCCACTCCATCATCCATTGCCAATTGGTTTTGGATGTGAACCCCAGATTACTTTATCATGCTATCAGAGCAGGTTACCCACGTGTGCATGTCTCATGGCCACACGGGCTCCACGTCACCCAAAGTTGTCCACGTGAATGACTTGAAAATTCGTCACACGTGCGGGGGCGTGTTGAGAATATATACATCCCACATGGGAAAAATGGGACCTTGCCTATGAGTTTATAAGAGTTTGGGTCACTCCATCCATTGCCAATTGGTTTTGGATGTGAACCCCAGATTACTTTATCAATCACAAGTATTCATGTGGGATTAGTGAATTTACATACAAGTCCCAGATACTTACTGGGACTCTCATGTTGGGCTGTTTGAAGTTGATGTTTGTGGATTAGCTTGTGATTATACTAATTTATATGCGTATAATTATATCTAAAACACTATAAATAAGTTAATCCTCAAGTTAATTATTATGTAATTAATCCATTTTTACTTATTTTGTAGAAATAAGCGGAATTGCGGAAATCGAGAAAAAAAAGAGTGCGAAATTGAAGCAAATTCGAAAAGTCAACAGTCGGTCAATGGGTTGACCTAGGTCAACGCAGGTCACCAAGATTGAAGCCCATGTGTTGGTGGAAAAGAAGAAATAGAAAAGAAAAGAAAAAAAATAAAATAAGAAAATGGAAGAAGAAATCAAGGAGGCCTGCACGTGTTCAACTTTCAATTAATTAAGCACTCATTGCTTAATTATACTTGCTGACTTTCTCTTCAACACGTGTAGCTACTAGCAGCCCATCACTTTCTTTTTCCTCTCATCACCACCATACATGTACCACATCCTATTCTCTCCACTATTGCAATCACGGAGACCACATATATATATGGACTAACCCTACTAGGGCCGCACGATTCCTAGCCTCTGTTCCTTTTTCTCTGTTGCCGCATTTCCATTTCTCTCTCCCTCACCTCAATCTCAAACCAGCCGCACACTCCTAACACCCCAGACCCCAAAATCCTCTCTTCCTTCTTCTCCAACAGTGCCGAACCCACCTCTATCTCTCTCTCTCTCCTCCATTTTTAAATCTCTCACCATTTTCTCTCAAGATTGGAAGGAGGAATTAAGGGTTTTCACTTCACATCATCAAGGCTTCATCACCACAAGGGATTTTGACTTTGGTAAAGAGTGGGGACTTAATTTCAAGTTGGGTTCATATTTGCCTCTAGCAATTTGTGAGCTTAGCTTGTGTTCCTTCTCTCCTCTATCATTTCTCTTAATTTCTTATGTATTTGATGATGTATTTGATAATGGGTTGTGAGTAGTTCAATTTTGGGAGTTAGGGTTGTGAAGCCCTAACTCATCTTGTATAAATATTGATGCTTTAATTTTAATAAATGCAATTTCCATTGTGTATGCTTTAAATCCGAATTTATTGGTCCTTAGAAGCATGTTTCTAGGCTTTGTCACCCTTTGAAATTATGTTGTGGGCAATTGTGATGAGTAGATTGATAAATTGACAACTTATTGGTCTTGTGGCATCTAGGATTTAAGTGTGGTAACCATTAGCTAGCTTAATTGTAGCTAAGCTTGCTTGGGTCTCTATTATCTTGCACTCTAGGCCTCTAATTTTAGATATTGCGGCCTTAACCGGCGTAATGCCTAAATTAGAGAGTTGATTGTGGCCCTAACCGGCATAATCGATACACCGAAAGGATAATTGGTTTAGTAGCCTTAACCGGTACTAGATACGGGACTTAACACATATAGGAAATGCATGCATTTATGAAATTGACACCGATATTTGCAAGATAGTTAGTGTGAATCACCCGACACTCCCATGTTCCCATTAACTTGAAATCTGAATTTTAATTTCTTGCTTGATAATTAGTTGTTTGCTTTTATTTTAGTTTGCATTTAATTTAGTTAATTCCCAATTCAAAACTCCCAAACAAAATTCTACCTTCCATTGTGCATAACTCATTTGGGCTACAAGTTAGTGGCTTTGATTAGGCTTAGTGTGAGCTAAGCCGAGCATTGCCGAGGCTTGGTGCCTTGTGAATATTTTATTTTACTTTATTTTATTTTTATTTTTACTTTTTCATTGTATGCTTTTGAGTCACTCTAGCGCCAATTACCTCGGTTAGGTCCAACACCTAATCCCCGAGGTACGATAATCAAGGTTTTAATACTTCCCTTACTTGACAACGATTCGTACGCTTGCGAAGAGTTTATGAACCAAGTCAGCTTGGTAATCCTATTAATGTTTTTGTTTGTAAACGTTATATAGTTCTTTACTGCTGGGTTGTTTCGGCCAATTGTGACAATGGTTCAAATTTGAGGACTTGATAATTGTGGTGTTTTAAAAATTGAGACACCATTGGAGTTGTCAACTATGGTTATAATTGATTAGCTTTCAAACTGGTGTTCTGTATTTATAGGAGAAGGGATTTGAAGATGTTAAATTAGTTATTGAAGCTCTAAAAAGTAAAGGCGTCTCTGCAATCGGTGCTGCAGGCTTATGTTGGGGAGGTGAGTTTACGTTTTTCTTTCTTTTCATTTAAGATGGGATGTACAGATGTACTTAGTTTTGGATTAAACAAAATGTTCTCATATATTAGACAGGATTTTTTAGGGGGCCCGCATTAAGACAGAGTTTTACTTCACAATCTTAATACAGTAGTTCGACCAATAAGGCAAATATTGTTTTTATTTCATTGAATTGTTTTGTCCTGTTCTCAGCCAAGGTTGTAGTTGAACTTGCAAAGGGTGACTTTATCCAAGCTGCTGTTTTGGCTCATCCTGCTTGGGTCACTGTGGATGATATCAAGGGTAAGAGTTATCTATTCAATAATCAAGAAATATCTGCCTAATCAGTGTATCTTCATCATAGAGGAAGAGAAGAGTTGTGCTGTTCCAATTCTTGCAAAAGAAAAGAATAGAGATAACTAATCTCTGTTTCTTGATTTATTTCTGGAACTACTTTCAGCTGTTAAGGTTCCAATATCTATACTTGGAGCTGAGATTGATCACCTATCTCCGCCTGAACTCGTAAAACAATTTGAAGAGGCTTTGGCTGCAAAGTCTGAGGTAAAATATCCTTTCATCAAAGTTAAAACACCAGGACCTGACAGGAAAGAGGCACTACTGTGGTATCCGGTAGTTATTGCAATTCTAGAGTTTGAAATGACTCTTGGTTTTATGGAATTACAGATCAAAAGTCATGTGAAGATATTCCCAAAAGTGTCGCATGGATGGACTGTGAGGTATGATGTTTCAAACGAAGAAGCTGTGAAGCCCGCTGAGGAGGCTCATAATGATTTGTTGGAGTGGTTTGTCAGCCATGTCAAGTGAATGGTATCATCATTGTAGCAATATTAGTTATATTGTCACTTTAAGATGAGGACAGTGTGGATTTTATGGTTTAAATAAGGACTAGACTTTTTATGTAGCAATAATGGTTTGTAAATTTGTTCCTTGGATTAATGCAATGTTTGAACTTGAGTATCTTTTTCTGTCATCTAAGATTAGAACAGTGTGCTAGCTTAGAGCTTATATTTCTGAAAAAGGGTGGAGCTGATGGAATAGTAGCTGCTACAATTCAGTGGCGGACGCAGGAATATATATCTCTGGGGGCAAGGTGGAATAGACTCATTTATTAAAATATTTGCACCAAATGGGAAGCAGAGGAGTGCAATCAAAGAAACAGAATTTAATAGATTATGATGCTCAGCCCTTCAACTTGGAAAATAATGTTCAATAGTACAAAAGGTTCGACAAAAAAGAGAGTTTGCAGGAGGAAGATTAGCCAAATCAATTTCTACATGAATCTGTTTTGATCTTTCAGTCTCTATGAGGGTTCATGATAACTCGTCTGATGCTCGTTTAAAGAATCTCTCTATCTTTAATCTTTCACAGCTGCAATTTTAATAGAAAAGAGTAATTTAATTTAATCAACAAAGTCATCGATTTGGAAAGTAGACTAGAAGATGAAGAACTAACCTTCAAGATCATCAATCCAAGACTGAGTTGCAGAAGGGCAGAGATTGCATGAAGACTCAAAGAGTCGAAGTCGGACTCAATCGAAGAAAGTCTGGAAGTATTGAGTTTGTTGTTTGGGGAGTGGAGATTCTCAGTGGAACAAAAAGAATGGGCAATGGGGTCGTATGGGTCTCTGGGAAAGGCAAGCTGCACGCCTTCAGCCTTTACATATATTTAATTATATATGATGATAGTGCTTTGGTGAAACAGAACAACACCATACGTCCATACATATCAACAATCAACTATCTATTACCTCATGATTTTAGGCTAAAAATTGCCCATTTACTCCACTAAGAGTTTTTTAATCCCATTTACCCAATCTAACATTCATTGACAATTTTGCCCCTATTTTAATTAATAAATTACATCTCTCTCTCTCTCAGACTCTCTCTCTTCGATCTATTTTCTCTCTCCCCCCCCTCATCGATCTCCCCCTCCCTCCCTCCCACATCCGGCCGGCGATATGTTGACCACAGACCTCTCTCTCTCTCTCTCTCTCTCTCTCTCTCGCGGCTCAGACGGCACAGGACGACTGCAGAAGCTGCCGCCGTGGGAGAAGAAGATGGACACCATCACCATGCTTGTGGTGGCGCACCGCTACGTTCGATTCCTCTAGCCTCAGGTCGCCGCAGTCCGTGCCATGCCCATTGTCGCCTCCAGCTCCGTGCCTGTCTTGAAACATCGGCGAGACGAGAGAACACACCTGCGAGATCAGCGCAACCTCCACTTCGCCGGTCTCCGATTTCACGGCTGCCTCCAGCTCCTTGAATGCCTCTGCAATTTTCCTCAGCGGCTTCTCGTTCGCCATTGCAAACTTTCTCTCTCTTCTTCTTCTTCTTCTTCTATGAAATTCTCTCAAGTTCTTTTTTTTTTTTTTGGTAAATTTGGCAGAAGGCTTATAAGGAAAGAAGAAAGAAGAATGAAAAAAAAAGTTTTATTGAGTAGTTATACATGTCTATTGCGGGGCAATAATATGATTATTGGGAAACAATAATATGAGTATTGGGGGGCAATAATATGCATATAAATTGAACAATTGTGCATGTAGTGTATTCATTTTGATTTTGGGAGTTTATACAATTCGCTGGACGGCAATAATATGATTTTGACAGGCAATAATATGAGTATGGGGGGGGGGGGGGGGGCAATAATATGCATATAAATTGATCAATTGTGCCTGTAGTGTATTCATTTTGGTTTTGGAAGTTTATACAATTCACTGGACGACAATAATATGATTTTGGGAGGCAATAATATGATTATTGGGAGGTAATAATATGAGTATTGGGGGCAATAATATGATTACTGGGGGGCAATAATATGGTTACTGGGTATTATTAGAGGGCAATAAATTCAGACGCCGGAATCCGGTCACCAGTCCGGTAGCCGGATGCCGGTCATCGGTCACCGGAGTCTGGTCACTAGTTGCCGGAGTCAGCGCCCGGCCACTGGTCACCGGAGCACAGCAAGGTGGAGGATGACTTCTCTCTCTAAATGAGAAAGAAGGAGAGGGCAAAAAAGTTTCAAAAATAAATAAAAAGAATAAAAAAAGAATTAATTGGGTATTAGGGAAATAATCCCTTAGGCTATGTTTGTTTCATGGGACTGGATCGGATTGGACATCATTATCAGCTTGTGTTACACTAATCCCATGTTTGGCAACAACAAGGACTGTTTTAAATGAGACTCTAAAGTCCCAAATTCTCATAAACACCTTCTACCATAAACCCCCCAAAAACCATGGGATTATGGAAGCTCTCCTTCTCACCTTCTACTGAAAATTCTCGTTCTGCTCTCCTTCTCAACAACTTCCACCAATTCTGAGATTAAACACTATCCTTGCCCGGACGACGCGTTTGCTGCTCTGGCGGCGCACCTCTATTTCTCAGCCAAGTCCATCGAACCCTTGTTCTTCCCTAACGCCTTCTACAGCCCCGTCACGACCCAAAGCACGACCCAAAGCCTCCCACTTTCTGACATCAGCGACCTCTACCTCCTCGACTTCGTCTGCCCAGCTGGGTTTGTCCAGGAGGTCTCTGCCGAGGTCCCCAACGTCGTCGTTTTGGACCACCACAAGACGTTTGCTACACACCTCATTTTCTATCCCCAATTGAACCCAGAATCACTGCCACAAAAGGTTGTAGCGACGGTGGCCGAATACCCAAAAATCAAATCTTCCAAAATTTTATCAAATTCAAAAACCATGTATACTAGCATGTAGAACACGAAGAGCATATCAACTTTCATACCTTATGCACCTCAAAACATTGCCGGAGCCTTCGGAATTTGTACATAAACTGCAGCAAAACCCAAGATTTTCGAGGTCCGATTCCTCTCCACAACCATCAGCCAGACCAGCCGAGGAAAGAGAAACGTCGACGATGACGAGATGGATCAAACCCAGCTGGTGCGCCTGCCGGAGGTGGCCTAATGGCAAAGTTCCGATCGGTTGCCGTTTGGAGCTTCGCGGGGCTTCAGGTCGATGGTGTTGGCTCTAGTTTTAGTCCTAACTGACCAAACATGGGTTGGGGAATAACATAGCATAATCCAGGCTTGAGGAGTCTAGGACTCTTATAGAAATTAAGGCGAGGTATGACAATCCGGTGAAACAAACATAGCCTTAGAGTGTTTTGGGTAAATGGGGTTAAAAAACTGTTAGTGGAGCAAGTGGGCAATTTTTAAGCTAAAATTGGGTACATGATCATTTCCCCTTATATATATATATATATATATATATATATACATAGCTGACATAAAATATAAAAAAAAGGATCTCAGTTGCCAAATTTAGTACTACTTGTGTTTCATTCTCTTTTTACCCCTCTAATTGTTTGTCAATTTTTTGTGGGTTGAATTGGTGCTTATCTTGCTTATATTTTTGTTATTGAGATACTCGATTTCTTATTGATCCTTCGTAGGTATATGAGTGACACTCTACTACCTATCAACTTGAGAAGTGGTTGTGTTTTGCAAAGACTACCTAGAGGAAGACCAACAAGGAGAGTTAGGAGACCAAGATATCGCTCACAAGCACCTTCTAGGTCTCCTATTCGAGTAGTAGATATGGGTGACGAGCGTCAAGGACCACAAGATGAGGAGGAGATTCCATTGAGCCATTATTCATGTCCTAGCATTGTAAATGCTCCATCTTGCATTGTGCTTCCTCCGACAAATGCCAACTTTGAGATCAAGCCTAACATGTTGTCTATTCTCCCTACTTTCCATGGCATGGCTAGTGAGAGGCCCTATGATCATATAATTGAGTTTGATGCCATATGTTCCACTATGCACTTGGGAGGATTAACTTTGGAGGGTTTGAAGCTTCGATTATTCCCATTTTCTTTGAAAGATCAAGCACGCACATGGTTTCATAAGCTCAAGCCAAGATCTATTCTCTCTTGGGCCGATATGCAAAGAGTCTTCTTGAATGCTTATTATCCACATCATCGGACTACTTATATGCGGGATAGCTTGACCAAGTTCTTTCAAGAGGATAATGAGACTTTTTATGATGCATGGGAGCGCTTCAAGGATATTGAGTTAGGTTGCCCTCATCATGGACTCACCAAGTGGCTTCTTTGTGAATCTTTCTACAATGGGTTGATTATTGATGATAGAAGGAGATTGGACAATGCATCGGGTGGAAATTTTCTAAAGAAAGGTCCTAATGCCGCTTGGGATACTTGTGAGGAAGTGGCTACCCAATCCGGTCAATGGGATAATCATCAAAGGAGAAGAGGAGGTAGAGATGACCACAATACATCTAGAGGCCGAGTTGATATGGAGCCTCGTGGTAGAGGTGTGTATGATGTTTCTCATATTGATAAAGATGATGGAGTTATGAATTCCAAACTTGAGAGGCTTGAAGCAAAGATTGACAAGAAATTTGATATGCTTCTCCAAGCACAAAAGGGTAGTGGTTCGTCTTCTTCACATGTCAAGAGTGTTGCTTCTTCACATCTTTGCTTGATTTGTGAGTCCCCTAATCATTCCACTCATGATTGTCACTTGGCTTCACAATTTCCGGAATTTGTTGAGGAGCAAGTTAGAGCTATTAATTCTTATCAAAGGCCACCAAGAAATGATCCTTATTCTACTACATATAATCCGGGTTGGCGTAACCACCCAAATTTCTCATGGAGAGATGGTGGAGGGTCCTCTAATGCACACCAAGGTGGTTCTCACTCATATGGAGGGAGTCAAGGCCCCAATTCTTCATCTTTTAGTCCTCACGGCCATGGAAACACACAATTTGGTGGACAAAATCATTTTGGGCAGCAAGCATCTACTTACAATTCTCAAGGCCAAGGGCCATCTTTTGGAGCTACACATGCTTATGGAGGAGCCCCACATGATACTCAAGGGTTTGGTCAAAGCTCCCATTCATTTGGAGGTGCCAATCCTACACAAAATGCTCCTCCCGGATTTCAAAATAGGCAAGCACCACAACCGGAACCAAAGAAGTCTCATATGGATGATATATTGGCCGCTCTAGCCCAAAGTCATACTTCTCTTACACAAAGCCAAGCGAAGACCGATCAAACTCTTAATATTCTTGCTCAAGGTCAAAGTTCTCTTGCACAATGTGTGGGAAAATTAGAGGTCCAAATGGGACAATTAGCTAAAGAGCTTGGAGCACGTCCACATGGTGCATTACCTACACAACCGGATCAAAATCCGAGACATGAGCAAGCTAAGGCTATTACTACACTTCGAAGTGGGAGGGTTTATGACAATAAGGTACGCATGCCTAAATCTTCTAACTCCCCTTTGAATGTGCATGATGACATGTATGCTCCCACGTACCCCACATCACATTCTTATGATACACATGTTTCCACCCCTATACATGATTCATATTCTTCACTTTCATATTCTAATGATGATGATCATGTCTTAGTAGAAAATTGCATTGATAGTGATGATGATAATTTGTTGCATTCATATGGGGCCAAGGGGGAAGAAAATGTACCTCTTGGCCATGTTGCTAATGATAATGTGCATATGCATCATACTTTTATTTCAAAGGAGGATGGGAACCGGGGGGAAGAAAATGTACCCCCGGGAATTGGAGTGGGAGATGTGACTTTGTATACAAAAGGAAGAAATAAGGGGGTGGATAAGGAAGCCGGGGAGGAAGAAAATGTACTTCCCGGAGGTGCACAAGGAAGGAAGACCTCTTTGTCTCATTCTACATCTTCAAAGTCTCAAGCTTCTAATTCTTCATCCGCACCACCTAAGCATGTGCATTTTGGCCCCACTACTCATATATCATCACCTAGGGATCAACATCAAGGGGGGAGGAATAAGGCGGAAGCTACTTCATCTACTTCTATTGATACACATGGTTCATCCTCGGGTTTGAGTTCTAATGGTTCACCGCCTATTTCGTCATCTAGTGAGCATGGGAACAACATCAAGGGGGAAGTAATAAGGAGGAAGACTATTCTCATGTACCTTTGGATTCTAGGGATAGGAGTGGACCGATCCATTCTACACTAGGCGAGGCCTTGAGGGCTAAGAACCCTAGTGGGACGGTTACCACCCTTAGGGGTTCAAGGGGGAGTCTCACTTTTTCTCCACCTCTTGATTTGAACTCATCGGAGCCTAGACTTCCCTATCCACAAGTTAAGAGGGCTCAAGATCAAGAAGCGGAAGGAGACACAAAAGCAAGAGTTCATTGAGCTATTCAAGTCCGTTAACATCAATATCCCATTACTTGATGCCATCAAGCCAAGTACCGGCCTATGCAAAATGCTTGAAGGACATGTGCACTAATAAGAGAAGTTTGTGGAGAATGAAGATATATACTTAAGTGAGCAAGTGTCGGCCGTTCTTCAAAGGAGGTTGCCTCCTAAGCTTAGTGACCCCGGATCTTTTACTATTCCATGTACCATTGGGTCACGAAACTTTGATCGTGCTTATTGGACTTGGGGGCTAGTATCAACCTTATGCCATATGATTTGTACAAGACTTTGTCATTAGAGCCAATTAAGCCTTTGAAAATTAAGCTTAAGATGGCGGATAGGAGAATTAAGTACCCTCGTGGAGTGGTGGAGGATGTTCTTGTCAAGGTAGATGAGCTTTATGTGCCAACTGATTTTGTAGTACTTGATATGGACTCTCCTTCTTGTGATGATGAGTTACCCATTATTTTCGGTAGAGCTTTTATGGCGACCGCCGGGGTGAAAATTGATGTTCAAAAGGGTCTACTCACCATGACAGTCTTTGACACTACCATTGGATTTCGTATTTTTGATGCTATGAGGAGTCCGTTATACCATCTTGATGAGTGCTTTCGGATTGATGTTATGGATGATATTGTTAGGAAGAACTTCATTGAGCATTCATCGACTGATTACATGGAGACTTGCATTGCTCAAGGTGGTACTAAATTTGAGGGTGAGGGACATTGAGGCTATTGCACATTTGGAGGCTTTGAGACCATATGTTCCTAGACGTGTTACACCAGTTTTACCTTTATCTCCTCTAGTACACCACCTATTCCTTCATATGAGACACCACCAGATTTGGAGCTGAAGACTTTACCTTCGACTTTGAGATATGCATTTCTAGGGGAGGAGAGCACATTACCGGTTATTATCTCGTCGAAGTTGAGTAAAGTTGAGGAAGATAAGCTTCTGAGGGTGTTACGTGAGCATAAGAGAGCTATTGGTTGGACCATTGCCGATATCAAAGGCATTAGTCCATCCAAGTGTCAGCATCACATTTATTTAGAGGAGGGATGTAAGCCCACACGAGAGGCTCAGAGGAGGTTAAATCCTCCCATGATGGAGGTAGTGAAGAAGGAGATTATTAAGCTTCTAGATGTTGGAGTCATTTTCCCGATTTCTGATTCACCGTGGGTTTCACCAATTCAGGTTGTCCCCAAGAAGGGAGGAATTACAGTAGTGCAAAATGAGAAGGGTGAAGATGTGCCACAGCGAGTTCAGAATGGATGGAGGGTTTGTATTGATTATAGAAAGCTTAATGGAGCGACAAGGAAGGATCATTTTCCACTACCTTTCATTGATCATATGTTGGAGAGACTAGCAGGTCATAGCCACTATTGCTTCTTAGATGGCTATTCGGGGTATAATCAGATTGTTATTGCTAAGGAAGACCAGGAGAAGACTACTTTCACATGCCCGTTTGGTACTTTTGCTTATAGGAGGATGCCTTTTGGACTTTGTAATGCACCCGCTACTTTTCAGAGGTGTATGATGGCATTGTTCCATGACATGACTGAGCGCTTTATGGAGATATTTATGGATGATTTCTCGATTCATGGTGATTCTTTTGATGATTGTCTTCGACACTTAACCCTTGTTCTAGAACGGTGTGAGGAGACCAATTTAGTCCTCAATTGGGAGAAGTGCCACTTTATGGTGGATGAGGGTATTGTGTTGGGGCATGTAGTATCATCACGTGGCATTGAGGTGGATAAGGCGAAGATTGAGTTGATTTCTAGTTTGCCACCACCGAAGAATGTGAAAGGGGTTAGGAGTTTCCTTGGGCATGCAGGCTTTTATAGACGCTTTATTCAAGATTTCTCTAAGATCACCAAGCCATTGTGTGACTTGCTAGGCAAGGATGTGCCATTTGATTTCACTTCGGAGTGTTTACATGCTTTTGAGCTACTTAAGGAGAAGTTGACTCATGCACCTATCATGATTGCACCTGATTGGACTAGACCATTTGAGTTGATGTGCGATGCTTCAGATTTTGCGATGGGAGCTGTTTTGGGTCAAAGGATTGAGCGAGCACTCCATGTGATTTATTATGCTTCACGGACTTTGAATGATGCTCAAGTCCACTACACTACGACCGAGAAGGAGCTTCTTGCTATTATTTTTGCATTGGAGAAATTTCGGAGTTATCTTCTTGGGAGTAAGGTGATTGTCCACACGGATCATGCGGCATTAAGATATTTGTTGAGCAAGAAGGATGCCAAGCCCCGTTTGATTCGTTGGGTGTTATTACTCCAGGAGTTTGATATAGAGATCAAGGATAAGCCGGGTAGAGAGAACCTTGTTGCAGATCATTTGTCTAGACTTGAGTTTGGCAGAGACTCTTCTGATATACCATTGACTGAGCATTTCCCCGATGAGTACTTATTTCATGTTGACACTGAGATGCCTTGGTTTGTAGACTTTGTGAACTATTGGGCTAGCAATTGTACTTTCATTCCGGATAACTATGATGCACAAGCCAGGAAGAAGTTTCTTAGAGATGCTCGGTCATATATTTGGGATGACCCGTACTTGTGGAAGGTGGGTAAAGACCAGGTGATTAGACGTTGTATTCCTCAATGGGAGGCCTCGGAGATTATTTCATTGTGTCACTCATCTTTATGTGGAGGTCATTTTGGTGGGAGGAGGACAGCTTTTAAGATCCTTCAGTCCGGTTTCTTTTGGCCTACTTTGTTTCGAGATTGCCATTCTTTTGTGCTTCAATGTGATAGATGCCAGAGGACCGGGAATATATCCTCCAAGGACCAAATGCCTCTCACTAACATTATGGAGGTTGAGATTTTTGATTGTTGGGGCATAGACTTTATGGGACCATTTCCAAACTCTCATGGGAATGAGTATATCATAGTTGCGGTTGATTATGTTTCGAAGTGGGTTGAAGCCAAGGCCACAAGGAAGAATGATTCTAAGGTAGTCACCAAGTTCTTGAAAGAGCATATTTTCTCTCGATTCGGGACTCCTAGGATTATTATTAGTGATGGTGGTACACATTTTATCAACCGAACTTTTGATGCTTTGTTGAGGAATTATGGGGTCAAGCATAAGGTTGCCACACCTTACCACCCTCAAACTTCCGGTCAAGTAGAGGTGTCAAATAGGGAGATTAAGAGGATTTTAGAAAAGACGGTCAACTCTTCTAGAAAGGATTGGGCTATTAAGCTTGATGATGCTTTATGGGCCTATCGGACCGCATATAAGACTCCTATTGGCATGTCTCCCTTTCGCTTATGCTATGGAAAGAATTGTCATCTTCCGGTTGAGCTTGAGTACAAAGCTTGGTGGGCTATCAAATTTTTGAATTTTGACTTGGAAGCTAGTGGTGACAAGCGGAAACTTGACCTTTGTGAGTTAGAGGAAATACGGGAGGAGGCATATGAAAGTGCCAAATTGTTTAAGGAGAAGACAAAGGAGCTACATGATCGAAAATTGGTGAAGAAAGCCTTTGAGCCCAAACAAAAGGTTCTCCTATACAACTCTAAACTTCGTCTCTTTCCCGGAAAATTGAAATCAAGATGGAGTGGACCCTATGAAGTAGTGGAAGTGTTCCCTCATGGTGCTATTGAAGTAAGAAATTTGAATGATGGGAGAATTTTCAAGGTAAATGGGCACCGGCTTAAACCATATCATGACTCCACTTTTGATTCTTATCATGAGGTGACTTACCTCAATGATGCTTCTTAAAAAAATGAAAAACTCTATGGACCGGCAATGAAGTCCTTAAACAAAGCGCTCGCTAGGGAGGCAACCCTAGCATTACTTGTGATGTTCCTTTTTGTTCATTTTGCATCAATAAGGCTATTCAGCCATCTTTTTGGGAAGTTGGGAGGTGCTTGGAGTGTGGAGAATAAGGAGATATTTTGAGCTACAATTCTTGGGTGGAGGTCATGGAGGATGATTTTGGGTTCTGAGTTGATGGGATGAAGACCACGAGCTTAATGGAGGACCCTTGTCCTTGTTCTTTGATGGGCTATTTGTGACGCATTGCTCTAGGACATTCGACGTTCAAAATTGAATCGATCATTTTATGAGCACCTTGAGATTTTTATGGAGTATACGAAAGGAAGTCAAGGCTTTGTGCCTTGAGGTTGGTGTCTCATATTGGTCTTCTCCAAGGGTCGTGAACAATGGAGGTGTCTACAAAGGGGGTTTTCCGTAACTTTTCTCCGCATTTAGATTTTTATTTTCATAGCTCAATTTTTGTGCCTTCGCCCGGACTTCACTCTCATGCCTAAATCCGACACGGATTTTAGCTTTCAAGCTCACTTTACAACATTGAGGACAATGTTGGTTTTAAGTGTGGGGGTGAGGGTTCGGGCGCCCTATCAAAAAAAAAAAAAAAAAAAAAAAAAAAAGATTAGCTTTATGTAATTATATTTTAGTGGTTAATGCCTTTTCCAACCCCAATGACGAGCCATGGACTTAACTTGTTATGATTGTGGATAGATTAAGCATGATCTAGGACTATGAATTTGTTTTGTGATTAAGTGTATATGTGATCTATGCTTGACTATATGTGTGCACATAGCCTATGATTAAGTTGGTTTATCATAATTAGAGAAGCATGTAGATGATTTGATTGACTTGCATGCCCTTATTTGTGAGCTTTTGTGCCTATATCTATAGTGTATGCATCGTTCATTCACTTATTCTTTCATGTGTGTACAATTTCATGACAATGCGTATCTAGAACTTGCTTAAGACCTCTCGAGGCTACTTTTAGCTTGCGACATGATAGAAAGGATGGAGGCATTAGGACTATATACCACCATGGCCAAAGAAGCATGTGCCCAAAAATATTTATCACTAGATTGCCACTTTGTGCCTATTTATAATTTAGCCTTTTTGTTCATTACCACCACAAATCCCTACCTAGCCTAAACACTTTTATCCTACCCTTCCATGGTAGTTGGTGAAGCGATTCGAGAGAATGACTTTATGTTTGAGTGCTTCAAAAGAAAGAAAAAGTCAAAAGTGTGAGGTTACAAAAGAATAAGTGTGGGGGTGAGTGATTTGTTTAGAAAAGAAAGCCCTAACAAAAAAAAAAAAAATAATAAAAAAAATAAAAATAAAAAGAAGAAGAAGAAGAAAGTTGTGTAAGAAAAAAAAAAAAGAGTATTACGTAGAAAAAAGGAGAAAAAAAAAAAAAAGAAAGAAGTTTGTGCAAATAGAAAGAAAGTTCAAGGAAAAGAAAAATAGGAAAAAAAAAAAAAAAAAAAAAAAGTATTACTGAGTACGTAGTATAATGGGTTGTACATTGGGATTAGAGTGAGTGAGTTAGCATTTGTAAGCAAAGTCTTAAATCTCTACAAGAGAGAGTTGCTTCACCGATTTTCATGGACTTTGTCTTTCCCTATCCTTTATTTCTTATTGCCACTTGCCCTTAGCCCCATTACAACCAAATAAAAGACCTCTTAATCTTGAATGTTGTGGGTTACCTAGCGGAGATGAGATCGAAGAGCAAGCATATGGCGACGCGTGTTGTGAAATTGCTTTTGAGTGAAATACATATAGCCCTTAAACACTTGAGCGGTAATATTTAGTGAACCTATGTGAGTTTAGTGGGTTATGTCGGGTCTTCTATATGCCTATTTGATTGTGGTAGATTGATTTGACACATGGGTCAACACATGCATATACTTGAGCATTTCTCACATGTGCATCTTAATTGCCTTACAAACTCAAAAATCTTATGTTGTGCTTTGTCAACTTCATGATCATATACATACTTAGTTCTCTGAGGGTTATGGTTGGAAAGGCTAATACTACACTATCTTTATGTTTGTGAGTTATTAGATTTTCGGATTAAATTTCATTTAGTTTGCTTGAGGACAAACAAAGTTCAAGTGTGGGGGTGTGATTATACTAATTTATATGCGTATAATTATATCTAAAACACTATAAATAAGTTAATCCTCAAGTTAATTATTATGTAATTAATCCATTTTTACTTATTTTGTAGAAATAAGCGGAATTGCGGAAATCGAGAAAAAAAAGAGTGCGAAATTGAAGCAAATTCGAAAAGTCAACAGTCGGTCAATGGGTTGACCTAGGTCAACGCAGGTCACCAAGATTGAAGCCCATGTGTTGGTGGAAAAGAAGAAATAGAAAAGAAAAGAAAAAAAATAAAATAAGAAAATGGAAGAAGAAATCAAGGAGGCCTGCACGTGTTCAACTTTCAATTAATTAAGCACTCATTGCTTAATTATACTTGCTGACTTTCTCTTCAACACGTGTAGCTACTAGCAGCCCATCACTTTCTTTTTCCTCTCATCACCACCATACATGTACCACATCCTATTCTCTCCACTATTGCAATCACGGAGACCACATATATATATGGACTAACCCTACTAGGGCCGCACGATTCCTAGCCTCTGTTCCTTTTTCTCTGTTGCCGCATTTCCATTTCTCTCTCCCTCACCTCAATCTCAAACCAGCCGCACACTCCTAACACCCCAGACCCCAAAATCCTCTCTTCCTTCTTCTCCAACAGTGCCGAACCCACCTCTATCTCTCTCTCTCCTCCATTTTTAAATCTCTCACCATTTTCTCTCAAGATTGGAAGGAGGAATTAAGGGTTTTCACTTCACATCATCAAGGCTTCATCACCACAAGGGATTTTGACTTTGGTAAAGAGTGGGGACTTAATTTCAAGTTGGGTTCATATTTGCCTCTAGCAATTTGTGAGCTTAGCTTGTGTTCCTTCTCTCCTCTATCATTTCTCTTAATTTCTTATGTATTTGATGATGTATTTGATAATGGGTTGTGAGTAGTTCAATTTTGGGAGTTAGGGTTGTGAAGCCCTAACTCATCTTGTATAAATATTGATGCTTTAATTTTAATAAATGCAATTTCCATTGTGTATGCTTTAAATCCGAATTTATTGGTCCTTAGAAGCATGTTTCTAGGCTTTGTCACCCTTTGAAATTATGTTGTGGGCAATTGTGATGAGTAGATTGATAAATTGACAACTTATTGGTCTTGTGGCATCTAGGATTTAAGTGTGGTAACCATTAGCTAGCTTAATTGTAGCTAAGCTTGCTTGGGTCTCTATTATCTTGCACTCTAGGCCTCTAATTTTAGATATTGCGGCCTTAACCGGCGTAATGCCTAAATTAGAGAGTTGATTGTGGCCCTAACCGGCATAATCGATACACCGAAAGGATAATTGGTTTAGTAGCCTTAACCGGTACTAGATACGGGACTTAACACATATAGGAAATGCATGCATTTATGAAATTGACACCGATATTTGCAAGATAGTTAGTGTGAATCACCCGACACTCCCATGTTCCCATTAACTTGAAATCTGAATTTTAATTTCTTGCTTGATAATTAGTTGTTTGCTTTTATTTTAGTTTGCATTTAATTTAGTTAATTCCCAATTCAAAACTCCCAAACAAAATTCTACCTTCCATTGTGCATAACTCATTTGGGCTACAAGTTAGTGGCTTTGATTAGGCTTAGTGTGAGCTAAGCCGAGCATTGCCGAGGCTTGGTGCCTTGTGAATATTTTATTTTACTTTATTTTATTTTTATTTTTACTTTTTCATTGTATGCTTTTGAGTCACTCTAGCGCCAATTACCTCGGTTAGGTCCAACACCTAATCCCCGAGGTACGATAATCAAGGTTTTAATACTTCCCTTACTTGACAACGATTCGTACGCTTGCGAAGAGTTTATGAACCAAGTCAGCTTGGTAATCCTATTAATGTTTTTGTTTGTAAACGTTATATAGTTCTTTACTGCTGGGTTGTTTCGGCCAATTGTGACAATGGTTCAAATTTGAGGACTTGATAATTGTGGTGTTTTAAAAATTGAGACACCATTGGAGTTGTCAACTATGGTTATAATTGATTAGCTTTCAAACTGGTGTTCTGTATTTATAGGAGAAGGGATTTGAAGATGTTAAATTAGTTATTGAAGCTCTAAAAAGTAAAGGCGTCTCTGCAATCGGTGCTGCAGGCTTATGTTGGGGAGGTGAGTTTACGTTTTTCTTTCTTTTCATTTAAGATGGGATGTACAGATGTACTTAGTTTTGGATTAAACAAAATGTTCTCATATATTAGACAGGATTTTTTAGGGGGCCCGCATTAAGACAGAGTTTTACTTCACAATCTTAATACAGTAGTTCGACCAATAAGGCAAATATTGTTTTTATTTCATTGAATTGTTTTGTCCTGTTCTCAGCCAAGGTTGTAGTTGAACTTGCAAAGGGTGACTTTATCCAAGCTGCTGTTTTGGCTCATCCTGCTTGGGTCACTGTGGATGATATCAAGGGTAAGAGTTATCTATTCAATAATCAAGAAATATCTGCCTAATCAGTGTATCTTCATCATAGAGGAAGAGAAGAGTTGTGCTGTTCCAATTCTTGCAAAAGAAAAGAATAGAGATAACTAATCTCTGTTTCTTGATTTATTTCTGGAACTACTTTCAGCTGTTAAGGTTCCAATATCTATACTTGGAGCTGAGATTGATCACCTATCTCCGCCTGAACTCGTAAAACAATTTGAAGAGGCTTTGGCTGCAAAGTCTGAGGTAAAATATCCTTTCATCAAAGTTAAAACACCAGGACCTGACAGGAAAGAGGCACTACTGTGGTATCCGGTAGTTATTGCAATTCTAGAGTTTGAAATGACTCTTGGTTTTATGGAATTACAGATCAAAAGTCATGTGAAGATATTCCCAAAAGTGTCGCATGGATGGACTGTGAGGTATGATGTTTCAAACGAAGAAGCTGTGAAGCCCGCTGAGGAGGCTCATAATGATTTGTTGGAGTGGTTTGTCAGCCATGTCAAGTGAATGGTATCATCATTGTAGCAATATTAGTTATATTGTCACTTTAAGATGAGGACAGTGTGGATTTTATGGTTTAAATAAGGACTAGACTTTTTATGTAGCAATAATGGTTTGTAAATTTGTTCCTTGGATTAATGCAATGTTTGAACTTGAGTATCTTTTTCTGTCATCTAAGATTAGAACAGTGTGCTAGCTTAGAGCTTATATTTCTGAAAAAGGGTGGAGCTGATGGAATAGTAGCTGCTACAATTCAGTGGCGGACGCAGGAATATATATCTCTGGGGGCAAGGTGGAATAGACTCATTTATTAAAATATTTGCACCAAATGGGAAGCAGAGGAGTGCAATCAAAGAAACAGAATTTAATAGATTATGATGCTCAGCCCTTTAACTTGGAAAATAATGTTCAATAGTACAAAAGGTTCGACAAAAAAGAGAGTTTGCAGGAGGAAGATTAGCCAAATCAATTTCTACATGAATCTGTTTTGATCTTTCAGTCTCTATGAGGGTTCATGATAACTCGTCTGATGCTCGTTTAAAGAATCTCTCTATCTTTAATCTTTCACAGCTGCAATTTTAATAGAAAAGAGTAATTTGTTGAAGGAAAACCTAATTTGTGTTTAGCCCAAACTCTAGGTTACTTGACCTAGTGGTAATAGGATTTAATTAGAAGGATCTAGAATCCTAATCAATGTAGAATTACTTTCCTTGTATGATTGAGATTCTATGCATTGTAATCCTCTATATAAAGAGGCCCCTATTATCAATGAGAATACACAGCAAATTACTCTCAAATTCAGTTTCTCTACAACACGTTATCAGCACGAGCCCTAACCCTGAAACCCTATAATCGTAGCCTTCAAATCCCAGAAACCTCCGCAGCTACAGTAACGCGCTACAGTACTCCGCGCGCTACAGTACTTCCGGCTGCTACAGTACCCCCTGCTACAGTACTTCCGTCGACTTTCCTGGACGGCTTCCGGCGACTTTTCGGGACAACTTTCGGTCAGCTACAGTAACTTCCGGCTGCTACAGTACTTCCGGCAGCTACAGTACCCCCTGCTACAGTACTTCCGCGACTTTTCTGGACAACTTTTCGGCCGACTTCCAGCGACTTTTCGGGACAACTTTGCGGTCAGCTACAGTAACTTCCGGCAGCTACAGTACCACTGCTACAGTGCTTGCTACAGTACTTTTCGGTGACATTTTTCCCGGCCATCTTTTAAGGTAAACTTTTCTAAAAGTTCCCGTTTTTGAAGTTTTTCCTTTAATTTCTTCTTCTTTTCTCGGGGACTTCCAAAATCCCTTCTTCTACCCCCCTTTTCTCTACATAGGGGAGACCAAAAGCCGAACTGTGGGGGTTCGCGCTCACTCCAAGCTTGGAGCTTGTAGAGTCCTCCAAACTTAGAGTTTGTTGAGAAGTTATGATCGACCACAAACACATCATTGTTTCGATCTAATCCAATATCTCTTGGAATCTAATTTCTTGGAAGCGACTACGCTCGGAAATTCCTAAAAGCGATTACGCTAAGAAATTTCATATGTTTTCGTGGTAGCCTATTTCGCTCCGAAACTAACCCTAATTTCTTGTTCTCTTTCAGGATGAGTAACCTGAACAAATTGGACTTTGCTCCATTGGGAACAACTGGCTCTGGATATCACAGGTGGGTTCGTGATATCCGCCAGCATCTCAAGGCTGATAGAATCCTGGATATGATTCTTGAGCCTAGCCAGGACGTGCTAACTGTTGAGCAAGCTCACGCTTTGGAAGCAAATAGAGCAGCCTTAGAGGCAAATAAGGCGAAAGCCATCATCCTAATGACTCGTCATATGGATGATTCGCTCCAGTACGAGTATATGAATGAAGAAGACCCCAGAAGGCTGTGGGTCTCACTCGAAGAAAGATTTGGCAACGTCCGTGACTCCTTGCTTCCTGACCTAGAAGTGAGATGGCATAGCCTCCGCTTCTGTGATTTCAAGTCAGTTCTTGACTATAACTCGGAAGCACTTCGCATTAAATCCTTAATGGAATTCTGTGGTAAAGAGATCACAGATGCGATGTTGATTGAGAAGACTCTCTCTACCTTCCCCGTCTCTGCATTGATGGTTGCTAAGAACTATCGAATCGATGTAAATGCAAGACGGATCACAAGGTTTCATGAGCTCATTGGAGCTATAAATGTCGCTGAAAAGCATGACAATATCCTTGTGAAGAACTATAATTCGAGATCCGTGGAAACAGAGCATATTCCGGAATCCAATTATAGTCGCACCTCTAAGAGAGGGCGCCAAGAGCAAAACCCTAATCTTAGGTATACTTCTGGACATTCTGATCCATATAATTGCTCTACTTGGGAAGGTAACCGCCAAAATAGGCGAACACGGAACCGAAGAGGTAAACGTGGAAAGAGAGAGGGAGGCAATGCCTCTGGCCATGTTGGTGGCGCCACCAACACTAAGAGCCATCTAAATGACGCTTTCAAAGCGCCTCAATCAATGGAGTTCGAGCAAAGAGATGTATGTTCTCGATGTGGAGTGTCTGAGCATTGGGCACACATTTGTAGAGCTCGTGAAGAACTGGTCACAGCCTACAAAGCATATTGTGAAGCAAGAGAAGCTCACTATGTGGAACAAGAAGATCAAGAAGATGATCTAGAGTGAAGGGTTGAAGACTACAAATCTGGCTGGGATCAATAGATCGCCAATTCTGTTTAAGTCTTTATTTTCAAGAGATGTAGGCGATTGCCATATTCCTTTTTATTGGATTAGATTTTCTTTAATCATAAGAAACAATGATGTATTCCGTTGGCTTATGAATACAATTTCGAGTTCTTTTCATTATGACTCAATTTTGATTCTGAGCATATGACTTTGTGACTACGATGGCTAGACCATCAGTATTAATTCAAGGACATGGAATAGCCCAAGTTCCATTTGCCAAATGGCACCTTGATTACAGTTGTCACAGAAACTCTCTACGCTCTTAGGGCAAATAGTACCCTATGAATAGCCAACGAATTCCATGCGAAAATGCATGTAGAGAACGGAAATGAGTTCCTTTGCATTACCTCTAATGATTGCGAACAAAGACGCATCTTAGAGACGTTTATGTGTCTCTCTAGTGGACTTTATGTCACTATTCGAGCTATTAAATCCAATAAACTTATGAGAGAAGATCTCTTGGATTTAGACACATATTGGCTTTGTCACGACAGGATAGATCATCCTAGTCATGATATGATGATCCGTCTACAAAAGACTTCACATGGACATCATTTCTTTTGAGCAAAATGAAGCAAGATGCCGCCATAAAAGGCGCCAACCATGGGCATAACGCCATGGTTGTTCCTCCTTGTGGCCATGACGCCATACATGCTAATTTCCATGGCTCCCACGCCATGAGGAGATGTAGTCACATATTTTGCTTCTAATAGCGCTACAACGCTTAGGCCTAACCAAACTCCTCATTGGTTGCTTCTAAGGCCTCTCGCTCGTTTTACAAAGCCCATTCCTTATGGAAATTAGGACTGAGACCGTCCTATGCAAAGGATATGACAATACTCATTCTGTTCTTACAAAGAATCCGTAGGGATTTTGTGGATTGATTCAACCAACTTGCGGACGCTTAAATATTTCATGATGTTGGTTGACACGCAAACACGCCGGTCACGTGTTGTGCCATTGTCCACCTATCAATGCTACTTATGCTACACTCCTAGCACATATCATGTGACAACGGGCTCACTCCCCGAATCATCCTATTCAGTCAATTGGATTTGACTATGCTAGAGAGTTTACATCGAAGACTTTCGATGGATATTGCAATGGGTTTGATGTTGGACATCACATTCCCATGTACACACCCAATTGGTCTCGCGGAAACGACTACGATGGTAGTCCGAACATTGGTAATGCGCACCAATCTTCTTACATCCGCTTGGGGTGATGCGATATCGCATGCAGCCATGCTAATTCGTCTACGACCTACCGCCACTCAATGTACCTATGCGTTACAGCTAGTGACTGGGTACACGTATTTTGTACTTACGCACATTTGAGTGAGCCATTTATGTGCCAATTGCGCAGCCACAGCGCTCTATGATGGGTCCTTACAGACGAATGGGCAACTACGTTGGATTTGAGCTTCCAACAATCGTCCGCCACTTAAATGCCCTTGCTAGGCGATCTCCTTACCGCTAGATTTGCGGATGTCACTTTGATGAGACAGTCTTCCCGTCGTTAGGGGGAGATAAGAACAAGGATGTTCAACAGGAACGACAGGAATTGTCGTGGTCTGTCCCCACTATGTCTCATCTCGATCCCTGTTAAGTGACGAGATCACACAATATGCTGCAAACATGCCTGCAAGGAAGACGTCCCTACGAGAGGACGTAGCGCCACCCTACACGGAGGTAGGCATGGCGCCAATGCCAAAGAGAGTGGCACTCTGGCGTTACAGGCCATGGCCCCAGCTAGGATGCGTGGGAGGCCCGTGGGTTCGAATGATACTTTGGCACATTCCAATCCTTTAATCATCATGACTCAAAATCCGTCTCATGAGTATCTTCCGGGTTATGGTTATCGTTGGGGGACGCCTCAACGTCAAACCCTATTCCTGAGAATATAGAGCTCTATGAAACTTACACTAGTGTACATGAGACGTGGGATAGAAACTCCATCATAATTGATGATGTAGTTACGCATTTTGTTGCGCATGAGTTTGCTAGTCCGATGATATCGAACCACGCTCCGTTGATGAATGAATGCCAACGTAGAGAGTTTTTGGCCTAAATGGAAAGATGCGATCCAGGTTAAGATGGATTCTCTAACGAAGAGGAAGGTTTTCGAGCTAGAGATGCCAACACCTCCTAACATACAACCTGTTGACTAATGGGTCTTCGTTAGAAAGCGTGATGAGAAAAAGAGATGGTAATCTCGCCTTATGGCGCAAGGCTTCTCACAAAACGCCCTGGAATCGACTACGATGAGACATATTCTCTCGTAATGGATGTCATTGCACTCCACTACCCTGTCAGTTTGGTAGTTTCCGAATAACTGAACATGCAGCTTACAAATATGGTCACTACGTATCTCTATAGGGATCTAGATACGGAAATACATGAAGGTTCATGGCGAACTTCATTTACCCAAGTCAAGTAGCTCTAGACCATGGAGCGCGTTTACAAAGAGATTGAAACGCTCACTAAAGTGACTACTTGATTGGGAAGGGATATGCCCACGCGTTTCTATAACAAGTTTCGGATTCTATCGCGGTTCATGTTGGACATGATCTTCATTAGAAGCCCTTAAAGAGTTAAGGGAAACCGCTGAACACTTGAAATCCAGTTTGAGATGAAGGATTTTGGGAGAACACGATTATGTCTCGGTTTGGAACTTGAGCATCGTGTCGATAGATGCTTAGGCATTTTGACAAGGTCAAGCCTTCAAGCACCCCCATGATCGTCCGTAGTCTTGATCCTGAAAAGGATCCTCTTCGTTCGAAGGATGATGACGAAGATGTGCTAGGGCAAAATGCCTAGTTAGTACAATAGGCGCATTATTGTACTTAGCTCAATGCACAAGACCGGACATCTCATTTACCATGAACTTGTTAGCTAGATATAGCTCTGCGCCAACGCGACGCCATTGGATTGGTGTAAAAGATATCTTTTGATACTTGAGATGTATGAATGATATGGGCTTGTTCTATCCCTACGAAGAGATGATGGATTCAGACCCATCACACACCAGAAACGCCGCCAACGCTGGCCTGCGTTCTCTATCCCCATTCCAAAACGACATGTGTTTTGGAAGGTTTTGCTGATGTTGGGTATCTGTCTGACTCACACAATGGTCATTCCCAATCCGGTTAAGTGTTCACCATGGGAAAAGACCGTGACATCTTGGAGGTCTACATATTAGACCCTAGTCGCTATATCTTCGAACAATGCAGAGATCATTGCTCTTCACGAAGTGGTTCGTGAATGTATATGGATTGGATCCATAATTACGCATGTTCGAGTGTGGTTTGAAGTTACCACAGATGAGCCTACGAGCATTTAGGATAATGCTACTTGTTTTGAACAAATGAGGCAAGGCTACATCAAAAGCGACAACACCAAGCATAATCAGCAACAACAGACACTCCTCGAGATCAAAGTGAACTAGGTTCGATCTGAGGACAGTGAGGCAGACTTGTTTACTAAGTCATTGCCCAATACCACGTTCGAGAAACATGTGGCAAGAATTGACTTGCGGAAATTATCTGAACTCCCATGATCGTAGTCATCAGGGGGAGGTGCAGACATCAGGGGGAGATGTCTACATGTTCGTCTCGAATCGTGAAGGGTGTGTTGTGCTCTTTTTCCCCTTCGACCGAGGTTATTTTTGTCCCACTGGGTTTTTGTTACTCGGCAAGGTTTTTAACGAGGCAACGAGAGAAGCACCGCGTTTGGGCAACACAAGGGGGAGTGTTGAAGGAAAACCTAATTTGTGTTTAGCCCAAACTCTAGGTTACTTGACCTAGTGGTAATAGGATTTAATTAGAAGGATCTAGAATCCTAATCAATGTAGAATTACTTTCCTTGTATGATTGAGATTCTATGCATTGTAATCCTCTATATAAAGAGGCCCCTATTATCAATGAGAATACACAGCAAATTACTCTCAAATTCAGTTTCTCTACAACATAATTTAATTTAATCAACAAAGTCATCGATTTGGAAAGTAGACTAGAAGATGAAGAACTAACCTTCAAGATCATCAATCCAAGACTGAGTTGCAGAAGGGCAGAGATTGCATGAAGACTCAAAGAGTCGAAGTCGGACTCAATCGAAGAAAGTCTGGAAGTATTGAGTTTGTTGTTTGGGGAGTGGAGATTCTCAGTGGAACAAAAAGAATGGGCAATGGGGTCGTATGGGTCTCTGGGAAAGGCAAGCTGCACGCCTTCAGCCTTTACATATATTTAATTATATATGATGATAGTGCTTTGGTGAAACAGAACAACACCATACGTCCATACATATCAACAATCAACTATCTATTACCTCATGATTTTAGGCTAAAAATTGCCCATTTACTCCACTAAGAGTTTTTTAATCCCATTTACCCAATCTAACATTCATTGACAATTTTGCCCCTATTTTAATTAATAAATTACATCTCTCTCTCTCTCAGACTCTCTCTCTTCGATCTATTTTCTCTCTCCCCCCCCTCATCGATCTCCCCCTCCCTCCCTCCCACATCCGGCCGGCGATATGTTGACCACAGACCTCTCTCTCTCTCTCTCTCTCTCTCTCTCGCGGCTCAGACGGCACAGGACGACTGCAGAAGCTGCCGCCGTGGGAGAAGAAGATGGACACCATCACCATGCTTGTGGTGGCGCACCGCTACGTTCGATTCCTCTAGCCTCAGGTCGCCGCAGTCCGTGCCATGCCCATTGTCGCCTCCAGCTCCGTGCCTGTCTTGAAACATCGGCGAGACGAGAGAACACACCTGCGAGATCAGCGCAACCTCCACTTCGCCGGTCTCCGATTTCACGGCTGCCTCCAGCTCCTTGAATGCCTCTGCAATTTTCCTCAGCGGCTTCTCGTTCGCCATTGCAAACTTTCTCTCTCTTCTTCTTCTTCTTCTTCTATGAAATTCTCTCAAGTTCTTTTTTTTTTTTTTTGGTAAATTTGGCAGAAGGCTTATAAGGAAAGAAGAAAGAAGAATGAAAAAAAAAGTTTTATTGAGTAGTTATACATGTCTATTGCGGGGCAATAATATGATTATTGGGAAACAATAATATGAGTATTGGGGGGCAATAATATGCATATAAATTGAACAATTGTGCATGTAGTGTATTCATTTTGATTTTGGGAGTTTATACAATTCGCTGGACGGCAATAATATGATTTTGACAGGCAATAATATGAGTATGGGGGGGGGGGGGGGCAATAATATGCATATAAATTGATCAATTGTGCCTGTAGTGTATTCATTTTGGTTTTGGAAGTTTATACAATTCACTGGACGACAATAATATGATTTTGGGAGGCAATAATATGATTATTGGGAGGTAATAATATGAGTATTGGGGGCAATAATATGATTACTGGGGGGCAATAATATGGTTACTGGGTATTATTAGAGGGCAATAAATTCAGACGCCGGAATCCGGTCACCAGTCCGGTAGCCGGATGCCGGTCATCGGTCACCGGAGTCTGGTCACTAGTTGCCGGAGTCAGCGCCCGGCCACTGGTCACCGGAGCACAGCAAGGTGGAGGATGACTTCTCTCTCTAAATGAGAAAGAAGGAGAGGGCAAAAAAGTTTCAAAAATAAATAAAAAGAATAAAAAAAGAATTAATTGGGTATTAGGGAAATAATCCCTTAGGCTATGTTTGTTTCATGGGACTGGATCGGATTGGACATCATTATCAGCTTGTGTTACACTAATCCCATGTTTGGCAACAACAAGGACTGTTTTAAATGAGACTCTAAAGTCCCAAATTCTCATAAACACCTTCTACCATAAACCCCCCAAAAACCATGGGATTATGGAAGCTCTCCTTCTCACCTTCTACTGAAAATTCTCGTTCTGCTCTCCTTCTCAACAACTTCCACCAATTCTGAGATTAAACACTATCCTTGCCCGGACGACGCGTTTGCTGCTCTGGCGGCGCACCTCTATTTCTCAGCCAAGTCCATCGAACCCTTGTTCTTCCCTAACGCCTTCTACAGCCCCGTCACGACCCAAAGCACGACCCAAAGCCTCCCACTTTCTGACATCAGCGACCTCTACCTCCTCGACTTCGTCTGCCCAGCTGGGTTTGTCCAGGAGGTCTCTGCCGAGGTCCCCAACGTCGTCGTTTTGGACCACCACAAGACGTTTGCTACACACCTCATTTTCTATCCCCAATTGAACCCAGAATCACTGCCACAAAAGGTTGTAGCGACGGTGGCCGAATACCCAAAAATCAAATCTTCCAAAATTTTATCAAATTCAAAAACCATGTATACTAGCATGTAGAACACGAAGAGCATATCAACTTTCATACCTTATGCACCTCAAAACATTGCCGGAGCCTTCGGAATTTGTACATAAACTGCAGCAAAACCCAAGATTTTCGAGGTCCGATTCTCTCTCCACAACCATCAGCCAGACCAGCCGAGGAAAGAGAAACGTCGACGATGACGAGATGGATCAAACCCAGCTGGTGCGCCTGCCGGAGGTGGCCTAATGGCAAAGTTCCGATCGGTTGCCGTTTGGAGCTTCGCGGGGCTTCAGGTCGATGGTGTTGGCTCTAGTTTTAGTCCTAACTGACCAAACATGGGTTGGGGAATAACATAGCATAATCCAGGCTTGAGGAGTCTAGGACTCTTATAGAAATTAAGGCGAGGTATGACAATCCGGTGAAACAAACATAGCCTTAGAGTGTTTTGGGTAAATGGGGTTAAAAAACTGTTAGTGGAGCAAGTGGGCAATTTTTAAGCTAAAATTGGGTACATGATCATTTCCCCTTATATATATATATATATATATATATATATATATACATAGCTGACATAAAATATAAAAAAAAGGATCTCAGTTGCCAAATGTCAAAAGCTGACTGGGGGCAGTAGCTCCCACTCGTCCCTATGTGCGTCCGCCACCTACATCCATGGGACTATGTTATGATGATGAGAGCTCAGAACAAATCCACATAGGCAAACTCCTCCTCTGTACCCCCAGAGACCACCTGCATCTTTAGGACATGAAACATAACGTTTATAAGAAAAGTCAAAATAACTTCACCAGGATCGATATAAATTGTTTGTTAAAAACTTTTTTTTTTTTGACTATGTCAAGGGGAACCCAAAGGCTTCTTAGGCCTAAGATAAACCCCTTCGGCGTATGTGAAATGCTCCAACTGTGCATTGCAGTACAGTGTCTGACCACTTTGACAGCTTCGGGGTTTGAACCTAGGTTGGGGAGCACACCCAACTAGGCAAGAACCACTAGGCCACTTGCGGTGGTTGTTAAAAACTTAAAATCACCCTGATCCCATTTTCTCAGGATTATAAATGTACTGACACATGGTGCGGCTATCCAATCACTACCCAGCAGGGGAGATGTTTTGGGTATTTTACTTTAAAAAGCAGGGACAGTTTTGAAAATGGGGAAAATTTTCTGGTTTTTATTAGAGGGTCACACCGCGACGTGGTGCGGCGGCCCCTATGCAAGAATTTCTCTGGTCTCCCCCCAAGAAAGTGCAATACTTGAAGAATTTAGTGATGAGAAGTGGATGAATTATATTGGGATTTTGGGGTTATGGAATTTGAAGGATTACCAAAATCAGGTGTGGGTTGAGGAGAGTATCATCTTTCCTGATCAATCTAGCTAGCATGATTATTGTGTTATTGACCGGTTTGTCTTTGTATAATTTTGAAAGAATAATACTAATGGATTGCCGTTTCTTTATATACCTGGAGCTGAGATTAATCAAATGTACATATCCGCATGAGTATTGAAACAATTTGCATGATGAAATGTTTTTAAGAATATTTGATTGGACGAAGAAGCTATGAAGCCTTCTGAAACTTCTGGGAAATTGTCACTTGAGAAACAGTACTGTGTGGATCTTTTGGTTAAATAAGCCCTTAACTTCTGTAGCAATATTTGTAAGTTTTCAAAATTCTGTTCCTTGGATTAATGCATTGTTTGAATTTCAGTTTCTTTTCTGTCATTTAAGTTGAGAAACTTCAGTATATATATCTCTGAATGGTGATAGTATGCACTTCTTCCATGAGAATGGACTAATGGAGCGAGCATATTGTTATTTTATATGCATGGTGTTTGGTAAATGGTAGAATTCTAGATACTGGACAAGCACATTACAACAATATTCTCGTATGGTCATAGTAACACTACCAAGCATCAACCTTTAATTAAATTCCATCAAATGATCAAATCTGGAGCAATCTACAGTAATAATATTATGATCAATATCAATATCAATATGACATATGACGCTAGAGAAGATGCAAATATGTTGCGACAAATGCACCAAGTACTTTTGCTCCCACCTTCTTTTCCAAGTCGTCGACCTCGTGGTTAACCAGTCTTATATATTTATAATTTACTGTTGGTAGTTTGGGACCAGTCCCCCTCTTAGCTTGTTGTCAGTAGTGTTCTTTGTGATCAGAGAAAGACAGAAAAAATGTCAGGCCCTCAGTGCTTCTCAATTTGGACAGTACAATCAAACAAGATTCCACTTAAGAACTAGTACTTCCGACTTACAGTCTCTTGACAGATATAACATGCTAGAGAAAATGTCCTGAACAATTGCATGGTGCGTGTGTCTAAAACTCTAAACTAGTTTTGTCTTTGGAACTGCTATAGGAAAAAGGATAGGAGGATAGGAACTGCCCTAAACCAGTGCTTGCTGCTCTAAAGAGTTAAGGTGTTTCTGCAATAGGAGCTGCAGGATTTTTCGGGGGAGGTAAATGATAAAGTAATCTGGGGTTCACATCCAAAACCAATTGACAATGGATTGAGTGGCCCAAACCCTTCTAAACCCATAGGCAAGGTCCCATTTTTCCCATGTGGGATGTATATATTCTCAACGATAAAGTAATATGGAGTTCACATCCAAAACCAATTGGCAATGGATGGAGTGGCCCAAACTTTTATAAACCCATAAGCAAGGTCTTATTTTTCCCATGTGGGATCTATATATTCTCAACAGTAAACCCTTCATTACTTGGGCCGAACTAGTTGTCAATAGAGAATCAAACTAGCTAACATGAAGTGGCATGGGGCTTGCTCACTGTTTTTTTATTTTTAATTTTTTTTAAGGGAATGCAGTGGCCAAACTTGCAAAATCTGATGACATTAAGGCCACTGTGATATTGCACCCTGGCCGGTTAGCAGATGAAGATATACATGGTAAGCTTCATTCTCTTTTAATCTCGTGAATATATCTCTTTCTTTACTGTTACAATTTAACGCATGCTTGTACAGAGGTTAAGGTTCATACTGCAATATTGGGAGCTGAGATTGACAAAAATTCACCCCAGAACAATTGAAACAATTTGGGGAGATTTTATCAGTAAAGTCTGAGGTAAGAATCCCTCAGCAAAACTAAGCATTGCTTAATATATATCACATGTCTCTTTTATTCCAAGCCTAGATAACATTAGGGAGATCCAATATTTGAAAATTGATAATAACAACCTGTGTATAATAACAAAAGCGCCAACATCCTATGATCTAAGGAAGTAAATAGACTGTCAGACTAGTTTCCTAAAGATGTTATCTTTCTACTTCAGACAACCATATAAGTTTAATTTTTGGGATTTAGATTTTAATTTATAAGTTCATCACTTTGTTATTTTTTCAGTTTGATAGCTTTGTGAAAATATTTCCTGGAGTGGCTCATGGATGTACAATAAGCTACAATGCGGAGGATGAATCTGCAGTCAAGAGTGCCGAAGAGGCTCAATTGGACATGTCAAATTGGTTTACCAATTATGTCAAGTAAGAAAACATGTAGGAAGTGAGCTTTGAAGCTCAACAATCCTTGGAACATGGCAAACTCTGCTTCTGCATGATAGAGTTAGAAATTGGAATGTAAACGCCCCCAAAAACAGTTTGACATTTGATATCTGAGAATAAAATAGCATTCATATACTTTCTCCATGCATATCTTCTTGTATATGAAACGTTGAAATTGAGCTACTAGCAAATCCATGCCATGATTTTGCAATCGTATGAAGGAACTTGTATCTTACCCCAAAATATACTGCAGTGTTTGTACCAGTGAGAGTTTGAACCTAGGGTGTATCAACTCTCATCCTTTTCTTTTCACTATTGAATTGCTCATGATTCAGGTTGCAAAGGAGGGTTTTTCTTTTGTTAGTATGAGGCCTAAGCTCGGAGAGACTTGGCTAAGGTTTCATCAGTTATATGCACTCCCTTTACAGAATAAGTAGTCACTTGCTAGTTATGAAAGAAATTCTAAATTTATGACATGAGGGGTGTATACAATCGATCAGACATGAAACCTAGCTCGTACAGATTTTGATGATTAACCATTGAGCTCCCTAATACAGGTTTCCTAATGTTGCTGGGAACCCAATGCTCTTTTTAGTATATGATGGTTTACATGTAGTTGTTAGAACTCTGACATTGTTTGTGGATGCAATCAACGAACAATATGAATAACGTTTAGTTTTATTATTGGAACACTTGGAGGAGCTGTTTTGTCAATCCACCCCTGAATTGATAAGCAGCCCCACCGCAGGCAAGATTGTGGTTCAGGCTCGGAGAGGATGGCAAAACCTGACATCAAGCACAATCAGGTCCTGTTTAGATCACTAGTAAACTGATGTTAATTCCTTTTTCATTTTCTTTGGCCCCCATAATGTTTATAGCCCTTTTTTACGGAGTTGTGTTCTGGAGTTGTTATTCATGTTTTTGTTAGAATCTGTCTTCAACTCCTTTGGACCTGATTTCAATACTTGGAAAAATCCATCTTTGCAGTAGATGATTCTGAGTTTTTATTAGGAACTCAATCGTTTTTCAAAGAGGGAAAAAGAAAAAGTGTTGCTCTACACATTCATTTGTTTTCTGTTTCTGCAGAATGGTATATAATCACAATTAGAAAATAAGTTATATCATATTGATGGGGAACATTTTCTGGGAAATGATAATTTTTCTGGAATATATGAAGATCAGGTTTGTTTTGTTTCCTATAAGAGACCCTATAGAACCTATAATCATATTATGTCCACGCAAAACATATCATTTCAGTTTTGGCTTTAACCTGCTTCAGTTAACTATTACTATTACATTGACTTACCAAGTAGCTATGGAGTGGTCTATTTAGTTGCTTACTAGAATCACTACTATGTGATTATATACCATTCTGCAGATTGATTTACCGGAAAATAGTTTGACTTGCAATTTTTATGCTTGTAGCTACAATGCTTTTGTGTGCGAGGTTGATCAGAGCCATTGCAATTAGTTCTTATAAAATTAGGTTCAGCACATTCTGTATATTATCGTATAATTTCCAAAAGGTTTTAATGAGTCGACTACGGAACGCAAATCCATGACTGCTCTAGGTACACTGTTAAGAACATGACTAGCATGCAGTAATTCCAACTGAAGCCTATCATTTCCATGATCCAAAATTTGCGAACATAAAGGAAACATTTTCTCATAATCTGAATTGGAAGATCCTTCAAAAGGTTGATTTCCAAATGTTTTAGTAGAGGTGAATGATCCAATCTTACAAACAGGAGATGCAAAATTTGATTTATATATGAACCCTATAGCAAGAGAAAGTGGTCTCTGAAAAAATTACTAAAGTGAATTGGTCTGAGCATTGTTTTTGCTACTGAATTGGTCTTCTTTGTCCATAGTTCTCAGTTGTTGATCGGAAGTGGCACACTCATTTTGTCCTCTATGTTGAGCTCCAAACTTTGTCTCATTAGTGTTGAGCTTGAACATATCTGGATAAGATATGTCCATGCTCCATCTTTATTACTTAGACAAGAAGTAAGAGAATTTCTATTGAGACCTCCAAATTTTCTCATTTGACCTCCATTCAATTTTTTCTCCCCAAACTATCAAAATTACCCTTCAATTTTTCTTTTCTTAAAAATAATAAAAAAAAGAACAAAGGGTAACATAACCCTACCACCATCGCTTGCTCCAACTTAAAACTTTTCCAATACAATTGTATGCTCATCACGTTGCCACTGGTGGACACAGGTAAGGCCCAGTGAGGGCCACCGTACCCAGTGGATTTTTTTATTTCTGCTATATAAGCTTCAAAGCCTTGAGAAATTCTTAGGTGGGTTTAGGGCCACCCAATTAAAAGAAATGAATTTTTTCATCTTTTTCGAAACTGCCCTTACTCCTTAAAGTGCAAACCCAAAATACCAATTAAAAGAAATGAAATTTTCCATCTTTTTCTAAACTGCCCTTACTCCTTAAAGTGCAATACCCAAAATACATCGCTGGGCAGTGATTGGTCCTCCACAGCCTTTGCATTTCAGTACTAATTTGGAGTTCCAATCCCATCTTCATTTGGTTTCTTATACGTTGGAATGAGTGTGTCTAAAGATTTCTCAATCCAGAGAACTCACCATTGTCAACGTGAAATCTCACGATGAATGAACTGATTATGGAAAATACCCATAAATTTTGAATTTAAATTTAATTGATCATTAAAGACATGAATTTGAAATCAATGACAATTAAATTTTTTGAATTTGAAACAACTTTATATCAAAATTAACCAAAATTTGACCATATATAGTTTGTGACTAATGAGCTATTACTGTCATATTAGTTACCAAATTTCGAGTCTAACTAACTTCAATGTACTGAGTTATAAGACAGATATAAACTTAAAACGATCAGTAGTTGGTGACTCAATGTGGCTACACAAGTTTGATTCTCACTAACTCTAAAGAGACTAGCTTTCTTCACCCAAGCGGAGTTTGCATGCATCATGGATGAGCTGTAAGCTTATTCATTAGTTGGTCGATTTTCAATTAGTTCTACGAGCCTTGATTTTACAATTGCATGAGTTGTAACTTCTAAGGCTTCAGGGTAGGCGGCTAGCTCGATTTTCAAGGTAAAATGGAAACGATATCTTTTTAACGACCAAGTTACTAGTGGAGGTGTTAACGTGGTTAAGAACTTAATATTATGGTTAATTATCTTGCCAAAAGAAGATTAGGGTTAACTACTTAATTATATTCAACTTCGGAGTTACCGACCAAAAGAAAAATACAATTTTTTTTTGTCTTGTTTTTAGGAAAAGCAGAAACTTACACTTCTAGGGACCTCAGACGTGACGTCTGTCATGTCTTTGGGGTTCAATACTGGTGTGTTACTGCTGATGTGGTTGTTTGTGTTATTCCTTGCAGGATATGAAAACTCAAATTTAAGGTACGGTTCTCTTTTCTTCAATTGTACATAGTGATTATTCCTTTTTACTATTCAATGACATAGAGTGTTTCTACTTTAAATAAAATGACCAATCTTTCTCTGGAAATCTGAGAATGAGGTAAATGATTGAATGATGCAAGTATGTTCTTTTTGAGAAATTTGGTATCAAGATGGTCATTTGGGGTCTTATTTGTCCTCCATCCAAATTTACCATACAACTTTGAGTTCAGTAATGCACTGTATCCATTACTTATTACATGAAAATGAACTTCACATTGCCTTTTGGAAAAGGAAACTTGCGGATAAAGTTGCTGCAGCTGGATTTTTCGTGGTGGTTCCTGATTTCTTTTATGGCGACCCTGTGAATCTTGATAATCCTCAATTCGACCGAGAGTACTGGTTTAAAGCTCACAGCAAGGTTAGGGACTTTCTAGAAAGGAGTATATATGTACAATCTTTGGAATTGGTAATTAGGAACTAGAATCAAGATGAATTAGGAGGGGAAACACAGTTTTTCCCCGATTTTGAAGGCCAAATACAATTATGTATAGTGAAGCAAGAATAGAACAATTGGGGGTAACAACTAAAGAACAGAGGAAGAGATTGGAATAATCCGTTTGAATTTGATAATTGTTTTACAGTACAATGCCTAGATTTATATAAGAACTATATTCTATCTAAGGTAAGAACTAACTGTTTGATTTACAGAATATATTGAATTGAAAGCAGATACAAGAAACTGATACACTTTGATTTAGGATCTGCCATTTGATTCACAGAGTGATTGAAGCACTAATCAATGCAATGAACCTGGACTATCTTTCTTGGTTCTCATTCCCCCGCAAGCTGAGAGGACGAGCACGAACCGGAAGCTTGGAGGCAAGAAACTGGAAACGCTGAGTTGATAAGCCCTTGGTGAAAATGTCTGCTGTTTGGTCATCAGTAGAGACATAGGAAACGGCCAGCTCTTTTCTAACAACCTTATCCCTCACATAATGGTAATCAACTTCGATATGCTTGGTTCTGGATTGAAAAACTGGATTGGAGGCCAAAGATATGGAGCTGACATTATCACACCAGATCCGGGGACATGAGAGAAACACAGAGGAAGAGACTGGAATAATCTGTATGAATTTGATAATTGTTTTACAGTACAATGCCTAGATTTATACAAGAACTATATTCTATATAAGGTAAGAACTAACTGTTTGATTTACAGAATATATTGAATTGAAAGCAGATACAAGAAATTGATACACTTTGATTTAGGATCTGCCATTTGATTCACAGAGTGATTGAAGCACTAATCAATGCAATGAACCTGGACTATCTTTCTTGGTTATCAACAACATATTGAAAGATTCTCAATTTGGACTGAACAATCAAACATGTTTCCACCTAATTACTGGAACTTTCGATTCACAGTCTCGTGACATATAACATGCTAGAGAAAATGTCCTGAACAATGCATAGTGCTTATATGTCTAAAACTCTAAACTAGTTGTCTTTTGAACTGCTAAAGGAAAAAGGATACGTGGATGCCAAACATGTCCTTGCTGCTTTAAAGAGTCAAGGTGTTTCTGCAAGAGGTGCTGCAGCATTTTGCTGGGGAGGTAAACCCTTCAAGCTTGGGACGCACTAGTTGTCAATAAAGAAGCAAACTAACAAGAAGTGGGGCTTGATCTCTTTTTATTTTATTTTCAGGGGTTGTAGTGGCAAAACTTGCAAAATCTGATGACATTAAGGCTGCTGTGATATTGCATCCTGGCCGGTTAGCAGATGAAGATATACATGGTAAGTTTCATGTTTTTTTTGTTTTTTTTCAATCTCGTGAATATATCTCTTTGTTGATTTTTACAATTTAACATGCTTGTACAGAGGTTAAGGTTCATACTGCAATATTGGGAGCCTGAGATTGACAAAACTTCACCCCCAGAACAATTGAAACAATTTGGAGAGATTTTATCAGTAAAGTCAGAGGTAAGAATCCCCCAGCAAAACTACTCATTGCTTAACATACATATCACATGTATCTGTTGTTCCAAGCTTAGATAATATTACGGAGATTCAATATTTGAAAATTGGTAATAACAACCTGTGTATAATAACAAAAGGGACTATCTCCACCAACATCCAGAGATCCAAGATTCCGAGGAAGTAAATAAACTGTCAGACTAGTTTTCTAAAGATTTTATCCTTTTACCTTAGACAACCATAAAAGTTGGGTTTTCAATTTTGATTTTGATATAAAAGATTCACTTTGTAATATTTTCAGTTTCACAGATTTGTGAAAATATTTCCTGGAGTGGCTCATGGATGGACAATGAGGTACAATGCGGAGCATGAATCTGCATTCAAGAGTGCTGAAGAGGCTCATTTGGACATGTTAAATTGGTTTAACAAGTATGTCATGTGAGAAAACATGTAGGAAGTGAGCTTTGAAGCTCAACAATCCTTGGGACATGGCAAACTCTGCTTCTTCATGATAGGGTACAAAATTGGAATGTAAGCGCCCCCAAAAACAGTTTGGCATTTGATGGCTGAGAATAAAATAGCATTCATATACTTTCTCCATGCATATCTTGTTGTATGAAACGTTGAAATTCAGCTACGAGCAAATCCATGCCATGATTTTGCAATCGTTTGAAGGAACTTGTATCTTACCTCAAAATATACAGCACTGTTTGTACCAGTGAGAGTTTGAACTAGGATGTATCAACTCTTCATCCTTTTCTTTTCATTATTGAATTGCTCATTCAGGTTGAAAAAGAGGGTGTTTCTTTCGTTCATATGAGGCCTAAACTCGGAGAGACTCATCAATGATATGCACTCCTTTTACAGAATTAGCAGTCACCTGCTAGTTATAAAAGGAATTCTAAATTTATAACATGAGGGGTCTATACAACCGATGAGACAAGAAATCTAGCTTTTACAGATTTTAATGATCAACCATCGAGCTCTTTCATAGTATTGGGTTACAGGTTTCCTAATGTTGCTGGGAACCCAAAGCTCTCTATAGTATATGGTGGTTTACTAGCTTGTTAGAATACTCTTTGACGATATGAATAACGTTTAGTTGTATTATTGGAACGCTTATAGGAACTGTTGTGTGAATCCGCCCCTGGATTGAAAAGTAGCCCCGCCCAGAGCAAGATTGTGGTTCAGGATTGGAGAGGATGGAAAAACAGCAAATCTTTTGGTCCAAAAATCAGTGAGACTTTTCAAAGAACCAGTGTGTTAAAATTCATTTTGAATTTCTCTCGGGTCACAAATGAGAATGACATCTAAAAACACCGCAAACTCATTCTAATTGGTGCAACAAAAAGAGGACAACTGGACAAGCACATTACCACAATATTCTCGTATAGAATTGTCACACTATCAAGCATCAGCAATCTTTAATATAAATATTATGATCAAACTCAATATGACGTTAGTGATGATGCAAATACATATTGCCAAGGTACTTTTTCTCCCGCCTTCTTTTCCAAATTGCCGACTTTGGAGTTTGTGGTCAGCCAATCCCAAACAAATAAGCTTCGTATATACACATGTGTGTGTTGTTCGTACCAGTGCCCCTCCTAGCTCGTTGTCAGTAGTATTGTTTGTGATCAAAGACAGAAGAAATGTCAGGCCCTCAGTGCTGCTCGAACCCACCGACCCTGAACCCAAACAGTGGATCCGGCCATGTTGAGAAGCTTGGTGGTCTCGACTCCTATCTCACTGGCTCTCCTGACTCCAAGCTTGCCATTGTTCTTGCCTCTGACGCTTTTGGTACGCACGGCACCCACCACTTCAAAATCTAATCTTTCCTTCATTTGGTTGAGTATTCTGCTTTTTATGTTCACTATTTGATATGGGTTATGTTCTTTACAGTGAAACTGATGGTCTTTGTGTGCTTTTGCATCTTTGGTTTGGTGGGTTGTGATTTTCAGATTGTGTATTGTAGTGGGTTGCTCTGTATGTCTGTTTGACTGATGAAAGAATCAAAATTGATTCTTTCAGTAGTCAAAGTCAATTAATCTAGCCTTGGTACTTTGGTAGTGTTGAATTTTGGCCATGAAATGGGTATTTGCAACTGCTCTGTGACGTTAAAGCTTTATGTTTTGCTGCCTGTATATGCTCTTGTTTCCTTAGTGGCTTAGTCCACTATATATCTCTGTTTCCTCAGTTCTTTCTTCTTTTTTGTTGCTGTTTTCGTTTTCCTTGATTGGTTTCATTTGGGAATTTGAAATTGGCAATGGAGGATGTAGGTCAAACTTTCTTTGTCTACTGTCCAATTGCTTTGCTCTGATATTTTTCCACTTTTTAATATTGCATGTTGATTTGCCTTGCAGGGTATGATGCTCCAAACCTGAGGTATGACTAATTCTCATAACTTTATCACTACAGCTAATGTATTTTCTTTATTATAGTGTGATAGATAAGTTATCTGGTCTGCTTTGTCTTGAACTTGAACTTTTTTACGTTGTGAATCTTCTAATAACGAGTCTGAGCCATCGAACATTTGCTGGTTAAAGTTGATGACTTGGTAGTCACTTTGAATAATTTACTTCTAGACTACTCTTTCAGGAAAATGAATAGATTATATTCTATGTTGGAATAGCTGGGGCTCAGCTGTTATTTTGTGAGGGTTTTGTTTTAGTTATTGCAGATAATAAACCATATTCATGAGGGCAGTACGTTACTCTACTTATGAGGGCAGTTACTCTACTTATGAGGACGTTACTCTACTTATGAGGGCAGTTAGGTTTGAATACATTAAACCTTACTTATGAGGGAAGTACGTTTGTTTTCTATCTTTTTTCTTTGTAAGGCTATATAAGCCAACATTCAGCATTTGAATAAACAAGTGAAATTCTCCCAGATATTGTATTGTGTGAGTGCTAGGTTTATACAACAAGTGGTATCAGAGCCCCTCACAGGGCCTGATCGAGAGTGAGAGTTTGAGAGCTAAGAAACCGCAGTTTTCTTAGAAGGATAAGGGGTTGAGGGTGAGAGAAACACAGAGAGTTAAAGTGTACGTGAGGAAAACACTCGGAGTTAGAGGGTGAGTTTGAGATGGCGACAGAGAACAATTATGTTCAGCCTGCCATACCTAGATTCGATGGTCATTATGACCATTGGTCTATGCTCATGGAAAACTTCTTGCGATCAAAGGAGTATTGGGGCTTGGTAGAAAATGGGATTCCGGTAGTAGCAGATGGAATTGACCCACTGAGGCACAGCGCAAGGCCATTGAAGATGCAAGATTGAAAGACCTAAAGGTGAAAAATTACCTTTTCCAAGCCATTGACAGAACAATTATGGAGACAATTCTCATCAAAGAGATAGCCAAAAACATTTGGGACTCAATGAGGCAGAAGTACCAAGGTTCTACAAAGGTGAAGAGAGCTCAGCTGCAGGCACTTCGAAGAGAGTTTGAGGTGCTCCAAATGAAAGATGGAGAGACGGTAGATGAATACTTTGCTTGGACATTAACCATTGTCAACAAGATGAAAGCTCATGGTGAAAGAATGGAGCAGCTTGTGATTGTGGAGAAAATTCTAAGGTCGATGCTTGTCAAATTTAATTACGTGGTGTGCTCCATAGAAGAATCCAACAATCTGACCACAATGTCTATTGATGAACTACAAAGCAGTCTGCTTGTTCATGAGCAAAGAATGCGTATCCATACCGGAGAGGAGCAAGCTCTGAAGGTGTCCTATGAAGACGGAGTTGGAGCAAGAGGACGGGGCTTTAGAGGAGGCTTTAGAGGCAGAGGTAGAGGAAGGGACAGGCAACAGTTCAACAAGGCACTGGTGGAATGCTATAAATGCCACAAATTAGGACATTTCCAATACGAATGCCCTGATTGGGAGAAAGGTGCACATTATGTAGAGTTAGATGAGAGTGAAGAGATGCTGTTGATGGCACATATTGAGCTCAACAATGCCACAAGGGAAGAAGTTTGGTTTATGGACTCAGGGTGTAGCAATCACATGAGTGGTGACAAGCGGTGGTTCACAAGTATGGATGAGCAGTTTCGACAACATGTGAAGCTTGGTAACAACTCCAAGATGGTAGTGATGGGGAAGGGAAATGTTAGACTACACATCAATGGAATCACACATGTGATCACTGATGTCTATTATATACCGGAGCTGAAGAACAATTTGCTTAGCATCGGTCAACTACAAGAAAAAGGGGTTGCAATCTTGATTCAAGATGGGAAGTGTCGTGTTTATCATCCAAAGAAAGGTTTGATTATGGAAACCAATATGACCGCCAATAGAATGTTTGTGCTCCTTGAAGTCATGTCTGAGACCTTAACCTGCTTCCAAACTGCGTCTGAAGACAGTACTCAATTATGGCATTGTCGTTACGGCCACCTTGGCTATAAGGGATTAAGAACTCTGCAATATAAGAAGCTTGTGAAGGGTTTGCCGAAAATAAAGACACCAACCAAGTTGTGCACACACTGTATGATAGGCAAGCAGCACAGGGAGTCCATACCAAAGAAAAGCTTATGGAGAGCCTCACACAAACTTCAGCTAGTGCACTCGGATATTTGTGGACCGATCACACCTCTGTCAAGCAGTGGAAAAAGGTACTTGATCACTTTTATAGATGATTATAGTCGGAAAATTTGGGTGTCTTTCTTATCTGAAAAGTCTCAAGCCTTTGCTTCATTTAAGAACTTCAAGAGTTTAGTTGAGAAAGAATCAGGGGCTTCAATTAAATGTCTTCGAATAGATAGGGGAGGAGAATTTACTTCTCAGGAGTTTAATGCTTTCTGTAGTTCACATGGTATAAGCAGGCAATTGACAACTGCCTTCACCCCTCAACAAAACGGGGTGGCTGAGAGAAAGAATCGAACCATTATGAATATGGTTCGAAGCATGTTGTCAGAGAAACAAGTTCCAAAGTTTTTTTTGGCCTGAAGCAGTTAACTGGACTGTATACATTCTCAATCGAAGCCCCACCTTGGTAGTGAAGGAATTGACTCCAGAAGAAGCTTGGAGTGGCATCAAACCATCGGTTCACCACTTCAGGGTCTTTGGTTGCATTGCACATGTCCATGTTCCAGAAGCTAGAAGGAAGAAATTGGATGATAAAAGCTTCAAGTGTGTGATGTTGGGGATTAGTGAAGAAAGCAAAGCCTACAGGCTCTATGATCCTACTTCTAAGCGCATTGTGATTAGCAGAGATGTCATTTTTGAAGAAGATGCAAGCTGTGACTGTAAAAGAAGTGCTGAAGAAGTGAAGCTTGATGTGTTAGACTGGAATAATAGTGAAGAAGAGAGAAATGAGTCTGGGGAAAGTGACGAAGAAGAAGGAGCTGAAGGAGAAAGAGCAACTAGCAACGAAGAAGAAGAAACTGAAGGAGAAGGAGCAACTAGCTCTTCCTCAAATCAGTCGGAAGAAGAAGTTCAACAAGAAGGGAGGACAAGGAGATTACCAGTGTGGATGCAAGACTATGAAAGTGGAGAAGGGCTGTCAGAAGAAGAAGAGTTGCACAATCTTGTGATGTTCACCTCTACGTCCGATCCAACTACGTTTGAAGAGGCACACAAAAGTGAAAAATGGCAGGCAGCAATGGTTCAAGAAATAGAGGCAATCGAGAAAAATGGTACTTGGGAATTGACCGAGTTGCCAAAAGGAGCAAAAACTATCGGAGTAAAATGGATATTCAAAACAAAGTTGAATGAAAGTGGAGAAGTGGATAAATGCAAAGCACGGCTTGTTGTTAAGGGGTATGCTCAACAGTATGGGATCGATTATACTGAGGTGTTTGCACCTGTGGCTAGGTGGGACACCATACGCATGATAATTGCTCTTGCTGCTAAAAAGGGATGGTGTGTGTATCAAATGGACGTGAAGAGTGCATTTCTGCATGGTGAGTTAAATGAAACCGTTTTCGTTGATCAGCCACAAGGGTTTGTGAAGAAGGGTGATGAGTTGAAAGTGTATAAATTGAAGAAAGCCTTGTACGGCCTCAAACAGGCTCCACGTGCGTGGTACAGTCGTATATAAGCCTACTTCACTAGGGAAGGATTTGAACGGTGCCCACATGAGCATACCTTGTTCGTGAAGTCAGGAGAAAAAGGTACCATTCTCATTGTAAGTATTTACGTTGATGACCTTATATTTACTGGCAATGATGAATACATGTTTGAGGAGTTTAAGAAGTCTATGAAACAAGAGTTTGACATGACGGATCTTGGTAAGATGCGTTATTTCCTTGGATCGGAGTTGAGGTTGTTCAGAATGAAGATGGGATTTACATTTGCCAAAGGAAGTATGCAAAGGAAGTATTGGAGAGATTCGGAATGGAGAAGAGCAACTCGTCTAGGAACCCTATTGTCCCTGGATTCAAGTTGATGAAAGATGAAAGTGGTGTGAAGGTGGACGCCACTATGTATAAGCAGGTTGTTGGCTGTTTGATGTACTTGACAGCTACTAGGCCAGATCTCATGTATGTGATAAGTCTAATAAGCAGGTTTATGGGAAGTCCGACTGAGCTACACATGCAAGCAGTTAAAAGAGTCCTCAGGTATCTCAAAGGCACTGTTGATTTGGGGATTCTGTACAAACGAAATGGGAACGAAAAGCTTGAGGCATACACGGATAGTGACTATGCAGGTGATCTAGATGACCAGAGGAGCACATCCGGATACGTGTTTCTGCTTAGCACTGGTGCAGTTTCATGGTCTTCTAAGAAGCAACCTGTAGTTACCTTATCTACCATCGAAGCTGAGTTTATAGCTGCAGCCTCCTGTGCTTGTCAAGGAATTTGGATGCGCAGAGTTCTTGAAAAGCTTGGCCATACTCAGAATGGAAGCACAACCGTGTATTGTGATAACAGCTCCACTATAAAACTTTCGAAGAACCCGGTGCTGCATGGAAGAAGCAAACATATTGACGTACGTTTCCATTTCCTTCGTGATCTTACCAAAGATGGAACAGTGGAGCTGGTCCATTGCAACTCACAGAATCAGATAGCAGACATCATGACGAAGCCACTGAAGCTTGAAGTGTTTGAGAAGCTTCGTGAGCTGCTTGGGATGTGCACGGTACCAGGTATAAACTGATTGCACAAGTGCAAACAGTTTAAGGGAGGATATGTTGGAATAGCTGGGGCTTAGCTGTTATTTTGTGAGGGTTTTGTTTTAGTTATTGCAGATAATAAACCATATTCATGAGGGCAGTACGTTACTCTACTTATGAGGACGTCGTTACTCTACTTATGAGGGCAGTTAGGTTTGAATACATTAAACCTTACTTATGAGGGAAGTACGTTTGTTTTCTATCTTTTTTCTTTGTAAGGCTATATAAGCCAACATTCAGCATTTGAATAAACAAGTGAAATTCTCCCAGATATTGTATTGTGTGAGTGCTAGGTTTATACAACATTCTATCTGTTTAAACTTTGTTACAGCCATTAGTTTGAGATTTCTATTTGCCATACAATTGTCGAGTTACTTTCTGTTATGGGTTTTCCCAATCCTGTGAAAATCACCACTATGTTGACTGTGCCCACAGTATAGTAAGGCTAGCTCCCATTCCAACATCAAAATTTTCAAGGATAGTTGTATTAAGTATTATTCACTGAATCACTGTACAGTTTGCAATCCTGCTACATCTTTTTTGTTATTAACTAATGGTGCCTGGCCTTCTTTTTTATAGGAAGCTCGCAGATAAAGTTGCAGCTGCTGGCTTCTTTGTTGTGGTCCCTGACTTCTTTTATGGAAACCCTTATGTACCTCCAGCTGATGGATCCCATGGCGGTATACCTACATGGCTGAAGGGTCATGGACCGGTAAAGTTCTTCTATTTTGATACGGATAAATATGTTTGTTTATTTATAATTTCAGTGATAGTACAAGTATTCTTGTGGGATTATTGAATTTACATAGAAAGGTCTGATACTTATTGGGACTCTAATGTTGGGCTGTTTGAAGTTAATGTTTGTGGATTAACTTGGTAATCCTATTAATGTGTTTTTTTTTTAAATGTTATTTGGTTCTTAACTGCTGGGTTGCTTCCGCCAATTGTGACAATGGTTCAAATTTGAGGACTTGATGTGGTGTTTTAAAAGTTCAGACACTTTTGCAGTTGTCAACTATGGTTATAATCGATTAATTTTCAAACTGGTGCTTTGTATTTATAGGAGAAGGGATTTGAAGATGTTAAAGTAGTTATTGAAGCTCTAAAAAGTAAAGGTGTTTCTGCAATCGGTGCTGCAGGCTTCTGTTGGGGAGGTGAGTTTTCATTTTCCTTTCCTTTCATTTAAGGTGGGATGTACCAATCAGTTTTGGATTAAACAAATTTTTCTCTTATTAGACAGGATTTTTTAGGGGCTCGCATTTAGACAGTATTTTACTTCACAATCTCTATACAGTAGTTCAACCAATATGGCAAATATTGTTCACTTTCATTGAGTTGTGTTGTCCTGTTCTTAGCCAAGGTTGTAGTTGAACTTGCAAAGGGTGACTTTATCCAAGCTGCTGTTCTGGCTCATCCTTCATTTGTCACTGTGGATGATATCAAGGGTAAGAGTTCTCTATTCAATAATCAAGAAATATCTGTCTGATCAGTATAATCTTCATCAAAGAGGAAGAGAAAAGATGTGATATTCCAATTCTTGCAAAAGAAAATAATAAAGATAACTAATCTCTGTTTCTTGATTAATTCCTGGAACTACTTCCAGCTGTTAAGGTTCCAATATCTATACTTGGAGCTGAGATTGATCGGTCATCTCCGCCTGAACTCGTGAAACAATTTGAAGAGGCTTTGACTGCAAAGTCTGAGGTAAAATATCCTTTCATCAAAGTTATAACGCCAAGACCTGATAGGAAAGAGGCACTACCGTGGTATCCAGTAGTTATTGCAATTCTAGAGTTTGAAATGACTGTTGGTTTTATGGAATTACAGATCAAAAGTCACGTGAAGATATTCCCAAAAGTGTCGCATGGATGGACTGTGAGGTATGATGTTTCAGACAAAGAAGCTGTGAAGCCCGCTGAGGAGGCTCATAAAGATTTGTTGGAGTGGTTTGTGAGCCATGTCAAGTGAATGCTATCATCATTGTAGCATGTAGCTATTAGTTATATTGTCACTTTAAGATGAGAACAGTGTGGATCTTGCGGTTTAAATAAGGACTAGACTTTTTATGAGGCAATAATGGTGTGTAAATTTGTTCCTTGGATTAATGCAATGTTTGAACTCGAGTATCTTTTTCTGTCATCTAAGATTAGAACAGTGTGCTAGCTTAGAGCTTATATTTCTGAAAAAGGGTGTAGCTGATGGAATAGTAGCTGCTACATCCATGGGAATAGGTTATGATGATGAAAGCACAAAACAAATCCACAGAGGCAAACTCCTCCTCTGTACAACCGCAGACCACCTGCATCTTTAGGAAATGAAACTACACGTTATAAGAAAAGTCGAAACAACTTTACCTGGATCGATAAGAATTGTTTGTTAAATCACCCTGATCCCATTTCCTCAGGATTATAAATGTACTGTATGGTCTCCCCCAAAAAGTGCAATACTTGAAGACTTGAATAATATTGATGATGGAATTTGAAGGATTACCAAAATCAGGTGTGGGTTGAGGAGAGTATCATCTTTCCTGATCAATTTAGCCGGTTGGGATGGCCGCCTCTTCCTGTATGCTCTTTGCCTCTCTCCACACTGGAGAGTTCTTGTTATATGGGTACGGGGGCCTGCATTTTATGACATGGAACTTGAATGTTATAAGGTAAGTGAAATTGCTGTCAATATCGATATTGACTAGTTATGATGACAGCATAGTACCGTTAAGTTGAGAATGAGAATGAGGGCAAGTGAAACTTATTTTACCCGGAATATTGGATCAGTGTTTATTTGCTATTCATTATGAGATCTTAGTCCCCTTCAACTGGTTACTAAGCTTCATACTTATGGTGGTTTCTTGTGCACATGGTATGGGAAATTAAAGCTTGTTTCACTGGCATTAGCTAGCTTGCTCTTTGTACATTTTGAAAGAATAATACTAATGGATTGCCATTTCTATACTTGGAGCTGAGATTAATCAAATGTACATCTCCGCTTGAATCGTGAAACAATTTGCATGGTGAGATGTTTTGAAGAATATTTGATTGGACGAAGAAGCTATGAAGCCTTCTGAAACTTCTGGAGCTGTTCTTGAACCATTGCAAGGGATATTGTCACTTGAGAAACAGTACCGTGTGGATCTTATGGTTAAATAAGCCCTTAACTTTTACAGCAATATTTGTACGTTTTCAAAATTTTGTTCCTTGGATTAATACATTGTTTGAATTTCAGTATTTTTCTGTCATTTAAGTTGAGAAACTTCAGTGTGTGTATAATTATATATATATTTTGAATCAAAGAAATTACTTATCATTAATCGATGGCTCAAGTGAGTTGTTTACAATCATTCTCAAGTACATCCAATATGTCTTCAGTATATATATCTCTGAATCGTATGGTCATAGTAACAGTAACACTACCAAGCAACAACCTTTAATAAAATTCCATCAAATCTGGAGCAATCTACAATAATAACAGGGTGCGTCTATAAGTCTATTGTCACCCTATCATTTTCTTTGTTCACCCTACTTGCTCAGTACACTATACATTTTAATATCAATTATTAAATTTACTTATTAAACCAATTTCTCTTTCCAAAATTATCCTTATATGACATATATAATTAAAAAGATTTTTTTTTTTAATAAAATCTCTCATTTAATTTATATTAATAAAAAAAATAGAATATATTAAAGTTTCCTAATAAAATTACAATCTGATTTACTTCCATATTTTTAAAATTTTTTCTTTCAGTTTCAATTTGTCTATATCAATCCATGTCAAAAGATTAGCAATTTAACAACTATGAGTAATGAATAAGAGATTTTTTTTTTGTTTTAAGTTTTTACTTTTGGTGTTCACAAAATGATTGTCAAAGATTTAGATGAAACACTAATGATTTTATGAATTGAATAACGAATTAACGATGAGAATAAAAAAAAAATTTAAAAAAAATAGCAAATTCAAATTTGGGTGGAGAAGATGAAGATTAATGTTATCAATGAAAATTATTCTACGCACCGACGGTGTAAGTGACCCAACCCTTATAAAATAATCTCAACCCTTGATTTTTATTATCAACTTTATTTTTAATAAACAAAAAGTGTATTTAATGCAATCTAACCATTCATTTATGTTGGTGCAAGTACACGGCGGTGCTCTAAATAATCTCTCTGTTATCAAATGAGAAATTAAATAGCCTTTGTACTCAAATTGGTTATGTATTTAGTTTTCCTTACAAATTTGAATTTTTGAAAATTAACATACTTATTTGTCATTTTACACTTGAGTAATATAATTTTTTAATAATTTATATGTTTGTAAGGTAAATTAAGAAAATAGCAGAGTGAGATTATTATGATCAGGTATCAATGTCAAATGACGTTAGAGATGATGCAAATATATGTCGCGACAACTACACGTCTACACCACGTACTTTTTGCTCCCACCTTCTTTTCTAAGTTGCCAACCTTGTGGTTAAAACCAGTCTCATATATATACTGTTGGTACCAGTCCCCCTCCTAGCTTGTCACCAGTGTTCTTTGTGATCAGAGAGAGAAAGAAGAAATGTCAGGCCCTCAGTGCTGCTCGAACCCACCGACCCTGAACCCAACCAGTGGATCCGGCCACGTTGAGAAGCTTGGTGGTCTCGACTCCTATCTCACTGGCTCTCCTGACTCCAAGCTTGCCATTGTTCTTGTCTCCGACATTTATGGTAAGCACGGCACCCACCACTTCAAAATCTAATCTTTCCTTCATTTGGTTTAGTATTCTGCCTTCTATGTTCACTGTTTGATATGGGTCATGTTCTTTACAGTGAAACTGATGGTCTTTGTGTGCTTTTGCATCTTTGGTTTGGTGGGTTGTGAGTTTCAGATTGTGTATTTTAGTGGGTTGCTCTGTATATGTCTGTTTGACTGGTGAAGTCTTTCATCAGTCAAAGTCAATTAATGTAGCCTTGGTACTTTGGTAGTGTTGAATCTTGGCAACAAAAGGGGTGTTTGCAACTGCTCTGTGACGTTAAAGCTTTATGTTTTGCTGCCTGGCCTGTATATGTTCTTGTTTCCTTAGTGGCTTAGTCTACTATATATATCTCTGTTTCCCCAGTTCTTTCTTCTTTTCTGTTGCTGTTTTCGTTTTCCTTGATTGGTTACATTTGCGAATTTGAAATTGGCAATGGAGGATTTAGGTCAAACTTTCTTTGTCTACTGTCTAATTGTTTTGTTCTGATGTTTTCCACTTTTTAATATTACATGTTGATTTTCCTTGCAGGGTATAATGCTCCAAACTTGAGGTATGACTGATTCTCTTAACGTTATCACTGCAGCTAATGTATTTTCTTTGATATAGTGTGATAGATAAGTTATCTGGTCTTCCTTTTCTTGAACCTGAACATTTTTATGTCGTGCATCTTCTGATATCAAGTCTTGGCCATCGAACATTTGCTTTTTAAAGTTGATGATTTGGTAAAATTTACTGTAAGTGTGTTCTATATGTTGGAACTTTGTTACAGCCATTAGTCTGAGATTGTCTATGTGCTATACAATTGTCAAGTTAGTTTCTGTTATGGCTTTTCCCAATCTTTTGAAAATCATTATTATGCTGAGTGTGCCCATACTATCATAAGGCCTAGCTCCCATTGCAACATCAAATTTTTCTTCAAGAACAGTTGTATTAAGAATTATTCACCGAATCTCTGTACAGTTTGCAATCTACTACATCGTTTTTGCTATTAACTAATGGTGCCTGGCCTTCTTTTTTACAGGAAGCTCGCAGACAAAGTTGCAGCTGCTGGCTTCTTTGTTGTGGTCCCTGACTTCTTTTATGGAGACCCTTATGTACCTCCAGCTGATGGATCCCATGGCGGTCTACCTACATGGCTGAAAAGTCATGAAGCGGTACAGTATTTGATATACGGATGTATAAGTTTGTTTATTTATAATTTATGTGATATCACAAGTATTCCTGCGGGATTATTGAATTTGCATAGAAAGTTCAGATACTTATTGGGACTCTCATGTTAGGCTGTTTGAAGTTGATGTTTGTGGATTTGCTTGGCAATCCTATTGATGTTTTTTTATTTTTTCAAAACGTTATTTGGTTCTTAACTGCTGGGTTGTTTCCACCAATTGTGACAATGGTTCAAATTTGAGGACTTGATGTGGTGTTTTAAAAGTTGGGATACTATTGCAGTTGTCAACTATGGTTATAATTGATTAGCTTTCAAACTGGTGTTTTGTATTTATAGGAGAAGGGATTTGAAGATGCTAAAGTAGTTATTGAAGCTCTAAAAAGTAGAGGGGTTTCTGCAATCGGTGCTGCAGGCTTCTGTTGGGGAGGTGAATTTACATTTTCCTTTCCTCTTATTTAAGGTGCCAATTAGTTTTGGATTAAACAAATTTTTCTCTTATTAGACAGGATTTATTAGGGGGCTGGCATTTAGACAGTCTTGTACTTCACAATCTCTATACAGGAGTTCAACCAGTAAGGCAGATATTGTTTCAGTTTCATTGAATTGTTTTGTCCTGTTCTCAGCCAAGGTTGTAGTTGAACTTGCAAAGGGTGACTTTATCCAAGCTGCTGTTCTGGCTCATCCTTCTTTTGTCACTGTGGATGATATCAAGGGTAAGAGTTCTCTATTCAATAATCAAGAAATATCTGCCTAAGCAGTATAATCTTCATCAAAGAGGAAGAGAAGAGATGTGATATTCCAATTCCTGCAAAAGAAAATAATAAAGATAACTAATCTGTGTTTCTTGATTAATTCCTGGAACTACTTTCAGCTGTTAAGGTTCCTATATCTATACTTGGAGCTGAGATTGATCGGATGTCTCCGCCTGAAGTTGTGAAACAATTTGAAGAGGCGTTGACTGCAAAGTCTGAGGTAAGAAAATCCTTTCATCAGAATCATAACACCAAGACCTGATAGGAAAGATGCACTACTTGCAATTCTAGAGTTTAAAATGACTGTTGGTTTTATGGAATCACAGATCAAAAGTCATGTGAAGATATTCCCAAAAGTGTCGCATGGATGGACTGTGAGGTATGATGTTTCAGACGAAGAAGCTGTGAAGCCCGCTGAGGAGGCTCACAAAGACATGTTGGAGTGGTTCGTGAACCATGTCAAGTGAATGGTATCATCTCTGTAGCACTATATATTGTCACTTTAAGATGAGAACAGTGTGGGTCTTATGATTGAAATAAGGGCTAGACTTTTTATGTAGCAATACTTGTTTGTAAATTTGTTCCTTGGATTAATGCAATGTTTGAACTTTGAGTATCTTTTTCTGTAACTTAAGATCAGAACAGAATGGAAGCTTAGTAGTTTATATTTCTTTGAAAAAGGGTGGGGCTGATGAAATATTAGCTGCTGCATCGATGAGATTAAGTTATGATGATGAGAGCAGAGAACAAATCCACAGAGGCAAACTCCTCCTCTGTACACCCGCCTGCATGTTTAGGAAATAAGAAAAGTGAATTTACTTTATCAGGATCGATATTAATTGGTTAGGTTTTTATTTTTTATTTATTTTGTATTTTATTTTAGTTAAAATCACCTTACGGCCTTATCCCACTTCCCCACTCCCTCAAGATTACTGAATGGTCTCCCCCAAAAAGTGCAATACTTGAAGTAAATGGCTTGTATTTAGTGATGAGGTGGTGTGATTATGGATTTTGAAGGATTTACCAAAATCAGGAGTGGGTTAAGGAGAGTGTCATCTTTCCTGATCAATGTAGCCAGTTGGCACGGCCTCTTCCTGCATGCTTTTTCCACACTGAAGAGGTCTTGTTATATGGGTACGGACACCTGCCTTCTTATGGCATGAAAGTTGAAAGTTATAAGTAAATTCTTTATCAGAATCGATATTGACTAGTTATGATGAAAGCATGGTACTATTGAGATAGCATCAGAATGAAGGCAAGTGAATTATTTTACCGGAAAAGTGTTTATTTTCTATTCATAATGAGATTTTAGTCCCCTTTCACTGGTTATTAAGCTTCGTAGTTTTGGTGGTTTTACTGTGCGCATGTTATGGGAAATTAAAGCTTGTTTCACTGGCATTAGATAGCTGTTGTATTATCGACTGATTTGTCTCTGTACAACTTTGAAACAATAATACTAATGGGTTGCCCATTTCTGTACTTGGAGCTGAGATTGATCGGATGTACATTTCCACCTGAGTCGTAAAACAATTTGCATAATGAGATGTTTTGAAGAATATTTGATTGGACGAAGAAGCTATGATGGCTTCTGAAACTTCTGGAGCTGTTCTTGAACCATTGCAAGGGATAATTGTCTTTTGAGAAACAGTACTGTGTGGATCTTATGGTTAAATAAGCACTTAACTTCGATAGCAATATTTGTACGTTTTCAAAATTATATTCCTTCGATTACTGCATTGATTGAATTTCAGTATGTATATATCTGAATGGTGATATTATGCGCTTCATTCATGAGAATGGACTAATGGAGCGAGCATATTGTTATTTTATATGCATGGCGTTTGGTAAATGGTAGAATTCTCGACTCTGTTTTTATTGTAGGTTCCAACTTCTGCTAAGAATAAATTTTTTGTTATTTATGGATTTGACATTCTATGATTATTTTCTTAAACAGAAAACGAATCCACATCAATCAATTGATAATGGAATTTTTTCTTAAAACTAGCTCGGATGATATTGGTTCTTGAAGATGTCAAACAGGCAATGTTAAATTGCACGATGAACATCTTAAACTCCTTATAAAAAAAGAGAATAGAAAATAGAAATGAGGCTTGCCCTCAAAAGTCTGCCATGACGTCTGAGGTGATGCAAATTCATATTGACTAAACACAAGTCTGACCAAAATAGAATTCCCAAATGTTGCTGGAAGCTGTCTACTTTTCCAACAGTACTGCAAGCTGATCCCAGGTCAAACCTTTAGTTTTTCCTATAAATAGAGAAACGGAGTCTGTGTTTGCTCACTTTCTGATTCAGACATATAGAAAGAATGTCAGGCCCTGCGTGCTGCTCAAACCCTCCAGCCCTTAACCCAGCAAGTGGTTCCGGCCATGTTGAAAAGCTTGCTGGTCTGGACTCCTATGTCACTGGCTCTCCTGACTCCAAGCTTGCCGTTCTTCTCATTGCTGACATTTTTGGTACTCCCCTAAGTCCCTAACATATCAAATCTCTCTTTCTTTCTTTCCTTGTGTGTATTTGATTGGTGTTAGTTGTTTTGGTTTAAAGGGTACTGGCTTTTAGGGTTGATGGGTACTCTGTGTAGGTTTGATGGACTACTAATTTGAGTACTTGTTTGATGAGATCAGCTTTTGACATTTACCCTTTTGCTTTGCCCTGCAGGCTATGAAGCTCCACTCTTGAGGTATGACTTATTCTCTTATCTGTTTTTCTTCAGTGAATTTCTTTGGTTTGCTTATAGTGTGATAAATAACTTCTCTGAATTGATTTTTCCTGAATTTGAACCTTGCGGATTGAATTTGAACACTAGCTGGTTAAATTTGAATACTTGCTCATTAAATAGTTGACAACCATTACTCCATTAGTTTCAGATTGTTCAACAGATATAGCAACTGTCAAGTTCCTGCTTGTATAGTCGTTTTCCTGATGAAAATCAGCACCGGTTTTTTGTTTCAAAACTTAATTGAAATATAATGAGAATAGTTCATCCTTTTCTATCTTTGGACATCAGTCAACAGTGTTGACTCTAAACTGTAATGTTCATCCTTCTAGCTTTGAACATAGAAGATTGTTATTTCTTCTTCAAAATATCATTATCTAATGTGTTATTCAACTGTATGATTATGTGGTTTGCGTGTCTTCATAGTTTTATATACCGTTTAACTAATGCCACCTGCCTGCCTTCTGTTTGAAGGAAGCTCGCAGACAAAGTTGCAGCTGCTGGGTTCTTTGTTGTGGTACCTGATTTCTTTTATGGAGATGCTTTTCCTGGTGATGCTGGACCAGTTGGAAACTCTTCTGCTCTACCTATTTGGTTAAAGACACATTTACCGGTTGGTTCTTTTATTTTGATGCAGAAGTGCAGAACCATACATTCTTCTGTTTGTTTATTATCAAAGAGCTTTTGCAAGTATCTCCTGAGCTTCCGGAACTTAAATGAAATGTTCAGATACTAATTTTAAGATTCTCATTATGGGATGTTTTGAAGTTGAAAAATTGTGTGGATTCAGCTTGGCAGCCCCACTGTCACCAGTGTTTTACTGTATATGGTTTTTAACTGAGGCTGTTTCAACTCCTTATGACTTTTTCTAAATATGAGGCTTTGCTATGTTAGTGTCTATGAAATTGCTATAACCAATTGTTGATCATTCAAACATTGTAAAAAAAAAAAAATTAGCTACTGAAATCATTTGTGTATTGATAGATCAAGGCATCTGAAGCTGCAAAACCATTACTTGAAGCCTTAAAGAGTAAAGGTGTTTCTGCAATTGGGGCTGTAGGCTTCTGTTGGGGAGGTGAGTTCTTCTTTTGTTTTCTTGTAACTTCTATCACCAATCTGACATATGATATATCATATCAGTACATTGACATTGAATTATATGTTCTGTTCTCAGCCAAGGCTGCGGTTGAACTTGCAAAGTATGATGACCTTCTCCATGCTGCTGTCTTGTGCCATCCTTCATTCGTCACTGTGGACGATTTCAAGGGTAAGATTTCTGCATTAGTTATTCAAGAAATTTGTAACTAGTTAGAGTAATCCTTAATAACATATACTAGTGGAAGTGAGAAAATGAGGTACTGCAATCCTTAATTTGCATAAAACAGAGACAATAGTAACACTGTCTTGGTTTATTCACTTAATGATATATTGTTGGATCTACTTTCAGCGGTTAAGGTTCCCATTTCTGTACTTGGAGCTGAGATTGATCCGATTTCGCCACCTGACATCGTGAAACAATTTGAAGAGGTTTTAACTGCAAGACCTGAGGTAGGATTATCTTTCATCAAAACAAATCTTCAATAACATTAATGCATTCATGGATTTCAATCATGGCCATTCCCTGGTCCTTGTGATTGACTGTCATGGGTTATAGGCAAAACATAACCTTCAGAGAACTGGCTTGTAAGGGCCTTGTGCTCAAGAGGTTGTCCTTGGTCAGATGAAAATGCTTGGCTCCTTTAGACTAGGGTTTCAATAGACTTAAAATGATTGTTCTTGCTGTAACAGATCAAAAGCCATGTGAAGATATTCCCAAAAGTGCAACATGGGTGGACCGTGAGGTACAACGCTGAAGATGAGGCTGCTGTTAAGTGTGCTGAGGAGGCTCATCAAGACATAATGGATTGGTTCTTTAGCCATGTCAAATGAATCGTATCATCACTCAAGTTCTGTTTTATTGTCCCTTATGATGGGGATGGGATCAATATCTGTACCCTATCTTATCGAATGCTTTTTGTTTTATGATGATTCAATAATGGATGTAGTACTGCTCAGACTGGTATGTAAATCTTTTTATGTACCAATATGTGTGTACATTGCTTATGTAAAGGTTTACAGCGAGTATTGAATGATGCTTGTAAAACTCCTAGAACTGATGTTTCCTGAGATGGTAAGACTTCAACTTATGCTCATTTAAGTTTGGTGATGCAGGTTGGTCTGTGGGGGTTATTGGTCAAAGTAGATTATCAATAAGGTAGTTTTTCTTTACTGCAATACAAAAAATGAAGTAATGAAATAAAAAGAGTTAAATATTATTTACTCCCTGAACTTTCAGGGAAAAAACAGTTCAGCTCATCCCTTTTTAATTTCACACGTTTACTCCCTCATCTCTCAATCTTAGACCAATAGGTCCATTCCGTTACTCTCTGTTCAAAAACTCTGTTAAATTGCTGACGTGGCAGCATTCCGCAGTGAAATATCTATTGTACCCTCACTTTCTTTTTCTTTTTTTCCTTAATTTATTAATTTTGCTCTTTTTTCTTTAATTTTTAATTTTCCTCTTTTGTATTTTCTTTTCTCTCTTTTTTGTCTTCTGCTTATCCATTTCCCTTCCTTCATTCTCTCTTCTCCTCCACCTCCATCTTCATCACGAGCTCTATTGTTCAGAGCCTCCATAAGAGAATGCCCGCAAACCAGGGCGCCCTAACCGTCTCCCAGGCCTTCGGCCTCCACCAGGCTTCGGGTCTCCTGCGAAGGCTCTCGTCCCTCTCCCTCAAGTTCTTGCCCATCTCCTCCCCGGCCACCACCTGGGCCCTGCAGCGGTCCAAGTCGGTCTCCGCCATGGGCGAGTACGCCACCATTAAGAGATGGTGGGACTGGGGCTGAACTTGGGTCCTCTCCAGAAAGCTCATCTTCGCTCAGGATCTGGAGATGAACAAAGAGGAGACAAGATTCTCGGCTTCGACAACAGAGGCAGCTGGCGACAAGTCTTCTTCAAGGTCTAGGCCGAGCTTCGGAAGATCATGAGCTCCGACAACCTCACGACTTCTCCTCAAACTTATAAGCCGCTGGCGAAAAGGATTCGGGAGCCCAAAACACCACAACCTCCGTAATTCAAATTTGGAATTGGAATCATACAAATGGGTCCTCTGAATCTTCACCCGAAAATCCATTTCTTGATCCAAATTCTTGTTTGATTATTTTGTGGTTGATTTGGGGATTTAGGGTTTCAATTCGGGTTCTTTTGGATTGGGTCTCAATTTGAGTTTGGGGTAATGGTGTTTCTCTGAGAGCCTGCAGTACTAGTGGAGAAGAAATTGGTCTGTAGAAGTGGAAATCATGATGGAGGCTCTGAACGATGGAGCTCGTGATGAAGATGGAGGTGGAGGAGAAGAGAGAGAATGAAGGAAGGGAAATGGATAAGCAGAAGATAAAAAAGAGAAAAATTAATAAATTAAGGAAAAAAAAAAAGGAATTGAGGGTATAATAGACATTTCGCTGCTGAATGACTGCCACGTCAGCAATTTAACAGAGTTTTTGAACGGAGAGTAACGGAATGGACCTATTGGTCTAAAATTGAGAGATGGGGGAGTAAACGTGTGAAATTAAAAAGGGAGGGACTGAACTGTTTTTTCCCTAAAAGTTCAGGGAGTAAACAGTATTTAACCCAAATAAAAACATAACAAAAACATAAAACTCAAGCTACTGGGCCATCCAACCAGAACTTGTTGATGTTATAAAAGTTCTGATTTTGGGCTTTACGGTGCTTGGATCAGAATGTGGTGGCTAAGGCCACCTCTAACCCACTTGGACAAAGTGCTATTGGGGCAATTTTTAGCCTAATTCAACTCCAACCCAAGTTAAGAGCTAAAGTGCTAAATATTAGGGCTATAGGTGAGTTTAAAAGGCTAAATACGTCACCAACGGTTAGTTGCTGAAGTCAGCTAGCCGTTGGTTTTTTTTTTTTTTGTTTTTTTTTTTTAACTTTTACACTATAAATGCATATCACTTCAACATTTTTTTTCACATCTTCCTTCTACTTCCTCATATATATCTCTCTATTCTAAATCTTTCATTTTCTCCCTATTCTTAATCTCTCATTTATTTTACCTAGATCGAAAATGGCTAGTTCGTCGAAAAAAAGTGTGAATTGGTCACCGTTGGAAGATGAAGCACTCACCGTTGCTTTCGTGAAAGTATCCCAAAATTCCGTCAATGGTACAAATCAATCAGAAGATGGTCTTTGGGTCTTTGTGCTCCTTTTTAAATGCTTTTGTCATGAATAAAATAAATATTAAAATTATTATTCCATTTCGAATTCAACTTTATTTCATTTTGAAATCAGCTTTATTCCATTTTGAAATTAGTTTTATTCCATTTCAAAATCAGCTAAAGATATTTTTAATTATCTTAAAAAAAAAATACAACCGAAAAAATATTTTTTATCATAAAAATGATTTCAATTACTTTATCAATTGACTTAAAAAAATAAGAACATATATATAACATATCTAAAATGTTAAAATTGTTTAAGTAAATCCAAATTGTGTCTGGCCCAAACTCTAGGTTACTTGACCTAATAGTAATAGGGTTTTATAGAGAGAATCTTGGAGAATATCTTAGAGATATCCATTCATTGTATGATTATCTTTCCTTATACAATTCAAATTCTATGCATTGTAATCCTCTATATAAAGAGACCCCTGTTATCAATGAGAACACACAACAATTTTCTCTCAATTTCTGATTCCTTAAAACACGTTATCAGCATGAAGCCCTAACCTTGAAATAAATAGCCAAATCCTGATTCAAGAAGCTAAAAACCTTGAATCCGAATACAAAACCTTGAAGCCTTTTCTGCCTCCACCTCACACGTTGAAGCACTCGATCCCAAGATTCAAGAACCGGGGGCGCCACCCAAAGAACCGGCCGGAAACCTACCGAACCGGCCATCGGAAGCTCTATACAACTCGCAGCAAATATTCCACCGGTTCACCATCTTCCGGACCTCCAATTTCCACAAAATTTTGGTACCAGAAGCCTCTTGATCTGAAGATTCAGGAAAAGGAATAAAAAGTCCAAAAACTGGCCGGCTAATCATTCAGCAGAAAAACCGGCAGAAAAGAAAAGAAGAAGAAAGAAGCAGCCCAGCCCAAAAGGAAGAAGTCAAAGCCCAGAGGCCCACAGACGCATGCCCACTAACAAGGCCCACCGCCACGTCAGCTTCCAAGACCCACTGCCACGTCAGCATCAGACCCTACTACCACGTCAGCTCCAAGGGACCCACTGCCGCGTCAGCATCAGGACCCTACTACCACGTCAGCAGCGGACCTAGAGCCACGTCAGCGACCGTCAATACCGGTCAACGCCGGTTGACCGATTCAGGTCAACTTTTCGATGACTTTTCTGGCCACTTTCCGGCCAACTTTTCCGGCGACCTATTTCGAGGTTTTTTTTTTTTCTAAAAGTTTCCGTTTTTTAGAGTTTTTACATTTAATTTAAATTTTTTTTTTTTTCGGGGACTTGCAACCTCACTTCTTCTACCCCCCTTTCTTCATCATACGGGAGACCAAATTAAGCCGAACTGGGGGTTCGTGCTCACTCCAAGCTTAGAGCTTGTTGAGATCTCCAAACTTAGAGTTTGTAGAGAATTTATGATCGACCACTTACGTCATTGTTTCGATCTAATCCAATATCTCTTGGAATCGAATTTCTTGGAAGTGACTACGCTCGGAAATTCCTAATTTCTTGGAAGCTATTACGTTCAGAGATTTTATATGTTTTCGTAGTAGCCTATTTCGCTCCGAAACTAACCCTAATTTCTTGTTCTCTTTCAGGATGAGTAACCTAAACAAATTGGACTTTGCTCTATTGGGAACAACTGGCTCTGGATATCACAGGTGGGTTCGTGATGTCCGCCAGCATCTCAAGGCTGATGGAATCCTGGATATAATTCTCGAGCCTAGCCAGGACGTGCTAACTGTTGAGCAAGCTCAAGCTTTAGAAGCAAATAGAGCAGCCTTAGAGGCAAATAAGGGGAAAGCCATCATCCTAATGACTCGTCATATGGATGATTCGCTCCAGTACAAGTGTATGAATGAAGAAGACCCCAGAAGACTGTGGGTCTCACTCGAAGAAAGATTTGGCAACGTCCCTGACTCCCTGCTTCCTGACTTAGAAGTGAGGTGGCATAGCCTCATTTTCTGTGATTTCAAGTCAATTCTTAACTACAACTCGGAAGTACTTCGCATTAAATCCTTAATGGAATTCTATGGTAAATAGATCACAGATTCGATGTTGATTGAGAAGACTCTCTCTACCTTCCCCGTCTCTACATTGATGGTTGCTAAGAAATATCGAATCGATGTTATTGTAGGACGGATCACAAGGTTTCATGAGCTCATTGGAGCTATGAATGTCGCTGAAAAGCATGACAACATCCTTGTGAAGAACTATAATTCAAGATCCATAGAAATATAGCATATTCTGGAATCCAATTATAGTCGCGCCCCTAAGAGAAGGCGCCAAGAGCGAAACCCTAACCTTAGGGATACTTCTGGATGTTCTGGTCCATATAATCGCTCTACTTGGGAAGGTATCCGCCAAAATAGGCGAACACGGAATCAGAGAGGTCAACGTGGAAAGAGAGAGGGAGGCAACGCCTCTGGCCATGTTGGTGGCGCCACCAGCACTAAGAGCCATCTAAATGACTCTTTCAAAGAGCCTCAATCAATGGAGTTTGAGTTTGAGCAAAGAGATGTATGTTCTCGATGTGGAGTGTCTAATCATTGGGCACACATTTGTAGAGCTCGTGAAGAAATTGTCACCGCCTACAAAGCATATTGTGAAGCAAGAGAAGCTCACTATGTGGAATAAGAAGATCAAGAAGATGATCTAGAGTGAAGGGTTGAAGACTACAAATCTGGCTGGGATCAATAGATCGCCAATTCTGTTTAAGTCTTTATTTTTCCAAGAGATGTAATAGGCAATTGCCATATATTTTTGTAGTACATGCCAATGGTTTAGTTTTTCTTCAAAGTAGGCTCACCCAAAGTAAGTGTGATGTCTAGGAAGGTTATGAGATTAGTGGTACTTAAGCGAGCCTTGCTCCACCGACATCTCTCTACTCACCTGGTCACATCTATTTTGGAATTACCGAAAGAAGTTAGACGACTACCATTGTTTTGCATTTGCTAGCATTTTGGATTAGATTTTCTTTGGTCAAAGAGACAATGATGTAACTCCGCTGGCTTATGAATAAAATTTCGAGTTCTTCTCATGATGACTCAATTTTGATTCTGAGCATATTACTTTTGTGACTACGATGGCTGGGTCATCAATATTAATTCAAGGACATGGAATAGCCCAAGTTCCACCAGCCAAATGGCATCTTGATTACTGTCGCAAAAACTCTTTACGCTCCGAGGGTAAATCACACCTATGAATTGCCAACGGATTCCATGCGAAAACGCATGTAGAGAACGGAAATGAGTTCCTTTGCAATACCTCTAATGATTGGGAATAAAGGCGCATCTTAGAGAAGTTTATGTGTCTCTCTAGTAGACTTTATGTCACTATTCGAGTTATTAAATCTAATAAAGTTATGAGAGAAGATCTCTTGGATTTAGATACATATTGGCTTTGTCATGACAGGATAGGTCATCCTAGTCATGATATGATGATCCGTCTACTAAAGACTTCACATGGACATCTTTTCTATTGAGCAAAATGAAACATGAATCAAAAGTTGATCTCTGGACTAAGTGTGACCGACGCTGCTGCCTAGAGCACCGCCTCCGTCCACCACCAGCCTAAGGCTGGCACAGCCCCTATCCATGACACCATGGATAGCGTCCATCATGGTGATGGCGCCCTAGGTGATGTTGCAATCACCAACTTGCTTCAAATAGTGTTTGAGACGCTCAGGTCTAACCAAAAATTCTCATTGGCTGCTTCTAAAGCCTCTCGCTCATTTTACAAAGCCTGTTCCTTAGGGAAATTAGGACTGAGACCGTCCTATGCAAAGGATATAAAAATACTCATTCTATTCTTACATAGAATCCGTAGGGATTCTGTGGACTATTTCAACCAACTTGCGGACGTTTAAATATCTAATGATGTTGGTTAACACGCAAACACGCTGGTCACGTGTTGTGCCATTGTTCACCTATAACAGCTGCTTATTCTACGCTCCTAGCACATACCATATAACAACTAGCTCACTCCCCGGATCATCCTATTCCTTCAATTGGACTTGACGATGCTAGAGAGTTTACATCAAAGACTTTCGATGGTTATTGTATTAGGACTAATGTTGGACATTATATTCCCGTGAACACACCCAAATGGTCTCGCGGAAAAGACTACGATGGTAGCTCAGACACTGGTAATGCGCACCAATTTTCTAATATCCGCTTAGGGTGATGCAATATCGCATGTAGCTATGCTAATTCGTCTACGATCTACCGCCACTCAATCTACCTCTGCGTTACAGCTAGTGACTGGGTACGAGTATCGTACTTACGCACATTTGAATGAGTCATTTATGTGCCAATTGCGCCGCCACAGCGCACTATGACAGGTTCTTATAGACGAATGGGCAACTACGTTGGACTTGAGGCTCCAACAATCGTCCGCCACTTAATGCTCTTGCATGGCGATCTCCTTACTGCTAGATTTGCGGATGTCACTTTGATGAGACATTCTTCCCGTCGTTAGGGGGAGATAAGAACACGGATGTTCAGCAGGAACGACAGGAATTGTCGTGGCATGTCCCTACTATGTCTCATCTCGATCCCTGTTAAAGTGACGAGATCACACAAATATGCTGCAAACATGCCTGCAAGGAAGTACGTCCCTACGAGAGGACGTAGTGCCACCCTACAAGGAGGTAGGCATGGTGCCAACACCAAAGAGAGTGGCACTCTGGCGTTATAGGCCATGGCCCCAGCTAGGATGCGTGAGAGGCCCGTGTGTTCGAAGGATACTTTGGCACATTCCAATCCTTTGATCATCAAGACTCAAAATCCGTCTCATGAGAATCTTCCGGGTTATGGTTATCGTTGGGGAACTCCTCAACGTCAGAACCTATTCCTGAGAATATAGAGCTCTATGAAAATTACACTAGTGTACATGAGAAGTGGGATAGAAACTCCATCATAATTGATGATGTAGTCGCGCATTTCGTTGAGCATGAGTTTGTTGAGTCCGATGATATCAAACCACGCTTCGTTGCTGAATGAATGCCAATGTAGAGAGATTTGGCCTAAATGGAAAGATGTGATCCAGGTTAAGATGGATTCTCTAACGAAGAGGAAGGTTTTCGAGCTAGTGATGCCAACACCTCCTAACATAAAACCTATTGACTAATGGGTATTCGTTAGAAAGCGTAATGAGAAAAAGAGATGGCAATCTCGCCTTATGGTGCAAGGCTTCTCACAAAACGCCCTAGAATCAACTATGATGAGATATATTCTCCAGTAATGGATGTCATTGCACTCCACTACCCTGTCAGTTTGGTAATTTCTGAATAACTGAACATGCAGCTTACAATTGTGGTCACTACATATCTCTATAGGGATCTAGATACGGAATATACATGAAGGTTCATGGTGAACTTCATCTACCCAAGTCAAGTGGCTTTAGACCATGGAAAGCATTTACAATAAGATTGAAACGCTCACTAAAGTGACTACTTGATTGGGAAGGGATATACCCACGCGTTTATATAACAAGTTTCGGATTTCATCACGGTTCATGTTGGACATGATCTTCATTAGAATCCCTTAAAGAGTTAAGGGAAATCGCTGAACACTTCAAATCCGAGTTTGAGATGAAGGATTTTGGGAGAACACAATTATGTCTCAGTTTGGAACTTGAGCATCGTGTCAATAGATGCTTAGGCATTTTGACAAGGTCAATCCTTCAAGCACCCAATGATCTTCCGTAGTCTTGATCCTGAAAAGGATCCTCTTCGTCGAAAGGATGATGACGAAAATGTGCTAGAGGTTGAAGTGCCTTACTTAGTACAATAGGCACATTATTGTACTTAGCTCAATGCACAAGACCGGACATCTCATTTGCAGTGAACTTGTTAGCTAAGGTATAGCTCTCCGCCAACGCAACGCCATTTGATTGGTGTAAAAGATATCTTTCGGTACTTGAGATGTACGATTGATATGGGCTCGTTCTATCCCTACATAGAGATGATGGATTCAGACCCATCACACACCAGGAACGCCGCCAACACTGGCCTGCGTCTACTATCCCCATCCTAAAACGACATAAGTGTTTTGGAAGGTTTTGCTGATGTTGGGTATCTCTCTGACCCATACAATGGTCATTCCCAAACTAGTTAAGTGTTCACCATGGGAAAAGACAGTGATATCTTGGAGGTCTACATAACAGACCTTAGTCGCTGTATCTTCGAATAATGCAGAGATTCTTGCTCTTTATGAAATGGTTTGTGAATGTATATGGATTGGATCCATAATTACGCATGTTCGAACAATTGTGGTTTGAAGTCTACCACAGATGAGCCTACGAGCATTTAGGACAATGCTGCTTGCTTTAAACAAATGAAGCAAATGCTATATCAAAAGCAACAACACCAAGTATAATCAGCAATAACAAACTCTCATCAAGATCAAAGTGAACTAGGTTCAATTTGAGGACAGTATGGCAGACTTGCTCACTAAGTCATTGCCTAAATTCCACTTTCGAGAAACATGTTGGTAGCATCGTTTGCGGAAGTTATCCAAACTCCAATGACCGTAGTCGTTAGGGGAAGATGCAGACATCAGGGGGAGGTGTCTACATGTATGGTCTCGAAATGTGAAGGGTGTGTTGTGCTCTTTTTCCCCTTCGACCGAGGTTATTTTTGTCCCACTGGGTTTTTGTTACTCGGCAAGGTTTTTAATGAGGCAACGAGAGGAGCACCACATTTAGGCGACACAAGGGGGAGTGTTTAAGTAAATCCAAATTGTGTCTGGCCCAAATTCTAGGTTACTTGACCTAGTGGTAATAGGGTTTTATAGAGAGAATCTCGGAGAATATCTTAGAGATATCCATTCATTGTATGATTACCTTTCTTTGTACAATTCAGATTCTATGCATTGTAATCCTCTATATAAAGATGCCCCTATTATTAATGAGAACACACATCAATTTTCTCTAATTTCTGATTCCCTAAAACAAAAATATATTTTAGGTCTATAATTTAGTCTTGACGGGTTGGAGACGGTTGATGTCAGATCAATGAATAGTATAGAAGTCAGGGCTAAAGAGGCTTATCACGGCACCAAGTGTGGGTGCCCTTTCGGTTGTCTATTTTTAGCCCTTTCGGTTGGAGATGGCCTAAGAGGCTTATCACGGCACCAAGTGTGGGTGAAAACAGTGTGGTGAATTACTTACGATAAATTAGCATGCTATCACATTGAAAAAGATGATTATTAAACATTGTGGTAAATTACTTAAGAAAACAGTGTGGTGAATTACTTATGATAAATTAGTATATATAAAAGATGATTTTTGAAAAAGAAATTAACAAAATGATGAATCTTCTATGAAATCTCACTGAAAAATGACTGTAATATCACTATAATATCAAATTCAACATTAATCTGTCTCAGTTCACTTGTATCTATATTAGAGGGACAAGTAATGCTATGGTTAGACGTTTCATGCTAACTATGTGGACAACTCACTTATATCATATCCATATATACCAACAAAGAAAGATCCCACCAGCAAATCTTGCAGATGCTGGGGAGTTGTAGTCATTCATCTAGCTGTTGATTTGTTTTTCACTTCGGCTTCCATCTTGCTTTTGTTTAGTTTAACCTCGACAGTGTCATGCACCGTTTGCTTCCCTATAGACATGTCTAAGTGAAACGAAATTGAAATCTTGCTATTAATATATGCAATCATTCAAAATAACACTCACCTCAGACAAATCTTCATCTTCCCTTGCCAAGGCATGTAGTACTATAACACTAGCTCCTTCAAATTCCACTTCGCTCCATTGCTCATGTATGGCTATAAGTAATCCAGCTAGACATGCGACTTTTTCTGGAGGAGTTGGAAATAAATGATTGTCCCAATCTAGAGTCAATCCGAATCACACAAGGCATCGTATATCTTCGTTAATTGAAGATCAACAATTGTAAGGGATTACCAAGCCTAGAGGTTGGGTTCGATTATTACACCTCTCTTCAAGAGTTGCTCATACGTCATTGCCTTAATGTGATGACAATTCCAATCGCAAAGGGCATGCTTCTCTCCAGATATTGATTATCTTAGTGTGTTCGAGAGTATCAAGCCTAGGAAGTGGGCTCAACTACTACACCTCTCTTTGGGAGTTGTATATAAGTTATACACTTATTTATTACATTTTTCTCTATCCTATATATATAGTTATTATCACAAATGGTACATGAAGTTATCCTTTATCTTCTCGATGGTATCTAAACTTCAATTTTAATCACAACTAGTAATCGAACTTTCTAATCTCATTTCAAATGGTACATATCACTAACTTCCATTAATGTTCCGTTAAAAGCTGATATGTGCAGACCACATGACCTATATTCAAGAATAGTTTGACAAAAATACCCATTTAAATAATTTTGTTTACTAGATATTTTGATCAATTAAACTTTTTTTTTTTTGACAAACTATAAAACATTTAAAGCCAGAAACTTATCAAAACTTTCGTAAGTCTTTTTTTCCTTTTATTCATATTTTTAATTGAAGTTGAAAGCTTTTCTTTTTGATAGTCTCATTTTTTATAGCCACAATATAAGTGAAAATAAGTGATATTATAAAAAAATAAAAAATAAAAAGTAACTTTACAAATTTAACCTTGAAAAATGAGTCATATGTCAGTTTTTAACAAAACATTAACGGAGTTAGTGAAAGGTACAATTTGGAATGAAATCGAAAAGTTCAGGTACTAGTTGTGAATAAAATTGAAGCTCATGTACCATCGATAAAATAAAAGGTAAGTTCAGATACTATTTGTGATAATAACCCATATATAAGCGCGCGCGCACACACACACATAAAATAAAAACCTAATCACTACTAGGAGTAAAATATTTAGTATATTTAGGAAAATTTTACTAACACATCCCCAAATTCTTAATACACACCTCTCAAAATTTTATGCTAACTTTTCCCCAAATTTTTCTCTTTTACCCTCCATCTCTTTTCCAGTTTTCTCCTCTTAATTTCTTCTCTCTACCGGTCTGCCGTCTCTACCTCGACCATATCTTCTGTCTCCAACATTCTCTATTTGTACCGCAACCAGCACCACCTAAATCACATATATTAATTAGTAAATTAGCATATGCAATCGAAAACAAAAGATGGATAGTGATTCGAATTGTGCATAATTGTTTTTTATTGTTTCCTTTCCGCTCTTATGTGCATAATAGTTATGGGTGGCATATGAGGTAAAATCTCTAAGCTGTGATGTATTTGGATTGGTTTGGGAGACACATATGCAAATCTTGAAGAAATACTTTGAATATTTTGGTCGTCTTTCAGCATCGATAGTGAACATAGAAGTTAATATTTTTTCTTGATTAAGTTGGAAAGTGGGGCTAATAAAGGAATTTGAAAATTCACAAAAATGAGGGATGTGTATTAAACAATTTGGGATTTGCAAATAAAATTACTCTTATATTTATAGGATAAACAAAAGTCTATATACATTATATGCAACTACACAATTACCCCAAGGTTAAAGAAAAGTAAATCTCTCATTTTTGTCAACCATTCCAACTTTATTAATTTAACTTATAGTGTTGAACATCTTTTGAGCATCTTCATCAAACTAAGAAACTAAAATATATATATATATATATATATTTTTTTTTTTTTTTCAAAGATGATCAAAGGATTTCACTCCTGCCCTCATGGTGACTCGAACCCATGACTCCGTACATAGGTATATGTTTAAGAAACTAAAATATATAGTTATATGTTTAATAAACTTTCTCCAGCAATATTAGTTATTTCAAATATTTTCTCACATAATAAATTGCCGTCTCAGTAAACGCAAAGAAATAGAGATAGAAATATAACTATGTAAAATTCATAGCTAAATGCAGCTACTCATTTACCAAAAGTTATATTTAATTTTCACTTAAGTACTTTGTTAGAGATGCTATTAGCTTATTTTTATAGTTCTTATTGTATTAATACCAATGCAGTAGAAGAATCTGCCACTACAAGGGATTTTGGAGGAGAAGACAAGTAAGGCTTTGGTGGCATCTACAAGAACTCAACACTCTCTTCCAACATTTCTATGACTCGTTTCATGGATGGTCGGTTTGAAGGGTCGGTTTGTATGCACTACAAGCTCACGATTATCATCTTCCTTGCTCTGACTTTGTCCTCCTCATTCATGATGTTCTGCAGGCCAAGTTCTAGATCCAATTCAAGAAACATGTAAATCCAGTGTGAAAATTATATCTCACTTGTATCTTCAACTTCAACAATGATGTTCTTTATTCTCCCAACAGTCTCTGAGAGTGTCATTCCATAACTATACATGTTAATGTTAGAAGTACAGGAAAACAGTGGTCAATGTTGGCTGTTGCCCATCTAAATATTTTTCTTAGAGCTATTGTGAGCTATATATGCTAGTTGCATATAGCTGGACAGTTTTCTTTGAGCTTCTAATTGTATCTTTAAGGCATTCATGTATACATAAGTTAAGTGAACCTGTATAAGTTGTGCTATAGATAAAGTTTTAATGCTTATCTGGTCTTTAGTTGTAAGGTGCCTAAATAAAGCAACAATATGTTTAATATTTGGGAATATTAAGCCCAATTTTTGAAATAAATATTAAAGGGCAACAATAAGAAAACACAGCCAGCCTTGGAACCTCATTCCAAGAGAAAAATGATTTCACGGAAAGATGCAAAAAAATTTGAAGGGATTAGGCTGTGTTAGATATAATTGAAACCTTGACCAACTCCAACAATCAATGATGGCTATTGTAGGATTGGGAGGCCCAGGTAAAACAACTTTGGCTCGCTCAATTATCAAGCAACTGAAAGAAGGTGAAATGAAAAAGTACTTTGATACAATGCTTTGGGTGTACGTATCTAATACTTTTCATGTCAATTCAATTTTACGTCGAATGCTGGAATCATGTGACGCGACGGGGCAAATTTTTCAAGTCGGGAAGCATTGATTGGAAGCCTCCAGCAGAAGTTGGAACAGAAAAGGTATTTTCTTGTACTTGATGATGTTTGAAATGAGGATGCTAATAAGTGGAATGATTTGAAGATTTGTTTGTTGCAACTAAATTCTACCAAAGGAAGCTCTATGATTGTCACCACCCGTAGATCCAATGTTGCATCAATCATGGAAGCACTTCTTAGGTGGAATTTAGAAACTTTATCGGATGATGAATGTTGGTCCATATTGAAGGATAGAGCATTTGCAAATCCTAATGCTTTAACAGCTTCAAAACCAGATGAAATCGGAAGGGACGTTGCCAAAAAGTGTGCTGGTCTTCCATTGGTAGCGAAGGTACGATATTTTCAAATTATTATTTATTTTAATGTGTAGATGAACTATTTGATATGTATATAGTTAGTATAGATGATATATATAGTCAGTGTAGATGATATGTATACATAAAGTACAACTAAAGTTTCAAACTTATAACTGTATGTTTTGCGAAGCTTGATGCGTTCTAGGAAGGGAACTTTTAATAGTTAATATACACCCAATTTTTCTAAGATGTAATGGATAAAACCCAACAAATTTTTTATTTTTTTCAATATACACCCAAAATATGTCAACTAGAAGAAATATTATGTCTTATCTTTTCTAAATTTACACAAATTGCCACAACTCAAATATAACATCAACATAATAAATGAGTATAATTAACCTATGCTTTTAAATACATTGATTATGGGTTTCTATTGTATGCAAAATATTTTACTATATTAATTAATTTTAGTATTACTACGAATTCTTATTGTGAGAATCATAGAATTTTGATATATTTTTATGAAAAGATTAGGTGAAAGAGAATTTATTCAACTTTTTTTTTTTGCATTACGGACCTTCTATTCAAGATGTTTGTGTGTGTGTTACTTTTTGTAGTTTTCTACTTACATACCTGTGAGAATCGTACGTGTGATATTTGTAGATAATTGATTCTCTTAAATTATATTTTCTAGTTACCTTATTGCATATATGTAATATGTATATATGTTGTCTATTTCTTCTATATGTATAAGCTAAAATCCTAAAAATAAGGTATGTAGGTTATTTCAAACTACAACCTAAAAGTTTTGTATAAATAACATACCTGAAATATTTCTAGTTAATTGTGAGCGTCCTGGTCAGGGTCAAAGATCTTTAATGGTTTCCCTCCCTTAGCTTAGATAGGTAGTTTGGATTTTATGGCCGGATTATATAAGCTTTTGTAAACTCTAGCCTTTGATTGTTGATATAATGAATTCAAATTCTAATTCAAAAAAAAAAAGTTAGTCCGTAAATTTATATCTCTTACTTTAAATCTCGACTTATTTATGCCTACAATATAAGAAAACTAACCCCTAAATTTATATCTCTTTCTTAAGTGCATATCTCAATTATAGTAATAAAAGATCATTGATCTATAAAGGTATATCTCTTACTTAAGTATGTATCTCTTACTTTTTTTTTTTTTTGAAAGAAATGTGGATTTCATTAAAATGCATGTCAGGATGGTCATTACATATCTTTCTACTGTCTTCAACTAGACAGATCAAGAAGTCGTAGTAGAAGAACTACTGTGATACATAGAAGATAAATCATCTATATTCGAACTAATCGCTTACTTTTTAAAAGTGAGCCTATGAACTATGGAGAATTGTAAGACATAGTATATAGGCCCCTAACACACCTGCCTTTATTTTTCCTTACCCTCCAAGCTAGAGCTAGTGGGTTTACTTGAGTACAGGACAGTCTAGACTTCTACAGCAGATACCTTCTTCAATTTAGGATTTTTGTTCTTGGATCCCAAAATGTCTACCTATAACCCCAAAAAAAAAAAAAGATCTACCCTATAATAGAACAAGGTTAATTCCTAAATTTATATCTCTTTCTTAGTTTATACATATATTTTAGCTAGAATGTTTTGGTGCACTTTTTTCTTACCTTCCGGTTAGGTTGATTTTGCATCTCTATTTACTAATTTTATAATACTAATAATATTTTAAATTATTATAGGTTCATCATGGGTACAAAATTCAAATTGAAAAAGTAAAGGAAAATGCTTTGGATCCCAAAATTCTATACAAAAAAACCATCCCAAATGACATGGCATTGACCACATCAGCCCTAATGAACCTCAAAATATTCAAGCTGTCATTTTTTTAATATATATTTAGAATATGTATTTAAATTAATTTATTTATCTCTAAGATATTAAAAAATGGAAGAAGAAAATGCGGTGAAGTAAATCAATCGAACAAGTGCGCAAACTCATGTCTTGATAAACCCTAAAAAATGCAAAACTCATCCTCCATATATCACAGCCATCTATCCACAACCAGTAAATTCTTTGTTCTACTGTTAAAAAATAAAAATAAAAAATAAAAAAAGAAGAAGAAGAAGTAAATTTGTTGTTCTCTCTTTTAATTTCTTGAACCAATCTAGTGGATTCAAATTTCAAAACAAGTTGGTTAAATTAACTTCTGTATTGATTTGTATCTTTCTTAATCTTTTATTAAGAGCTAACTCACAGTTTTTCATCATAATCTCTTGTGTTTATGATTTACAAAGCCAATGTATGCCTTGTGGTTGCTATATTCATAATCATCTTCTTTATTTTGGATTTTCATACACAAGACTTTTTATTTATTCAAATCCTAGATGATTTTTCGTCCCTTGAGTTCCAAATTTTGGTGCAACATGAGATGAGTATGATGATGACAAGTGGTATATGAGAATATCCCTGGTATTTGAAGATCAATTTTTTGGGATTGCAGGGAAACATTATTTTTCTCATTTAATATAATATTAAGTAATTGCATATGTAATGGAAACTATATAAATGAAAATTAATTGACATAATTACATGTTGTAAATAACTATGAATGAGGTGGCAATGCCACATCATTTGGGATTGAAATTTGGTATAATATTTTGGCGTCTCTAGCACCACTCAAAAGTAAATGCTTAAACGCAATTAATTTGTGTTTATATTTAACTTAAAGGGTAAAATGAGCATGAAAATATAATGAAAAAAGTCAATGGACCTAGATTGATGATAAAATTACCTATGGACTGCATACAATATGAGGGAATAAAATTGGACCTATATCCAAAAATCTCTTTTTTAAAAAAAAAAAAAAGAGATTCACATTAGGTGGTGAGGAGTTCCTCAAGCATTGGGAGGACAATTTATCCACTCCAAGAAATATCCAAACCAGTGCTTAAGGCGTATTGGGCTAAATTATGAACAACTTTATTTGCTTTTCTACACACATAGTGAAAAAGCAACCTTGCAAGGAAGATAAAGTGTAAGATATGTCATCTTTAACCTTCCAAGCTTTGAAGTATCATCACCATCTACCTGAATTGCTTGAGCAAATTGCAGGCAATCCGATTTGAAAACTACTAGAGCTAAGTGAAACTGCTCAACGAATGACAAGCAAAGTTTTTGTGGGTGTGGTCAACTACCACTAAACCTGCAATTAAGGTAATTAATTACGCAGTTAGTATGGCGATAAATGTCGGTCATAAAAGCGGCGATTATTACGGCTTTAACTACAATAATAACTACGCACAATGATTACAACTGTGAATGCGCGATGAATGACCGTCGTAAATGTGTCATGATTAACCGTCGTTAACACAGTAATGATTATCATCATAGTGAGAAATAAATGCGTCCATAAAAGCTGGAATAATGACGTCTTGTCCCCCAAGTAAGTCATTGCCTTTATAAAGGTAGCCCGACGTCAAGGTGATCCACCCCATTTGGACTCTTTCTACTCCACTCGACTAAGAAATGTACTAACCTATGCATCAGAGGACTTCATGCAGGTACCCCCATCCTCTTCGTGATAACGGTCAAATTTCTGAGTCAACGCTCTAATGAAGCTTCTTGATTGTTCTCGGTTAGCTCTCGCTCTAATCTGCATTCATTGGTGAGTCAAAATCATCTTTAGAATTTTTCGTCACTAATAAGTGGCACTGTCTGTGGGAAACACTTTTTCCTAAAAAGTGATGGCGGGAACTGCCCCTCAAGACATCTCATTTTTGTCACAAAAGACTGGGACTGATGGAATATAAACACTGAACGGAGGTGGTTTGAATCTAGTTGGGGATCTAAAATTCATCTGGAGCAAGAGAGAAGGTATGATGATATCATGACTTTGTCTTGACAAAAAGATCAATATTACTCGACAAAAATCAGGTGAGAATAAAATTATTTTGTGATTGTTTAGTGATTTTTTATGCATGTTGATTTTCCCATTCAAGAGACCGTCGAAATTATTTTTGTTGCATTCCTCTCATGAATAATGTTGTCAAGACTGGTTTCTTGAGTAGGTTTGATTCATATGAGTTGGTTCCTCAAGTAGGACAATTTCCTTAAAGCTTTGAGACTGGTTCTCCTTGAGTAGGACAGTTGCATTTGATTCGTAGGAGCTAGTTCCTCGAGTAGGACAGTTGCGTTTAATTCATAGGGGTTGGTTCCTTGAGTAGGACAGTTGCGTTTAATTTGTATCAGTTGGTTCCTCGAGTAGGACAGTTGCGTTTGATTTATAGGGGCTGGTTCCTCGAGTACGACATTTCCCTTTAAGCTTCAAGACTGGTTCTTCGAGTAGACAGTTATGTTTGATTCATATGAGTTGGTTCCTCAAGCAGTGCAGTCATAGGGCTTGGTTCATCTCATATGGTTCAATTACTCGCTGTTAATATCGCTGAATGTCTTTGTTTTATATATGGTTGAATGTATTTATTCCTGGTAGGGACATGTGAATATTTCACATTTAATTGTCTAATTCTCCTAACAAATTCATGATGAGTAACTCGAGTGTGACAGGTTGTTAAAACTAATAGCTTTCCCTTCCCGTGCCTGTATTTGAGTACACATGACAAGGGAAAAAGGGGGCATTGTGGGAGTAGTAGTCAACCATTTTTGACATGCAATTATGACAAATAATCGGCTATGAATGCGGAAAAAAATACCGAAATAATTACAGTAATAAGTGTAGAATTGATGACACCCATTAATGTAATATTGATTGCGGCTATTAGTACGGTAATGGTGAGCGCCATAAAGGAGGTAATGCTTGCATCTATAATTACGGTGATAATTACAACAATAAATGCTGTAATCATGACAATCATAAGTATGGCAATCATGATGGCCATAAGTCCGGCAATCATGACGACTTACCGACCAAGAAATGTATTGATTTAGGTATCAGAGGGTTTTCTACAGGTATCCCCCTCTTATTTAAGTCAACGGTCAAACTTTCAAGTCAGCACTCTAAGGAAGCTTCTTGATCGTTCCTGGTCAGCACCGGCTCTAGATCGCATTTATTGGTGAGTCAAAATCCTCTATGAAATTTTTTGTCACCAACAAGTGGCGTTGTCTATGGGAACCCTTTTTCCTAAAAGTGACGACGGGAGCTGTACCTCAAGGAGCCCCATTTCTGTCATTAAGGACTGACAGTGACGAAATCCAACACCCAAACAGACCTAGCTACCCCGTTAAGGCCACGATGAGGCCAGTAATGACGCTTTCCAAACCAACAGAGTAACAAATGCGGGCACCTGCGGCGCCACCAACGAAGGCTTCGACATACTTCTCACTGATAGGGCCAGCGGCACACTGATTGGATGAATAACTAGAAAAAGCAGTACATGCCAATCCAAGAAAGCACGTGCTGAAGAAAATGATCAATGAATGTAACCGAGCCGATCCTCGAGGGCTCACAGCTGAAATCTAAAGGGATGTAGGTAAATCTCCATTCAAATTAGCAAATGGGCACTAATTCAGGTAACATAGATCAATATTTAGCAGTTACTCTTATGATTTTTGTTCACAATTGATCTCAAAATCCGGTGGCTGAAATGACTAAAATATTGTTTGTTAAACTTGTGCGACCTTTTGCACCTCACCCTCACTGGTGGTTGGGTGGGATGAAAAACCACACCCTCACTGGCGGTAGGGTTGGGCATGGTATTCTTCACCCTTACCTGTTGTGGGGTGGGATGAAGGACTACACCCTCGTCGGTGGCGGGGGTGGGATGGTATACCTCACCCTCGCTGGCAATGGGGTGGGATGAAGGATTACACCCTCGTCGGCGGCAAGAGTAGGCTGATATACCTCACTCTCACCAACGGCAGGGGTGGGTTGGTATACCTCACCCTCACTCCAGGAAGGGGTGGGATGATGGACCTCGACCTCGTTGCAGGCAAGCATGGGACGAAATGATGGATCTTATCCTTACAGGATGTGGAGGTTACCAAATTGGTAATGAATTCGAGCCCCTCATAGGATGGGGGCAATCCCGTCCTTAGAAGATGATAAACAACAATCCGTGGAGAAGGAATCATCCTATACAGTTTGGTTTCAACTTCTCTAATACGTTGTTTTTGTTTAACGGCTTGTCACCCATGATATTGGCTCTCATTTTCGAATTTCCCATTGCATTATGCTTTTGTATTGTTTTTTTCTTTTCTTTCGGAGCAATTGCAGGGAAGTAAGTTATACGTCACGTAAAAGAATTCTGAAAGAGAAGAACTCTCGAGGAGGCGAGTTTTTCTCAAGGAGACGCCACGAGTAGACGAGTCCGGGACGTGAAGACCTGGCATGGGACTGGCTGCAAGACAGAGGCAAATATGAGTCCTGGTTTGGGCACGTCGGCATCGGTGTCATCGACAAGATGAGATGCAGACTCTGAACAAGCAACGAGGATCTTGTTATAGGAGCACATCTACGCTTTCAACGCGAGGAAGACCTAAATGAAGTTCAAAGAAAGGAATTTTCTCTTGGGATGGATTCCCAAGGAGATAATTTGGTGGCATGTAGGAGTGGTCAACTACCATTAAACCTACAATTAAGGCAATTAATTCCGTAGTTAGTATTGCGATAAATGTAGGTCATAAAGCAGCGATTATTACCAATTTAACTACGATAATAACTACATACAATGATTACGACTATAAATGCGCGATGAGTGACCGTCGTAAATGTGTCATGATTAACCGTCGTTAATGCAGCAATGATTATCATCATAAGCGAGTAAATAAAAGAGTCCATAAAAGCTGGAATAACGGTGGCTTTTCCCCCAAGTAAGTCATCACCTATATAAAGACGGCCCGATGTCAAGGTAATCCACCCCATTCCAACTCTTTCTACTCCACTCGTCTAATAAATGTATTGACTTAGGCATCAGAGGATTTTCTGCAGGTACCCCCTCTTCTTTGATCCGACAGTCAAACTTCAGAGTCAACATTCCAAGGAAGCTTCTCGATTGTTTCCAGTGAGCTCTCACTCAGGTCCGTATTTATTGGTGAGTCAAAATCCTCATCGGAATTTTTCGTCACCAACAGTTGTCAAGTTAATTTAATTTACTGAAAAAGAAAATAACAGAAAGTTAGATCAAAAGGTTTTTGTACTGTATGTCATGTAAATTAGTTTGATGCAGAGATAAACCAACTCTATGCATTAGTAGACTAGCTAGCTTAAGCAAATCTCGAATTTGTCTACTAATTCGTTAGTGTGCTTTCTTATATCCGAATCATGCAGTGAAAAACGAAAAAATGATAAGACAAGAACTTTCTTAGATCGGAATCATGTAGTGAAAAAAAAAAAAAAAAAAGACAAAAACATAAAGCGCTAGAAGGAGGGCTTGAACCTCCGACCTTGTGGTTAACAGCCACACGCTCTAACCAACTGAGCTATTCCAGCATTTTTGGCAGAAGTTGAAGTCGATATCTAATTTTACATGTATGTGATGCAGATGTGCAGCCTGTCCACTTGTTGAAACCAAAACGATCAACAGCAAGCTTTCTTTCTCAACTCGAACTCGAACCATTTCAATCGTGACCTCTGGTTTCCTCTGATGCTCATATCTCTTAGACCCAAATCCCTCACTGGCCTTCCACACGTTTCTGCTGCTTCACCTCTCAAATGGGTCTCCACAGCCACCACCCAAAACCCAGACGACCATCTGCGTCTCTTCTTCAAACTCCGAACGAACCAAACCCACATCGACTACGAGCGCCAATTGGTCTCTGTTCTAAAATCTTGCGCAACCCTTTCGGCCCTCTTGCAAGGCCAGCAACTCCATTCCCTTGTTCTCAAGTCCGGTCTCGACTCCAACACTTTCATCAACAACAGTTTGATTAGCATGTATGCCAAATGCGGCTCCATTTCCGGCGCCGAATCGTTGTTCCGCTCTTGTTCTGAGCTGGACCCGGTTTCCTGTAATATCATGGTTGCAGGGTATGTGAAATCTGGTGACTTGGACAATGCACGCCAGGTGTTTGATAAAATGCCTGTGAGAGGTTGTGTCTCGTACACTACTATGATAATGGGTCTTTCTAGAAATGGGTTTTGGAGGGAAGCTGTTGAGGTTTTTAGGGATATGAGGAATGCCGGTGTGATGCCGAATGAGCTGACAATGGGGACTGTGATCTCGACGTTTTCGCATTTGGGTGGGATTTGGAATTGTCGGATGCTTCATGGTTTGGTGGTTAAGTTGCTGCTTGATGGAATGGTGCTTGTTTCGACGAATTTGGTGAAGGTGTATTGTGCTTGTAAGAGTGTGTGGGAAGCGAGAAGTTTGTTTGATGAGATGCCCGAAAGGAATATAGTTTCGTGGAATGTCATGTTGAATGGGTACTCTAAGGCTGGACTTGTACATTTGGCCAGAGAGTTGTTTGAGAGGATTGATATGAGAGACGTGGTTTCGTGGGGTACAATGATTGATGGGTATGTGCAAGTGGAGTGCTTGAGTGAAGCTTTGATGATGTATCGTGCAATGCTGCGTGCCGGGTTGGGACCGAATGATGTTATGCTTGTTGACTTAATTTCAGTGTGTGGGCGGCTGGAGGCGATTCGTGAAGGTCAGCAGTTTCATGGGAGAATTGTCAAGGAGGGTTTTGACTGTTATGATTTCATACAGGCAACGATCATAAATTTTTATGCAGGTTGTGGGGAAATGATTGCTGCTCATCTTCAGTTTGAAAAGGGCATCAAGGAGCATGTAGCATCTTGGAATGCTCTCATTGCAGGGTACATAAGAAATCAAATGATTGACCAAGCAAGTCTATTGTTTGATGAGATGCCTGAAAGGGATGTTTTTTCATGGAGTTCCATGATTTCTGGTTACACACAGACTGAGCAATCTAAATTGGCTCTGGAACTTTTCCAAAGAATGGTATCTAGTGGGATACAACCAAATGAAATAACAATGGTAAGCGTTTTGTCTGCAATCGCTGATTTAGGCACATTGAAAGAAGGAATATGGGCTCATGAATACATATGTGAAAATTCTATTCCTCTGAATGACAATTTGAGTGCAGCTATCATTGATATGTATGCCAAATGTGGGAGTATCAATACTGCCTTAAAGGTGTTCTATCAAATCCAAGACAAAACCTCTTCTGTCTCACCATGGAATGCCATTATATGTGGGTTGGCGCTGCACGGACATGCAGCAATGTCTCTTGAAATATTTTCAGACTTGCAAAGGCGTGATATCAAACTCAATTCAATAACATTCATTGGAGTCCTAAGTGCTTGTTGCCATTCTGGTTTGGTGGAGGCCGGGGAGAGGTATTTTAAGAACATGAAGAATGTATACCACATTCAACCAAACATTAAGCATTATGGTTGTATGGTGGATCTCCTGGGTAGAGCTGGCCGAGTAGAAGATGCTGAGAAAATGATAAGAAGCATGCCCATGAAGGCTGATGTTGTGATATGGGGCACATTATTGGCCGCATGTACAACACATGGGAATCTAGAAATAGGAGAAATGGCTGAAAAGAATCTGAAACTGTTGGATCCATCTCATGGGGCAAGTACAGTTCTCATGTCCAACCTACTTGCAGATGCAGGGAAGTGGGAGGAAGCCTCTTTGGAAAGGCGAGTAATGCAGAGCCTAAGACTAACGAGATCACCAGGGCACAGTGATGTTGTTTGGTAAGGGTAACTTAAATATCAAGTTTGGTTTCTAAGAATCCTCCTAGGAGATATACTTGAGCTGGCAAGAAAAACCAACTTCGGTGGATGGAAGGAAGCGAACTTTTCATCCTGTCAGATTACCTCCGAAGTCTAAGACAAGATATATTCCAAGGTAGGTGATCGATATAGCAACTCTTCTGCACATCAGGGAAGGTTGCTTAACTTTGGTCCAGAGATCACCAGTTGCAAAGGGCTTGAATTTCTCTGTTTTCCTCTTTCAAGCTCAGTTGAAGGTAGCTTCCAAGCTTAAAGCATCAACTTTCAATATTTGTAGAGTCACTTTTTTCTTTTTTCTTCTTTGTTCCATTACACTGTTGTATACATAATATCGCATTTGAACTTTTTATATGAAGTATGGGATCATGCTTAGTTCTTCTGTTTATGGCTCAGCAACTTAACTTTGGTCTTTTATGGTATTTGGTTAGATTGCATGAGAACATTTGCACTGATTGTTTGATTCAATGGATCTGTAAGTCTATCTGTTTTGTTATGCTTGTTTTAATTGGGATTCAAGAACAAAATCAGATACTCCTTCGTTTATTTTCAGGTTCTTGGTGATTTAACCATAATCAAATTGTTTTATCATGGTTTGTACCCTTAAGGCTTGCTTTTGTACTGTGGTGTCGTTTTTTTGTTTCATTTGAAATGTTTCTTGGGTTTGTTATTGTGATTCAACGACTGTCAGGTAGTTTTTTCATTTCTGGTAGAGTGGCATTCGATAATCCTATTGTGAAACATTCACAAGGTAATATTTTTTTTTTTTTTTTATGACATAAGAAATGACTGAAATTTATAAATGGGTGGCGCAAAAGTTTCTTTTCACTCATTTGCAAGTGAAAATAACAATTATCAGATTGGGAATGAAAATCTTGGAATAACTGCAGAGCCCATGATGACATTGCATACTACATAGAAGTTCCATTCTCCAAAATAAAAAGGGGAAAATATTCAAGTATACAAATATGTCTTTTCTCATTTGTCACCCGTTGAGCTTAGAAGTGGGAATGGGTCCAACAGATGCAGATATGCATACTCAATGTGGTATCCAGGTTCTCCGCAAAAGTTATGTACTAATCACTTTAGGGTTCTAGTGTAGAAGCAAGCACATATGGTGGTGAACTCGTGATTTTAACTGAATTCTTCATGTAATGCATGACTAATTTTTTCTTCAATAGTGAATTATGCACACAGTAATCTCCAAACTTTTCGTATCTCATTTTCCTTTATTTTTTTGCTTTATTTTACAGGAAGCTGACCAGGGACAAGAGAGATGGAAAGAGTTAAATAAATTGATGTTGTCAGTAAGCTTCTAAACGTTGACAGGCATATGAATATCCCTAAGTGGGTGAGGAGGAGTACTGCAAAGTTTTTCTGGCCGATAGCTATTTCAAGAACTAATCCATGAGTTTGTAGGGTAAGTTTGATAATCACACTGCTCATGGTTTTCCTATTCCATAAACTTAGTCTACTGTATGGTATATGCTTGTCCACATATTTCTTTTAGATTACCAAGTAAACATATTTTGCATGATTTTTAAAGTTCTTGGGTTTCGATAACTAATTTCAGATGATATAAACATGATCAAAAATAGTATTTGATTGTTTATATGCCCCCTTATTGCTTGCTGTGATACAGTAGTCTAAGTATTTTGTTTTAGTGCTAATTCTTTCTAGGGTTTTGTTACTGCTATTCAATGTTCTGTAGCTGATTTTATATTGATGGAATTGAATTTACATTGAGATAACCCTTCTGAAAGAATGTACAGGCTGGTTGCTAGGTAAACTGTACAACATAAAAAGGTAGAATCAAAATAAGTGGCACCATATTTTGTTCACTCACATGAGTAAATTCCAAATCATGGTTATGTGATGAAACCCAAGAACAAATTTCATAATAAGTGGCAATATCTTCTTTTCAGTTCTCTAGGCTTGTTTCCGACTTACAGGTTTAGGATGAAAAATCAGTTTTACAAGTGGAAACACATGCACTGAATGCTATTTAATGTTCCTGTGAATGTTCGGCAAGTGAATGCAGAAAAAATTCAATGTCGGAAACATTAACAAGTAAACTGGTCTTTAATTCAATGTTTGCACTGATCAGTGCGTGAAAGGTAGCTTGGAGAAACTCTGGGTATTGTAATTTCTTGTGAGTTGCGATGAACCACCACTTGAACATTAACAAGTAAACTGGTCTTTAATTCAATGTTTGCACTGATCAGTGCATGAAAGGTAGCTTGGAGAAATTCTGGGTATTATAATTTCCTGTGAGTTGCGTTACTGCAATTGTATTTATGCCAGTAGCCGTCTCATTCATTTGTAGTGGCTTTTGACACACTTGTGATCTTTGGAACAATGACAAAAGTTTACCGGCGAAAGAAAAACGTCCTTGCCAGGAACACAGTGCTTGGCTGTAACTTACATGCTCCAAAATTTGAATGATTACAGTATTATAGTAGCATTTCATGGATTCTAGTTCAATTCATCTTCAATTATTTGCCTCATTTCATCTTTTGTTACTTAATATTAGTAGAGATACCAATTATTTCAATTCATTTCCAATAATTTGTCTTATTTCATCTTTTTCTTAATGCTCATACAGATACCTACTCCCTTGTGTGGTTGCTTCCCTAATTCCAATTGTTGGTGGGGGTGGGACTGGCATCAGTCACTGAGACCTTGTTTAACTGGTGAGATTCAAGTCATATATATCATTAATGCCCACAGAAAAAATAGACAAGAAACCACAGCATATATAATTGATCAATGAATAAAGGTAGATTTGATATATTGTTGTATTGCTTTTATGTGAATACAGATTCTGGAGGGCTATGGCTTTTTTTCTTCTGCACTGGAGTGCTCCTATTTGAACTGCATCACATCCCCAAATCCTCTATTTTTCTTCACATGTAATTCTCATAAGCATTAACTGTATTCAAATTCTCTCTTACCTCATTCCATAGTGAATTGCATTGGTAGTTTGATGTGACTTCACTTGCAAGGTCTTGCATGCCAATTCAACAATTTTGGTATCATAATACAAGGAGCTGATAGTATTGCAATTACTTAAACAATGATGCGGCTACTTTTTATTTATTTATTTAATTTTTTATTATTATAAAGTGATGTTTCTGCACATTGTGAAAGTGCATGACATGAATGACTTTTAAATTCAGTTAATGCGCCTATCGCAGCCTATTCTAATTTGTTCCAGTTCTTTGGCGCAGTTGATTCCGGGAAGAACAAGAGTGCCTGGGAGCAGTTATTAGAATTGAGATAGGTGCTTTTGCAACACCAGTTATAAGGTCTTTTTCTCCTTTGACAACAGAGTTTGATCACTAAAGCAGGTATTCGATTAGCCCTTGAAGTTGGAATTTCCCCCCTTGAAGTAGAGCCTGATAGTATGAAGGCTGGTAGCTTGGTAACCTCTAATGACTTGTGTTGGGAGAAGAAAGGGGTAATTGTGGACGATATTAAATGCTGTTGAACTGTGGTGCACCCAAGGTCTGCTTCCAACCGAGGGAATGCAGCAAAGTATTTCAAGGAATGTATTGATTTCTTTTGTATTGAAATTGGGTGGAAAGTATTTCAACAAAGTTTGAGTTGCTTTAAATTCTACCATTAGATGTAGATCTAAGAGTGGTTGAGCATAATTTCTTTGCTCATTTACTGAGTAGGGCAACACCACTGCTGAGTAGGGCAACACCACTGCTTTACTGCTTTAGGATTTATGGTCTTCCTCAAGATCTATTGAGCAAATGCATGTTAGATCACAGGAGCGAGCAGAGAAGAGAAGGATCGGTCACAGAGTATGGGGACTTTGGGGAGAATTTGGAGTGATGAAATACAAAGGCCCTCAAGTTCTAGAGCTTCCTAGAGGAACAAGGTGGCTAACCTTACTCCGTGCTAAAATCCCCATTTACTCGCTAAATTTCATGAAATACTGTACTTCAACGATAAAAATTTAAATATTAGTTAATTTTGTTATAACCTTTAGCATCAGATTGTCTATCAGTTGTAACAACTATTAAGTTCCCTTGCCTTTTGCAATGGCATTGCCTGATGCTTCAGAAGATATCTGATCGCTTGTATTGTATGGTCAGGAGTACACCTTTAGCTTCTCAACTCTTGTGCTTGTATTTGTATGAGAAGGGATTTCAAGATATGAAACTAGTGCTGAATCTTTTAAAAGTAAAGCCTCTGTTGGAGAGGCCAGTCCATGTTTTCTTTTGTATTATCTCTGTTACTTTGTTAGAGCTTTCCTCTAGATATTTGTTTATTAGTCCTCTTGAATTATTGGTTTACTGTGGAATTAATGGCTTGGCAGCTCACATTAGTTGAATCATTACTTGGGAAGCAGGCCACAACTTTATCTGGATTGTATCACGGATAAGATTTCTCTTTTATATGTTCTAGTAATAATTGCTAGGATGCTATTTACACTCTCAAAATGTTTATCCACACCAACCAACAAAATTTTAAAATCAGTGACTTGACATAACATCCTTCACCAAAATAGTCTTAAATCATAGTAGTGCGGTGATCAATCATTTTAATCATTCAAATATATATTGCTCTTTTGGAATCACAAATTGAAAGCTATGTGAAATTATTTCCCAGAGTCAAAATGAATGGACCCCGAGCTACAATGATGAAAACAAAGCAGCTGTGAAATCCGCTGATTGAGGAGACTCATCAAGACTTTATGGAATGGTTCTTGAACCATGTCGAGTGAGTGAATGGTACCATCATTGAAGAACTGTTTTATTGTCAAATTGTCATTTGGAAGATGATGGTAGTTTGGAGTGTGGATTTACCAACTGCTAGCTCTTGCATGCTAAAGTACCACATTTATTCACCTACATTTTTGTTATTGATAGAAATATAGCTTCAATAAAAATATGCATTAATTTATTATAATCAGTAACTCAAAATCTGCACTGCTCTATCAATTCAGTAATCCAGTGATATTTAGAAGGTTCCTGCCTTCCTTCCCAAGCTACCAGGGGCGGCTCTTTAGACTACTTTTAATTCTTAATTACGGACACCAGAAATTTTGGATATATCTATATTTTAAATATGAACCTGCTCAGGAAATCCCCTTCAAGCTACTATCAACATGTGCCATCCAATTTCTTGATGATACTCATGCTAGGTGCTTGACTAGTCTCCAAGCTTGTTAAGTAGTGATAAATTTCTTTGTCTATAAGAATGTGGGTCTGTGGGAATTTGACAATAAAAAGAATGTGGGTCTGTGGGAATTTGACAATAAAAAGAATGTGGGTCTGTGGGAATTTGACAATAAAACAGCTCTCATCCTTTGAGATACAATCCATTTGAGGCATAATCCTTTTGAAGAAGAATCCTCCCAAGGTGGATGGAACGAGGCAGAATGGGTCAGCAGGTTATTAGATCATTTGAGTCCAAAGCAAGCGGAAACACTTTCCCACGTTGCCCAAAGAGTGGCGTCATGAGTCCATTCATGCTTGACTTGCAGACAAGCACACCACTACAAGCACTGGTCGGGATATTCGCTCAAGCTAGCATATAAATACTTGGTGGAGTAAATATTCGTGGTAAGCAATCAATGTCCCCATCTACAGTCACTTCAACTCAAACCATTACTGACTTAGTAATCAGAGTGTCTTTTTCAAGCCCGACTTGCCAGACGCAAAATCAAACATCATAAGTTGCTGATCAATTTCTCAACCGCAAACATTTCATTCTTTCTCTAGTCAGAAGAAATGGGTAAGGAAATCTATTACATAATTTTTTCGCACCAACATTTGGCGTTGTCTGTGGGAATCTCATTTTCCTAAAAAACTAACATGGTGGGGGTGGAAGGTCTCAATCTAGATTCACCCGACAAGACTGGATCGGGTGGATGGCAAAACGATTAGAATGCAAACATTTTAAAAAAGATGAAGAAGATGGAGGAGGCCGGAACTCGGTCAGTTGCGAAAAAAACTGGAGCTCCGAAAAGCCCATAAACAGAAGCGGAAGGAAAGTGAAGATCCGCACCGACCAAGAGAGTCAAAGATGAGAGCTGGATGTCTCAAATTGAGAAAAGTATGATATGCTAGTCCTCGAGAATTGACCACGTTACTTGGTAAGCAATTTTGGTACACAATTTTGAGATTTATAGATTTATTCTATTTCTATTTTTTTTTTCAGTACCATTTTTTATTGCAAATACTCAAATAAACGGAAAAGATTAATGGAGGTGGATGCTGATGTGTCACGCGTTATTCAACAAGTCAAGTCAAGTCAAGTCAAGGACTCTTGTCATAAAAAAAGTCGCGGAGTCTGGGCCTCTGTGACTATTGTTCACCATTGTGAATCTCAAATTGAGATTGAGATCCAGAGTGAGAGAGACTCTTACTTCTAAAGACCACGGAAAGATGCCTGTACTCTCTGTCCTTACTCCCGTTGCTGGAGGAGTAGTGAGTAAGGTGGCTTTACTTGCTACTGATCAGTTGAGACTCGATATCATCTGGGGGTTCCGCAAAGAGATAAATAAGCTCAAAGAAACCTCAACTCTGATTGGAAATATAATCCATGATGCCGCTGATGATGAAGCTGAAGATCGGAAACCGCTGGCAAGGGCCGAGTGGATGAAGAGGCTGATAAGCGTAGCTTATGATGCAGAAGATATCCTGGATGAATTACAATATGAAGTTCAGCGTATCGTTATAAAGGAGACAAGCCTGGATAAGAAGGTACTCGGCTTCTTCTGCAACAATCCTGCTGTATTTCGTCTCAAGATGGCACGCAAGATTCACAACATCAACACATCCTTGGAGGATCTCAACAAGCAAGCAGCTGGCGTGGGACTCGTCAGATCAAATGGAGGGGCAGCAGCCAGTCAAGGTATGCAGGACAGGGAAACAACCTCATTCTTTGAGAAAAATGAATTCACCTTCAAAGATGCAAAAATTGTTGGAAGGGATCAGGTTGTGTCAGATATAATTGCAACCTTGACCAACTCCAACAATCAAGAAAATATTCTTTCGGTGATGGCCATTGTGGGATTGGGAGGCCTAGGTAAAACAACTTTGGCTCGCTTAATTACCAAGCAACTGAAAGAAGGTGAAATGGGAAAGCACTTTGATACAACGCTCTGGGTGTACGTATCTAATACTTATGATGTCAATTCAATTTTACGTCGAATGCTGGAGTCATGCGACGCGACGGGGGCAAATCTTTCAAGTCGGGAAGCATTGATTGAAAGCCTCTGCCATAAGTTGAAAGAGAAAAGGTATTTTCTTGTACTTGATGACGTCTGGAATGAGGATGCTAATACGTGGAATGATTTGAAGAGTTGTTTGTTGCAACTAAATTCTGCCAAAGGAAGCTCTGTGATTGTCACCACCCGTAGATTCAATGTTGCATCAATCATGGAAACACTTCCTAGGTGGAATTTAGAAACTTTATCGGATGATGAATGTTGGTCCATAATGAAGGATAGAGCATTTGCAGATCCCAATGCTCCCATTGCTTCAGAACTAGAGGAAATTGGAAGGGAAATTGCCAAAAAGTGTGCTGGTCTTCCATTGGCGGCAAAGGTACGGTATCTTCGATTCTTCGATCACCTAGCTTATTGATTATTTGATATGGATAGATTAAGTTACCCTAAAATTTGAAACTCAAATAACTATAGGTTTTGGGAAGCTTGATGCGTTCTAAGAACAGTATGAAGGAATGGTTGTCAATTCTAGAAAGTCAAATATGGCAGTTATCGTCCGACAATGAGGATAACAGGATCATGTCGGTTTTGAAGTTGAGTTTTGACAATTTGAAATCACCACTGAAACAATGTTTTGCATATTGCTCTATGTTCAAGAGAGGTCACTCAATTGAAAGAGATAAGTTGATCCAACTATGGATGGCTCAAGGTTTTCTCCATCCTTCTTATGGTCCCCAAACCAAGCAAGAGATTGAAATGGAGGATATAGGCAATAAGTATTATGAGACTCTACTGGAGAACTCCTTGTTTCAAGATGCTAGAAAGGATGAGGATGGTGTTATCACTGAATACAAGATGCACGATCTTGTACATGATTTTGCAAATGAAGTATCCAAGTGTGAAAGCTTGACACCAGACTTCATTGATGAGATGGATGATTTTGAGATTCGACATGTTGCATGGATTCCTACTCCAAAACTAGAAAGGATGCCAGAAACAAGTATTTCAAAACTGCGCTCACTCTTTTCAAATGTCCAGGTCCCTGATATCATTTTTCCAAAGTTAAGAGCTTTACGTGTCTTAAGTTTCCATGAGGCTGAGGTATCTAGATCTTTCTCAAATTCACTTGGTGAGCTGATGTACTGGCGTAATCTAGATTCCGATATAGAATCTGAAGCACTTGAGGTACCTAGATCTTTCTCAAATTCACTTGGTAAGCTGAAGCACTTGAGGTATCTAGATCTTTCCGATACAGAAATTGAAGCACTCCCGAAGACTATTGGCAAGCTTTATAACCTTCAAACATTGAGATTACCGTGGCATATGAAAAAGTGTCCAAAGGAGATTCAAAATTTGATCAACTTGTGGCATTTTTATTTTGGTCAGAGAATGAAATTTGAGGCAGGGATTTTGGGGCGATTAACTAATCTCCGAACATTGCCTTTCTTTAATGTGGGTGAGGTGAGAGGTCCTGCAATTAAGGAGTTGGGTGGGTTGAACCAATTGAGAGGCCACTTAATTATTCGAAATCTAGAACATGTAAGGGATGCAGAAGAAGCTAAGAAGGCTCGCTTAGTGCAGAAGAGTCACTTAAGTGGGTTAACATTTGTATGGACACGCGTGATGCTACGAAATGGCAATGAGGCGGATTTACTAGATGGCTTGGAACCTCATGGGAACTTGCAAAGCTTGAACATTGAATATTTCATGGGTGCTAGATTTCCGTCATGGATAACGAGGCTCCAAAATTTGAAGCAGATTCGATTATTCATCTGTGACAATTGTGAAGGAGTCCCAACACTCGGCCATCTACCTAATCTAAGATCTATTGAGATTGACAAAATGCACAAGCTAAAACGTGTGGGAGCTGAGTTCTATGGTTATAGTGATACTAGCACAACTTTATTTCCAGCTCTGAAAACACTATCCATCTCTGAGTGCCGAGAGCTCATTGAATGGATGGAAGCACCGAGGATATCAGCTGAAGGAGAGGTCGTGGTATTTCCTTGCCTCGAAGATTTGAGGATAATTGTTTGTGACAGCATAGAGTCGATTCGGATCACACAGGGTATCGCATCTCTCCGTCAATTGGAAATCTCTTCGTGTAGGGGATTATCAAGCCTAGAAGTTGGGCTTGATTACTGCACCTCTCTTCAGCAGTTGGTTATACGTCATTGCCCTAATCTGGTTTCAATTCCAATCGCACGAAGATTATCAAGCCTAGAAAGTGGGCTCAACTACTGCACCTCTCTTCAGGAATTGGAGCTATGGGGATGTCATAATCTAACATCACTTCCAATCACAGAGGGCATCACATCTCTCCAGAGGTTGAGGATTGTTGGTTGTCAGAGATTATTAAGCCTAGGAAGTGGGATCAGCTTCTGCACCTCTCTTCAGGAATTGGAGATTGAGAATTGTCATAATCTAACATCAATTCCAATCACACAGGGCATCACATCTCTCCAGATGTTGAAGATTGATTCTTGTCAGAGATTATTAAGCCTACCGAGTGGGCTCCAATTCTGTACGTCTCTTCAGGATCTGGAAATAACTGGTTGCTCTAGTCTAGTATCCATGTCAGTATCATATGTGTGCGACCACCCAGAATCAACGAATCAACCGGAGGAAGTCTTTACAGGTGTTGTTGAGTCTTCGTCCATCCAGGATGAGTATTGCTCTAGTCTAGAATCTATTCCAGACTCACCGAATCAACCGGAGGAAGTCTCTTCAGTTGTTGTTGAGTATTCGTCTATACTGGAGGAGGATTGCCCTAGTCTAGAATCTATTCCAGACTCACCGAATCAACCGGAGGAAGTCTCTACAGGTGTTGTTGAGTATTCGTCTATACTGGAGGAGGATTGCCCTAGTCTAGAATCTATTCCAGACTCACCGAATCGACCGAGGGAAGTCTATACAGGGCTTGTTGAGTATTTGTCTATACAGGAGGAGGATTGCCCTAGTCTAGAATCTATTCCACCTAATCTCCATCAGTTGTTGATATGTCATTGTGGGAAAATAAAATATGTATCCACAGGAGGATTTCACCGCCTCACTCGTTTGACGACGCTCCGAATGGGTCCCTTCTGGGAGGAGCTGGACGCCTTCCCTGATTTTCAACTTCCACCTAATTCACAACTCAGTGCAATAGAGTTGGTGGGGTGGCCTAAGCTCAAGCCTCAGCTGCCCCAACAAATTCAGTACTTGACTTGTTTAAAAACTCTTTGGATACGAAAATTTATGGGACTAGAGGCTCTTCCTGAGTGGTTGGAAAATCTTACATCTCTTGAGTATCTGAGTATCTGGGATTGTGAGAATCTCAAGTATCTACCTACACAAGATGCTATGAAAAACCTCACCAAATTGAAGTACCTCTCCATTTCCGGATGTCCCCTGCTCAAAGAAAGATGCACCAAGAAGACTGGCCCAGAATGGCCCAAGATTTCTCACATTCCAAGCGTTTACAGTAATTTTTTTACCAAATCAATCTGTTTTCATTTTATTTTCTTGTTTCCTTCAAATTTCTTTCTTATTATGTCTCATTTTTCATCTTTCTTAACTCAGTTTACGGTTGAAGATACGCAATGCCTGCCTTACTGAACTAGAATGTCTGTTCACGTTATAAGGTTAATCAATTCCCAATTGCCAGAAATTTATCCATAAAGTAGGGTAAGCTTTTCAAAGCACCATCTTTTCCTCTCTTCTCACATTTCTTTTTTCACTTTAACCAATCCTACTTTTTCCTTTTGGCATAAATTATATCGTAGCAAGCTCTATTGTACTTGACGGGAAGATCAAATGATGCTGAATAGGTGATGATCCGGTCCCAGTAGTTCAATCACCTCTCCCATGTACGGCTTGTCTACTGTGTTTCATTGAAGATAAGGTGACCATGATACTGAAAAAATATACTTTAATCTTTTCAATCTAATTATATCATATTTGCTTTCTCATGGAGTCTAGACATACTATTAGAAATCATTTTAGTCTGTTATAAACTTAGAATTTAAAATCTTTTCCATGAAATGCTGTGCTGATTTGGATGCCATGTTCCATTCTTTAAAGAAGACTTGCAATGAAATAAAAATATATCTGTACCCTGTTTGATTAATAGTCAATTCCTCGATTGCCATTTGTATTTTCATTCTCTGCTGATTTAATATTAACTTTCCTATACAAATTTACAAGGATTGGATTTCTTTTAGCTGCATACAGAGTTATCTGAAACCAGTGGTGCAGTGACTCGGTAAAGAAATTTCCACAACATTGTTTTCTTCTGATGTTTATGACACATAATGAACTGGGAATTTATTGATGCAACCCTACTAGGATGATTGCTTAATTACTTTGCTTCACTTTATTCATAGGTTGTATAGTCATTGTAACCTATTATACTTTCTTTGTCTCAGGTGTTAATCAGCACCAGCTATGAGAATGAGAAGTTGCAAGGTATCCACCTAAAGTGGAAGCTATGCAAACAAAAGATGAGGACAGCTGACATGTGTGGCTGACTTCCAATATTCCAAAGGTAGATTGTAAGTATCTTTCTCAAATGAGTAATTTGTGTATGTTCTTGTTCCCTGTTTTTCATTAGTTTTGTAACGTACTTATCGGTTATCCTCATTTCTTGTGACCCATTATTTCTTTTCCTTTATAAGTACTAGTTTTTGTGATGGGGAAGTTCATCCTCTAGTATAACCAAGAAGATATTGATAAGGATGTACATTGTTGTTCTTATTTTGGGTTGAGGGAGAGATGTTCAATGGCAATTCTTGTTAGTAAAGTACCAGCCAGACAACTTCAAACCCTCATTCATTTGTGGTTTTCAGACAATTGTGATCCCTCCAACAATGATGTGAAGATTTACGTACTGTTGAATCTAGCAGAAACCTCACCATATTACTGCAACTAGAAATTATTGGTTTTCACCGTTTATGTGAAGTTATGCTGAGGGGTCCCAATTGTGAGATTACTTGTATCCAATAATCTGGATGGATGGCAAAGTTAACATTAAGATCCTAGATGCTCAGATATTTGTTTAAAATCAATTGTAAACTCTCGAGATACCTTTCACCTCCACATCTGTAAACTATCCACAGATTTTTTTCATTCGCGACTATACAGTGTAGAGTGTCATTGCTTTGTTGTGGAAAAGCTGTTTGAAGCATTTAATAAAAGAAGTAAACTTGTTATCCTTCTCTGTTTCTTTCCTCAGCACTGACGAATCAAGTTTTTGAAATCAGGTCTGCATTGAAGCTATGAGAGACCTTCTTAAACTAGCACAGTGGGATATTCATGGGGTTCAAGTTCCAGGGGAAACATGTGCCTTGAGTGTTTAAAATTTCAGTTGTGCATGATTACTTCCATTGATGTTCTAAGTTAAACCAGTTCCTAAAATCATTGTAAGCTTTTCAAACCCTACCTCTTCCTCCCTCCTGGTGTTCCTCTTTTATTTGATTCACCAGTTTTCAAATGCATTGTACTCTGCTCTATAGGCTATTTACTTCAGCTTTTCCCGGGGCTGGCTTTATAATTGTTTTGGCATCATTTGTAATTTCTCACCAGGCCCCTCTATCCTGCTCAAATGGAAGAACAGCTTAACTTGACATGGTCCAAACAAAGTTCTGGTACTTCAGTTCTCCATCTTATGCATAGATTCATTTTATTGAATGTTATGCTGTCTCATGCTCTGTTTTATTCCTTTTATTTTCCCTCTTTTGATGGGTTTTTCTTTTTCTTCTCTCTTAGTAGTCAAGTGTTTCATAAACTTTCAAATATCAAGCATCTTGTATACTAAACTTAGCAAAATAGAATGTAAATCAGTTACCTATTATTAGTTTCAACTATTCTCTGTATTTCCAATCTCTGCAATCATCTGCTTCCTAGTAACACTTTGTGGTACAATAATGATAGCATTCATTTATCTGAGGTAAAACCCTGGATTGTTTAAGAACAAACGTAAATTAACAGAGAGAGGTAGAGAGTTTAGATGCAGAGAATGGAGAGTAATGTGTGTATTTATTCTTCTCACAAAAGAGGGTATTTATAGGAATACATTGTAGTGTGAATGCTCCAAGAGAAAACAAATTTGGTAACCATGATCATCATAGCTGTAATTCAAAATGGCTGCTTCAATGATGATAATTGTCATGCTTGTTGCCTCCCTACAAGCTCTATGCCACACAAGTCTTCATATCTATCGGGCGTGGGACTAAGCCTCTCAGCTAAGCTAAGTTCCAAACCACTTAAAAAAAAAAAATCTAATTTGTAATTCCTTTCCTTATAAGGAAAAAAAAAGTTAAGAAAAAAAGAAATTGTAAGAATAAAATAAAGAAAATATGAGTGGAGGTGATTTGTTTTTCAAGTGGTGCCAGGAAATGGACAGTTGGATGCAAAAGCTTTTGCCCATCATGTTGGAGTTGCCACGCTCCCGCGAAGGACGTGGGAAACACGCTTGGTAAGGGTAACTTAAATTTTCATGGAGAGAACTGGAGGGTGATCAAATGTTTGTGAGCTTTGGGTGTAACTGGGATTCTCTGTTGAGAAGGGTTGTGAGAAAGTACGAGATTACTTGAAGACAGAATAAGATCACTTCTCTTCCGTCGTGATGGCGTGTCCTCATGATGCAGTCGTCGGACGGGATTACCTCACTTACGATGGCGAGAGATATGGCTTTAGGGAGTAGTTTGGTGGAGGAGATTACGGTGGCTGGAGGTCTCGTGTACATTCTCGGTGGCCAGGCTATGCTGGTTCGCCTTGCTGCTCCAAGTTTTTGTGGCGCGCGGGCACACACATATATAGGGGCGCTAGTGAATCAATTCTGAATGTGGTTTTATTTATCATCAATTTTGCTTCGCCTCAACCTTCGCCTCAACTATTTTGAGTTTTGTACATTGTACCTAATGATGAATAATCTGCATTTTTATTTTATTTTTTAATTTTTTTTTATCGGAATTGCACTCGGATACGTAGGCACTCTGTATGAAACTTGTGCGTTGCTATTGGCCCGTCCCTTTTCAAAACAGGGCAGGAATTCTCTACATTGAAAACGATTCAATTTTGGTGTAATTAAGAGACTTTAAGTCACTAACTAAAATTTATGATATGAACGTCGCGGGAATTTTCATGGCGATGGCGCTATGCTAATCTACAATTTATGAACCATTTCAATCGTGACCTCTGGTTTCCTCTCATGCTTATATCTCTGAGACCCAAATCCCTCACCGGCCTTCCACACCTTTCTGCTGCTTCACCTCTCAAATGGGTCTCCACAGCCACCACCCAAAACCCAGACGACCATCTGCGTCTCTTCTTCAAATCCAGACCGAACCAAACCCACATCGACTACGAGCGCCAATTGGTCTCTCTTTTAAAATCTTGTGCAACCCCTTCGGCCCTCTTGCAAGGCCAGCAACTCCATTCCCTTGTTCTCAAGTCCGGTCTCGACTCGAACACTTTCATGAACAACAGTTTGATCAGCATGTATGCCAAATGCTGCTCCATCTCCGGCGCCGAATAGTTGTTCGGCTCTTGTTCTGAGCCGGACCCGGTTTCCTGTAATATCATGGTTGCTGGGTATGTGAAATCTGGTGACTTGGACAATGCACGCCAGATGTTTGATAAAATGCCTATGAGAGGTTGTGTCTCGTATGAGTCTTTCTAGAAATGGGTTTTGGAGGGAAGCTGTTGAGGCTTTTAGGGATATGAGGAATGCCGGTGTGATGCCGAATCAGCTGATATCAAACTCAATTCATCGGAGTCCTAAGTGCTTGTTGCCATTCTGGTTTGGTGGAGGCCGGAGAGAGGTATTTTAAGAGCATGAAGAATGTATACCACATTCAACCAAACATTAAGTATTATGGTTGTATGGTGGATCTCCTGGGTAGAGCTGGCCGAGTAGAAGATGCTGAGAAAATGATAAGAAGCATGCCCATGAAGGCTGATATTGTGATATGGGGCACATCATTGGCCGCATGTACAACACATGGGAATCTAGAAATAGGAGAAATATGGCTGAAAAGAATTTGAAACTGTTGGATCCATCTCATGGGGCAAGTACGGTTCTCATGTCCAACCTACTTGCAGATGCAGGGAAGTGGGAGGAATCCTCTTTGGAAAGGCGAGTAATGCAGAGCCTAAGACTAACGAGATCACCAGGGCACAGTGATGTTGTTTGGTAAGGGTAACTTAAATATCGAGTTTGGTTTCTAAGAATCCTGCTAGGAGACATGCTTAAGCTGGCAAGAAAAACCAACTTCGGTGGATGGAAGGAACCGAATTTTTCATCGTGTCAGATTACCTCCGAAGTCTAAGACAAGATATATTCCAAGGTAGGTGATCGATTTAGCAACTCTTCTGCACATCAGGGAAGGTTGCTTAACTTTGGTCCAGAGATCATCTGTGGGAATGGGTCCACAGATGCAGATATGCACACTCAATGTGGTATCCAGGTTCTCCGCAAAAGTTATGTACTAATCACTTTAGGGTAGTGTAGAAGCAAGCACATATGGTGGTGAACTCATGATTTCAACTGAATTCTTCATGTAATGCGTGACTAATTTTTTCTTCAATAGTGAATTATGCACACAGTAATCTCCAAACTTTTTGTATCTCATTTTCCTTTTTTTTTTTTGCTTTATTTTACAGGAAGCTGACCAGGGACAAGAGAGATGGAAAGAGTTAAATAAACTGATGTTGTCAGTGAGCCTCTAAATGTTGGCAGGCATATGAATATCCCTAAGTGGGTACGGGGGAGTACTGCAAAGTTATTTTGGCTGATAGCTATTTCAAGAACTAATCCATGAGTTTGTAGGGTAAGTTTGATAATCACACTGCTTATGGTTTTCCTATTCCATAAACTTAGTCTACTGTATGGTATATGCTTGTCCACATATTTCTTTTAGATTAGCAAGTAAACATATTTTGCATGATTTTTAAAGTTCTTGGGTTTCGAACTTTCGATAGCTAATTTCAGATGATATAAACATGATTAAATAGTATGTAATTGTTTGTATGTTCCCTTATTGCTTGCTGTGATACAGTAGTCTAAGTATTTTGGTTTTAGTGCTAATTCTTTCTAGGGTTTTATTACTGCTATTCAATGTTGTGTAGCTGATTTTATATTGATGGAGTTGAATTTACATTGAGACAACCGTTCTGATAGAATGTACAGGCTGGTTGCTAGGTAAACTGTACAACATAAAAAGGTAGAATCAAAATAAGTCACCATATTTTGTTCACTCACATGGGTATATTCCAAATCATGGTTATGTGATGAAACCCAAGAACAAATTTCATAATAAGTGGCAATATCTTCTTTTCAGTTCTCTAGGCTTGTTTCCGACTTATAGGTTTGGGATGAAAATCTGTTTTACAAGTGGAAACACATGCACTGAATACTATTTAATGTTCCTGTGAATGTTCGGCAATTGAATGCAGAAACAATTCAATGTCGGAAACATTAACAAGTAAACTGGTCTTTAATTCAATGTTTGCACTGATCAGTGCGTGAAAGGTAGCTTGGAGAAACTCTGGGTATTATAATTTCTTGTGAGTTGTAATGAACCACCACTTGAACATTAACAAGTAAACTGGTCTTTAATTCAATGTTTGCACTGATCAGTGCATGAAAGGTAGCTTGGAGAAATTCTGGGTATTATAATTTCCTGTGAGTTGCCTTACTGAAATTGTATTTATGCCAGTAGCCATCTCATTCATTTGTAGTGGCTTTTGACACACTTGTGATCTTTGGAACAATGACAAAAGTTTACCGGCGAAAGAAAAAGGTCCGTGCCAGGAACACGGTGCTTGGCTGTAACTTACATGCTCCGAAATTTGAATGATTACAGTATTATAGTAGCATTTCATGGATTCTAGTTCAATGTTCAATTCATCTTCAATTATTTGCCTCATTTCATCTTTTGTTACTTAATATTAGTAGAGATACCAATTATTTCAATTCATTTCCAATAATTTGTCTTATTTCATCTTTTTCTTAATGCTTATACAGATACCTACTCCCTTGTGTGGTTGCTTCCCTAATTCCAATTGTTGGTGGGGGTGGGACTGGCATCGGTCTCATATATATCATTAATGCTCACAGAAAAAATAGACAAGAAACCACAGCTTATAGAATTGATCGATGAATGAAGGTAAGATTTGATATATTATTGTATTGCTTTGTATGTGAATACAGATTCTGGAGGCCTATGGCTTTTTTTCTTCTGCACTGGAGTGCTCCTACTTGAACTGCATCATCACATCCCCAAAAGAGGAGTTGGAATTTTTCTAGTCATTAACTGTATTCAAATTCTCTCTTACCTTATTCCATAGTAAATTTCATTGGTAGTTTGATGTGACGTCACTTGCAAGGTCTTGCATGCCAATTCAACAATTTTGGTATTATAATGCGAAGAGCTGATAGTATTGCAATTACTTAAACAATGATGCGGCTACTTTTTATTTAATTTTTTATTTATTGTAAACTGATGTTTCTGCACATTGTGAAAGTGCATGACATGAATGACTTTAAAATATAGTCAATGCGCCTATTGCAGCCTATTCTAATTTGTTCCAGTTCTTTGGCGCAGTTGATTCTCGGAAGAACAAGAGAGCCTGGGAGCAGTTATTAGAATTGAGATGGGTGCTTTTGCAACACCAGTTATAAGGTCTTTTTCCTTTGACAACAGAGTTTGATCGCTAAAGCAGATATTCGATTAGCCCTTGAAGTTGGAATTCTGCCCCTTGAAGTAGAGCCTGATAGTATGAAGGCTGGTAGCTTGGTAACCTCTAATGACTTGTGTTGGGAGAAGGTAGGGGTAATTGTGGACGATATTAAATGCTGTTGAACTGTGGTGCACCCAAGGTCTGCTTCCAACCGAGGGAATGCAGCAAAGTATTTCAAGGAATGTATTGATTTCTTTTGTATTGAAATTGGGTGGAAAGTATTTCAACAAAGTTTGAGTTGCTTTAAATTCTACCGTTAGATGTAGATCTAAGAGTGGTTGAGCATAATTTCTTTGCTCATTTACTGATTAGGGCAACACCACTGCTGAGTAGGGGAACACCACTTCTTTACTGCTTTAGGGTTTATGGTCTTCCTCAAGATCTATTGAGCAAATGCATGTTAGATCACAGGAGCGAGCAGAGAAGAGAATGTGGCTAGCTGTATGGGGACTTTGGGGAGAATTTGGAGTGATTATATACAAAGGCCCTCAAGTTCTGGAGCTTCCTAGAGGAACAAGGTGGCTAGCCTTACTCCTTGCTAAAATTCCCATTTACTCCTTGCTAAATTTCATGAAATACTGTACTTCAACGATAAAAATTTAAATATTAGTTAAATTTGTTATAACCTTTAGCTTCAGATTGTCTATCAGTTGTAACAACTATCAAGTTCCCTTACCTTTTGCAATGGCATTGCCTGATTCTTCAGAAGATATCTGATCGCTTGTATTGTATGGTCAGGACCTTTAGCTTCTCAATTCTTGTGCTTGTATTTGTATGAGAAGGGATTTCAAGATATGAAACTAGTGCTGAATCTTTTAAAAGTAAAGCCTCTGTTGGGGAGGCCAGTCCATGTTTTCTTTTCTACTATCTCTGTTACTTTGTTAGAGCTTTCCTCTAGATATTTGTTTATTAGTCCGCTTGAATTGTTGGTTTACTGTGGAATTAATGTCTTAGCAGCTCACATTAGTTGAATCATTGGTTCTACTCTTCTGAGCCAAGGTTGTAGTTGAACTTGGGAAGCAGGCCACAACTTTATCTGGATTGTATCACGGATAAGATTTCTCTTTTATATGTTCAAGTAATAATTGCTAGGATGCTATTTACACTCTCAAAATGTTTATCTACACCAACCAACAAAATTTTATACTCAGTGACTTGACATAACATCCTTCACCAAAATAGTCTTAAATCATAGTAGTGCGGTGATGAATCATTTTAATCATTCAAATATATATTGCTCTTATGGAATCACAAATTGAAAGCTATGTGAAATTATTTCCCATAGTCAAAATGAATGGACCACGAGTGACAATGACGAAAACAAAGCAGCTGTGAATTCCGCTGATTGAGGAGACTCATCAAGACTTTATGGAATGGTTCTTGAACCATGTCGAGTGAGTGAATGGTACCATCATTGAAGAACTGTTTTATTGTCAAATTGTCATTTGGAAGATGATGGTAGTTTGGAGTGTTGATTTACCAACTGCTCTTGCATGCTAAAGTACCACATTTATTCATCTACATTTTTGTTATTGATAGAGCTATAGCTTCAATAAAAATATGCATTAATTTAGTATAATCAGTAACTCAAAATCTGAACTGCTCTATCAATTCAGTAATCCAATGATATTTAGAAGGTTTCCTGCCTTCCTTGCCTAGCTACTAAGGGCGGCTCTTTAGACTACTTTTAATTCTTAATTAAGGACACCTGAAATTTTGATACATCTATATTTTAAATATGATCCTGCTCAGGAAATCCCCTTCAAGCTACTAATGTGCCATCCAATTTCTTGATGCTGCTCATACTAGGTGCTTGACTAGTCTCCTAGCTTGTTAAGTAGTGATAAATTTCTTGTCTATAAGAATGTCAGGGTCTGTGGGAAAAATTTTGAAAATAATTTTCTTGTTTACAAGGATTATTTTTTTTTAATTTTTTTTTAGGGAGTTTGGAACCCATCCAATCTGAGAGGCTCATCCCCATGCTTGACCTATTGTACTAGAAATACAATTATGCTTCAAAGGGGGGCATAAAACCTTGACCTCGAGCATCAGTACACATGAATTCTCAAATAGTACATCTTGAATAATAGTAGGAGACTCATTTAACCATATATCATTTAATTGATTAAAACTAGCAAGATGGGCAAGTCTATATATAAAGATATTTCTTGTCCAGAAGGATATCATCTTCTTAAGGTGGAGATATCTATTCGAGGCAAAAATATCTGGTGGAGGTGGAACCGTGGAAGTATCCGGTAGAGGTAGGAATATCTAGTCGAGGAGGAAATAACTTGTTGAGGAAGATCTCAAGAGAAGGGAACCCTTCAAAGTGGATTCAAGTGAAGAGAGGTTTGCTCGAGAAAAAATCTGAGTGAAGTACACCCTTTGAGATACAATCCATTTGAGGCATAATCCTTTTGAAGAAGAATCCTCTCGAGGTCGATGGAATGAGGCAGAATTGGTCAGCAGGTTATTAGATCATTTGAGTCCGAAGTAAGCGGAAACACTTTCCCACATTGCCCAAAGAGTGGCGTCATAAGTCCATTCATGCTTGACTTGCAGACAAGCACACCGCTACAAGCACTGGTCTGGATATTCGCTCAAGCTAGCATATAAATACTTGGTGGAGTAAATATTCGAGGTAAGCAATCAACCCCATGTCCCCATCTAACTTCAACTCAAACAATTACTGACTTATTAATCGGAGTGTCTTTTGTGGGTACTCCCTCCATTTTCAAGCTTGACTTGCTAGACGCATGTAGGGGGCACTTTGATTGGGATTGTACGGCAGTGGATATTCATGGGTAAGGACCCAAAATCTTGTCCCCTTTGTCTGAGTTAGCGAAGACTAGGCCCAGCAAACTTCGAAGGGCTTGAGAATCCTAGGAAGCTTGCTGTTGTGTTCTTCCCAGCAGCTCCTTGTATATGCACGGCAGTGAATTGATCATTTCAAAAGAGGCTTGGGAAGATGCGTGTGGCGTGGGAGCTAGAAAAGTATGAGTTTGAGAAGAAGAGGTTCCAGCAGTGATGTATACTGGTTGAGGTTTGTGAGATAAGGGGGTTTGGATAGAAGGTGAGTTTGAAAGGATGGAAAACTATGGATGAATGTGGGAGAGAGGAAGCATGAGAGAAGAAGAGTGCTAGAGAACTTGCTAGCACACCCCGTTCTGATCCCCCCCTTGGTTACAGCAGTAGCTATTTATATGCAATTCCAACAGCCAAAGGAATCTCGGTGGAAGGTCTCTACTGCTGGGTAAATAGATGGCTTGGGTTAAATGCATGTACTGGATTTTGTATTGCCTCTTGATCTGTCAGGTTTTGTCTAAAGAAGATTATGGAATAGGTTTGGCAGATTTTCTGCCGTGAAATCTGCTGCTGGGATTGTAATCCCAAGATTTCTGCTGTGTTGCTGCAGTAGCTATTTATATGCAATTCCAACAGCCAAAGGAATCTCGGTGGAAGGTCTCTACTACTGGGTAAAGAGATGGCTTGGGTTAAATGCATATACTGGATTTTGCAATGTGTTTTGGTTTGTCAAGTTGTGTCTAGGGCTATGAGATTTTGGGCAGATTTTCTGCCATAATTTAGGCAGGATTTGCTGCTAGGATTGCAATCCCAAGATTTCTGCTGTGTTGCTGGGATTATGTGCTGCTGGGATTATGGGATTATGTTATGCGGCTAGGATCAAGAATCCTATGTTTAGCATTTACTATTTTGTTTGTTTCTAAAGGATTTGGGCTTGGGTTTTTGGGCTCTCTCTCTCTTCTTCACTTACCCGTATTAAGAGTTAGGCCGTTGGGCATGAATTTTGGTCCCAAGTCCAAAATTATCAACGAGCCTAAAACTAATAACGGGCCTCATGCAATTCCGTTACCTTCCATACCACACCCATTCTTGTAAGCCCCAAGTGCGTGAATGTGGCTTGGGTCCACGTGCGTGGCGTGATGTTCGCGGGTGTAATTTGCCTCGAAATATGAATTGGGCTTAAAGCATAAATTGGGCTTGTTAGCTGGATTTTTGGGTGTCAACAACGCAAAATCTAACATCATAAGTTGCTGACCAATTTCTCAACCGCAAACATTTCATTCCTGCTCTAGTCTAAGAATGAGCAAACGGGGGATTCCCCCGCCCCAGCCTCAAGTTTCCCCCACGCCCCCATTCCGCATCTGGGGATATTTTCAAACGGGGGATTCCCCGCCCCCGCATTTGCCATTTTCTCTATATGAACTTTTTTGGTTTTCTATTTTGAAATTTTTTATTTTCTATCTTTTTAAATTTTTTTGCCTTTCTTTTTTTGACAAAAAATAATTCACAAATCACAATTATACGATAATCCAACAGTAGGATCCTCACAGATCACCTAGAGGATCATCTTTACCGATTTATACGATGATCCAACGGTCGGACCCTTACGGATCGCCCTTAGGTTCACCCTCTCAAAATTATATGAAGATCCAACGGTCAGATCCTCACGGATCACCTAGAGGATCATCTTTACCGATTTATACGATGATCAAACGATCAAATCCAAATCCTCACGAATCGCCCTTAGGATTATCCTCTCAAAATTATACGAAGATCCAACGGTTGGATCGTCCCGGATCGCCCTTAGAATCATCCTCACAAAATTTTATGACGATCCAAAGGTCAGATCCTCACGGATCACCTTTTGAATCATCTTTTCATAATTATACGAAGATCCAACGGTCGGATCCTCACGGATCGCCCTTAGGATCATCCTCTCAAAATTATGTGAAGATCCAACGGTTGGATCGTCCTAGATCGCCTTTAGAATCATCATCACAAAATTATACGACGATCCAATGATCGAATCCTCAGGGATCTTCTTTTGAATCGTCTTTTCACAATTATACGAAGATCCAACTGTCGGATCCTCATGAGGAATAAGAAAAATTATAAAAATGGCCAGGTTGAAAAAAAAAAAAAAAAAAAAGGGAAACCCCGCCCCCGTCCCCGCACCACCGCGGGGGAAATAAGTGCCCCACCCCCGCTCCCGCCCCCGCTTGACAAATGAGGGGAAAATCCGCGGGTACCCCACCCCCGTTTGCTCATTCCTACAGTCTAGTAAGAAGAAATGGGTGAGGAAATCTACTACATAATTTGTTCGCACCAACAGTTGGCGTTGTATGTGGGAATCTCGTTTTCCTAAAAAACTAACATGGTGGGAGTGGAAGGTCTTAATCTGAATTCACCCGACAAGACTGGATCGGGTGGATGGCAAAACGATTAGAATGCAAACATTCTAAAAAGATGAAGATGATGGAGGAGGAACTTGCTCAACTGCAAAAAAAACAAGAGCTCTGAAAAATCCCATAAACAGAAGCGGAAGGAAAGTGAAGATCCGCACCGACCAAGAAAGTCAAAGATGAGAGCTGGATGTCTCAGATAGAGAAAATACTGAGAAAAGTATGAAATGTTAGTCCTCAAGAATTGACCACGTCACTTGGTTAGCAATTTTGGTACACAACTTTGAGATTAAATTTTTTTATTTTTTTCCAAGCACCATTTTTTATTTTTATTGCAAATACTCAAACAAATGGAAAAGATTAATGGAGGTAGTTACGTGCCATCGCATGTGTCACGCATTATTCAATTACAAAGTTTAAAACAAGTCAAGTCAAGGTCTTCTAAAAAAAAAAAAAAAGTCAAGTCAAGGACTCTTGTTATCAAAAAAGTCGAGGACTATTGTTCACCATTGAGATCCAATCTCAAATTGAGATTGAGATTCAGAGTGAGAGAGACTCTTGCTTCTAAAGACGACGGAAAGATGCATGTACTCTCTGTCCTTACTCCTGTTGCCGGAGGAGTAGTGAGTAAGGTGGCTTTACTTGCTACTGATCAGTTGAGACTCGATATCATCTGGGGGTTCCGCGAAGAGATAAATAAGCTCAAAGAATCCTCAATTCTGATTGGAAATATAATGCATGATGCTGCTCACGAACCTGAAGCTGGGGATCTGCAGGCAAGGGCGAAGTGGATGAAGAGGCTGATAAGCGTAGCTTATGATGCAGAAGATATCCTGGATAAATTTCAATATGAAGTTTATCGGATCGTTATAAAGGAGACAAGCCTGGATAAGAAGATACTCGGCTTCTTCTGCAACAATCCTGTTGCATTTCGTCTCAAGATGGCACGCAAGATTTACAACATCAACACATCCTTGGAGGATCTCAACAAGCAAGCACCCAGTGTGGGACTCGTCAGATCAAATGGAGGTGCAGCAGGCAGTCAAGGTATGCAGGACAGGGAAACAACCTCATTCTTTGAGAAAAATGAATTCACCTTCAAAGATGCAATCACTGTTGGAAGGGATCAGGTTGTGTCAGATATAATTGCAACCTTGACCAACTCAAACAATCAAGAAAATATTCTTTCGGTGATGGGCATTGTGGGATTGGGAGGCCTAGGTAAAACAACTTTGGCTCGCTTAATTACCAAGCAACTGAAAGAAGGTGAAATGGGAAAGCACTTTGATACAACGCTCTGGGTGTACGTATCTAATACTTTTGATGTCAATTCAATTTTACGTCGAATGCTGGAGTCATGCGACGCGACTGGGGCAAATCTTTCAAGTCGGGAAGCATTGATTGAAAGCCTCCGCCATAAGTTGAAAGAGAAAAGGTATTTTCTTGTACTTGATGACGTTTGGAATGAGGATGCTAATAATTGGAATGATTTGAAGAGTTGTTTGTTGCAACTAAATTCTGCCAAAGGAAGCTCTGTGATTGTCACCACCCGTAGATCCAGTGTTGCATCAATCATGGAAACACTTCCTAGGTGGAATTTAGAAACTTTATTGGATGATGAATGTTGGTCCATATTGAAGGATAAAGCATTTGCAAATCCTAATGCTCCCATAGCTTCAGAACTAGAGGAAATCGGAAGGGACATTGCCAAAAAGTGTGCTGGTCTTCCATTGGCGGCAAAGGTACGGTTATCGATCTTCGATCACCTAGCTTATTGAATATTTAATGTGATGATGAACTATTTGATATGATAGATTAATTTGTGCTAAAATTTGAAACTCAAATAACTATAGGTTTTGGGAAGCTTGATGCGTTCTAAGAACAGTATGGAGGAATGGTTGTCAATTCTAGAAAGTCAAATATGGCAGTTATCATCCGACAATGAGGATAGCAGGATCATGTCGGTTTTGAAGTTGAGTTTTGACAATTTGAAATCACCACTGAAACAATGTTTTGCATATTGCTCCATGTTCAAGCGAGGTTACTCCATTGAAAGGGATAAGTTGATCCAACTATGGATGGCTCAAGGTTTTCTCCATCCTTCTCATGGTCCCCAAACCAAGCAAGAGATTGCAATGGAGGATATGGGCAATAAGTATTATGAGACTCTACTGGAGAACTCCTTGTTTCAAGATGCTACAGAGGATGAGGAAGAGGATGTTGTTATCATCACCCGATGCAAGATGCATGATCTTGTGCATGATCTTGCAAATGAAGTATCCAAGTGTGAGAGCTTGACACCAGACTTCACTCATGAGAAGGATGATCATGATTTACTTATTCGACATGTTGCACGGATTCATACTCCGACGCTTGAAGAAATGTCAAAAAGAAGTATTTCAAAACTGCGATCACTCTTTTCAAATGGCCCCGTCTCTAATACCATTTTCCCAAAGTTTAGAGTTTTACGTGTCTTAAGTTTTTGCCATCCGAAGTTGTTAGACCAAGAAAGAGAGAATCAGGAGTCGCTAAATTCACGTGACTTTCTGAAACACATGAGGTATCTAGATCTTTCCAATACAAAAATTGAAGCACTCCTAATGTCTATTGGCAAGCTGAAGCACTTGAAGTATCTAGATCTTTCCGATATAAAAATTGAAGCACTCCCAAAGTCTATTGGCAAGCTCTATAACCTCCAAACATTGAGATTACCGTGGAATCTCAGAGAGTGTCCAAAGGAGATTCAAAATTTGATCAACTTGAGGCATTTTTATTTTGTTTGGGGAATGAAATTTAAGGCTGGGGTTTTGGGGCGGTTAACTAATCTCCGAACATTGCCTTTCTTTAATATGGGTGAGGAGAGAGGTCCTGCAATTGAGGAGTTGGGTGGGTTGAAACAACTGAGAGGCCACTTAACTATTGGTTGGCTAGAACGTGTAAGGGATGGAGAAGGAGCAAAGAAGGCTTTCTTAGTGGAGAAAAGTCACTTAAGTGAGTTGACTTTTAGATGGTTGAGGCCGTTCAGCGACCTCAGGCCACTAACGACAATGAGACGGATGTTCTAGATGGCTTGGAACCTCACGGTAACTTGCAAAGCTTGTACATTTACCGTTTCTCGGGTGCTAGATTTCCGTCATGGATAACGAGTCTCCGAAATTTGAAGCAGATTGGATTAGAGATCTGCAGCGGTTGTGAAGAAGTCCCAACACTCGGCCATCTACCTAATCTAAGATCTCTTCAGATTATTGGGATGGAAAAGCTGAAACGTCTGGGAGCTGAGTTCTATGGTTATAGTGATACTGGCACAACTTTATTTCCAGCTCTGAAAACACTATCCATCGGTGACTGCGAAGAGCTCATTGAATGGATGGAAGCACCGAGGATATCAGCTGAAGGAGAGGTCGTGGTATTTCCTTGCCTCGAACAGTTGAGCATATATAATTGTTACAGCCTAGAGTCGATTCGAATCACACAGGGCATCGCATCTCTCCGTCAATTGAAGATCAGCTATTGTGAGGCATTATCAAGCCTAGAGGTTGGGCTCGATTACTGCACCTCTCTTCAGGAGTTGTATATGGGGCATTGCCGTAATCTGGTTTCAATTCCAACCGCACGGGGCATGCCGTCTCTTCGGAAATTGAATCTCGTAGCGTGTGAGGGATTGTCAAGCCTAGGAAGTGGGCTCAACTACTGCACCTCTCTTCAGGAGTTAGATATAAGCCATTGTCATAATCTAACATCAATTCCAATCACACAGGGCATCACATCTCTCCGGAGTTTAAGGATTCATGAATGTCGGAGATTATTAAGCCTACCGAGTGGGCTCCAATTCTGCACCTCTCTTGAGGATCTGGAAATAAAGTGGTGCCCTAGTCTAGTATCCATGTCAGTATCATATGTGAAGTGCGATCACCCAGAATCAGCGAATCAACAGGAGGAAGTCTTTACAGGTGTTGATGAGTATTCGTCTATACTGGAGGAGGATTGCTCTAGTCTAGAATCTATTCCAGACTCACCGAATCGACCGAGGGAAGTCTATTCAGGGCTTGTTGAGTATTTGTCTATACAGGAGGAGGATTGCCCTAGTCTAGAATCTATTCCACCTAATCTCCGTCACTTGTTGATATGTCATTGTGGGAAATTCAAATATGTGCCCACGGGAGGATTTCACCTCCTCAATCGTTTGAAGGTGCGTTCTGGGAGGAGCTGGACGCCTTCCCTGATTTTCAGCTTCCACCTAATTCACAACTTAAATACTTGAAGTTCAAGGGGTGGCCTAAGCTCAAGTCTCTGCCCCAACAGATTCAGCACTTGACTTGTTTAGAAACTCTCTCAATAGATAGATTCAAGGGACTAGAGGCTCTTCCTGAGTGGTTGGGAAATCTCACATCTCTTGAGTGCCTGTGGATCTGGGAGTGTGAGAATCTCAAGTATCTACCTACACAAAATGCTATGAAAAACCTCACCAAATTGAAGGACCTCAATGTTATAGGATGTCCCCTGCTCGAGGAGACTGACCCATGATGGCCCAAGATTTCTCACATCCGGAATTTCAATGTAATTTTTTGACCAGATCAATCTGTTTTCATTTTATTTTCTTTTTTCCTACAAATTTATTTCTTATTATGTCTCATTTTTCATCTTCCTTAACTCAGTGGACTGATGAAGCTGCGGAATCTCCCTTACTGAACTAGAATGTCTGTTCACGTTACAAGGTTAATCAATTCCCAATTGCCAGAAATTTATCCCTAAAGATGGGTAAGCTTTTCAAAGCACCACCTTTTCTTCTAGTCTCACATCTCTTTTTTCACTTTAACCAGCAATGAATTATCCAATCCTACTTTTTCATTTTGGCATAAATTATATCGTAGCAGGCTCTATCATACTTGACGGGAATATCAAATGATGCTGAATAGGTGATGATCCAGTCCCAGTAGTTCAATCACCTCTCCCATGTACGGCTTTTCTGCTGAGTTTCATTGAAGATAAGGTGACCATGACACTGGAAAAATATACTTTAATCATTTCAATCTAATTATATCATATTTGTTCTTTCGTGGAGGATAGACATACTATTAGAAATCATTTTAGTCTGTTATAAACTTAGAATTTAACATCTTTTCCATGAAATCCTGTTCTGGTTTGGATGCCATGTTCCATTCTTTTAAGGCAGACTTGCAATGAAGTAAAAATATATCTATACCCTGTTTGATTAATAGTCAACTCCTCAATTGCCATTTTCGTTTTCATTCCCTGCTGATTTAATATTAAGTAACTTTCCTTCACAAATTACAAGGATTGGATTTCTTTTAGCTGCATACAGAGTTTTCTGAAACCAGTGGTGCAGTGACTTGATAAAGAAGTTCCACAACATTGTTTTCTTCTGATGTTTGTCACATAATGAACTTGGAATTTATTGATGCAACCCTACTAGGATGATTGCTCAATTACTCTGCTTCTGTTTATATTCATAAGTTGTATAGTCATTGTAACCTGTTATACTTTCTTTGTCTCAGGTGTTAATCAGCACCAGCTATGAGAATGAGAAGTTGCGAATGATCCACCTAAAGTGGAAGCTATGCAAACAAAAGATGAGGACAGCTGACATGAGTGGCTGACTTCTAAAATTCCCAAGGTAGATTGTAAGTTTCTTTCTCAAATGAGTAATTTGTGTATGTTCTTGTTCCCTGTATTTCATCTAGTTTTGTAACTTATCGGTTATCCTCATTTCTTGTGTCCCATTATTTCTTTTCCTTTGTAAGTACTAGTTTTTGTGATGAGGAAGTTCATCCTCTAGTATAACCAAGAAGACATTGATAAGGTGTACATTATTGTTCTTATTTTGGGTTGAGGGAGAGTTGTTCAATGGCAATTCTTGTTAGTAAAGTACCTGCCAGACAACTTCAAACCCTCTTTCATTTGTGGTTGTCAGACAATTGTGATCCTTCCAACAATGATGTGAAGATTTACTTACTGCTGAATCTAGCAGAAACCTCACCATATTACTGCAACTAGAAATTATTGTTTTTCACCGTCTATGTGAAGTTACGCTGAGGGGTCCCAATTGTGAGATTACTTGTATTCCAATAATCTGGATGGATGGCAAAGTTAACATTAATATCCTAGATGCTCAGATCTTTGTTTAAAATCAACTGTAAACTTTCGAGATACCTTTCACCTCCACATCTGTAAATTATCCACAGATTTTTTCCTTCGCGACTATTCAGTGTAGTGTGTCATTTCTTTGTTGTGGAAAAGCTGTTTGAAGCATTTAATAAAAGAAGTAAAATTGTTATCCTTCTCTGTTTCTTTTCCTCAGCACTGATGAATCATGTTTTTGAAATCAGGTCTGAATTAAAGCTATGAGAGACCTTCTTAAACAGTGGGATATTCATGGGGTTCAAGTTCCAGGGGAAACATGTGCCTTGAATGTTTAAAATTTCAGTTGTGCATGATTACTTCCATTGATGTTCTAAGTTAAACCATATCCTAAAATAATTGTAAGCTTTTCTAACCCTACCTCTTCTTCCCTCCTGGTGTTCCTCTTTTATTTGATTCACCAGTTTTCAAATGCATTGTACTGTGCTCTATAGGTTATTTACTTCTGCTTTTCCCGGGCTGGCTTTATAATTGTTTTGTCATCATTTGTAATTACTCGCCAGGCCCCTCTATCCTGCTCAAATGGAAGAACAGCTTAACTTGACATGGTCCAAACAAAGTTCCGGTACTTCAGTTCTCCATCTTCCGGTACTTCAGTTCTCCATCTTATGCATAGATTCATTTTATTGAATGTTATGCTGTCTCATGTTCTGTTTTATTCCTTTTATTTTCCCTCTTTTGATGGGTTTTTCTTTTTCTTCTCTCTTCGTAGTCAAGTGTTTCATAAACTTTCAAGTATCAAGCATCTTGTATACTAAACTTAGCAAAATAGAATGTAAATCAGTTTCCTTTTATTAGTTTCAACTATTCTCTGTATTTCCAATCTCTGCAATCATCTGCTTCCTAGTAACACTTTGTGGTACAATAATGATTCACCTTTACATAATGATAGCATTCATTTATCTGAGGTAAAACCCTGGATAAGTTTTTCCTTTGCAAAACCATTTCTTTTTTGTTGATTTAGTGCTTTCTTCTATGTGCTTTGGATAAACTTATTGATCAATTTGTTCTAGTGGGTTTTGGGAATTACTTTTTTTTCTTCCTAATATCCGCTCTGACTCCTATCTTCTCTTACTCAGATTGTCCCAAGGATTAAGGAATTGGAGCACCCAAATCGTGATCTCAGGTGGCTGCTGTTTGTTTGGCTCTCGCAAAGGCTGGTAACTTTGCCCGATATTGAGAACAAACTCTATCTGCATCTTGGATAAGCCATTCAGTCAAGCATGCATGGTTTCTAGGAAACAAGCCTTCTATTGTCTGCGAGCTATATGAAGAACCTCCTGTCAGATTTCGCATTTCTGTGCTCTCTTGGTGTTTCCATGAAAGCTTAACAAATGGAGCAACAAACAAGTCCTGGAGGACCTGGTCAATTTGGTACCACGGGCTTGTTTATGAGTTACTCATACATGTTGTGGAGCTTATTGTGAGCTTCTCGGCAGTTCTTTTACTTTCAAGTGTCAAGCCATATATTTGGAGATTTGAGCAATTATCTGTGGCTTGGCATCAGTTGCCGTAGTCTAAAATATTTTCGAGTGTCAGTCTTTTGGTTGAAAGTTTTCATGGATGTTTGGGTGTAATTGTGTTCTCTGTTGAGAAGGGTTGTGAGAAAGAACGAGATCACTTAACAAAGAACATGTTAGTGTCTTATTGCCGTGGAAGTAGCTCAAATTGGGGTGAGCCATATTAAAATTGAACAATTCTTAGGTTCACCCCTGGGTGAACAAGCATATTCACCCCTGTTATCGATTAACTCACTTTTACTTAATAAATTTTTAATCCAACGGTCCATATCTTAAATTAACATTTAAAGATCATCTCTGTAAAAAATCAATCGAATCGGAAATCGTTTAATTATCTAATTGAATCAAATAAATGGACGGTTCTAACAACACTTACGGCTATTATGATGAACCGTCCATGTATTTCATATAAATGAATAATTAAAAAGTCTTCAATTTGATTGATTTTTTACAGAACTAATCTTGTATTACATTATACAACTTGAAGGTTGGATTAGAAAATTAAAAAGTTATATGCATTAATCATAAGAGAGGGTGAATATGCTGCTTCACCCCAAGGGGTGAACCGGAGAATTGTTCATTAAAATTTACCTCTTTGTTGATTGTTGTGTTGTTCTTTATGATTCTATATTTTTCTTTCCATAAAATGGGTGCGATCTTGCGCTAGGAATATGAATTGGCGAAATTCCAAGTATACAACTAATCGAAGATTCCCTTCCGTATTCTAGGATCTGATCTGGGCAGCGTGGTGGTCGAAACAAGGTTCGTTGCCTGCCGTAGGGACGGGGTTGAGGTAGTGATGGCGGCGGCGGTCTGACGGAGGCGGTGGTGCAGCAGTGGTGGTGGCACGTTGCTAGTGGCTACTTGCGGGGTTTGGGCAGGGTTTGTCTCTTGGGCAGCGACCGGTCTGCTCCTCTGGTGGGTGATTGGGCTTGGATCTTGTTTGGCCCGACTGGGTTTTGCTGATTTTTATTTTAATTTTATTTTACGTTGTTTTTTTACCTCAATTCTGTAATTTTATGGCATAGTAGTGGGCTTTGCCCCAGATTGTTACAAAGCGGTGAATTCCTTCCTGTATCAAGAAGTTGCAACCTCGTGCAGGAAGGCACTCACTCCTTAATAACAAAAACAAAATCACATTTTAGGAGGCTTGAGTGATGCCTTGCAATCAAGGACCAAAATATCGAGTTTCGAGGAAATATCGATGGTCCTGAAAATGGAAATTTCGACGGAAATATCGAGGATATATCGATTTCGGTAAATAATCAAGAAAAATGATGGAAATTTGAAGAAAAACATGGAAATTTTAAGTGAAACTTTTAGATATGTTTATTTTATCAATTGTCTACTATATATAGAAAGAAAACCTTGAATAAACCTTGTTATATACTAATTTGTAATAATTTAAGATGAAACGGCAAATGCTGAATCGCCGATAACTCTGAAATTTTTTGAAATAAATATCTTTTTTTTTTTTTTATGGCTGGAAACTCAAGCCATCACACCTTATATACATTTTTTTGTACATATCATACATTACACCTTGAATTACATGAGTAACTTAGAATCACGTAGGAGACCTATAAGGTACAAGGTATGAAGATTATTTGGTGCAAGGTATGAACATTATTTTGAACAATTTATAGAAGTTATAATTTGAAATGTTGTTATAAATTTTTTGAACATTTAGTAAAAAAAAAATTCAATATAGTAATTAAGTGTTTCAAGTTAGTTATTGATTGGACGTGTATCTAAGTTTTCAGATTCTTAGGCAAATGAATATATATTAGAATGCTGTGATTAATACATAAATGTATGTGTAGCAGAGTTAGCAAACCCTCTCAAAAGGTAGTGGGATGACTAAGGTTTGATTCTTGGTGTAGTTGTTGGTCTTTTGGATTGAAATTTATGCCAACTGGTGCTGGGCCCACGGAGATTGACTTTGCATGTGAGAATTGTTGGTGGAGATGAAATATATGGGGAAATATCGGGAAATATCGAAAATTTCGGCCGAAATTGTCATGGTATGCTACGGATATATCGAGCCTTCAAAAAAACGAAATTTTCGGCGAAATTTCGCCGATTTTTTCGATTTTTCAGTCCTTGCTTGCAATAGGCTTTACTAATACTAAATGAGGAAATTTATTCGGTAGCTTTGACGTAGTCATGATGGCGACAGCTAAATTAGAGTATGGGAGTTGTGTTTTCTATTTAGAGAGTTTTCTATGTTTTATAAGCGAACAAGCATATGTAAGTGTAACGTTATGTGTGAGAGTTATATATACGGATCATAGCAGGTCTCTTTTTATAATGTTGCCACTAAAAAATAAAGGAGAAGTTTTAAATACACACCCCTAATTACTTAATACACACTCCATACTTAATACACCACCCATTTAATTTCTCATTCTAATAATTTACTAAATACACAACCCAAAGTACCTAAAATACCCTTAATCTCAAAAATCATGAAATATCCTACTTTTTTACTATATTAAGGTTACTATTTAATATGATTAGTATATTCTAGTATATTGACATATTTATAAATTATACCATATTGATTACTTGTGTTAGTTATTGAGAAATCCATAAATATTTATATTTTTCTCTTTAAATAGATGCATATAAATAGGCTTTGTGTTATTTGAGCTCTCATCCATCAAACACCATGTTAATCAAGTATAAAATTATGAGTTGAACATTCAACCAAAACTATACCAGTAGTTTCTCCATAGTGGCGGAACTTAATAGTTGTCATTAGAGGGGCCAAACAAATTAACAATTACAAAGTTTTTTCACCTGTGATGTTTTATATTAGAAAATAAATTGATTAATCATAACTCTTAGAACAAAAAAGGAAATTAACTAAAAATTGGAGTAAAGCGATATGTTTTAAAAATATTTAATGCCATTGATTTTGTAATTCTAAATATTATGGTTTCTAACCTCATCTAATTACAATTTATTTAAGGAAAAATTAAATTAGATAGTTTCTAACTTTATTCTTGTATTAAATTGGGAGGTCATGTATAGAAATTTGTTGTGTTTATCTAACTATTATACGTAAATAGAATAATATAAGGAAAATATGACTATTTTTTTTCTTCTTCTAATGCATAGATGTCTGTTTTGGTAATTTAACCTACCTACAAAATCTAATTTGAAATATAAAATAATAGGGATGTGTATTAAGTGATTAGGCGTGTGTATTTAAAATTTCTCAAAATAAAGTTATAGTTTCCACTAAGAAAAAAAATATACACAACTAATCTTCCATCTTTTGGATTTAAACGTTTTGCCTTTTCTTTAACAATTTTTTCTATCGACCATATGGCAAACAGACCAAATACATATATTTGCTATGCCGCTCGAAAGCTGCTCCCAAAACAAAACCTTAACGTTGCTATTTGTCCCCTGCTCTCCTTCATGGCTTCCGTCGACGAAGTTACTGCTACCTTTACTGCTTCTCTCGCTCTGTTGGGATCAGATGTGGTTGATATCTCCCATATGGATAGAGGGAGAAATCAACATGGAAGATAGGCCTTCTTGCTTGCTCATCCCCTGACGATGAAGAAAATCGATGCTCTTGAACTGCAACGCCATTTCCGGCGTATATGGGTTCTTGACAGCGGCTTTAAGGTGCAGAACAAGAAACCAGATCGATTTGTGTTTACCTTTGACCTGTGCCGAGACCGGAACAAAGTCCTCAAGGGGGGATCGTGGTATTTCAATCAATCACTGGTTGTGATGCCGGCCTACGACAGCCTCTCCCCGCTGCAGTCAGTGCAGATGGAGGCTCTGTTTTTCTGGGTTCGTATCAGCAATATCCCGCATGGATTGGAGGACAAGAAGATGATCAGGAACATCGCTTCCATTGCTGGTACATACCTGGATATCGATCAAAAGCTGCTAGACTCCACTGGTAAGATTCATATGTATGTCAGTCATGAAATCTCGAAGCCTTTCTTCCCCAAGAAAACCCTAAAGCTTGCTCAGGGTGTTCTTGAAGAAATCTCGTTCTATTATGAGAACCTAATTGGCAAATGTCGGAAATGCAACCTAATGTATCATGCACAGGTTCCCCAGGAACACCCTAAAGCTTGCTATCACACCTTGACTCGAGCTAATTTTCTAATCTCGAGTTAAGGTGTGAATCACATCTTAATTATAGAACTAATATTATTATAACCAAAATGTGACCAAAAAATAAATAAATCGTGAATTAAAACTAGATAACAAGATCTCAAAATTCCAGCATAAGCATATATTACATACTCTTTATCACATAGTACACTAGTACTCATTCTTTATTCCAAACAAACATAAAGGAAACACAAGTTTCGCAACCCATTTGACATTATATACATATTGAAACTTCTTGCTCTAGTATCTTGATTCCATAACTGCAAAATCTGTTAAGGGGTGAGCTCAACCAGCAGCTCAGTAGGGACATAATTAAAACTTCCTCATGGATAATTGACCAAAGATAATACCATCATATATTTCAATTATAACATGCATATCAAACAATGATGCAATCCAACTCTATCTATATACCCGTTAATTCATATACCAGAATACGCAAGCCTACACGTCCCATACCGTATACTTTACAGTTTTGCAACTGTGACTTGAATATCCAAACATATAAATTAATCCCCTGACTCAATCTAATCCCCTAAAACCCCTTTTCCTAGTCATCTTGTCCGAAACATTGATCTCCAAGCCCAAATCACCCAAATATATCGACAATTATACCGTCGATATTCTAAACCTAAATGTGCACGCGGGCTCGCCTGAGCTTGATCTCTACAATGTTCAAACTCAAGAACACAAAAGATAATTCCCACAACACCAAATAACCATAATTTTCACCCAACTCCTTTACAGTCGATGAATAGCAACCACTATGAAAACATGCACTACATCGATCAGCGTACATTTAGTACATATAATTCAAATTTCATCAAAGAAATCATTCAAAATAATATTAACTAGAATAATATAAACACAAAGCACATAAAATCAATATTCATTCATAAAAAGTTTCCCCAAGATCCCCTACCTTATTTCCGATAATCGTGGACAATACAAAATAAAATCAATCCTCCTAGGTCGTCAAAAAAAATTTCTTCAAATCAGACTTTTCTTTCCACTAACAGAAAGAGCTCGTCAAGATGAATCTGTAGGCGAAAACGGATCCTAAATCGGACTTATGGTTTAAAAGATATGATAAAAACAAGTTCTAGAGCGAGAAAATGATAGAGAGAGAGAGAAAACTCTCCGAATTGCCTACATGCAGCGGTAAACCCAGGTATCTACCATGCTTTTCTACTCTCTGTACGGCAAGAATAGTTGCCATGCTAATTTGCATAGCAATAGGCACATTTCTGCTAAAAACCACACTACTTTTCTGAAAATTAATCTTTTGTCCCAAAGCTTTTTCATAGATATTGAGAATTTCACGAATAGTATGACATTCGTGAATCGTTGTAGCTCCAAAAAGAAAACTATCATCCGCAAAGAACAAATGATGTAGTGTAGGGGCTTCAGGATACAACTTCAAACCTTGAATAGCACCTACATCAACTGCTTGAGAAAGAAGAGCTGAAAGCCCTTTAGCACATAAGATGAATAGGTATGGAGAGAGTGGATCACCCTGCCTTATCCCCCGAGTCGGAGTAATTATCTCAGTTTGTTCACCATTAACCAGGATGGCATAGGTAACAGACTCCACACATTTCATAATTATATTGATCCACCTCACATCAAAACCAAACTTGGTTAACATAGTTTGCAAGAAGGTCCACTCTAGACGGTCATATGCTTTTGAGATGTCTAACTTGAGAGAGAAGAAGCCTTCATTTTGAGTCCGCAGTTTATACATAAAGTGTGAAGCCTCAGTTGCAACCAAAGTGTTGTCTGATATCAATCGTCCTGGGACATACGCACTTTGTAGGGGAGAAATAATCTCAGGTAACCACTTCTTTAACCTGCTGGCAATGACCTTGGAACTTATTCCGTACAGAACATTACAGAGTGCGATAGGTCTAAAATGAGAGGCAACAGTGGGATTCTTGACTTTCGGAATAAGGCAAAGATGAGAGAAGTTGGAAGCTGCCCAAATATCTCCTTTTTCCAAAAAATTTCGAATTGCAACACAAACATCAAAACCAACAATATGCCTATATTTTTTTATAGAAGAAAGGAGACATACCATCAGGCCCCGGGCTTTTAGAAGGATGCATTTGAAATAATGCACGCTTAATTTCAGCATCTGTATAGGGCTGCAGTAAATCATCATTCATATAAGGTAACACTTTCATTGGGGTGGCGCGAAAAATAGTGGAGAGTGCACTATCATCCTTTCCCTCAGTTGAAAAAATAGTTTTATAATAATCAACCAACATGCCTTGAACAACAGTAGGATCACTTTTCCAAATACCCACATCATTCACAAGCCCTCTGATGCAATTTTTACACCTCCTATTAGTGGCCTTTCGATGAAAGAAAGCCGAGTTTCTGTCACCCTCCTTTCGCCAGACCACCCTAGATCGTTGTTTCCAATATTTTTCTTGCTCTGAAAGCAATTGACTGTGTCTTACATGAAGGGGACGTTGCTCCTCATACTGTTCTAGAGCAAAAGGTTACCGCATTATATCCACCAATTTCTCCCCAATCTCCCTCAATTCCACTTTCTGCCTCTCAAACTCAGTGGTGTGCCACTTCATAAGTTGTTTTCCAGTGGCCAAAATCTTTCGACCAACCTGCTGTAGCATGTTGCCTACAGTAGGGATTGCCCAATTCTTTCAAATAATGTCAGAACATTATTCATGTCCGTGCCATATCTCCTCAAATCTGAATCTGCGCCAAGGTGTTCTAAACCTATTTCTGTCAGTTCTCAGTTCCACTACAATGGGACAATGGTTTGATTCATTGGGTGGCAACACCATCGTTTTGATATTAGGAAACATGGTTCGAAAGGAAACTGACTGAAAGCTTCTATCCAGCCTTTCCTTGGTAAACTTGTTGGACCAAGTATACCTACTACCCCAGAAACCCATGTCGATGAAGCCACAGTCAATCATCGTTTGCCGGAACCATAGGAGCAGCAGCACGAGGGGGACCTCCGGATTTGTCTGCTCGACACATAACCTCGTTGAAGTCACTTGCCATGAGCCCAGGCAGATGACAAACTTCTGCAGCTAGGGCATGAATTAAGTCCCAAGTTCTGCTACGTTCACCTCTGGCTGCAAAGCCATACAATCCTGTGAAGCGGTACTTCTCTTGTTTACCCGGATCACTAATCTCAACATCAATATGATGAGGGGATTTCGTTCTGAGATCAACATGAATTTCACTACTCCAAAGCAGCACCAAACCCTGGGATCCATCCTCATGAGGGTAGTATATATGTCCTGCAAAACCAAGCCTGTTCGCAAGAGAGGCAATATGAGATGGCTGAGCAAGGGTCTCTGCCAAAAAGATCAGATTTGGCTTCTTTAATTGAACCAGATCAATAAGGGCTCGTTGGATCTCGTTGCACACAACACCCCTGCAATTCCATTCTAAAACATTGCCTTGCAACATAGTACAAGGTTGGATGCGAAGCAGATTCGCTGTAGATGTGAAACACCAGGAACCCTAGCGCCGCTTTGTTTTTCTTATGTGTTATATGGATATCATATAATTTAAACCTAGTTTAACATTTAATTAGTTACATATGAGTTATTTATCTTCTTCAAAAAATAAATCTATTTTTTTTATAAGAGAAAATGAGTTTTTGTTTTTATAAAAATAAGAGAAAAGAAGTTACAATAAAGTTCATCTTTTACAACCTACACCTAAGCAGTCAAGTAATGCTTATTACAAGCAGACAAAAGAAGAGAATTCTTCAGATACTTGCAGGGGGATGATGCATATCAATTATCAACAATTGCATCGGCTAGGAAATTATACTCCCCTTTTCTAGTTGGACGCATTCTTTGAGCAAAAACAAAATCCTCCACGTTGGGTTTACTCCCTAACTGGTTTCGTTTTCGTTGATTAAAGGCTGTCTCGACATCTCGAAGATATATTGAACAAAATGTTGATGATTCATACGAGATATGAGCCTCAGCAATAGACTGGTTGTTCTTTATTGCGCACATATTTTTTTATATATTCTCAGCAACCTATGAATTAAAAATAATTACTTAGTTTATAAATGCACACTAAAAGAATATAAATAAGTTCAAACAAAATAATATACGTACATTACCTCTCAATTGGATACATCCAACGATATCTTATTGTACTAGCAAGTTTAGCTTCGTGTGGCAAGTGGATGGCTGAATGAACCATTATGTCAAAGAATGATGGAGGAAAAATTTATCAATAAGCTTCAATGAATCTATTCTTCTCCATCTTATAGATATTTATAAAAATTACATATTGTAGCAAATAGAGAAGTAAACAAAATAAATATAAGTTGAATAGGATTAGAATCATAATCCAATAAGGAATAGAGAACCTTTTTTTTTTTTTTTTTTTGAGTTGAAAAGGTCATCCATTATGCAATTCAGTAAGCTGTACAATGATGACTTGCCCGTAAAGGCAGTCAAAAAAAGCCATCACACAGAGTATACATCAAAGTACACTCCCACTCGAGCATACAATGACGCACAACCCTAGCACACCCACCTTTTAGGATTAAGCGCAAATACAAGAAATGAAACTACCCCAAGAAAAAATAAAGTACCCAAGAAGCAGTTCTTTCTCTTGTCGATCTTTCTCACTCAAGCAGAACTAATAACATTGGACGAGGTAGTCACATCCTCAACCAAATAAGAACCAGCAGTCTCCACCTTATGAAAGCCCAATATGAAAATAAGACTGACAATAAAAAATGAAAACCCAGGATCCAAAAGAATCCACCCCAGGCCCAACAACTTGTGTGGACCCAACCACTCTTCTCCCATGAAACCCTAGCATCAAAGCAGTCGTCCCACTCATCGGGAACACCATTTGCACTGCCGCCACAGCCATTGTCGCCGCTGCAAACGACTGACAGCATTAAGACCGCCAACGCTGCTACGACCATCACCGATCCCATCGCTCCCAGCCAATCGTCCAGACCAGCCACCACATCGCTACCATCCTCCGCAACCCGGACAGCATCGACGAACAGTACCAAAACCATATCCAATCCACCTGGTTTGAACGACGTGGGAAGAAACAAGAAACAGCCGAAAGGCCCGCTCTCATTCCTTCCACCATCAACGAGCAGCCCAGAAAAAGCCACATTGCTGCCAGACTCGAAACCATGCTACACCACTGTTGCAGTCGCCATCAGAGCACCACCAACGAGAGATCCCCCCGGCCATAAGGCAAAGGCGCCTCCGGGCACCAGAAGATGACCATATGCAACAAACGCAGAGACCAGAAGATGAAGCCGAAGCCCACCACCTTCCCCGGAAGAGCGATCAGAGAGAAGAGAAAATCCCACCTTTCCGATCGTAGGTTTACCGCCGGCACTAGCATTAGATAGCCGCCAGCGGACATTCTCTCGTGAGAGAGTCATAGAGAGAGACATAATCCTAAGACCCAAAAAAATGAATAGAGAACCTAATCAAACCAATCTAAGTACTATAATTCAAGTAGGAAAGAAATATTTCAACTGGACAAGACTCAACTGGACAATCGCAAAAAATTCACAAAGAGGGGATTTCTCTTCACCCAGAGTTCCCTTGAGGGGATTACTCTTCACCCATGTTCATATTGAGGAGATTTCTCCTCATATAGATTCACCTTGAGGGAATTTCGCGTTACTCAAATCAACTTTGAGAGGTTTCACCTCACCTAGATTCATCTTGAGGGGATTTTGCCTCACCCAAATCAACCTTGAGAGGTTGCATCTCACCTAGATTCACCTTGAGGGGATTTTGCCTCACCCAAATCAACCTTGAGAGGTTTCACCTCACCTAGATTCACCTTAAGAGGATTTCGCCTCACTTAAATCTGCCATGAGAGATTTCACCACATAAACTCCATATTCCATTATGTATGTTCTCTATGAATAATCGAGTAACTTTTTGATTTTTTTTTTTCGTTTCTCACATTTTAAAGATATTTTTTTCATTTTATTGGAATATATCTCAAATATCTAATATATCGGAGAAATTTTGTAGAAACGGTGGAAGGTAAAATATTTTTCCCCTATGATATATCAGTAGGTTGTGAGAAACTTCAATTTGTCACATAATCATTAAGCGACAACGGGTATAATTTGTCGTCTAATTGGGCTTTTCACTACTAGCAAAAAGAGCAACCCACACAGATTTTAAACACACTGACTCTCACACTGATAAAAAATCAGTAGGTTTTAACTTGTAAATACAGATATCCGTGTGAATTGAATGAGTGGGTCCTACATAGGAACATGCTCACACTATTACTTACTGAAATCAGTGTGGCTAGACTTTCTCACAGATGTCTGTATGTACCAAATATTTAACCTATACTGATATCTGTGTGAACTATTTATACACAGATATCTGTTGGTAATAACAAAATTATAATTTCCAAAATAATTATATTTCCCACAAACATCTGTAGCAATGAAATTTCACACTATCATCCGTGTGAATGTTGAAATGACACTGATATCTGTATGTTGTTTGACACAGTTATCTGTAGCAATTGCTACTTCCCCACTGACATCTGTGTCAACATTTGTTAGAAGTGACATGTTTGTATCTCACACGGATATCCGTTTGTATTATTGTTGTTAATACACACAGATATCAATGTGGATTAATGGTAACAAATCATAGTGATTTTCTCCCTCATCTTTGCAAGTTTATTTAGATTAGGGACTAAAAAAAATTTATCCAAAAATTTACGAGTCTTTTTAATCATGTTGAAATGATAATTCCAATTGATTTGATTTCTATGGTAAAGAATTAAAAGTCCATAAATAAGTGATTAATGTAATTAATCTTATTTGATTTGTATGGTAAAGAATAATTACCTGTTCTGTGGAAAGGATAATTACGGTTAATTTGATTTATATGGTGGAAATTGTAAAAATTTAAAAGTCTATTAATAAGTGATTAATGTAATGAATTTTTTATTTTTTCCTTTATGACAAAAACCTGATATTCTTTTATCGTCATTAAAGTTTCATATAGGTACTCATAGTTTAGCAAAGAAAAGACATTTTTCCAATAATAAGGGCAAAAGAGATAATAATAACAAGTAAAAAAAAAAAGCAGAACTTCAAAAAAAAGAAAAAAGAAAAAAAGAGCCGCAACCACACTGACTTCAGTTGCCATTTATTAATAATAATAATAATTATTAATTTTCTTAAAGCTGGTCAATTAGGTTTGTGAACGTGAAGTTTGCAAATTAACTAAAACATTTATTCACTCTTCCCGTCTCTCTCTCTCTCTCTCTCTCTGTGAAAGCTAGAGAGAGAAAGTAGATCTCGCCCAGCACCGCTTCCTCCAAACAAACCCACACCACCGTTTCTTCCAAACAACCAAATCGATGTTTCCGGCTTCTTGCAACGAAATAGGGTAATTCTCTCAACCTCTGTTCTCAATCTTCAAAACCTTTCATGTAATTGAAATTCCTTATCTCTTCATTGAATCCTATGTTTCAATGGGTTACAGGACATCATGTTTTGGGAGACCCTAGTTTGTTCATGAGTTGGTTATCAGCGAAATTCATTCTGGTGTTGGAGGTGAACTTTCTCTACAATATCGTTGTTTTAGTTTAGTATATTGTTGTTTCTCTCTTCTTTCTTTTAACTCGGGTTTCTGGCTTGTGACCATATAAATTCATTTCATTTGTTGAAGCCAACTCCTAAGTCCTTTTTTCTAAATAATGGATGGTTTTGCTATTTCTAGATCTTCAATGATTCTGCCGGGCCATCTTCAGATCTTCAACCGCGTTTTAAGAGTTCGCAATAACAACAGGTAATCGTCATTAATCTATCATTGATAAATTGGTATAACATTCTTGATCTGGGTCTTCATTTGTTTCTCTTCAAGATCTAATCTTTTTTTTTGCTTGCGAGGTTCTCCTGATTTAATCTATCGCGCAATTATGCTGTTTGGATGATAATGAAGATCGCCAGTTATTTAGGAGTGACATTTTCCTACTGGTTTGGGATTTGATTATAATGAAGCAAAAGATGCTTGCTGATGAACAGATCGTGAGATTATGACTAAAAGTGATTATTATCAAAGGGGATTTGACTCATTAATTTAAATGTGATTATATTAATTAATCTTAATACTTCATTATGTAAATTAAGAAAAACAAAAATGCTAAAATTGATTATCTCCTTAAAGCACAAATGCTGTAATTGATTATTTTACTAATTCATTTTCTAAAAATTTCATTAACTCACACAGATTTGAATTAGCAAATATCTCAACTCACACAGATTTGAAGTAGCAAAGATCTTAATAGCACGTTGGTTGCAGAGATGGGTCCCACTAAAAAATTCACACTGATTTTTCTATCAGTGGGGAAAGATCAAAGACCACCCCACCAAATGGAACAGACATAACATCTGTGAGTGTAGGGTAGCCATTGGGCTTCCCATACTGATTTCAGTAGCTATTAAGATTTATACCCACTGATTTCAATCAGTGTGTAAAGCTCATTTTGCTAGTAGTGTTTGTGAGAAAATTAAAGTTGTCACATAAACACTAACCGACGACTCCTACAAGTCGTTGGTTTTCAACGAGGGAGTTCAAGTTGTCACACAAACATTAAGTGACAACCTGTAGAAGTCGTCACATAATTAGTCTTCTGCAATAAAATTAAATTTGTCACATAAACATTAACTAACAACTGATAGAAGTCGTCACCTACTTGGTTTTTAGCGAGGAATTTCAAGTTGTCCCATAAACATTAAGCGACAACCTGTTGAGATCGTCGTCTATTTGGCCATTTGTGAGAAAATTAAAATTGTCACATAAACATTAACCAACAACTCGTAGAAGTCGTCGCTTAATTGGGTTTCAGTGTGGAAGTTCAAGTTGTCACATAATCATCAAGCGACGACCTGCAAAAGTCGTCACCTAATCAGGCTTTTGCGAGAAAATTAAAGTTGTCACATAAACATTAACCAACCTCTAGTAGAAGTTGTCGCCTAATTAGTTTTTAGTGAGGAAGTTCAAGTTGTCACATAAACAGTAAGCAACAACCCGTTAAAATTGTCACCCAATTGATTTTCAGCGAGGAAATTAATGTTACCACATGAACAATAACTGACAACTCCTGTGAGTTCTCGCTAAATCAGTCTTCGGCGATAGAAATCTAGTTGTTACATAAACATTAACTAACCGCTAGTAGGAGTCGTTGCCTAATTAGTTTTCAGTGAGGAAGTTCAAGTTGTCACATAAACATTAAGCGACAACCTGTTAAAGTTGTCACCCAATTGATTTTCAGCGAGGAAATTAAGGCTAATTACCACATAAACAATAACCGACAACTCAGTCTTCGGCGACAGAAATCTAGTTGTCATAGAAAGATTAAACAATAATTTTCAGAAATTGTAGCATAATTAATCTTTTGTGTGAAAATTAAAGTTGTCACACAAACATTAACCGACAATTGGTACAAATTGTCACCTAATTGACATTTTGCAAGGAATTAAGTGTCGCATAATGTCAAATGGGCAACAACTGTCAATTTGTCGCAAATACCAAGTTTTTGCGACGATTTTTAGGTTGTCACAATGAAATTCCTCACTTTTGCTAATTTCTCTTGTAGTGCCTCTTGATATATCTAAGGTTAAAGCTTTGAAGCTGAGGTGATGTCTTTAAGGATGGCTTTGAGTCACCAAGGTGGATGATTGGTTCCATGGAAGCTATCTACCAATAGTTTTGAATCTCCTTTAACTTCTAGATGAGAATAGCCATGAATTATTGCAGCATGAAGACCAGCCCCAAGGGCAAGAGCTTATGACATTAAAACATCATTGAATTCTTGTTCGTTAGAGGCAGCTTAAATAGGATTTCCTTGATAATCTCCAAGAACAAAAGAAACAAACAACATTGATGGGGCTTTTTGTGTGGATGATGGTTATGTAGTAGTCAGAGATCATGAGGGTAGGGGGATTGTAGCTATGGCTAGACCCTTTTTACATGCACACTCAGCCCTTAGTATGGAGGCAAAAGCGTGTAGAGCTGGTCTTATTCTTCTTCTTGGTACTCACCAAGGTTGGGCAGACCGCAGACATAGATATTGAGAGCTATTCGGCTCTTTTGATTGCTGTACTTAGAAGTGAGGAGGAGAATCTTTTGGTGGTACGTAGAATTTTAGATGATTGTAGAGTACTTTTCTTCTTTTCAATCAGTTAGAATTCAACATACCTACCTGGAAGCAAATGGTGTTGCAAATAAACTTGCACACCTTGCTAGTGTTTTTGCTATTGATGATGTTTGGTTAGATGAGACTCCTGCTATTATTCAGGATGTTCTCTACGAGAATTATTGTCACCGTTTTCTTGTAGCTCGGGGTTCAGGTTTTATGTCCCCCCCTCCCAATGCAAAATTATACTATCAATAAAATAAATGGAATCGGGTGTGGGACTGAGCCTCCCAGGTAGGCTAAGTTCCAAATCACTTTTAAAAAAATTCTAATTTGTAATTCCTTTCCTTATAAGGAAAAAAAAAGTTAAAGAAAAAAATTAAAGAAAGAAAAAGAAATTGTAAGAATAAAATAAAGAAAATATGAGTGGAGGTGATTTGTTTTTCAAGTGGTGCCAGGAAATGGACAGTTGGATGCAAAAGCTTTTGCCCATCATGTTGGAGTTGCCACGCTCCCGCCAAGGACGTGGGAAACACGCTTGGTAAGGGTAACTTAAATTTTCATGGAGAGAACCGGGGGGGGGGGGGGATCAAATGTTTGTGAGCTTTGGGTGTAACTGGGATTCTCTGTTGAGAAGGGTTGTGAGAAAGTACGAGATTAATTTAACAAAGAACATGTTTGTGTATTATTGCTGTGGAAGTAGCCCAACATCTTCCTCTAGAATGCGCCCCTTGCGCTTGAATACAGAAGATCAGTACTTCTCTTCGGTCGTGCTGGCGTGTCCTCATGATGCAGTCGTCGGACGGGATTACCCCACTTACGATGGCGAGAGATATGGCTTTAGGGAGTAGTTTAGTGGAGGAGATCGCGGTGGCTGGAGGTTTCGTGTATATTCTCGGTGGCCAGGCTGCTGGTTCGCCTTGCTGCTCCAAGTTTTTGTGGCGCGCAGGCGCACACATATATAGGGGCTAGTGAAATACATCATAACTGATCAAGTGAATCAATTCTGAATGTGGTTCTATTTATCATCAATTTTGCCTTGCCTCAACTATTTTGAGTTTTGTACATTGTACCTAATAATGAATAATCTGCTTTTTTTAAAAAAAAAAATTTTTAATCCGAATTGCACTCAAGAGTCCCTTTCCAAAACAGGGCGGGAATTCTCTACATTGAAATCGATTCAATTTTGGGGCACGTTTACTTACTTGGAATGGAATTGAATGTAATGGAATGATTATGAAGTAAAAACACCTTGTGTTTACTAACACATAAAGGAATCAGAATGATTCCGGGTAAAAGAATTCATGTGTTTACTAACATATGAAGGAATCGGAATTGGTGTAGGTCCCACCTATTTATCAGGAATAGATTCCTGAATATTCAGGAATTTGATTACGAAGGGGGGAGATGGGCTTAGGAATCAATCATCCGGAATCAATACCAATTCCTTTCTTCTCTCATTCCATTTGTCTCCGATTCATGATTGTTTTCCATTCCAAGTAAGTAAACGTGTCACTTGTGTTTACTAACACATAAAGGAATCAGAATGATTCAGGGTAAAAGAATTCATGTGTTTACTAACATATGAAGGAATCGGAATTGGTGTAGGTCCCACCTATTTATCAGGAATCGATTCCTGAATATTCAGGTATTTGATTACGAAGGGGGGGGGGGGGGAGATGGGTTTAGGAATCAATACCGATTCCTTTCTTCTCTCATTCCATTTGTCTCCGATTCATGATTGTTTTTCATTCCAAGTAAGTAAACGTGTCATTGGTGTAATTAAGAGACTTTAAGTCACTAACTACAATTTATAAACCATTTCAATCGTGACCCCTGGTTTCCTCTCATGCTCATATCTCTGAGACCCACATCCCTCACCAGCCTTCCACACCTTTCTGCTGCTTCACCTCTCAAATGGGTCTCCACAGCCACCACCCAAAACCCAGACGACCATCTACGTCTCTTCTTCAAATCCAGACCGAACCATACCCACTTCGACTACGAGCCTCTTTTAAAATCTTGCGCAACCCTTTCGGCCCTCTTCCTAGGCCAGCAACTCCATTCCCTTGTTCTCAAGTCCGGTCTCGACTCCATTCCCTTGTTCTCAAGCATTTTACATTCTCCCACTTGAACGTCATTAGTGCAAGTCTTAGTCTTCTGCAAGTCTCTAACTCTGAATTACTCTCAATGGGGCGAGTGACTGTAGAACTCGTTTTTAGAGAGTGCAGGGACCTCAACTTATATAGAGGTTGATATTAGGATTCTTCCCATAAAAGTAATCCTAATACTAAAGAAATTACTCCTCTATATTATGTATCAATATACATTACTCGATATTCAAGTATATTAAGTTTCCCTAATCAATATAGATGCAGACACAATATCCATATTGTAACAGGATTAGAATCTTTAAGCAATCTCAGTCACTTCATTCTTAAGTCATCAACTTGTTATTGTAATTACTTATATAAATAGGGATGATCCACAAAATAATTCTTACATTCTCCCACTTGGGCCATCCTTAATTATTCAATAACAAGATTAACAAAAAAATCAATGAAGCAACTACTAAAGTGTGCACATGAAATTGCATAGACTTTGCAACTTAATACAAGCTTAGTCAAGTTACAACGACTAGTATAAAGCTAAGGAAAGAACATGCTTATAAAAGCAAGTCACCCCAAAACTACTAAACCAGTTTTGCAACTCACAGAAGCTCAATTGATACAACAAAAATCATACGTATGCTTAAGTATCTGCCATAACTGAAGTGCATCTATATATGGTCCACAACCAAAGGATTTTGATTATCAAAATCTCAAACACAACTGAAAATTAGAATGGATTACATCTTAAATTGTTTGCTACTACAGCTGAACTGAAGCATTGATCAACTTGATCCATCCACCAAAACAAAGTTATAATGCTCCCACTAATCTTACACAAAAATAGGAACCTAAGAAGCATTAAAATTGTTGACTAAATTTATTTGCTCAAAAGTAAATGTTTTCTGTTAAATCTTATGAAAAAACTTTAGTCTCAAGAACTACAGAAACAACAAGGCAAAAATGCATTCACAAAGCTGAGCAAAAGCAATCAACTAATAACAATTAATGCAATATAATAAACTGAAAATTGCATTAAACGTACCCCCAAAATAGAGTTTTCGTTAAACATGCCAAGCATCACATATGAGCAGAAGACATGACACAACTGAATACTGAATCACAAGACCAAATTAAATAAAACATGGTATATGAGAGCCAATCATCACCTATACGGCAGAAGAAGAGACTCAAGTATCTGAATATGTTTTATTTAACCTGTAATGTGCTATCCTTGTGTCTTGAGACTATGTAAAGAAAAGACCTTCTATGGAAGCTACAGTCATAGCCCTAAAACACAAGATACAAGTTTTGGTTTGTTCAAACTTGATGGCTAAGCAAGAATGCTAAAGAAGAGGTGCTATGGCACCATATTCCTTAATATTCTCAATAAGTCACAAACCAAAATAGTTGACATCTTAAGGCTTTTCAATCAATTCATTGAAAGCATCAACTAGTTGCTTATATCCGTAAACAACAAGTATTGGGAGAACTCAAGTCGTTGTTTTACAAGCAACAAATTATTATTGATATTAGAGCAGATAAATATTCAATGATCACAAATCCATTTAACATTTAACATAGTTATAGCATGTTAAGTCAATGAATATTATATATCTAACTGATTAGGACAACAAAATTTATATAGGAAGTAAATCCTATGTGAAGCCCACTACACTCTAAGCATAAGTTCAATAATAGAACTGAAAACTCATAAAACATTATGAACTAACCTGAAAGGTTGGCAGTCGAGATTTCTTCCTTAATTAAGTCTTCATCGCTTAGACTTACAACCAGTAACTTTCTTCCCCTGTTTAAGACCAAAAGAAAGAGGACAAAATCTCTTTCCCCTCTTTAGAAACCCAAAGAAAACAGGATAACATGTCTTCTCCTTTTTATAAACTTCTCACTTATAGCATCATCAAAGTCCTTACTTTTGGACTTAACAACTTTCAATATATGATCATGCTCTCAAATATATATAAACACATGTCGTTTCAAGTACAAATTCTTTCACAAGTACTATGCCGAGTACATGCGCGCAGAAGTATATTGCAGACATACTTCCAACTAATTTAATTAATTAAATTTTTTTTTGGAAATAAAATAATTTTTGTCATATAGATTTTCAGCATTTTAATTCAAAAGGCAAAAAATTAGAACCCAAAAGATATATACACACACGTGCATGTATATATAATTGCTCTCCTGCTTCAATTAGATATATAGGCCTTAATCATAATTCAATCAACTAATTAATCAAAAACAATAAAAAAAAATATTCTTGATCACATGAGTCATATAGCCAGAATACTGGTAATCTCTTAATCACCTACAAAACAATGGATCTGTACAAGCAATATGAGTTTTAATAATCAGACCCAAACATTATATTTTCATGTATCCAAAATATATTCATATAGATCACGGAATCAAAAAATGCAACTGTAGAGGGTAATTGATTACCGAAACTTTAGAATCGAGCTATTTGAAAACATAATTTTGTAAGCCTTGATTTTTACTGCATGCATGTAAACTTCAGCAAGCAAAGATAATATTATTTATCCCCTTTTGAGAACTAAAATAAAGGGGACAAACTCCTTTTCCCTTTTGAATAGCGATAGTAAAGAGCACATACTTTCTTTGCCCCTTTTCTTAGCTGAAGAGAAGGGGACAAAATTCTTCCCTTTTTTAAGAACTAAAGAAAAGAGGAGAATTCTCTCATGTATAAATGTTACATACATATAGCCATGATGCTCACTTTCACAATTTTAATAACATGAAATCAATCGCAACATTTTTCATGTTAGACTTGACATAAAATTAAAAGTATATACATACCTCTTTTTCAAATCAGATTTGCGTGGTCATTATAGTCCACGTACATGACCATGAACTCCTTTGGTGACTATCGAAGCACATCGTGAATAATTATGCACGAATTCATGAATCTCAGTATTGGTCCAAAGTCCAAGTGAATATGTATATGTCACGATACCAATTAATTTGAGTACTAACAATGACATAAAAATTCTAGCAACTCCACGTCTCGTAATCATGGACCAAGATTGATAATTATGCAGAAAAGTAAAAAACTATGCATGTCCATAATTATTCTGTATCTTTATTCAAAACTAAACAAATAGCATGGACATTAATCTCATACAAATCTTCTTCTAGCAGCATATATCTTTAGTATTGCTAGGAATAATTTCATCTAGTACCGTAATGCATGCCAAATCCAAAACCCAAATTTGCGTCATGCGTTTTCAAAAAAACAATTTAAATGAAAACAAAATAAAATTTCTTCTTTTAAATTACAAAATTATCAACTAAGAAGAAGCCAAATCAGTGTTGATACGGAAGTGCCATAAATTTTTACATATATCAATAAACTATGGTCATCTAATATTGCCAAAAGAGATACATTGCCATGAAGAATAAGCAACAATGCAAAAAGATGCAAAACGTCAGTTTCAAAACAGCCGAACCAAAAACATGCAATTTGTGAAGCTATCAAATATATAGCTGAAGTGCAAAATTTGACGTATTGATTCAACCCGAAGTGTTCTCACCCACAACGTAAATTAAGAGAACTAAGTTAGAATATATAGTAGATGAATCAATAATAATGAATTCATGTATTGATATTTGTTATATGTATACATTAGCGGAAGCGAAAGATAGAAAACATATAAATCATGTATTGACAGATATCATATCTAAAATATCAAGTTTAACAATCATCGTGGTGATAAAAGTAATCTAAAAGAAGATGATATGACATGATGGTTGATACGTATCTCATCCTACGTATTAATTGATGGCTTGAAGTTATAGAAGATAATTCATGTGTTTATAAACTGAAGAGCATAGAGCCAAACAAACAACAAATTAGTTATCTCCCCCCCTTAAGAAAAGATCAGTAGAATACCTCAAGTCCGATCTTGCTGAGAATGAATTTTAGCGGAAGCCAAAAACATACATACATACAAGCATCATATCGAAATAATTTGATCCTAATTCGCAAACCAATTTGATCAATAGGTCCCAAGGATCAAAAAACCTAATCACGAACCCTAAAAACTCATACAAGTGAACGAGAATTAACCGTTGTGTGAGCAACGGTTAAATTTGAGTTTCATAGCTTTAGTGAAACGAATAGGTATACGCCTTAGGCTCCGAGTGTTTGCAAATCGGATCAGAAACTAAAGGCAAGCTTAGGCCTGCTATTCCATATTTTTTTTTCTTTCTTCTTTTGTTTAGGTTATGACAACATTTTCAATTTGTATAAAAATTCTAGCATGCATAATTTCCAAAGTGGTTTACAAACTTGTGAAAGTGGCTCTGATACCACATGTGATCTAGTTCTGAATGATCTTCTATGTTACACAATCACAAGTATATAAACACAAGAACTAAAGGCATGCTAAACATACTATATGTTAACAAAAGAACAAGGCACATACCTGAAGTGGAGAATAATTAAGTTGAACGTCATTAGTGCAAGTCTTAGTCTTCTGCAAGTCTCTAACTCTGAATTACTCTCAATGGGGCGAGTGACTGTAGAACTCGTTTTTAGAGAGTGAAGGGACCTCGACTTATATAGAGGTTGATATTAGGATTCTTCCCATAAAAGTAATCCTAATACTAAAGAAATTACTCCTCTATATTATGTATCAATATACATTACTCGATATTCAAGTATATTAAGTTTCCCTAATCAATATAGATGCAGACACAATATCCATATTGTAACAGGATTAGAATCTCTAAGCAATCTCAGTTACTTCATTCTTAAGTCATCAACTTGTTGTTGTAATTACTTATATAAATAAGGATGAGTCCACAAAATAATTCTTACAACACTTTCATGAACAACAGTTTGATCAGCATGTATGCCAAATGCTGCTCCATTTCCGGAGCCGAATCGTTGTTCGGCTCTTGTTCTGAGCCGGACCCGGTTTCCTGTAATATCATGGTTGCTGGGTATGTCAAATCTGGGTATGGTTTCTAAGAATCCTGCTAGGAGATATGCTTAAGCTGGCAAGAAAAACCAACTTCGGTGGATGGAAGGAACTGAATTTTTCATCCTGTCAGATTACCTCCGAAGTCTAAGACAAGATATATTCCAAGGTAGGTGATCGATTTAGCAACTCTTCTGCACATCAGGGAAGGTTGCTTAACTTTGGTCCAGAGATCATTTGTGGGAATGGGTCCACAGATGCAGATATGCACACTCAATGTGGTATCCAGGTTCTCCGCAAAAGTTATGTACTAATCACTTTAGGGTAGTGTAGAAGCAAGCACATATGGTGGTGAACTCATGATTTCAACTGAATTCTTCATGTAATGCGTGACTAATTTTTTCTTCAATAGTGAATTATGCACACAGTAATCTCCAAACTTTTTGTATCTCATTTTCCTTTATTTTTTTGCTTTATTTTACAGGAAGCTGACCAGGGACAAGAGAGATGGAAAGAGTTAAATAAACTGATGTTGTCAGTGAGCCTCTAAATGTTGGCAGGCATATGAATATCCCTAAGTGGGCACGGGGGAGTACTGCAAAGTTATTTTGGCTGATAGCTATTTCAAGAACTAATCCATGAGTTTGTAGGGTAAGTTTGATAATTAATCACACTGCTCATGGTTTTTCTATTCCATAAACTTATTCTACTGTATGGTATATGCTTGTCCACATATTTCTTTTAGATTAGCAAGTAAACATATTTTGCATGATTTTTAAAGTTCTTGGGTTTCGATAGCTAATTTCAGATGATATAAACATGATTAAATAGTATGTAATTGTTTGTATGTTCCCTTATTGCTTGCTGTGATACAGTAGTCTAAGTATTTTGGTTTTAGTGCTAATTCTTTCTAGGGTTTTGTTACTGCTATTCAATGTTCTGTAGCTGATTTTATATTGATGGAGTTGAATTTACATTGAGACAACCGTTCTGATAGAATGTACAGGCTGGTTGCTAGGTAAACTGTACAACATAAAAAGGTACAATCAAAATAAGTCACCATATTTTGTTCACTCACATGAGTATATTCCAAATCATGGTTATGTGATGAAACCCAAGAACAAATTTCATAATAAGTGGCAATATCTTCTTTTCAGTTCTCTAGGCTTGTTTCCGACTTATAGGTTTAGGATGAAAATCTGTTTTACAAGTGGAAACACATGCACTGAATACTATTTAATGTTCCTGTGAATGTTCGGCAATTGAATGCAGAAACAATTCAATGTCGGAAACATTAACAAGTAAACTGGTCTTTAATTCAATGTTTGCACTGATCAGTGCGTGAAAGGTAGCTTGGAGAAACTCTGGGTATTATAATTTCCTGTGAGTTGCCTTCCTGAAATTGTATTTATGCCAGTAGCCATCTCATTCATTTGTAGTGGCTTTTGACACACTTGTGATCTTTGGAACAATGACAAAAGTTTACCGGCGAAAGAAAAAGGTCCGTGCCAGGAACACAGTGCTTGGCTGTAACTTACATGCTCCGAAATTTGAATGATTACAGTATTATAGTAGCATTTCATGGATTCTAGTTCAATTCGTCTTCAATTATTTGCCTCATTTCATCTTTTGTTACTTAATATTAGTAGAGATACCAATTATTTCAATTCATTTCCAATAATTTGTCTTATTTCATCTTTTTCTTAATGCTTATACAGATACCTACTCCCTTGTGTGGTTGCTTCCCTAATTCCAATTGTTGGTGGGGGTGGGACTGGCATCGGTCTCATATATATCATTAATGCTCACAGAAAAAATAGACAAGAAACCACAGCATATAGAATTGATCGATGAATGAAGGTAAGATTTGATATATTATTGTATTGCTTTGTATGTGAATACAGATTCTGGAGGGCTATGGCTTTTTTTCTTCTGCACTGGAGTGCTCCTACTTGAACTCCATCATCACATCCCCAAAATTTTTCTTCACATGTAATTCTCATAAGCATTAACTGTATTCAAATTCTCTCTTACCTCATTCCATAGTAAATTGCATTGGTAGTTTGATGTGACGTCACTTGCAAGGTCTTGCATGCCAATTCAACAATTTTGGTATCATAATGCAAAGAGCTGATAGTATTTCAATTACTTAAACAACGATGCGGCTACTTTTTATTTATTTTTTTTTATATTGTAAACTGATGTTTCTGCACATTGTGAAAGTGCATGACATGAATGACTTTAAAATATAGTCAATGCGCCTATTGCAGCCTGACGCAGTCGGATTGGTAACTAGGTTTACCAGCAATAAACCTAAAATAAAGATTCTGGAGTCCACCAGAGATAAAAGAGAAAACTCTCAATTTTGATTGATAATATGATAAAAGATAGTTCTGCAGCCGTTTAAGGTTGCTTATATATGGGAAAAGAAACCCTAGGGCGACTAACAATGAAACCCTAAAGCCCACGGATTAAAACAAAACAAATCCAAAATAAACTAGAAAACCTAAAATAAAAAGAATGTAAACTAGCCTAAAAAATATGAAATCACGAATCGGATAATTAAGACGATACATTTTGGCCTAAATCTGATAGGGCTCACTAAGGTGAGTCTTGAAGATCTCGTCGTTCCCATTCTGAAAAGCTATCATGCGTCTCAAACGGACATTCTGGCCAAAAGTTAGTCAAATCTGATTCAAAATCAAAACCTGACTTTTTGTACGAGTAACTCGAAAGGTCCAAAACCAAATCTTCTTGAATATTCCAGCGGCTAATAATCTCATTACGGCGTCAGGTGGTATCAAAGCGGGTTTCGCCCGCTTCTTAGCAGACGACGATCCAAGGGAGAAGTTCACTACCACCAACCTCAACGACGCTGGTCGTAGAGTATCTATCCAAGAAAGTTTCGTTGAAGAGGAACATACCAAGGGATTTGCCCTAGGACAACCTCATCAATCAAAAAAAAAAAAAAAAAAAAAAAAAGAAGAAAGAAGAAACATGGAACATTGGATATTCACAACGCCGGATTACGACGACTTCCGAACTACATGTGTCATCAAAAACAAGGTATGCTCTGTAATAATTGACAGTAGTCTACGAGAGAATTTTGTAGCAAACAAAATTGTGGATTATTTTCAATTGCCGACAGTGAAGCTGAGTGATCCATACTGGATTCCATTTGGAGAGGATGAATATGCACAAGTAATAGAGGTTTGTAAAGTTCCTGTCTCTATGGGAAAATTTTATAAAGAAGAGATTACTTGTCATGTGATTGACATGGATGACACTAATGTGCTTTTTGGAAGGCCATGGCATGAAAGCGTCAAAGGTGGTTATTGCAAAGATGGCACATATTTATTTAGGTGGGAGTCACACAAAATTAAAATCAAAACCTGACTTTTTGTACGAGTAACTCGAAAGGTCCAAAACCAAATCTTCTTGAATATTCCAGCGGCTAATAATCTCATTACGCGTGAGTTACCTATTTTCCAATCACTCTTCTTGATTCTACGCCGTTTCTTTGCTTTTATGGTTTTCTGGCTAAACTGGGCACATTCTCGTCCTACATCATTCTCCTCCACTATGAAAGAACTCGCCCTCGAGTTCATCTTGAATAAAGGACAAGAATATGTAGACAAAAGACCTGGGAAAAAATTAGACAGTTGAACCTGTGGATTATTGGCCTGATCCTCTGCAAATTTTGATGGCACAATCATGGACCCAACGCCAAAAATGAGTCTATCATATGCATTTTGGCTCTCATACGCAACCTTCGTAGATTCGTCTCGACTCTCAAGGTTGCATTCTTGAATGATATCTGGTTCTGAGTGATTTATTTCAGGCTCCAAGACTTCCTCATTATTAATAACCATGTCTACATGAACAATTTCGTCTTTAACCTCTTCTTGGTTATCATGGATGATTTCTTGTGGAACTCCTTCCATTAGAAACTCTTCTGACTTTTCTTCAGATAAACTATTAATCTCAACAGGCAAAGAAAGTTTGAACTCTAACTTCTTCTCGAAAACCTTAGGAGAATAATTCTTGATTGAAAAATCTCTTGGCAAAAATTTTTCGCTAAGAAGACCTTTCATCTTGCGCCATGTCCGAACACGCTCTTTGCCTTGCCTCTGACGAGAGCTTTGCAACTGATCCCACCAATAAGCAGCATCTTTCTTTAGCTTCTGAGAAACCATCTTAGCCTGCTTGTGTGTTGGAACCTCCATGGTCCCAAAGAATCTATCCACTTCAACCTGCCAATCCAGAAAATCCTCCGCGCTCATGTGACCAGAAAAGTAAGGAATATCAGCCTTGGTTATGAGAACCTCGGAATCATAATTAATATCACATCCACCACCACGTGGAGCTCTAGCCTGCTGGCCTCCTTCCCCGCCTCTATTCCGATTGTTGTTGTTGTTGTTATTGTTCCTCTCTCCCAACAATCCACAAATTTCTCCAATCTGATTGTTCGTGGAGTTGATGGCAGCGGTAAACGCTGCTGTAAGAGCTTCAATATCTGCTTTTGTAACTTCACCCATTGCTACGCTACCAAGGTAAATAAAAGAGACAGGGAAGACCTGCTCTGATACCACCTGACGCAGTCGGATTGGTAACTAGGTTTACCAGCAATAAACCTAAAATAAAGATTCTGGAGTCCACCAGAGATAAAAGAGAAAACTCTCAATTTTGATTGATAATATGATAAAAGATAGTTCTGCAGCCGTTTAAGGTTGCTTATATATGGGAAAAGAAACCCTAGGGCGACTAACAATGAAACCCTAAAGCCCACGGATTAAAACATAACAAATCCAAAATAAACTAGAAAACCTAAAATAAAAAGAATGTAAACTAGCCTAAAAAATATGAAATCACGAATCGGATAATTAAGACGATACATTTTGGCCTAAATCTGATAGGGCTCACTAAGGTGAGTCTTGAAGATCTCGTCGTTCCCATTCTGAAAAGCTATCATGCGTCTCAAACGGACATTCTGGCCAAAAGTTAGTCAAATCTGATTCAAAATCAAAACCTGACTTTTTGTACGAGTAACTCGAAAGGTCCAAAACCAAATCTTCTTGAATATTCCAGCGGCTAATAATCTCATTACGCGTGAGTTACCTATTTTCCAATCACTCTTCTTGATTCTACGCCGTTTCTTTGCTTTTATGGTTTTCTGGCTAAACTGGGCACATTCTCGTCCTACATCACAGCCTATTCTAATTTGTTCCAGTTCTTTGGCGCAGTTGATTCTGGGAAGAACAAGAGAGCCTGGGAGCAGTTATTAGAATTGAGATGGGTGCTTTTGCAACACCAGTTATAAGGTCTTTTTCCTTTGACAACAGAGTTTGATCGCTAAAGCAGGTATTCGATTAGCCCTTGAAGTTGGAATTCTACCCCTTGAAGTAGAGCCTGATAGTATGAAGGCTGGTAGATTGGTAACCTCTAATGACTTGTGTTGGGAGAAGATAGGGGTAATTGTGGACGATATTAAATGCTGTTGAACTGTGGTGCACCCAAGGTCTGCTTCCAACCGAGGGAATGCAGCAAAGTATTTCAAGGAATGTATTGATTTCTTTTGTATTGAAATTGGGTGGAAAGTATTTCAACAAAGTTTGAGTTGCTTTAAATTCTACCGTTAGATGTAGATCTAAGAGTGGTTGAGCATAATTTCTTTGCTCATTTACTGATTAGGGCAACACCACTGCTGAGTAGGGGAACACCACTTCTTTACTGCTTTAGGGTTTATGGTCTTCCTCAAGATCTATTGAGCAAATGCATGTTAGATCACAGGAGCGAGCAGAGAAGAGAAGGGCGCTAGCTGTATGGGGACTTTGGGGAGAATTTGGAGTGATTATATACAAAGGCCCTCAAGTTCTAGAGCTTCCTAGAGGAACAAGGTGGCTAGCCTTACTCCTTGCTAAAATCCCCATTTACTCCTTGCTAAATTTCATGAAATACTGTACTTCAACGATAAAAATTTAAATATTAGTTAAATTTGTTATAACCTTTAGCTTCAGATTGTCTATCAGTTGTAACAACTATCAAGTTCCCTTACCTTTTGCAATGGCATTGCCTGATTCTTCAGAAGATATCTGATCGCTTGTATTGTATGGTCAGGACCTCTAGCTTCTCAATTATTGTGCTTGTATTTGTATGAGAAGGGATTTCAAGATATGAAACTAGTGCTGAATCTTTTAAAAGTAAAGCCTCTGTTGGGGAGGCCAGTCCTTGTTTTCTTTTCTACTATCTCTGTTACTTTGTTATAGCTTTCCTCTAGATATTTGTTTATTAGTCCTCTTGAATTGTTGGTTTACTGTCGAATTAATGTCTTAGTAGCTCACATTAGTTGAATCATTGGTTCTACTAAGCAGGCCACAACTTTATCTGGATTGTATCACGGATAAGATTTCTCTTTTATATGTTCAAGTAATAATTGCTAGGATGCTATTTACACTCTCAAAATGTTTATCCACACCAACCAACAAAATTTTTTAGTCAGTGACTTGATATAACATCCTTCACCAAAATAGTCTTAAATCATAGTAGTGCGGTGATCGATGAATCATTTTAATCATTCAAATATATATTGTTCTTATGGAATCACAAATTGAAAGCTATGTGAAATTATTTCCCAGAGTCAAAATGAATGGACCACGTCACCACGAGTGACAATGACGAAAACAAAGCAGATGTGAATTCCGCTGATTGAGGAGACTCATCAAGACTTTATGGAATGGTTCTTGAACCATGTCGAGTGAGTGAATGGTACCATCATTGAAGAACTGTTTTATTGTCAAATTGTCATTTGGAAGATGATGGTAGTTTGGAGTGTGGATTTACCAACTGCTCTTGCATGCTAAAGTACCACATTTATTCATCTACATTTTTGCTATTGATAGAGCTATAGCTTCAATAAAAATATGCATTAATTTATTATAATCAGTAACTCAAAACCTGCACTGCTCTATCAATTCAGTAATCCAATGATATTTAGAAGGTTCCTGCCTTCCTTCCCAAGCTACTAGGGGCGGCTCTTTAGACTACTTTTAATTCTTAATTAAGGACACCAGAAATTTTGGATATATCTATATTTTAAATATGAACCTGCTCAGGAAATCCCCTTCAAGCTACTATCGATCAACATGTGCCATTCAATTTCTTGATGATACTCATGCTAGGTGCTTGACTAGTCTCCTAGCTTGTTAAGTAGTGATAAATTTCTTGTCTATAAGAATGTGGGTCTGTGGGAAAAATTTTGAAAATAATTTTCTTGTCTATAAGGATTTTTTTATTTTTTATTTTTAAAGGAGTTTGGAACCCAGCCAAGCTGAGAGACTCATCTTCATGCGTGACTGTACTAGAAATAGAATTATGCATCGAAGGGGGGCATAAAACTTTGACCTCGAGCCTCAGTACACATGAATTCTCAAAGAGTACATCCTGAATAATAGCAGGAGACTTATCTAACCATACATTATTTAATTGATTAAAACTAACAAGATGAGGCAAGTCTATAAGGATATTTCTTGTCTAGAAGGATATCATCTTGTTAAGGTGGAGATATCTAGTCGAGGCAAAAATATCTGGTTGAGGTGGAAGTATCCGGTAAAGGCAGGAATATCTATTCGAGGAGGAAATAATTTGTAGAGGAGGAAGATCTCGAGAGAAGGGAACCCTTCAAAGAGGATTCGAGTGAGGAAAGGTTTGCTCGAGGAAAAATCTGAGTGAAGTTCAACCCCTTTGAGATACAATCCATTTGAGGCATAATCCTTTTGAAGAAGAATCCTCCCAAGGTGGATGGAAGGAGGCAGAATGGGTCAGCAGGTTATTAGATCATTCGAGTCCAATTGACCACGTTACTTGGTAAGCAATTTTGGTACACAATTTTGAGATTTATAGATTTATTCTATTTCTATTTTTTTTTTTCAGTACCATTTTTTATTGCAAATACTCAAATAAACGGAAAAGATTAATGGAGGTGGATGCTGATGTGTCACGGAAAGATCCAGAGTGAGAGAGACTCTTGCTTCTAAAGACCACGGAAAGATGCCTGTACTCTCTGTCCTTACTCCCGTTGCCGGAGGAGTAGTGAGCAAGGTGGCTTTACTTGCTACTGATCAGTTGAGACTCGATATCATCTGGGGGTTTCGCAAAGAGATAAAAAAGCTCAAAGAAACCTCAACTCTGATTGGAAATATAATCCATGATGCCGCTGATGATGAAGCTGAAGATCGGAAACCGCTGGCAAGGGCCGAGTGGATGAAGAGGCTTATAAGCGTAGCTTATAATGCAGAAGATATTCTGGATGAAGTACAATATGAAGTTCATCGCATCATTATAAAGGAGACAAGCCTCGATAAGAAGGTACTCGGCTTCTTCTGTAACAATCCTGCTGTATTTCGTCTCAAGATGGCACGCAAGATTTACAACATCAACACATCCTTGGAGGTGGCGTGGGACTGGTCAGATCAAATGGAGGGGCAGGACAGGGAAACAACTTCATTCTTTGAGAAAAATGAATTCACCTTCAAAGATGCAATCACTGTTGGAAGGGATCAGGTTGTGTCAGATATAATTGCAACCTTGACCAACTCCAACAATCTAGAAAATATTCTTTCAGTGATGGCCATTGTGGGATTGGGAGGCCTAGGTAAAACAACTTTGGCTCGCTTAATTACCAAGCAACTGAAAGAAGGTGAAATGGAAAAGCACTTTGATACAACGCTCTGGGTGTACGTATCTAATACTTTTCATGTCAATTCAATTTTACATCGAATGGTGCAATCATGTGGCGTGACAGGAATTGACCCTTCAAATCAGCAAGCATTGATGGAAAGCCTCCAGCGGAAGTTGGAACAGAAAAGGTATTTTCTTGTACTTGATGACGTCTGGAATGAGGATGCTAATAAGTGGAATGATTTGAAGAGTTGTTTATTGCAACTAAATTCTGCCAGAGGAAGCTCTGTGATTGTCACCGCTCGTAGATCCAATGTTGCATCAATCATGGAAACACTTCCTAGGTGGAATTTAGAAACTTTATCGGATGATGAATGTTGGTCCATATTGAAGGATAGAGCATTTGTAGATCCTAATGCTCCCATAGCTTCAGAACTAGAGCAAATTGGAAGGGACATTGCCAAAAAGTGTGCTGGTCTTCCACTGGCAGCCAAGGTACGGTATCTTCGATCACCTAGCTCATTGATTATTCAATGTGTAGAAGAACTATTTGATATATAGAGATTAAGTTATGCTAAAATTTGAAACTTAAATAACTATAGGTTTTGGGAAGCTTGATGCGTTCTAAGAACAGTATGAAGGAATGGTTGTCAATTCTAGAAAGTCAAATATGGCAGTTATCATCCGACAATGAGGATAACAGGATCAAGTCGGTTTTGAAGTTGAGTTTTGACAATTTGAAATCACCACTGAAGCAATGTTTTGCATATTGCTCCATCTTCGAGAGAGGTTCCTCAATTGAAAGTGATAGCTTGATCCAACTATGGATGGCTCAAGGTTTTCTCCATCCTTCTTATGGTCACCTAACCAAGCAAGAGATTGAAATGGAGGATATAGGCAATAAGTATTTTGAGACTCTACTAGAGAACTCCTTGTTTCAAGATGCTACAGAGTATGAGGATGACTGTGGTGTTATCATCACCCGATGCAAGATGCATGATCTTGTGCATGATCTTGCAAACGAAGTATCGAAGTGTGATAGCTTGACGCCAGACTTCACTCATGAGAAGGATGATCGTGATATAATTATTCGACGTGTTGCACGGATTCCTACCGCAAGGCTTGAAGAAATGTCAAGAAGAAGTATTTCAAGACTGCAGTCACTCTTTTTTATTGGCCTTGTCTCTAATACCATTTTCCAAAAGCTTACAACTTTACATGTCTTAAGTTTATCTAGTTATGAGATTAAGAAGTTGCCAAATTTACTTGGCAAGCTAAAGCACTTGAGGTATCTAGATCTTTCCGGTACAAAAATTGAAGCACTTCCAAAATCTATTGGCAAGCTCTATAACCTCCAAACATTGAGATTACCGCCGTATCTCATAGAGTGTCCGAAGGAGGTTCAAAATCTGATCAATTTAAGGCATCTTTATTGTGGTCTTGAGAGAATGAAATTTAAGGCTGGGGTTTTGGAGCGGTTAACTAATCTCCGAAGATTGTCTTCCTTTAATGTGGGTGAGGAGAGAGGTCCTGCAATTAAGGAGTTGGGTGGGTTGAACCAATTGAGAGGCCACTTAATTATTGTTGGACTAGAACATGTAAGGGATGGAGAAGAAGCAAAGAAGGCTCGCTTAGTGCAGAAGAGTCACTTAAGCAAGTTGACATTTGGATGGACATACAAATACGATTGGCTACCTAATGAAAAGCAGACGGATGTACTAGATGGCTTGGATCCTCATGGTAACTTGCAAAGCTTGAACATTGAGAATTCATGGGTGCTAGATTTCCGTCATGGATAACGAGTCTCCAAAATTTGAAGCAGATTCGATTAGTCAACTGCAACAATTGTGAAGAAGTCCCAACACTCAGCCATCTACCTAATCTAAGATCTCTTGAGATTGACTGGATGGTAAAGCTGAAACGTGTGGGAGCTGAGTTTTATTGTTTTAGTGATACTAGCACGACTTTATTTCCAGCTCTAGTCGCAGTAGTTCAATCACCTTTCTCATGCCATGTACGGGTTATCTGATATGTTCCATTGAAGATGAGGTGACCATGATACCAGAGAAATATACTTTAATCATTTCAAACGAATCATCTTATAACTGCTCTCACATGGATGATATAGATACTATTAGAAATCAGTTTAGTATGTCATCATCGTAGAATTTAACATTTTTTCTATGTGTTGGTTTGGATGCCATGTTCCTTTCTTTAAGGAAGACTTGCAAATTCATATCACTACACTTTGATTAACAGTTAATTCCTCGATTACATTTGCAATTATCATTCCTTGCTGATTTAATATTAAGTAACTTTTGTTTCTACAAATTTACAAGGTCTGGATTTCTTTTGACTGCAGCCAGAGTTATCTTAAACCAGTGACGCAATGACTTGCTAAAGAAGTTTCCCCATCATTGTTTTCTTCATTCGTTTATGAAACTTAATGAAATTGGCATTTATTGATGCAAGCCTACTAGGATGATATGTTATTACTTTCCTTAAATTTGTATTCATAAGTTCTATTGTCATTGAAACCTTTTATACTTTATTTCTGTCAGGTATAGCATCAGCTATATGAATGAGAAGCATTCCACTTAAGTGGAAGTTATGCAATCAATATATGCACTGAGGACAGCCGACATGAGTGGCTGACATCTTATATTCCAAAGGTACCGTGTGATTTGCTGTTTGTTCTTGTTCCCTCTATCACTTTTATCTAGTTATTTAACTTATCAGTTATCCTCATGTTATGCGTCCTATTATTATTATTTTTTCCATCATAAGTACTGGTTTTTGTGATGGAGAAGTTCATTCTCTAGTATAACCAAAAAGACATTGATAAGGATGAACATCTTGTTTTTATTTTGGGTTGAGGGAGAGATGTTCAATGGCAAGTATTGTTCGTAAAGTATCTGCCAGATAACTTCAGACCCTCATTGACTTGCGGTTGTCAGACAATCGTGATCTCTCCAACAATGATGTGAAAAATTACTTGATGCTGAATCTAGCAGGGACCTCACCAATTACTGCATCTGGAAATTCTTGGTTTTCACCATCTATGTGAAATTCTTGGTTCCCAATTGTCAGATTATTTATTTGTATTCCGATAATCTGGATAAATGCCAAAGTTAACATTCATATCCTAGATGCTCAGATCTTTGTTTAAAATTCACTGTAAACTTTGGAGATCCCTTTCACCTCCACAACTGTAAAGTATCCACAGATTCTTTGCCTCATGACTATTCAGTGTGGCAAGTGGTGATTGCTTTGTTGTGGAAAACCTGTTTGAAGCATTATTAAAAAGAAGTAAACCTATTTATCCTTCTCTCCTTCTTTTCCTCAGCACTGGTGATTCATCTTTTTGAAATCAGGTATGCGTTGAAGCTATGAGAGACCTTCATAAACTAGCACAGATTCATGGGGTTCAAGTTCCAGGGGAAACATATGCCTGGAGTGTTTGAAATTTCAGTTGTGCATGATTACGTCCATTCACGTTCTAAGTTAAACCAGTTCCTAAAATCATTGTAAGCTTTTCAAACCAGCCTCTACCTCTGCTTCCCTCCTGGTGTTCCTCTTTAATTTGATTCACCAGTTTTAAAATGCATTGTACTCTGCTCTATAGGCTATTTACTTGCTACAGTTTTTCCCAGGGCTGGCTTTATAGTTGTTTTGGCATAATTTGAAAATTCTCACCAGGCCGCTCTATCCTGCCCAAATGGAACAACAACTTAACTGGATCTGGTGCCAACTAAGTACAGGTACTTCAGTTCTCCATCTTATGTATGTTTTCGTTTCATTGAATGGCTGAATGCTATGCCTTCTCATGCATGTTCTGTTTTATTCCTTTTATTTTCCCTCATTTGTTGGGTTTTTCTTTTTCTTCTCTTTCTTAGTAGTCAAGTGTTTCATGAACTTTCAAGTATCAAGCACCTTGTATACTAAAACTTAGCAGAATAGAATGAAACACCAGTTATCTTTATTATTTTCAACTATTCTCTGTATCGCCAATCTCTGGAATCATCTGCTTCCAAGTAGCGCTTTGTAGTACAATATTAATTCACCTTGACATAATGATAATTGTTCAAAATTTTCTTATATTCTTCGAGTGTTACTCTCTTGGTTGAAAATTTTCATGGAGAGAAACTGGGGGATCAAATGCTTGTGAGCTTTGGGTGTAAGTGGCGTTCTCTGTTGAGAAGTGGTGTGAGAGAGTACGAGACTGCTTAACAAAGATGTTAAGGGAATAACCTGGTCTCGATTTGAGTGGTGTTGATGTTAATTGAGTTCAGCATAAATAATAGAGAGAATTTCACAAATGGTCACTCAACTATGACTCATTCAATACTTTGGTTATTCAAGTTTTAAATATATTACTTTGGTCATTCAACTATTATACTGTCAATCACTTTAGTCACCCAATGAGTATTTTTTTCTCACTTTAATTACTTTTCGTAATTATTTTAAGGGGAAATGATCACTCACCCAATTTTGGGGTTAATTAACCCCACTTACCCAAACACTCTAAGAGATTGCTCACTTACCCAACAGTTTTCATGTTTAAACCCCACTTACCCAAAACTCTAAGAGTTGGGCCTATTTTTTTTCAAAATTTCTGACCGTTTTTCCCTTTTGTAACTATCAAGCTCTCAAATCGTAACAGATTGAGATTTAGAGAGAGAAGCTCCCCGATTTTAGAGAGAGAGAGAGAGAGAGGATCGGCTTGCAAGGGTCTGGGGTTGTGAGGTCGGAGGCGGCTCGGGCGTGCCATGGTCGTGGCGGCACGGTCGGGCTCTGCTTGGACGATGCTGATCTGGGTTGGTTTCTTGGATCCGATCTGGAGAACACATTGTTTGGCTAGGGTGGTGATCCATAGCGTGGCGGGTGGCGAAAGGATGATGAAGGCGGTCTGGCGAAACAGGCGGGGCGATGCAGTTCGCCGAAGGTGGAGAGAGAGAGAGAGAGTGATAGGAGCATATTTATGCTACGTTATTATTATTTATTCCTATGCTTTTCTTTGTTAGTTTATATTATTTTTGGATAATTTATTTGTTTTTGTGTTTATTAGGTTTTCCGAAGCAAATAAGGAAAAGAAGGTGTAAAGAAGGAAATTGCGTGGAATTTTGATTCACTAAGGATTCTTGATGGAAGAAGACTTTCCCTTGAAGCAAAGAGTTGGAGATATACAAGGAAACAAAGGGGAAGAGTCTCAAGGAGGAATAAAGGCCCTTAGAAGTCAGAATTTGGGGGTTACACACGCACACAAGGAGCAAGGAACGATTGGAGCAAGGAAGGAGAAGAAGTAAATTCGGAGCCCCAGAAACGATCGATCGTTTCCCCTGTTTTCCAGTTTTCGATTTTATTCCTTCTTTCCAAAACTCATGTATTTCTTTTGTGTGTTTTCCAAGATGATGAGTAGCTAATTTTCCTATAGTTAGGGGCTGCTTTCAGCCCTAGACATGGTGTAACTATGATGTTGGCGTTTATTTAATAAGTTCTAAGGATTTCGGATATTCATTGGTTTATTGTTTGTTCATTGATCAATTTTGTATGTTTATTGATGGTGCGCAACATTAGTATGCATGCTAGGTTGTAAGGCTATGAGTGTCTTGTATGATCATCATGTCTACTTGCATTCTAGAGTAGCGAATGAATGACTTGAGTCCCATTCATATAAACCAACGTCTAGGTATACTAGGACAACACCAGTACCGAAATTGCCTAGCCTTATTCATAATCTTTTAGACCTTAATGACTACTAGGTGAGAGCTGTGCGAGAACATCACTCTAGGTTCCATCCTAGAAGCTAAGTTAAGTTGGAAACATCATTCTCTTAACATGCCAAGTAAGAAAGATTGATAGGTTAAGTACAACACATCATTGGCTTAGCTTGAGTAAGGATATTCGAATGAATTGAGCTTGTTAGTAAACACATCATAGGTGTAATCATGGTCTAGTGGTGAGAAGTAGTTCCTAGCTAGTTTTCTCATATTTTATCAAAACCAAAAACCCTAAGTCGTTTTCTATTTTCGTTAGTTTTCTGTCTGTCGTTTTCTTTATTTTATTTAGTATATCAGTTCAACTCCGATTTACCCCAATTTTTGTATGCGTCTTCGTCTGTGTGTCTAGTTAGTGTGTATTTAATTTCATAATTTTTAGTTGAGTCTAGTTATAGTTTTTATTTTCGTTTCTATTCAGTGTCTGTTTCGAGTTTTCGAGTCAGTTTTGCAATTGTTGAGTCACAATCCTCTGCGGGAGACACCCTCTTTCCTATACTACCATCGATAACTACTGAGATTGCAGGGATTTATTTATACACCTATTTTGGGTGTGTCAAATTTGGCGCCGTGTCGCCGGGGATTGTTTTCCTTTAATAATTGCAATTCTTATTTGTTTTTACTAATCTTTCTTTTGTTTCGTGTTTTTAGGTACTTAATCGTTGTGTATGCAAACTCGGGGCTTTGGGAGCAATAACCTTGTTCCTTTGGATCGTGAGATTGAACGCACAGCTAGGTCACATCGGAAACGTGCGTCTCAACGTGTGGGAGAGCAGGACAAGACGGATTCTTTCGTTTTTCCACCAATTCCACCACATTCACTAGTTCCACCATCACCTATTGAGCTACAACAAGCTGTGATCACACCTCTTCCTGTGGGTGTTGTTCATTCAGACTCTGAGGAGTCGTTCAAATCAAGTGAAGTTGAAGAGGAAGAACAGTTGGTTAACATGGCAGGAAATCGTACTTTGAAGCAATTGACCGCACCTACTGCTGTGCAACAACCCTTGTGCATCGCTTATCCTGCTGGGGCACAAGGCTTTGAGCTTAAGTCGGGCATTCTTCATCATCTGCCTAAGTTTCATGGGTTCTCAACCGAGGATCCTAATCTTCATCTCAAGGAATTCCATATGATTATTACAGGGATGAAGCCTGAAGCAGTTCTTGAAGAGCATGCTAAGTTGCGTGCCTTTCCATTCTCTTTGGAAGGGAAGGCAAGGGAGTGGCTGTACAATCAATCTCCAGGGTCTATGAATTCATGGGATCAAGTGCAACAAGCTTTTCTTGAAGAGTATTTTCCAGCTACTAAAGCAGCAAGCATAAGGAAAGACATATGTGCTATACGACAGATGCATGGAGAGTCCTTTGGGGAGTACTATGATAGGTTCAATCGCCTGATTTCTTCATGCCCAAACCATCAAATCAGTGATCATCTTCTCATAATCTATTTCTATGAGGGATTGTGTGGCACAGACCGCATAATGCTTGATGCAGCAAGTGGAGGAGCTTTTGTGGACAAGATACCTGCCAATGCACATGCTTTGTGCAAGAATATAGCCTCCAACACTCGTCAATATGGAGGGAGAGATGTGATGCCGCGGCAAAATGTCAATGAGGTAAGTTCTACTTCTAATTTAGAAGCACAAATAGCTAACCTCACTAATCTTGTGAAACAGGTAGTGCTACCCAAGCAAGTATGCGGAGTATGCTCAATGATGGGACATGCAGCTGATATATGCCCATCATTGAATGATCACGGTGGCTGGGAGCAAGCTAATGCGATTGGAGGGTTTCAAGGGCAGCAACGAGCTAAATATGATCCTTTCTCAAATACCTACAATCCGGGATGGAGGGATCATCCAAATTTCCGTTGGAACAATAATGACAATGTCATGCAGCCTCCAAGCAACAACTTCAATCGATCTCCACCTGGGTTTCAACAAGCAAGGCAACAAGCATCATATCAAGCACCCCCTCAACAACAAAGCCAAGGTATGTCTGTGGAAGATATGATTAAAAATCTGACTATTACTGCTACCAACTTGGTGCAGACGACAGCTGCATATCAACAAAAGACGGATAGAGCTATTGAGAATCTTGAGCGTCAAGTGACACAAATTGCAAACATGGCGGGCCAACAACCTCAAACCGGCAAACTTCCGAGCCAAACGGTTGTGAACCCCAAAGGGGGGTTTGAGAATGCAAGTGCTATCACTCTACGAAGTGGAAAAGAAGTCCTAGAGGCTCCAAGGGAGAACAACAGGGCTAGGAAGGCTGTTGATGCAGAGGAAGAACAAGAAGAAGTCCCGGCCACCAAAAACGATCGATCGCAGGAACCAAACGATCGATCGTTTGGTGTTCCAGAAAGTCACAGAAGCAAAACGATCGATCTCACAGCTGAAACGATCGATCGTTTAGCCCCTACATCAGAAACGATCGATCGCCCAGAGGAAACGATCGATCGTTTGGTCAGGCATCCGAAATCTTCCGGAAATTCCAAGGTAACCCCTGAAGTTCCAGTTTCTACTAATTCTTCTTCTGTGCCTTTTCCTCGTAGGTTTGCTAAGTCAAAGAAGGAGGAGCTCGAGAAAAACATCTTGGACACATTCCGGAAGGTCCAAGTGAACATACCCTTGCTAGACGCGATCAAACAGGTTCCAAAATATGCTAAGTTCTTGAAAGAACTTTGCACCAACAAAAGGAAGCTACAAGGGAATGAAACCGTCGCAGTCAGTGAGAATGTCTCAGCGGTACTTCAAAGGAAGCTTCCACCAAAGTGCAAGGATCCAGGGAGTTTCACCATTTCTTGTAAAATAGGTAACACCAGGTTTGAACGGGCCATGTTAGATCTAGGTGCATCAATCAATGTAATGCCATACTCTGTTTATGCATCCTTAGACTTAGGTGAGCTTAAAGATACAGGTGTTATTATTCAATTGGCTGACCGTTCTAATGCTTATCCGAGAGGAGTTGTGGAAGATGTTTTGGTGCAGGTTAATGATCTTATTTTTCCGGCTGATTTCTATGTGCTTCAAATGGAGGATGCTACAACATCTTTTTCATCTACTCCTCTACTTCTTGGCCGACCTTTCATGAGAACTGCTCGCACCAAAATAGATGTTTATGAAGGAACCCTCACCATGGAATTTGATGGGGAAGTTATGAGCTTCAATGTCTTTGAAGCAATGAGGTATCCATGTGATGTGCATTCATGTTTCTCCATTGACATTCTCGACTCGTTAGCGCAGCAATTCTTTGATGTAATGAAGGAGGATGCATTGGAAGTTGCTATTGCCCATGGATTTGAACATGAATTACCTAAGAACCCAAAAAGGGCCGTGCACTTTGATAATACCATAGAAGAGGCAGCAGCCTCTCTTGAATCATTGCCATATCTATCAGGTAAGCATAATGTCTCTTATATTTCTCTTCCAATTTCTAATGCAACGGTACTTCCTTCTGTGGTTCAGGCACCTACATTGGAACTCAAACAACTGCCCGAACACTTGAAGTATGTGTATCTTGGAGAAAATGAGACATTGCCGGTCATTATAGCTGCAAATCTTACGGCAGTGGAGGAGGACAAACTGATCCGTGTGCTTAGGGAGCATCAAACAGCCATTGGTTGGAGCATAGCAGATATAAAAGGTATAAATCCCGCCACATGCATGCATAGGATCTTATTGGAGAAGGATGCAAAGCCCACTCGAGAAGCACAACGCAGACTAAATCCTCCCATGATGGAAGTAGTGAAAAAGGAGGTCCTTAAGCTCCTAGATGTGGGTATTATATACCCTATTTCAGATAGCAAGTGGGTAAGCCCTGTGCAAGTAGTTCCAAAGCGGTCAGGGGTGACAGTTGTGAAGAACGAAGCCAATGAGTTGATTCCTACACGTGTGCAAACTGGGTGGAGGGTATGTATTGACTACCGCAAGCTTAATGCCACCACACGCAAGGATCATTTTCCCCTTCCCTTCATTGACCAAATGCTTGAAAGGTTAGCCGGTCATTCTCATTATTGTTTTCTTGATGGTTATTCTGGTTATAATCAGATTGCTATAGCACCTGAGGATCAAGAAAAGACGACCTTTACTTGTCCATTTGGGACCTTTGCATATCGTCGTATGCCTTTTGGGCTTTGTAATGCCCCTGCTACATTCCAAAGATGCATGGTAAGTATCTTCTCTGACATGATTGAAAAGATAATTGAAGTTTTCATGGATGACTTCTCAGTTTATGGGGATTCTTTTGATGCATGTTTAGATAATCTTTCCCTAGTTTTAAAACGTTGTCAGGACACTAATCTGGTCTTAAATTGGGAGAAGTGCCATTTTATGGTACAACAAGGGTTAGTCTTGGGCCATATAATTTCTGCAAAGGGAATAGAAGTTGATAAATCTAAGGTTGAACTTGTTAGCTCTTTACCCCTCCCTACTTCTGTTAGGGAGGTCCGCTCTTTTCTTGGACACGCAGGTTTTTATCGCAGGTTTATTCTCGACTTCTCCAAGATTTCTAGACCGTTGTGTCGCTTGCTTCAAAAGGATGTAGCCTTTGAGTTTGATGAAGAGTGCGTGGCTGCATTCAACAAGTTGAAAGAGTTACTTTCCACCGCACCCATCATTCAACCACCGGATTGGAGTCTTCCATTTGAACTCATGTGTGACGCCTCAGATTATGCTGTGGGAGCTGTACTAGGGCAGCGTGTGGGGAAAATCCCCCATGTCATCTATTATGCATCTCGGACACTCAATGATGCCCAATTGAATTACTCCACAACGGAGAAAGAGTTTCTTGCTGTAGTTTTTGCTCTTGAAAAGTTTCGCTCTTATTTAATTGGTACTAAGGTTACTATATTTTCTGATCATGCAGCTCTAAAATACCTACTTACCAAGAAGGAAGCAAAACCGCGCTTGATTAGATGGATGCTCCTGCTCCAAGAATTCGATTTGGACATCAAGGACAAGAAGGGGAGTGAGAATGTAGTTGCAGACCACTTGAGCAGGCTTATTCATAGCTCCAAGGAGGAGGAGGATGCATTACCATTGAGAGATAGCTTTCCAGACGAGCAACTTTTCGTTGTGCAGAAGCAGGCAGATGCAGGAAACAGAGGCAACGATCGATCGTTTCTCTCAAACGATCGATCGTCGATTGTGCAACAACAGAAAACAGAGGAAACGATCGATCGTTTCTCTCAAACGATCGATCGTCTGCAGCCTAACCAGGAAAACATTGATCCTTGGTACGCTGACATCGTGAACTACAAAGCTTCCAAGCTGATTCCGGATGACTTGACTCGAGCACAGAAGGATAAACTCATCAGAACCGCCAAGCAATACGTGTGGGATGACCCCTACTTATGGAAGTATTGTGCTGATCAATTGGTAAGAAGGTGCCCTCATGATTCTGAGTTTCATTCTATTCTCACCTTTTGTCATTCCTATGCCTGTGGTGGACATTTTGGAGTAAAGAGAACAGCTCTTAAGGTCCTTGAGAGTGGATTCTATTGGCCTACCTTGTTCAAGGATTCTTATCTCTTTTGCAAGTCATGCGATCGTTGTCAACGAACAGGTAATTTGGGCTCTAGACATCAAATGCCACAAACTCCTATTCTAAGTGTTGAACTCTTTGACATTTGGGGCATTGATTTCATGGGACCATTCCCTTCTTCGTATGGTAAATTATATATTCTTCTTGCTGTTGATTATGTGTCTAAGTGGGTGGAGGCTAAAGCCACCCAGACTAATGATTCTAAAGTGGTTTCAGATTTTCTTAAGACTAATATCTTTTCAAGATTTGGAACACCAAGGACAATAATCAGTGATGGAGGATCCCATTTTTGCAATAGGACGTTTGAAGCTCTACTCCGGAAATACAACATTACTCATAAGGTGGCAACACCTTATCATCCTCAAACAAGTGGCCAAGCGGAGGTGTCTAATCGTGAAATTAAGCAAATTTTGGAGAAGACCGTTGGCCCTAGTAGGAAGGATTGGAGCTTGAGACTTGATGATGCGTTATGGGCATATAGAACTGCTTACAAGACACCAATTGGAATGTCTCCTTTTCGGTTGGTGTATGGTAAGCCTTGTCATCTACCGGTCGAGCTTGAACATCGTGCATGGTGGGCTGTCAGGCAATTTAATATGAACATCGATGCAGCTGGTGTGCACAGAAAACTTCATTGAACGAGTTAGAGGAAATCCGCAATGATGCGTATGAAAGTTCTCGTGTTTACAAGGAGAAAACTAAGGCGTTCCATGATCGCATGATTTCCAGAAAGGATTTTTCTATTGGACAGAAAGTCCTTCTCTTTAATTCTCGCCTTAAACTTTTTCCTGGTAAGTTACGTTCTAGGTGGTTTGGACCCTTTCGTGTTACTAACGTATATTCTCATGGTGCAGTGGAAATCCAGAACTTCAAGACACATGAGAAATTCAAGGTGAATGGGCATCGACTCAAGCCATACTATGAGACGTTCGAGGAGCATGATGTGGAGGACGTACCCCTCCACGACCCGACTCCTTCTGAGTAATCACCATTGGTACAGTCAGGCTGAGGACATTAAACCAAGCGCTATTTGGGAGGCAACCCAGTGATGGAGGACTTGGGCGCAGCTCTGAGCTTTGCTACATCCAGATTTGCTCTCTTAAATCCATCCTCTTTGTCTTCTTGTTCTATATTTGCTTTGTGTTTTGTGTGTTTTGTGGATGTTTCTTTGTTTCCATGCTTTATTCTCTTCATTGCATGCTTCGTCTTTATCCAACATTGAGGACAATGTTAAGAATAAGTGTGGGGGAAGGAAAACATTGTGTTTCTAGTGTGTTTGTTGTTTTAGAGTCACCTTAGAGTCATTGGGTGTTGAAAATATGTTTAAAATGTCAAATTTCTGATTTTTTTCGTAATACAAGACAAACGATCGATCGCCCCAGGCTAAACGATCGATCGTTTTTAAGCAGAAAAAGGGTCAGAAGCTCAATCTGAAACGATCGATCGTTTCAGTTTTAACGATCGATCATCGACACCAAAAAAAAAAAAAAAAAAAAAAAAAAAAAAAGAGTCTAGTTTTTAGGGTTAATTTTCTTGTGAGTCTTAGGATGTCTTTCAACTGTCTAGGACGAGCTTATATCTTCTGAAATTTTGGCTAATAGAGGATCACAAGATTGAGATTATGTCAAAAGAATTCGTTGGTTAACTGAGATGTATAGAAAGCATATGTATGTGTAGTAGATGTGGTTCATTGTTAACATGGTACAGAAATTGAGCATGCTAGGACAAGTTGTGATTCATACATAACCTTTGTGAGCTTCTGAGCCTTATATGTGCTTTTCTTTCTGAGCGTTTACATGACAAATATCTTGTTTTCTTGGTGATGAACTTGCATGACTTCATTATTTATTCATCTTGATTGACTACTTGCCATAGCTCTTTGATGGACTATAGAGATTACTAGAACTCACTTCTATGTCTGTCGAAACTTTTGTCACTACGCTTGAACCTCGGAAGGGATAAAGGCACTAGGAATCACCACCATAGCCAAATTAACCTGTGTCCCCTTTATGCACACAAGATGTGCAAACCCCTAGTCAACCCCTATGAGCCTACATTTAGCCTTTTCTTTCACCAACCACAAAATTCCTTACCTTTTAACCTAGTATAGTTATATCCTTACCCTATCTTAAGGAATTGGTGGAGCAATTACATTTGAGGTTTACTATGTTCAAGGTATTATTTGCAAGCAAGTGTGGGGGAAAGTTCTATTGTAAATATCGGTCCAAGGAAGAAGAAAACAATGTTGGCTATCGAAAAAAAAAAAGAAAAAAAAAATAATAAATAGCCGAAGAAAAAAAAAGACAAATCAGTAAAGAAACATCTTCCTTGGATTTGATACATGGTTTTGTTGTATTATGGGAGTGAGTAGAATGAAGCAAAGGCCCGGAAAGATGACATTTGGCCTCGAAAAGAAAAATTACGGACTTGCTTCATGTGTTTCGAGTTTGATTGCCTTGAGGAAATTCATTGTAGTTCTTATATCTCTACATCAATATCTGGTGCTCCACCAAATTTCCTTAGGACTTTTGTGATATCCTAATCTTTTCTTTCTTGAACTCTATACCCTTGGCCCCATTACAACCTTTAAGTAAGACCTCTTTGATCCTTGGGGACGGCGCTTGATCTGTGGAGATTTGTGTGTGGGAGTGAGCATATGGTTTGGGTCCATCCGTGCAAGTAGTTGATGTCCTTCATGAAGTCATAATTGAAAAAATTCATACAAGCCTTTCATTTCTATTCTTTATGAGCCACTTGTTTGTCTCATACATTTGAGTGAATGAGCTTTTAAGCATTAACCTTGAAATCTGAGAGAAGAAAGAGTGCATACCCTTGTGAGGATGAATCATGATTTGTTCGAAACATGTTGAGCTCCACTACATCACCATTGTTACATCCGTGTCTTACATGTTTATATGTGGACTATATGTTTTGAGTAACTCGTGAATTGCTAATGATTAATTCTTGGTTAAGTGCTAATCTATGTGCCATGAAAGTAGGGGATTGCTGAGACAAAATGTTGGAAGGCTTAGTAGTATGTTATGGCGTCAGTTTTGAGTCTTTGTTTGTTTCGATTTTGCTAAGGGACTAGCAAACAATAAGTGTGGGGGAATTTGATAGGAGCATATTTATGCTACGTTATTATTATTTATTCCTATGCTTTTCTTTGTTAGTTTATATTATTTTTGGATAATTTATTTGTTTTTGTGTTTATTAGGTTTTCCGAAGCAAATAAGGAAAAGAAGGTGTAAAGAAGGAAATTGCGTGGAATTTTGATTCACTAAGGATTCTTGATGGAAGAAGACTTTCCCTTGAAGCAAAGAGTTGGAGATTTACAAGGAAACAAAGTGGAAGAGTCTCAAGGAGGAATAAAGGCCCTTAGAAGTCAGAATTTGGGGGTTACACACGCACACAAGGAGCAAGGAACGATTGGAGCAAGGAAGGAGAAGAAGTAAATTCGGAGCCCCAGAAACGATCGATCGTTTCACTCTGAAGATCGATCGTTTCCCCTGTTTTCCAGTTTTCGATTTTATTCCTTCTTTCCAAAACTCATGTATTTCTTTTGTTTGTTTTCCAAGATGATGAGTAGCTAATTTTCCTATAGTTAGGGGCTGCTTTCAGCCCTAGACATGGTGTAACTATGATGTTGGCGTTTATTTAATAAGTTCTAAGGATTTCGGATATTCATTGGTTTATTGTTTGTTCATTGATCAATTTTGTATGTTTATTGATGGTGCGCAACATTAGTATGCATGCTAGGTTGTAAGGCTATGAGTGTCTTGTATGATCATCATGTCTACTTGCATTCTAGAGTAGCGAATGAATGACTTGAGTCCCATTCATATAAACCAACGTCTAGGTATACTAGGACAACACCAGTACCGAAATTGCCTAGCCTTATTCATAATCTTTTAGACCTTAATGACTACTAGGTGAGAGCTGTGCGAGAACATCACTCTAGGTTCCATCCTAGAAGCTAAGTTAAGTTGGAAACATCATTCTCTTAACATGCCAAGTAAGAAAGATTGATAGGTTAAGTACAACACATCATTGGCTTAGCTTGAGTAAGGATATTCGAATGAATTGAGCTTGTTAGTAAACACATCATAGGTGTAATCATGGTCTAGTGGTGAGAAGTAGTTCCTAGCTAGTTTTCTCATATTTTATCAAAACCAAAAACCCTAAGTCGTTTTCTATTTTCGTTAGTTTTCTGTCTGTCGTTTTCTTTATTTTATTTAGTATATCAGTTCAACTCCGATTTACCCCAATTTTTGTATGCGTCTTCGTCTGTGTGTCTAGTTAGTGTGTATTTAATTTCATAATTTTTAGTTGAGTCTAGTTATAGTTTTTATTTTCGTTTCTATTCAGTGTCTGTTTCGAGTTTTCGAGTCAGTTTTGCAATTGTTGAGTCACAATCCTCTGCGGGAGACACCCTCTTTCCTATACTACCATCGATAACTACTGAGATTGCAGGGATTTATTTATACACCTATTTTGGGTGTGTCAGAGAGAGAGAGAGAGCTGGGGTGGTGATTCATGGCTCGACGGTGGCGGAATGATGATGAAGCCGGTCTGGCAAAACCGGCGGGGCGATGCAGTCCACCAGAGGTGAAGAGAGAGAGAGAGAGAGAGAGAGAGAGAGAGAGAGAGAGAGAGAAACTGGAGGAGTGTTTTTGTAGTTCTAACTATATTATTGAGGGGCAATAATATGTCTATTGGGGGGCGCAATAATCTGTCTTAATTGTTATAAAGTTTCCATAATTGTTGTTTATTGATCTTTTACTTTTTGTTCAGAGCATTTTGTTACATTTTCTGACATGTTTTGGTAGTTCTGTCTACATTATTGGGGGGCAATAATATGTCTTAATTGTTATGAAGTCTCTATAATTGTGTTCAGTGATCTTTTCCTTTGTGTTTAGAGACAACTTCTAATGTGTTTTGGTAGTTCTGACTATATTATTGGGGGGCAATAATATCTTTATCCTCATGTCGTCCCCAACTTCCAACCTTGGTTCCTCCGTTGTTATTATGCTCTCCATGAAATGTTGCATAAAAGGTCTGCAGTCAGCACTGTGAAGCAGTAAATGAATTCATGTTAACTTAATTGGGGACAATAAACCAACATTATTGGGAGGCAATAATCTGTCTATTGCCCCCCAATAGACCACTCTAAAAATCACCAGTTTCTATCATTGACAGATTATTATACTTTAATAAACTCAAAATAACATAAGACTCCACAGTTAAGAAATTATTGGGGGGCAATAGATATTTCCCCCCAATAGACCACCAAAAAGACACTCAATTTTCAATCAACAACAGATTAGTGTGTTTTAATAAACAACGCAGTGATTATTGCCCCCCAGTAGACATATTATTAGGAGGCAATAATCTTTTTTCTTTATTGGGGGGACAGATGACGCCAGTGCGAGCCCCGACCCCGAACAAAACCCGGACCTGAACTCCATGGCTTGCAGAGGCTGCAATTGCGACGATCCTCTTCTTCTTGCGTCTTCTTCGCGTGGCAGTGGTGCTCGGGATCGGAGATGCAACTGAGGTTGATTGCGACAATAACCGATCCAGCACACTGCCGATCGGAGATTGAGGGCAAAAGGACGACTGAGAAAGATAAAGAAGAGGAAGTAATCGGACTTGGTGGCAGAGGACGTAATCGGAGGGTCTTGGCGAGATTCCTGCAATGAACTGAGAGAGAGTATGAGGGCAATACTGTCAAACACTCTTAGATTGGGTAAATGGGGTTAAAAAACTCTTAGTGGAGTAAGTGGATAATTTTCAGGCTAAAATTGGATAAGTGGTCACGGCCTCTTATTTTAATACATATTTCTCAATTTTTTTCACAATTGAGTGACCAAAGTGATATATTTGAAACTTGAGTGACTGAAGTGTCAAATAAGTGATAGTTGAGTGATCATTTACGGAATTTTCCCTTAATTTTATGTGATCTTATCCGCACTGTGTTTTACCTTTGTATGAAACCTCTGCGTTGCTATTGGCCCGTTCCTTTTCAGAACAAGACTTTTCTTTACAGTCGTTAGCAAAAGAAGAAGCCGAACGTCGCGTCACTAACCATGTCTCTTGCTTATATCTCTGAGACCCAAATCCCTCACCGGCCTTCCACACCTTTCTGCTACTTCACCTCTCAAATGGGTCTCCACAGACACCACCCAAAACCCAGACGACCATCTGCGTCTCTTCTTCAAATCCAGAACGAACCGAACCCACATCGGCTACGAGCGCCAATTGGTCTCTCTTTTAAAATCCTGTGCAACCCTTTCTGCCCTCCTCCAAGGCCAGCAACTCCATTCCGTTGTTCTCAAGTCCGGTCTCGACTCTAACACTTCATCAACAACAGTTTGATCAGCATGTATGCCAAATGCGGCTCCATTTCCGGAGCCGAATCGTTGTTCGGCTCTTGTTCTGTGTCGGACCCGGTTTCCTGTAACATCATGGTAGCTGGGTATGTGAAATCTGGTGACTTGCACAATGCGCGCCAGGTGTTTGATAAAATGTCTCGTATACTACTATGATAATGGGTCTTTCTAGAAATGGGTTTTGGAGGGAAGCTGTTGAGGTTTTTAGGGATATGAGGAATGCCGGTGTGATGCCGAATCAGCTGACAATGGGTACTGTGATCTCGACGTTTTCACATTTGGGTGGGATTTGGAATTGTAGAAAGCTTTATGGTTTGGTGGTTAAGTTGCAGCTTGATGGAATGGTGCTTGTTTCGACGAATTTGGTGAAGGTGTATTGTGCTTGTAAGAGCGTGTGGGAAGCGAGAATTTTGTTTGATGAGATGCCCGAAAGGAATATAGTTTCGTGGACTGTCATGTTGAATGGGTACTCTAAGGCTGGACTTGTGCATTTGGCAAGAGAGTTGTTTGAGAGGATTGATATGAAAGATGTGGTTTCGTGGGGTACAATGATTGATGGGTATGTGCAAGTGGAGTGCTCGAGTGAAGCTTTGATGATGTATCGTGAAATGCTGTGTGCCAGGTTGGGACCGAATGATGTTATGAAAAGCTTTGATGATGTATTATGATTTCTGGTTACACACAGACTGAGCAATCTAAATTGGCTCTGGAACTTTTCCAAAGAATGGTATCTAGTGGGATACAACCAAATGAAATAACAATGGTAAGCGTTTTGTCTGCAATCGCTGATTTAGGCACATTGAAAGAAGGAATATGGGCTCATGAATACATATGTGAAAGTTCTATTCTTCTGAATGACTTGAGTGCAGCTATCGTTGATATGTATGCCAAATGTGGGAGTGTATATCGATACTGCCTTAAAGGTGTTCTATCAAATCCAAGACAAAGCCTCTTCTGTCTCACCATGGAATGCCATTATATGTGGCTTGGCGCTGCACGGACATGCAGCAATGTCTCTTGAAATATTTTCGGACTTGCAAAGGCGTGATATCAAACTCAATTCAATAACATTCATCGGAGTCCTAAGTGCTTGTTGCCATTCTGGTTTGGTGGAGGCCGGAGAGAGGTAATTTAAGAGCATGAAGAATGTATATCACATTAAACCAAACATTAAGCATTATGGTTGTATGGTGGATCTCCTGGGTAGAGCTGGCCGAGTAGAAGATGCTGAGAAAATGATAAGAAGCATGCCCATGAAGGCTGATGTTGTGATATGGGGCACATTATTGGCCGCATGTACAACACATGGGAATCTAGAAATAGGAGAAATGGCTGAAAAGAATCTGAAACTGTTGGATCCATCTCATGGGGCAACTACAGTTCTCATGTCCAACCTACTTGCGGATGCAGGGAAGTGGGAGGAATCCTCTTTGGAAAGGCGAGTAATGCAGCGCCTAAGACTAACGAGATCACCAGGGCACAGTGATGTTGTTTGGTAAGGGTAACTTAAATATCGAGTTTGGTTTCTAAGAATCCTCCTAGGAGATATACTTAAGCTGGCAAGAAAAACCAACTTCGGTGGATGGAAGAAACCGAATTTTTCATCCTGTCAGATTACCTCCGAAGTCTAAGACAAGATATATTCCAAGGTAGGTGATCGATTTAGCAACTCTTCTGCACATCAGGGAAGGTTGCTTAACTTTGGTCCAGAGATGACCAGTTGCTAAGGGCTTGAATTTCTCTGTTTTCCTCTTTCAAGCTCCGTTGAAGGTAGCTTCCAAGCTTAAAGCATCAACTTTCAATATTTGTAGAGTCACTTTTTTCTTTTTTCTTCTTTGTTCCATTATACTGTTGTATACATAATATCGCATTTGAACTTTTTATATGAAGTATGGGATCATGCTTAGTTCTTCTGTTTATGGCTAAGCAACTTAACTTTGGTCTTTTATGGTATTTAGTTAGATTGCATGAGAACCTTTGCACTGATTGTTTGATTAAAGGGATCTGTAAGTCTATCTGTTTTGTTATGCTTGTTTTAATTGGGATTCAAGAACAAAATCAGATACTCCTTAGTTTATTTTCAGGTTCTTGGTGATTTAACCATAATCAAATTGTTTTATCATGGTTTGTACCCTTAAGGCTTGCTTTTGTACTGTGGTGTCGTTTTTTTTGTTTCATTTGAAATGTTTCTTGGGTTTGTTACTGTAATTCAACGACTGTCAGGTAGTTTTTTCATTTCTGGTAGAGTGGCATTTGATAATCCTATTGTGAAACATTGACAAGGTAATATTTTTTTATTTTTTATTTTTATTTTATTTTATTTTATGACATAAGAAATGACTGAAATATATAAATGGGTGGTGCAAAAGTTTCTTTTCACTCATTTGCAAGTGAAAATAACAATTATCAGATTGGGAATGAAAATCTTGGAATAACTACAGAGCCCATGATGACATTGCATACTACATAGAAGTTCCATTCTCCAAAATAAAAAGGGGAAAATATTCAAGTATACAAATATGTCTTTTCTCATTTGTCATCTGTTGAGCTTAGAAGTGGGAATGGGTCCAACAGATGCAGATATGCAAACTCAATGTGGTATCCAGGTTCTCCGCAAAAGTTATGTACTAATCACTTTAGGGTTCTAGTGTAGAAGCAAGCACATATGGTGGTGAACTCGTGATTTTAACTGAATTCTTCATGTAATGCATGACTAATTGTTTCTTCAATAGTGAATTATGGACACAGTAATCTCCAAACTTTTCGTATCTCATTTTCCTTTATTTTTTTGCTTTATTTTACAGGAAGCTGACCAGGGACAAGAGAGATGGAAAGAGTTAAATAAATTGATGTTGTCTGTAAGCCTCTAAACATTGACAGGCATATGAATATCCCTAAGTGGGTGAGGAGGAGTACTGCAAAGTTTTTCTGGCCGATAGCTATTTCAAGAACTAATCCATGAGTTTGTAGGGTAAGTTTGATAATCACACTGCTCATGGTTTTCCTATTCCATAAACTTAGTCTACTATATGGTATATGCTTGTCCACATATTTCTTTTAGATTAGCAAGTAAACATATTTTGCATGATTTTTAAAGTTCTTGGGTTTCGATAACTAATTTCAGATGATATAAACATGATTAAATAGTATGTGATTGTTTATATGTCCCCTTATTGCTTGCTGTGATACAGTAGTCTAAGTATTTTGTTTTAGTGCTAATTCTTTCTAGGGTTTTCTTACTGCTATTCAATGTTCTGTAGCTGATTTTATATTGATGGAATTGAATTTACATTGAGATAACCCTTCTGAAAGAATGTACAGGCTGGTTGCTAGGTAAACTGTACAACATAAAAAGGTAGAATCAAAATAAGTTGCACCATATTTTGTTCATCCTCACATGAGTAAATTCTAAATCATGGTTATGTGATGAAACCCAAGAACAAATTTCATAATAAGTGGCAATATCTTCTTTTCAGTTCTCTAGGCTTGTTTCCGACTTACAGGTTTAGGATGAAAAATCAGTTTTACAAGTGGAAACACATGCACTGAATACTGTTTAATGTTCCTGTGAATGTTCGGCAATTGAATGCAGAAAAAATTCAATGTCGGAAACATTAACAAGTAAATTGGTCTTTAATTCAATGTTTGCACTGATCAGTGCGTGAAAGGTAGCTTGGAGAAACTCTGGGTATTGTAATTTCTTATGAGTTGCGATGAACCACCACTTGAACATTAACAAGTAAACTGGTCTTTAATTCAATGTTTGCACTGATCAGTGCATGAAAGGTAGCTTGGAGAAATTCTGGGTATTATAATTTCCTGTGAGTTGCGTTACTGAAATTGTATTTATGCCAGTAGCCGTCTCATTCATTTGTAGTGGCTTTTGACACACTTGTGATCTTTGGAACAATGACAAAAGTTTACCGATGAAAGAAAAAGGTCCTTGCCAGGAACACAGTGCTTGGCTGTAAGTTACATGCCATGTAACTTACATGCTCCAAAATTTGAATGATTACAGTATTATAGTAGCATTTCATGGATTCTAGTTCAATTCATCTTCAATTATTTGCCTCATTTCATCTTTTATTACTTATTATTAGTAGAGATACCAATTATTTCAATTCATTTCCAATAATTTGTCTTATTTAATCTTTTTCTTAATGCTCATACAGATACCTACTCCCTTGTGTGGTTGCTTCCCTAATTCCAATTGTTGGTGGGGGTGGGACTGGCATCGGTCATTGAGACCTTGTTTAACTGGTGAGATTCAAGTCATATATATCATTAATGCCCACAGAAAAAATAGACAATAAACCACAGCATATAGAATTGATCGATGAATAAAGGTAGATTTGATATATTGTTGTACTGCTTTGTACGTGAATACATATTCTGGAGGGCTATGGATTTGATATATTGTTGTACTGCTCCTATTTGAACTGCATCACATCCCCAAAAGAGGAGTTGGAATTTTTCTTCACATGTAATTCTCATAAGCATTAACTGTATTCAAATTCTCTCTTACCTCATTCCATAGTGAATTGCATTGGTAGTTTGATGCGACTTCACTTGCAAGGTCTTGCATGCCAATTCAACAATTTTGGTATCATAATTCAAGGAGCTGATAGTATTGCAATTACTTAAACAATGATGCGGCTATTTTTTATTTATTTATTTAAATTTTTTTTATTATGAAGTGATGTTTCTGCACATTGTGAAAGTGCATGACATGAATGACTTTAAAATTCAGTCAATGCGCCTATGGCAGCCTATTCTAATTTGTTCCAGTTCTTTGGCGCAGTTGATTCCGGGAAGAACAAGAGAGCCTGGGAGCAGTTATTAGAATTGAGATGGGTGCTTTTGCAACACCAGTTATAAGGTCTTTTTCTCCTTTGACAACAGAGTTTGATCGCTAAAGCAGGTATTCGATTAGCCCTTGAAGTTGGAATTTTCCCCCTTGAAGTAGAGCCTGATAGTATGAAGGCTGGTAGCTTGGTAACCTCTAATGACTTGTGTTGGGAGAAGAAAGGGGTAATTGTGGACGATATTAAATGCTGTTGAACTGTGGTGCACCCAAGGTCTGCTTCCAACCGAGGGAATGCAGCAAAGTATTTCAAGGAATGTATTGATTTCTTTTGTATTGAAATTGGTGGAAAGTATTTCAACAAAGTTTGAGTTGCTTTAAATTATACCGTTAGATGTAGATCTAAGAGTGGTTGAGCATAATTTCTTTGCTCATTTACTGATTAGGGCAACACCACTGCTGAGTAGGGGAACACCACTTCTTTACTGCTTTAGGGTTTATGGTCTTCCTCAAGATCTATTGAGCAAATGCATGTTAGATCACAGGAGCGAGCAGAGAAGAGAAGGATCGGTCACAGAGTATGGGGACTTTGGGGAGAATTTGGAGTGATGAAATACTGCTTGCTAAAATCCCCATTTACTCCTTGCTAAATTTCATGAAATACTGTACTTCAACGATAAAAAATTTAAATATTAGTTAAATTTGTTATAACCTTTAGCTTCATATTGTCTATCAGTTGTAACAATTATCAAGTTCCCTTACCTTTTGCAATGGCATTGTCTGATGCTTCAGAAGATATCTGATCGCTTGTATTGTTTGGTCAGGACTAGGGCTGCCACTTGGTTTGGTAATTACCAAACCGACCGAATACCAACCGATGTTTTAGGTTTGGTAAACCGACTTTTTGGTAACCGAGACCGATAAAACCGAAATCGAAAATTACCGAAAAAGTTGGTTTAGTTTTGGTAAATACCGAATCTACCGATTATCTAAATATTAGATTTATATACTACAGTTTTCAATATACATACATGTATATTAAGAAATAAACATAATTTTTTTTATAATAGTATGAATATTACTACATATACTACATAATTGTACATGTATTTTAAGTAACCTAGCCAAAGATGGTTAAATAACATAGTTTTAGTGAAAATTGCTAAAACTTGATGTCATATATACAAAAGAAAGTTATAATTAGTAGATGATCGAATACAACGTTTATGACTATAAAATTCAAAAACCTAGTTTTGTTCATTCTAATTTATATTATAAAGAATTAGTTGTTCCAAAGTTGGTAATACCGAAAACCGAAATACCGAAATTGGTAGATATAATTAAAAACCGAAAATTTTGGTTGGTAATTGGTAGCTCAGTTTTGAAACCGAAAGCTTTGGTTTTGAAGTTGGTAATATCAATAACCGATTCAAACCGACCGAGTGACAGCCCTCAGGACCTTTAGCTTCTCAACTCTTGTGCTTGTATTTGTATCAGATGGGCTTTCAAGATATGATACATTGAAACTAGTGCTGAATCTTTTATAAGTAAAGCCTGTGTTGGGGAGGCCAGTCCATGTTTTCTTTTCTACTATCTCTGTTACTTTGTTAGAACTTTCCTGTAGATATTTGTTTATTAGTCCTCTTGAATTATTGGTTTACTGTGGAATTAATGTCTTAGCAGCTCACATTAGTTGAATCATTTGTTCTACTTTTCTGAGCCAAGGTCCAAGGTTGTAGTTGAACTTGGGAAGCAGGCCACAACTTATCTGGATTGTATCACGGATAGGATTTCAAAAATTCTTTTATATGTTCTAGTAATAATTGCAAGGATGCTATTTACACTCTCAGAATATTTATCCACACCAACCAACAAAATTTTAAACTCGGTGACTTGACATAACATCCTTCACCAAAATAGTCTTAAATCATAGTGGTGCGGTGATCAATCATTTTAATCATTCAAATATATATTGCTCTTATGGAATCACAAATTGAAAGCTATGTGAAATTATTTCCCAGAGTCAAAATGAATGGACCACGAGCTACAATGATGAAAACAAAGCAGCTGTGAAATCCGCTGATTGAGGAGACTCATCAAGACTTTATGGAATGGCACCTGAACCATGTCAAGTGAGTGAATGGTTCCATCACTGAACAACTGTTTTATTGTCTATTTGTCATTTGGAAGATGAAGGTAGTTTGGAGCGTGGCTTCACTAACTGCTCTTTGCATGCTAAAGTACCAAATTTATTCATCTACATTTGTGTTATTGATAGAGCTATAGCTTCAATAAAAATGTGTTAATTGAGTATAATCAGTAACTCAAAATCTTCACTGTTATATCAATTCAGTAATCCAATCATATTTAGAAGGTTCCTGGCTTCCTTCCCAAGCTACTAGGGGCGGCTCTTTAGACTACTTTTAATTCTTAATGGACATCAAAGAACTGATTTTCGTATATAGTTAAAGACACCTGAAATTTTGATATATCTATATTTTAAATATGAACCTCCTCAGAAAATGGTACACCTTCAAGCTACTACAACATCTACCATCCAATTTCTTGATGCAACTCATGCAAGGTGCTTGACTAGTCTCCTAGCTTGTTAAGTAGTGATAAACGTAGTGTCTTTGACTTTGTGCACTCAAGAAAGAAGGAAAAAAATTAATGTCAGGGCCGAGGTGAAAAATTTTGAAAATAATTTTCTTGTCTATAAAGATTTCTTGTCTCACTACTAGCTACTAGGGAAGTAGGTTGTTGATTGACTTATTCTTCTGTTGATTACCACGTTTCTAGCTAGCATAAACGTGGGCTGTTTTTGTTGCTTTCTGTTAGGTTTGTAAAGGCTATTTAATAGCCAAAGTCTGTTTCATTCAATATGAAGTTATTCCCAGATTGTTTGTGTTTTGCTGTGCTTTAGTTCTTAGTTCTCAACAATGCAATGGAGGTTGCCTACGGCCTAGATACAGCCTATACTATATCTCCATGGTCATCTCTGCACAAAACTCCAAGAAATATAACATTATAGAAATGAGACGAAGAGGCACTTTCAAATGGTCGTAGGTTTAGTTTGAGAACCTGTCATTTCCTATATACCTTCAGAAACCGGAAGATAACATCTCAAATTCTCAATTCTAAGTCAAACTTGTTGACATTGGATAGGTTTCCCAATTGAAATCCTCATATTGAAAAACAATGTCTACAAATTGAGGTACCAAGGTCTTCTCTGGCTCTAGTTTAATAAAGGGATTTGGAGAATACCCAAAGTGGCAACCATAATAACAATCTCAGAATCACGAATTGACAATCATAAAGGTGATCTACATCTACAAATCAACCAAATTCAATAAGTCAATACCAATCAATAGATTCTAGAAACCCAGTTACTATGAGATCGATGTTTATTACGTGATTGCAGCTTAAAAAAACCCTCAATCAAAAACCAGATTCTCTAGTTTTTATTAGATGACAGATTCTGCTAACCCAGTTACTATGGAGATCGATGTTGATTACGTGATTCCAGCAACAATCGATCTCTCTATCTCCTCGCACAAAGCAAACAAACACACAATGACGGAGAAAAAAGGAGGGCAAAGGCGACGTTTCCTCGTTTTCGTCGTCAATCCTTCACGTCTCTCTTCCTGTGTTTCTCTGTTTGTTTTTGTTTTCGGGTTGTTGTTCTTTTGAGGATTGGTGAGTAGAGAAGAAGATAAAATCGATACAGCAACAGCCGATTGTAGAAGAGAAAAGAAGATAATTCGATACACAGCCGAAAAAAAATATATATCAAAGGAGGGCAAAACCGTCACTTCACTGTCCTATGAACAGTAACCGAGTGAACAGTGAACAGAAAATTGAGGACATAACCGTAAATTTACTTGTTCGTAAACAGTATCATTGTGAACAGTGAACCCATCTTTGGTATATAGTAAATTTGGCCTATGGCCACAGAACTATTGGGTACTACACAGAATCTGTGGCCTTTATACACTCAATAGGGACGGTCAGACTTTTTCTGTGGCAAATGACGATATTGCCACTGCGTCCGTCTCCAACTGAACGCAAATGAATGCATGATGGGCAATATGTTGGTTTAGCCACAAATTAAGTTCAGCCTCCGTCCCAAAAGTGATACCCCAACTGTATTTTTTAATTTGGACTTTCCATTGAATATTGGGTGGCCGTGGCCAAATCGGTACAAACGAGATTTCTTTCATTTTTCCTTGTTTAATTAAATAAAGCTTTTTATTCTAATACGTCTCCAAAATGGTTTAAGTCTCAGACCGAGCATCTAGACCTGTCTTCTTCTTCTCGCTCTAACTCTGCTATTTTCGATCTTCATCTCTTCGATGGCCGCTCCGAGTCGGAGCCTCCGACCACAACGACCACACCCACCTCTCTTATCCCCTCTCTAACCATTTCATCTTTTGCCAGTCACTTAAAATTAAAAAGCTGTTTCTCACTCTCTCTTGAAGCTTCTCAATCTGGATCTGGCATATCGCTGGACCATCAACCATCGTCTTCTCTTTTACCTGCACTTTCCCTCACACTTTTAGGTTCTTTCTACCTTAATTTTTTTTTTGTCAGATTTATTTGCAGGTTGCAATATTTTTAATCTTAGGGTTTCGAATTAGGGGCTTGTGCAACAACCTATCAAATATCAAATTTGTTGCCCTCGTTACTAAATTGGAGTTTATCTCGACATGCAGATTGACTTTCCATGCCGAGTTCAGTCCCTCTGATATCTATTTAGATCGGTATAGATCTGAAGCCACTTGTTTTGTTTCTTTTGCCGGTTTGCTATTTCGCTATCTTATTATCTTTTCATTTTATTCTTCTGTTGAAGTTTACAACTTTGGGCCTCGTATTTTATCTTTATACTCTTTTTTACAGCCATGGATTCTTCTCTTCAAAACCAAACAAGGCTACTTTTCTACTGTCATCGCACAGAGTTGGTATTCAAGATTATGAATTTCCTGAAGCCAAGGTAGATTTTTCAATCAACAACTCAATTTGCCCAGTTAAACTCTTTATCAGTAATTTCTAATTTAGATTTCGTGCCTTTGTTGTTAGAGTTTACAACTTCGCCATTAATTCTGTGGATTTTGCTTCATTATTGGGATTTTAGGATTGTTTTAGGGTTCAAATTATCAATTGGGTTACTGTCAGGCCTTTGGGTTATGCCTTGTTGAATCTTGACTGATATTCAATTGGGTAATGGTAGTGGGTATAAGCACCGAAGCCTCTATATGCTCAAATTTTAATGATGCCATGTTCTGCATCAGTAGATTGATTTTCCTGGGCACTATGTTAAAATATCATCTCTAAAATACAATCTTGTGCTGAGATGTTATAAAACAATGTATACATTATAATTAGTAGTGTGTTCATCTTGTAAATTATGGAGTTCCGAATACATAGTTCTTACATACATTGCTATGAAGCAGGTGATTCTTTTATTTCTCCAGGAGCAAAGCTCCACTTAATCTCCCTTGCCTTGCTGTACCACTTTCAAAAAATAGCTCAGGTATGGAAAAGGATCACCTTTATCTAGTTGATTATTGCCCCAAGAGTTCGCTTGTTGTTAAAGCTGTTGTAATTGTGAGCTATTCTTTGTGAACAGGTGCTGTAACTGCATAGCTCTGGTGGCCTACAGCTCCGCCAGGGTTAGTGTTTGTCAAACAATCTTGATCCATTTTTGAGTACTTTACTCATCTAGTCCAATCCTGCAGTATGGATATACTGGTAGTTGGGGTCAAGAAGCATGGGGTGTGGCTTTTAGCGAAAAATGAAGTAAAGCAATGTGCAACCCTTGTGCTAATGTTTCAATGTCGTTTATTTTCAGATGTCTTGGAAATAATTGGAAGAGACCTGATAATGTATTAGGGTGTGAGAATTACTATTTAGGTGATGTTGATGCCTGTGTATGTGTGAAGACCTGATTTTTATTTAATGTGCAGAACATTGATAAATCCCTCTGGTGAAATGTCCTATGCTGGTAATTATTCCATATATAAAGGGAGAATAACACTGTTTCTCTTACTAAGAAGAGGCGGAAAACCCTTTTTGTCCTCACTGTTCGAGGAGAATATCAAGAAGGTGGAAAAGTCGTTTCTGTCCTTGCTGTTCTCTATGTTGGATAGGGATCGTTGTCGGGTTTGGCTGAATTCCACTCAGATCCAGAAAGAAAAAAGCAAAAGAAGAGAAAAGAAGGAAAAGAAGAATCGAAGAGAGGGGAAGATCTCGCTGATAACCGTCGGGTTTGGAACTCTGCCACTTAGATCAAGATCAAAAAAAGCAAAAGAAGAGAAAAGACGGAAAAGAAGAATAGAAAAGAGGAGAAGATCTCGCCGAGAGAAGAGAAATATTGTAGCAACATGTGTTTGAATCTTTGGAAGCTTCCCAATGCCAACTGGTAAATGGTCTGATACTTGTTAGTCAGGAAAAAAGAGAACACGAGAAGAGGCCCTCCCCTCAAAGGTAAGCAAAACTCTGACTCCCCAAAGCTTAATTTCGCTGGAATGCATTCATGGCGTTTTTTTTTTTTGGATTCATTGATTGATTGGGTATTCAGTTCCCTAATTTTAGTCCGAATAATCCTTAGCCTGCAGAATTTAATTCGTTCTTTATTCTTTGTTGTGTTTTTGCTTATGGATTATGGACAACATTAGAACATGAGTTCATAGGCAATCCGCGGAAATTATAATACACATATATCTATATCACTATATATGTATATGAGTATCAATACATATACAAAAAGTAGAGTACACACAAAGGGATGGAAATTATAGCCAACCAACCTGAGAAAGATAGGATGGAATATCAGCAGCAGCAACTTCACAATTGACAACACCTCAATTGTGGGAATTAAATAAGCAAAGAAAGTTGGCTATCAGTTAATGAAAATAGTTGGTTTTTCTGGTCATTTGTGGAAGATTGTTGGCATCAGAATAATTTAGTGTTGTAAATGGTTTTAGTTTTTTATGGTACTTAAATTCGATAAGCTGTTGAATTTCAATAACCCACCTTTGTTTTTGTTTTCGGACTTCATAAGCAATTGAATTCCAGAAACCCACTTTTATTTCTGTTTTTGGTCTTCATAAGCAATTGAATGTAATAGTTTTTTATGATAGTTCAATTCCAGAAAGCAGCCTTTGTTTCTATTTTTAGCCTGGAACCATCTTGCTGCCAATTGTCAATTGCAACTGAACTGCTGCAAAGAGATTGGTCTCCAATGGAAGCCCTTCAAAATTGCAGTCCAATTAAACATGAAGGAAGATCCTGTCATGTTTATAGAGAATCTTTCTAGCCACTTAAAATTTGAAATCTATAACCAATTAACCAGCTTCAGCGAGAATCAGATTTCAATACTAGCTTTTTGATTGGGCTGAAAACAAGTGGAATAGGTGTCGTCTTTGGTTGTACTTATATTTCTTTAACTGATTAGTTGAAATTGTCATTGTTTGATTTTTGTTTATAACTGTGAAATGATTGGGTACCACCAAGTACAGGAATTGAGTTAGTAGTCAAATTGGAATTAAAAGTTGCTGTTTTCTGAGAAATCACAAAAATAATATAATTTCTTAACTATTGAACTTTGGCATACATATATGCATAGTTAATTGTTATCTCAATTGCAATAAGTCAATCACAAATATAGTTTAGTATCTCAATGTTTGCCGTTTATCAATTTCCCAGGTTTCAATGAGAGTTTCAAATAGGATTGCGGCTTGCAAAAGCCTCGGAGCTTTTCTGATCGCTGCTGACCTTCAATCAGGTAATTTAAAGGTGGGTTTTTGCACTTTTTTGGGATTGGATCTTTTCTTCAGTGTTGGCAGATATGTTATATATTTCCTTTTTTTTTAGTTACTTTTTTGCAGTCAATGGAAGAGATGAGTTTTGCAGCAGAATCTCAGGCAAAACAGGTTGGATTTCTAATTCCTAATGTTGTTTCTGCGATCTGTTTATGTGATGTGATGTGTGAGGCATAAATTTATTTGCGATTGGTCTTTCAACAACCTTGAGAATTTAAGATGCTGTAACACTATTTTAGCTTTTAAGGATCCAGTCTTTTGATCAACAAAAGTATCTGCTGCTAAGATGACAGTAAACGAAATATGATTTATACATTTCAATTACGACATGGTTGAGACATTCCAAAGCGTCTTATTAGTGGAGTTATTAACTCATTATAATTGTTGGTTTGCTCCATTATTGTCACTGCAGGGAATGCTCTAAGGAATGTAAGGAAGCTATTGCACCACTTATGCATGCTGCAGCTAGATTTTCTGGTTTACCAGAGTACATTCTCTGACATTAGGCAACTATTTCTAGAGAGAGATATGAACTGTCTGACTCATTGTGTACATCAAAAGTTAATTTTCTATGGACCTTCTTATGGGACATTTTCAAAACTCCAACTCTGAATGTATATGTAAAGTTGCTTTTTATCTGCATATGGGATTCACCACTTTTATGTATTTGTCTTCTTTTATGTATTTGTCTTTGTGCTATCAGTTTTTGATGTGTTCTACTGTATCACAACCTTGGCTTTGGGAAGGCACAAGGTACTCTCTCTAACTCTCTGAACAATTTGTTGTTTTTGTTTTTCTAGACTACAAATAAGAATTTGGAAGTATTAGGAGAGAGAGAAAAATAGTTGCATACCAGTTTAGTAATGGTCAATTGGTTCAATCTCTTGACTTAAAAGCTAAATGCATCCATTTCTTTAACATCTTGATTCATTTAACTATGCAAATCAATTAGTTGCAGGCTGACTTTCTTTTCAATAAGTTTCTATTCACATAAAAATACTACTCTAAAAATTCAACGAAAGATAGAACACCGAGTAGTCATAAAGAACGCGCCTCACGCGCGAGAAAGAAGAGGAAAGTGTGAGCTCGATCTCTCCCGGCCAAACGCCGGCGGTGCTCTGGCTGCTGCGTTTCCGGTCCGGGAGAGGATGTTGGTTTGGGAGTTCAGTGGGGCTAAGGAGTTGAAGGGCGGTCCAGGGTGGGAGGAGGCTGTTTCGATCTGGGTTCGGGTGGAGCTGGGTTCGATCTGGGTTTGGGTTTGGACGGGGATCTGCAGGTGTGATTCCATGTTGTTTCTGGGGTAGTTGGAGTGGCTCTGGGACACGGATGGCCGGCGGCAAACTGTGGAGGCTCTGCGGCAACTGGGGGCTGGGGGACGGTCGCTGAGATCTCGATCTGGTCGGTTCTGGATCGGGTTTCGGGCACCAATCGGGTTGAAGAAGGGCCTGCACAGTGTCGTAGTGATGCGGCGGTGCAGGGTTGCTGCGCGGCAGCGTCGTGCTACTTGGGGGCGGTCTGGTGCCGGCGTTGGCAGATCGATGCTTGCTTGGTGGGCGTCTGCTTTGGGCCTATGGGAGAGATGGTGGATGGGCCAGGCTTCGGCTGTTTGGCTTTGTTGCTGTTTTTTATTTTATGCTTGTTTGTAGGGGTGGGTTCGGTTCCGAACGGTTCGGTTTTAGGCTAGAACCGAGAACCGAACCAAACTAGACTTCGGTTCGGTTTGGTTCGGTTTTGCGTTTTTACGAATTTGCAGCCGAAAACCGAACCGACCCGATCGGTTCGGTTCAGTTCGGTCCAGTTCAGTTTTTTTTTCTTTTTTTTTTTTTTTAGTAAAACAGATTTCTTACTTCTACTTTCTTAAAATAAAAATAATTTAATAATTGTGTTTTTTTTCTTTTTAGGTTTTTTTGATAGTTCATTATTTTCTCTTTTTGTTGGCCTTTTCTCATCAAAAAATAAAACTCTGCATCAAACATATTGGTGTAGACTCGAGGGATTCAAGTCTATCTACTTACAAAAATTACTCCGAAAACTAGGAAATTAGGAATCAAGGCCATTGGAGCCTTTTCGATATAAAAAAATAAATAAAAGAGCAACCTATTAACCACCCACACAAACAAAAGACCCAAGAAACAAAAACAAAAAAGAGTATCCCTCTTCTGTCCTAGAACTGATGCTTGTAATTCTCTGCCACAGCTCCTGCATACACTTCAGATCACACAAACTGAGTCAATCTCTAAATCCAAATCAATATAAAATACCACAGATATACAAAACTACCAAGAGTTGGGACCAAGTACTACCATCATCATATATTATATCATATATTATATATATACACATACTTATCTTATCTGACCCAATGTTTCAGAACGCAAACAAGAATCAACTCTCATGATCAGAAGTGCCAATAATATTCAGAAAATATATGATGAACAATAGGCTTACCGGGTGAAGTTCACCACATAGTCCAATTTCACCAAAGAATGCAGCGGTATTAGGAATTGGAGACTCCAAGAAACTGAAGAAAACAAGGACAAGCAATTCATGTGGTAAAAAACCAACATAACAGAATTGATGAACGACAACAGCCCCTGCAGTGTGAAAATGATCCTACAAATGAAACACAACTAGATATCACATTCTGCATGTAGGATAGAACTCACAGAAGTATATTTATACTTGTATATATACTTATTTTGGGAAGTATACTTATACTTGTAACCTTTAATAAAGTGCACTAACAGTGCGTATACACTAAACAATGATACAAAGCAACCTGTGAAGTGTGAACAAACCTGCACCAACATAAACCAAAAAGAAGACTTAATTTTCTTTTCCATAAATAAGTAAAGAAAAAAACTACTTTATTAAAGAGTGATAACAATCAGACCCAAAAAAACTGAAACACTTAATAGTACTGGTAACACAATACTATTCTAGCCTAGTTTAATTGAAAGAAGAAACACTTTCGAATAGGAGACGAAAACAGAAATCAAACCCTTGACAAAATTCTCAAAACTGAACTAACCTTATCAATGAGAATAGAGATTTTCCTAAGCTGTGCAGTATTCAAATCCTCATCTTCTGTCTTAAGAATGACAATTTGACACAGATAGAAAAATATAAGTTACATCACAATTAATGTACTTTCTTCCATGCAGTGTTTATTGTAGTAAACTGACTGGAAGGGGAAGATGGTGACTCTGACCTTAAATATTGCAGTGGAGTACATCATCCACATACTGTAGTATCACTTGACTTTGAAGATCGATGGATTGAAGCATGCTCTCTGATCTCATTGTTGTCCCTAACATCAAGAAAGCATTCATCCCATGACTACCTCATAAAACAAGCACAAATTAGCAAATTTGGTCTTCAAAATTCAGTATCCTATCAACTTAACTTCATTTACATACACGTACATCCACCATCCATCATAAACATAAATTCAAAACAAACACACCAACACGAATAGAGGATCTATAATATTATTAAACAAGTTCAGAAACAAACTCTTTCAGATCTTTTACCCTCTATTCGGTCTCTAAGTTGCAATTAAAACATAAAGATTCAATCTTTGTTTCCTTCTTGTTTTATCAAAATCAAAAGTCCAAAACACGAAATCTTTCAGGTTGAAGAAAACAATCAGATGAGCTGGTTTTGTGGGTTATTGATTGGGGTTTAAATTATCCGTAACAATATGAGAAGGGGTTTAATTGTCAGAGTTATTTAAGATCGAATCAAGCATGAAACAGAGATCGGACCTTGAAAGGGGTTGCACAGATCTGCGGACAAAATCAACACCAGCCGACACCATGGGATCACCTCCAGTTTCTGTAACAAAAAAAGATCACATAATTGATTTAGCACTTAGATCTACAATCCCATACTTCACAACAACTACAAAATCAACTCAAACTATTCAGTAACTCGGAGATCCATCATTACCTGAGCCCAAAGACGGCGACTGGCTAACCGACGAGGAGAGTATTCTCATCCTTGGCCTTCAGCTCATGGTGCTCCGATCCACAAATGTCCAAAAAGCCCAGATCGATGGGGTTTTGCTGAAGATGAAAATCAATCAGAGACTGAAGTGAAATTAACGCACAACAAAGAAGGGTAATAGATATATGCTTACCGGAGAGAGCATCGACTTCCGGCGAAGTAGCGAGAGAGACGACGACCACCGAAGTTATGAAATTGTGACAGAGGTCAGAGAGAGAGGTCGTTCACGCCGACACTGGGGACTGAGGTCGAAGCGTGATTAAGACAGAGGTCACAGAGAGAGGGAGAGGGAGAGACTCGGGGTCGGGGCTGAGGTCGAATCGCGATCTGAGACTGAGAGAGAGAGAGAGAGAGAGAAGTATAGTCTGACTGTTTGAGTGAGAGAGGCGGACGCGGAATGAGTTTTTTACTCTTATAGGCTTTTAGGGTTTCCGTCTATTGATTCCACATTTCCACATATATATACATTATATAACGCCGGATTATGGGGAGTTCGGTTTTTCGGTTCGGTTCGGTTTTGACCGGGCCGAGACCGAAAACCGAACCGACCAGATTCGGTGCGGTGCGGTTTTTGGCTTTTCGGTGCGGTTTTTTTCGGCTTCGGTTCGGGTATCGGTGCGGTTTTTTTCGGTTTTCGGATTCGCGAGCCCACCCCTAGTTGTTTGTTTGTTCTTCTTTCAGTTGTTGCTTTGTCGGTAATAACCTCCAACCGTGTTCCGGTAGGAGGCAGTGGCCTGTGTGCCAGTCTTTGCACCTTGTGTGCCTACTCTGCTCTAGGTAGGCGGCGAGTTCCTTGCACTTGCAAATGGTCGCTGCCTCTTAGTAACAGAGGGAATTTAAGTGTCACTGGATGTAGTGTCCGGTGGCATCATAATGGGAAAGCTGTGCATATGGTAGTTACGCTTTGCTGCAGTCGGGTTGCAGACCAAGTTATCTTTCCGTTGTGTCACCGCTGCGTTACTGCAGTTAAAGCAAATAGAGTCGCCAGTTGTGCGCTCTTTGCTAGTTGGTGCTTTGTTGAGTTCAAGCATTTAGTAGAAAATCAGGATAGTATTTCAGGAGGTTCTACTTATTGTAATCAGGGGTTTAGGCTCAATGTCCCCCCCTTGTATTCGACAGTTTCTTTAATTAAGGCTATCAAGGCTTGAGGGCTGCTGCACCGCCCTTTTCTCCAAAAAAAAAAAAAAAAATACTACTCTAGGGACCTCTGCTGCTTGACAAATGTAAATATTGAGTGACATGTTGTGTTACAATTATGATATTGCATTCACTGGAGATGCTATGATTCTTGCTCCAAGTGACTTGGAAGAATCTTCTCAAACATTCTATGTAGAATTGATGGTATATGTGCCTGCCATGCTAAATTATTAAGCAATGGAGGGGTCCTCAGATTCATCACTATGATTTTACCTAAAATTTCGAATCAGTTTGAATAACACTGATTGATAAGTCCAGAGGAATAGCAGGCTGTTGAGAACAAAACCATGTCAAAATTAAACATCTTCAATCCAACTGTGTATAACGTAAACAAAATTACATTTCCAAATTTTAATTACTTTCAAATATCTCTTCTTACCTATATCCTATCACCTATTTGTTCTCTTTGGCATATAGAATACCACATTTATGTCTTATTCAATTCTGTATAAAAAACTATACACATACAATTGCATATGTGATTGCATTAATACTTCTTTACTGTTGGTTCCGTACAAAAAAGATGCAGGTACAATATATGCATCCTAAACCCTATACATACGTTTGATACTCACATGGACATGTTGATTTTAATCTTTTTATTCTTTAGCAACTCTAGATCCAACAATGAGATGCACACACATTATAATTTGCACATTTATAGTAACCTCAAATTCTCTAATTACTTCCTTTTCATTGTAGAGATCTTGGAAAGAAAGTATCTTCACATTCTTCAACCATTTCAGATTGAGGTACAGAGAAAAGAGAAACTACCATCAAGTGTATATATGTGTGTGTGTGTGTGTGTGTGTGTGTGTATCATTTATATTCCATTACTAACAGAAAAATGACAGAAAAAATTGATCATGTTCCCTTTGTATGGTGTGTTCATACAAAGGATTAATCTAACAGATTCAAAAAACTGAAAATAGATCAATCTAAACTCTACTTGAGGAAAAATGGGTTCAGACTCACTGCCAATAAGGAGAACCTCATTTAATGGATTAATTTGCATCTAGAGTAACCTAAATTTTTTTATTTATTATTATTACTATATTTATTTTTGTCAAGATTTGTTATATAGCTCAGAATTTTTAATCCTGCAGCTGAGAGGTGACAAAAAATAGGGGAGAGTTGATACAGCGAGCAAAAAAACTCCCCAAACTAAGCAGGTTGTTGACAACAAACTACTAGAGGTATTGTACTTATCCCAAGCCAATCAATTTTTTATCACCTTATAGAAGATTTAATTTTCAACCAACTCTCTACCTCATGGTCTGTAAACTGGATTTGCATACCACATGGTGTCATATACTCAAAAAATATGATACACTCAATCTGATTCATTATCCTTTGTCCTTAGAGAGTTAAGGAAAAGTAGCTGCAAGAGTCTCTCAGGTTGAAGATTGAAGATTGAAGATTGTTGGGTAATAGTGTAAAAGGCAACAATCCAGGAACTATAGAATTAGTAAGTACTGTCCTTTTTATTTTTTGTGGCCCCTTTATACCTGAAAGAATCTAGCTTTATGACCAGTCTAAATAAATTACCAGGAAAAAATTGATACAGTAAAATACAAACAAAACTTTTATTGTCTAGACAATGAAAGAGACGCTAAAGAAAGAACCATCAATAAAAACCGATCATGAAGACTATTAAATTTTGGCTCTCCTATTTACCACTTTGTTTCATAATCATCTGTTCTTTTTAAATACATTTCCTGATCAAGAACTGAAACTTGATACTACTCAGTTTATTGTTTTTGGGTATCGCCGTATCGGTACTAAATAAAAAAAATTTAATAATATTAAAGTGTGAGAATAGTAAAGTGTTCTTTGTTTGATAGTATTTCATTGATAAAATTGATTACGATACAAGATGTTTATCTATCCTTTGACTTTGTAATGACCTCCAAGATGCTTATATATTCTTTAGATGTTTATAAGAAACATAATATACTTTCTTTTGATTTTATTGAAACAATGATTTCATCTGTGGTAGATATTAGCACGAAGTATCATGACATCTATAGTAAACATCATGAGTTCTTCAATGTTTCATATAGTCAGATAATCTACTTTCTTTTGATTTTAGTAAACAATGATTTCATTTGTTCTTTTGATTTTAGTAAACAATGTTTCATTTGTTCTGGTCTTTGGTTGTTTGGTTGTTTTGTTCTTTGGTTCATTTGATAACTCAAATTTACCAATGCTATCTGAACACCTGAAGAGGGTTGTAAGCTGAGAGTCCATTTGAACTTGAATTTGTTAGGAATTTTTTGCATATTCCTGAAGAGGGTTGTAAGGTGAGGGTCTAAGTCTGTGAATTTGTTAGGATTGTAAGGTGAGGTGAAGGTAAATTTCAGAATGGGGGATTTCCTTGGGTGATTGAATTTGATTCAAATCAAATTTCCGAATATACTCATGGATTTTTTGAAGGACAAATACTGTTCTTGGCATAAGTAAATTGGACATTTGTGTTTTTCATGTTTAGGACAGATAAGTAAACTGGTCTGCTTCTACAACACAAGGATTCGAGTTCTGGAAAAGAAAATTGGGATGCTAAATTTGGTTCAGGATATAAAATATGATTCAGTTTGTTTGTATTCCTTGTGGGTTGTTCAATCAAATGTTTCCTCTTTTACAATTCTTTTAGCAGCCAGAATTCACTCATGCTTGGCGAAATTTTTTTTCTCAGTTTGGACAAGAGAAATCTAAAAATTGATACACCACTCCTCTTTCATCAAACTTTTACAACTGTTTGTAGAGAGATGAATTAGTATTGAGATGCCTAAGGTTTCATTACGATCTCAAAGTAGTGTAAAAGGGTATTGTTCTGATAGATATATATATATATATATATATATTTATTAGCTGTTTTGAGTCTTTTGTTCTCAATTCTGGAGCTCATTGTTATTGTTCTGGGTTTTCAGTTGTGGTTGTGGGTGCAGCTGCTGTTCTGTGTATTACCAGATTAAAGGTGCTGTTTTTCTAAGAAGTTGTTTTCCTTCTTTTTTTTTTGGTTTCCTGTGCCTTGGTTACAATGTGGGTTGACAATGTGATTACAAAGTTTGGCTCTCTTTTCTTGCTGTTAGTCCAAAAGTAATAAGCAAAATGTAGCTAATGTTACTCATCTTGAAGTTTGTCCAGATTAGTATTTGTTAAAGTCTGAACTCACCTTTTCTTCTTTTCTTGCCATGACAAATGAAGTTGATGAACCAAACCAACAGAACAAAATATATCTTTTTTTTTTTCTTTTTCTTTAGAAGATGTGGTTTTGTTAGTACTATAACTTGAAGATTATAGCATGACATTTTATCTTTCTTGGTGAGACTTGAGTGTTTTTCATTTATGTTAGATTATGATTTTTAAGTTTTAGTATTGACATAGAGTGCAAACTAATTTTACTTGAACACCATGAACAATGGATTTGATTCAAATTCATAAAGCAGTCATATTGTAAAAGTACATAGGTGAACTGTCTTTCAAGTTATTTCATGAAATACACTTTCATCAGTTATTGTTGAGCTTCATTTCATTTGGTTTGCGCTTAAATCATTTTGCAGACTTGCATGCTTCAGCATTCTGTTTTCTGATAAAAAAACACTTTCAGTACAATATCATCTTTTCATAGATGGTATCTTCTGTTCAATGATTTAATGAGCATATTGCTGAAATTTTGTTCAAACCTGGAAAATTGACCTCCGAAGTTTTCACAAGATCACTGATATCTATTTTCTCATTCTACCTAAATTTTCATTAAACTTCTTTATAAATTTCTTTCTTCACTTTTACAATTTTAATTTCTATCATAATTTATACTAGATCTTCAATTTCTACAAGATCCATAGTCAGATTTTTAACTTTTGGTAGATGGTTGCAGATGGATAATTTTTCGATTATACGTGGATATGATGGATGTTCGTTTCAAAAGCATTACATTGACCAGGATTCATCTGAATCCTTCAGTTGCTGTTTTTTCATTTTATATTGCGGTTATGTTGTAGAAAACTTATGTTACTTATTTTTTTGATGTCTGCAGCTTTGTCTTATCAAGCGCTCACAAGTATAGATTACAGTGCTATTATACTGAACCACATATTGTGCTGCTTGGCATATAAATTATGGATTCTGTTTGTTCTTATTGTATTTCCTGGTAATCACTATTAACTGCATATGTAACTTCTTTTGTTTTCTTCAATCAGGTTTCTTAAATGACATCTTTGATGTATCACAGTACTCATGTTTGAATATCTAAATATTGTGTTTAACTGCAGTGCTATTATTCACATATTGGTATTGATCATTCTGGAACATAAAACATTCCTAAAAGCCTTGAGACATCTCAGAAGACTTTTGCTGTTCCCAAGAGCCTTGAGAAGTCGTATCAGGCTTTTGCTGCCCCCATCTGCCTTCAGAAATATCAAGGGAATTTTGCCGGCCCCAAGTGCCCGGAGAAGAAGCATCAGTAGGCTTTTTCTCCCCCCAAGCACCTTTAGACAACTTGGCCTGTCCCCAAGTTCCCTCAGAAGAACCATCAGCAGGCTTTTGCTGCCCCCAAGTACCTTCTGAAGTAGTATCCGCATTTTGCTGCCCTCAAGCACCTTTAGAAATCTCAGGGGACTTTTGCCGTCCCCAAATTCCCTGAGAAGAAGCATCAAGTGCCTTCTGAAGTAATATCGACATTTTGCTGCCCCTAAGAATGACGGGCAGTAGACTTATCTTCAGTTTAAATATCTAAACTGTTATGTAAAGCATTTTCAAACATTTCTGCAGTCTTCGATCTTCAGCCAAACTGTTGGCTTCAAAGTTGGCTGAGAAGGGAAATCCAAGCTCTTATGCAGGTTTGTTTGCATGAATTTTCTCTATTAGTGACATGATGCATGTTTTTCCATCATTCATTTTTCATATTTCACTATAAATGAGTCTACATGATTTGCTTTCTCTATTTTTATACAGAAATGTGTAAGCCATGCATTACCAATATGATGGAGTTCAATTCTATTAAAGTACCTGAATGGCGTCAACAGGTAGTGCAGCACCTGAACATCAGAATCTCATGACATCAACAATTTTTGGTCATATAATTTTCAGCATGCTTTCACAACCTTATCACATCAACAATTTTTGGATTATACAATGATCAAGAAAGATCACAATCCTTTTGCACTGTTTTCCAGAGCTTTGGCTCAGCTTTTACAACAAAGTGGATTACAGCTCACTGTATGCTACTGCAGGTAATCAACTAAAATGCTATTACTTGAATCTGTCTTTTACAATTTTTTTTTTCTTTTCACAATTTAGATATAGTACTAATTCTTTTACTGATCGATCTACAGACATTCCAGAATAAATCAAAGCTAATGAAAGTCTCTTCTAGACTAAATTAACAAGCACAAATTCCAAAAGCAAAAGCGGAAAACTTATTCAGCTGATTTCATTCTGATCATTCCAAGTCACCCATGATGACTTGGAAATTGAACTAGGAGGCTGGCAGAAGCAGAAATTCCAGAAGAAATTCAACAAGTTTGCAAGGAAGTTCAAGCAAAGTTCAGTTACCAGCCCTGTTTAGCTGCACTCAAAATTGTATTATGTCTCCAAGAACTATATTCAGTTGGCAGTCCTGTTCATTATACGGGCATTTGCTCTTTCAGTTTCAGTTTCATGTCAACTATATTCAGTCTCAGTTTCCGTTGGCAGTCCTGTTCATTACACAACTACTTATGTATACAATCACCAACTTTCCTAAACAATTCACTGACAATCCTAACTTTTGCTGCGGGCAACTATTCCTAGCAACTTACTCCCCTTTAATTAATAAAGTCCAAGCAAACTTTTTTCATACTGCGCTTATATATAAAATTAAAACTGCAACGAAGAAATATATAACAAAATGCCTCACCTTTGGCAGATATCATTAAACTCCAACTACAGTGGAAAAAAAAAAAAATTCCTAGCAAGTAATTAAACTATAGAGCATTCAACTCTCAAACAAAATGTCTAACCCACAAATCAAATCGAATCTTCCACAATTGTTTGTAAATTTTTCCTTATAACCCTTACCTATATTTCCTACTGACAAAGCCCGCCCCGGATTTTACCCTGAAATCCGAAGTGGCCCTGCGGGACCCACTTTTAAAGAAAGTTTACAAAAAATTTCGGCATAACCTCCCTTAAAAATGGACAACCCAAAATCCTGTGGAAAACAAATTTCACTTCTAATAATCTAACCACATACTCCTGGAGCCACCCTGCTCCCATAATTCAACCAACTCAAACTCAAAAATAATAATAGTGTATCAAATACTTCAAGTCTAAGAAACTCCAAGATTAAAGATACTACAATTCACCAAAGTTAGGTCGTAGACCTCAAATATAATTCCTTACAAGTTTGGGTCACAAATCCCATAGTAATCAGAGCAATTCTAGGAACGTAAATTAACAGAGTACAATAGGCTAAACAGGTAACCTACGAAATATGATGACGGAAGCGGATGCGGTCACTATAGCTCACTCCTGAACGCCGAGCAGCAACACTGTAAGCTGGGCATTTGAAACCGAAGGGCCCAGGGGAAAAGTAATTTAAAATACGTTAGCGTGAGTGGACAAAAATAAACAATTTTAAACAAAAGGAATTTTATACTTTCCCCATTTATTTCTCTATAAACTCCCGATGCATGCAATGTTTAAGGAAAACAAAACAAGAGAAGTTCTGTACAAGAAAAACTGACTAGCCCTGCTAGTCACAAACTAAATGAAAAGATTGAAACTCCGGTACTCAAGAAAATAAGACCAGCCCCGCTGGTTAAACGGAAATCGAACTAGCCCCGCTAGTAAAAAATAGTAAAGTGAGTAGGGGAAGACGATAGCCATACGAGTGAGCCTCCCAGGCTCGGGTGATAGCCTCCCAGGCTAAAGTACTCCCATTACTCCCGTAATATACCCTCACGCCACTAAGTGTAGCGATAGGATACTGGGCTTCAGAATTACTGTCACAGAGACAGTAACCAGCGCCACAAAGGCGGAGGGCTTCGGTGATCCCATCACCTCGCCACAAAGGCTAAAGATCAAAGCTAGCAATGATAAGTCACCCAAAGTATGGCAAAAGAAAATCCGAAAACCACAGTAAAATCATAAATACATAAGGCTTCCCCAACTCTCGCAAAAGAATTCCCATGACGTGTCCCACACGCCAAGATAAACTCAAATTAAAAAAATAAATAAGAGAAAATAAGCATAATCCAATGACGTGACCCCGCACGCCAAAAAATCTTTAAATAATCAAATATCCAAAACCATTTCCGAAAATAACCATATGCTCAAGAAAGTAATACGATAAACAAATTATCATCTCAGAAACAAATAAATAAATACATGCATCATTCTTTGAAAATAAAAGTCCACTCACAGTATATGGTCAATCCTGATGTCCCTCGGTATTTTCCTCGTACGAAGACTCCTCTCGTCCTGTACGAATAGCACTCGTAAAAATATATTTACAGGACATAAATTAACTTTACGATAATTAGAAATTGAAATTCAGAACGTCCCCCTTCAAAATCCAACTCCTTAATTCACATCGAATCCATCCGTAATTCTCCAATAATATTCAGTCATTGATATCTAAATTCTAAAGTGAATTCGAAAGAAATTCGGCGATCGAATTCAGGTGAATCAACAATCAACAATTCATGCTCAATTCGTAATTCCTCTAATTTCCACCAAACTTCATGTATAAAATTCTACAATCGTTAAGGGATTTATGGAGCCAAAACAGTAAATTAAACGCAGCTCTACGCGCCACCACGCGCCACCCATAGTGGCCGCGCGTGGGGTCCACGCGCCACAGGCAACCACCACCAATGGCCACCAAATTTTGACAGCACCAACTACTCAACAGACCCAACATTTTTCACAACTACAAGTTCCAATTTTACCTTGAAGGGCTCCAATTTGGCAGGTGAATTTTTTCCAGAAAAACCCAAGAATCATAGAAATTGCAATTGTCAATCCGGCCTCCACACAGCAAATTGGAAAGCAAGACCTTAGGGGAAATGATTTTTGGCAAAAACCCGACCTTCGACATTAGTTTGGTGACCGGAGGTGGCCGGAATTGCTGAGAATCGACGAAAGCTCCAAACTGCAGCTGTGAAGAACTTTGCTTCGATATGAGGTTTCTCGGCCAAATCATCACAATCCAAGGCCGCTAGGGTGCAGGGAGGAAGGAGGCGCTCCTGTGGTGGCCGGCTGCACGCCGGTTGGTGGCCAGAAGACGTGGAATCGAAGGGAGGAAGAAGAACCCGAAAGGGGAAGGAAGAAAAGTCGGGGGAGAGGAGATAGAGAGTTACCTTGGGTTTCCGAAAATGGAAACCTACAGTGGTAACTTTCCATATATATTTTTTTATTACCATGAACAGTAACTTCCACATTTTAAGCTATAACTTTCACATACGAACTCCGATTTAAGTGTATCACATGTCCACGGACTCAGTTTAACGTCCCCTACAACTTACGTGAAGGAAATTTTCTCAAATTGTTAACCCATAAAAAGTCAATTTCTAGCCTCCCCCTAAAAGGTAAAACTATAACCACAAATGGTAAAACATACAGTAATTCTTGTAACACAGTAAAAGTGGTAAATCGGATGTGGGGTGTAACAATTCACCCCCCCCCCCCCAAAAAAAAATTTCGCCCTCGAAATTTACATACCTGTCAGAACAGATGGGGGTACTGTCGTCTCATTAAGTCTTCCGGTTCCCAAGTAGCTTCTTCCACCAAATGATTACTCCACAGTACCATAACTAAAGGTATCGTCTTGTTTCTAAGGACCTGCTCCCTTCTATTGAGTATCTGGATCGGTTTCTCCTCATAAGTCAGATCCTTCTTCAAACGAATAGGCTGTTCTTCTAAGACAGGAGCAGGATCAGCAATATACTTGCAGAGCAGGGACACGTGGAAGACATCATGAATCTTTGATAACCTCGGAGGTAGAATTAATTTGTAAGCAACTGGGCCCAACTCGCTCTTTAATCATAAAAGGTCCAATATATCGAGGACTGAGCATGCCCCGCTTTCCAAATCTTACCATGCCCTTCCAAGGGGACAATTTCAAGAATACCCAATCACCTTTTTGAAACTCCAAGTCTTTCCTGCGGTTATCCGCATAACTCTTCTGTCTACTTTGAGCTGCCCTGAGTTTCTCCTTGATCAACTTAACTTTTTCAGTGGTAATCCGTACTATCTCTGGGCCTATGAGCTTTCTTTCTCCTACTTCATTACAACACAATGGAGTACGGCACTATCTTCCATAGAGAGCTTCGTAAGGAGCCATGTCAATACTGGAATGATAACTATTATTGTAAGCGAACTCAATCAATGCCAAATGGCTATCCCAACTTCCTTTGAATTACATAACATAGGATCTCAACATGTCCTCCAAAGTTTGGATAGTTCTCTCTGATTGCCCATCAGTCTGTGGATGAAATGCCGTGCTAAAACTTAATCCAGTACCTAAAGCCTCATGTAGACTCTTCCAAAATTTTGAAGTGAAATGAGGATCTTGATCAGAGACAATAGAAACAGGTGGCCCATGAAGTTTTACGATTTCATTAACATAAAGTTCCGCTAGCTTGTCCATCCCGTAAGTTTTGTTGACAGGTAAGAAGTGAGCAGACTTAGTGAGTCGATCCACAATCACCCAAATACTATCATGACCATTGCGAGTTCGTGGAAGACCCGAAACAAAATCCATGGTGATGTGCTCCCACTTCCACTCCGGAATTGGCAACGACTGTAGAAATCCCGAAGGTTTCTGTCTTTCTGCTTTTACCTGTTGGCACACCAAGCACCTACTCACATATGCTGCAATTTCTCTCTTCATATTTCGCCACCAATAGTATGGTTTTAAAGTTCGGTACATTTTTGTCCCGCCGGGATGCATAGCGTAAGCAGAACTATGAGCCTCTTCCAAAATTTCTCGTTTAATACCATGAAGATTTGGTACACATATTCTATTTCCAAACATTAAGGCTCCATCTCTTCTGAGAGTAAAGTCCATTCTAGTGCCATTACTCACTGCTTCTTTTAATTGTCTCAGATATTCATCTTCATCTTGTGCCTCCCGCACTCTATCAATGAGAATCGGCCTCACATGGAAACTAGCTATCAATGCTCCAGACTCTTTCTCAATCGCCAAATTAACTCCCGTAGATCGCAATTCATAAAGTAAAGGAACTCGAACTGCCTTCAATTGGGCTAAAGAGCTAAAGGGCTTTTCGGCTAAATGCATCAACTACCACATTGGCCCTTCCTGGATGGTACTCAATAGTGCAATCATAATCCTTAATCAACTCTAACCACCTCCTTTGCCTCAAATTTAAGTCCCTTTGGTTAAATAGATGCTGGAGACTTTTATGGTCCGTGAAAATTTGCCATCGTGCCCCATAAAGATAGTGTCTCCATAACTTAAGTGCAAGTACTACAGCAGCAAGCTCAAGGTCATGAGTCGGGTAGTTCATTTCGTGAGGTTTCAGCTGCCTAGATGCATAGGCAATCACATTTCCATGCTGCATCAACACACAACCTAAGCCTTGTCTTGAGGCATCACTGTAAATCACATACTCCCCGCTATCATCAGGCAATGCCAGAACTGGGGCACTAGTTAAACGTCCTTTGAGTTCTTGGAAACTTTGTTCACACTCCTCTGACCAAACAAATTTAGCACCCTTCCTGGTCAATTTAGTGAGGGGAGCCGCAAGTCTAGAGAAATCCTGAACGAACCGCCGATAATAACCGGCTAAACCCAAGAAACTACAAATTTCTGTCACGGTGGTGGGTCTTCCCCAATTCAAAACCACTTCCACCTTTTGAGGATCCACACTAATACCTTCAGCTGACACCACATGACCCAAGAATCCTATGCTGTTAAGCCAGAATTCACACTTACTCAACTTGGCATATAATCTAGCTTCCCTCAAAGTCCGAAGTACTAACTTCAAATGCTTAATATGAAGCTCATCACTCTTGGAGTAAACCAGAATGTCATCAATAAACACAATCACAAAACGGTCCAAGTATGGGCGGAATACTCGATTCATGAGATCCATAAAAGCTGCAGGAGCATTGGTTAACCCGAAAGGCATCACTACAAACTCATAGTGACCATAGCGTGATCGGAAAGCAGTCTTAGGTACGTCGGACTCTCTTATCCGTAATTGGTGATAACCGATCCTCAAATCAATCTTAGAAAAGACTTTGGCACCCCGCAATTGATCAAATAAATCATCAATTCGTGGTAATGGATACTTGTTCTTCACTGTGACCTTATTCAATTTTCTATAATCAATACACAATCTCAAGGTGCCATCATTCTTCTTAACAAAAAACACCGGAGCACCCCAAGAAGACACACTTGGCCGAATGAAACCTTTATCCAACAACTCCTGTACCTGGGTCTTTAACTCTTTTAATTCTGCTGGGGCCATTCTGTAAGGTGCCTGATATATAGGTGTAGTATCAGGGAGCAATTCAATGGTAAAGTCTATTTCTCTTACTGGAGGCAAACCAGGTAGTTCATCAGGAAACACATCCGGAAACTTCCTGACCACAGGAATATCCTCAGTATTCAACACCTCCCTCTTTGTATCCACAATGTGTGCCAAGTAAGCCTGACAACCTTTATTCAAAAGCTTTTCAGCTGTAATGGCAGAAATCGGGCAAGAGGAGAGAACGTTCCGCTCACCACGGAAAGTGATTTCCGGTTTTCCTGGACTTCGAAACACTACTTCTTTACGGAAACAATCAACCAATGCACCATGTGTCTCCAGAAAGTCCATCCCCAGAATTACATCAAACTCAACAAGATCTAGAGGAATTAGGTTGGTCTCCAGGCAAAAGCCATCAACCATTACCCCACAATTATTAAAAACCCATTCTATCTTAAGTGCTTCTCCCGCAGGTAAAGAAACATACCACTCGCCTATAAGGAGTGATGACGGCCCATTTGCAAAACATGCAAATCTACTTGACATAAAAGAGTGCGTCGCACCGGGATCAATTAAGGTTAAAGCAGGTTGATTAAAAATAAACAACGTACCAACGATAACCTTCAGTGAATCACGGCCCTCCTGCTGGGTCATGGCGTGCAGTATATCATGTGTCACAGGACGACCTCGCTGAGCCCTGCCTTGCTGAGAACTAGCTCGGCCTACCGAACTAGTGCGGCACCGCTAGTTGACCCGCCAACAGAGGACTGACCAACAGTCTGAGTGGGGGTAGATATGGCTCCCTGAGTCAAAAGAGGGCAGTCTCTCCTGAAGTGGTCCTGCTGACCACACATAAAACATCCCACTGTCTGATACTGCCCAAACTGAGCTGACTAACTAGTCGAAGCCCCACTCGAACCACCATGATAACTCTTGGACCTCTCAAGCTGCCCAGACTGTTGTCCACTAAACTGACCCAGAGAGAATCTCCTGACACGTCCCCTGAATCTAGTACGGGACCTCGACCTGGAACCACTGTTCTTTCCACTACCAACTGAAGAACCAGAACTGGATGTGGAAGTAGCCCTCTTAGATGGACTCTGGCTAGGGCCACCAGGATCCCTAGGGTGAAATCCGGCAGGTGAGTCCGACTCAATGTCCATGGCATAAGATACTGCCTCAACAAAACTTCGGTACGGTGTGCCTAACATCTTATCCTTAAACTTTCCTCCAAGTCCCAAGACAAATCTACGAATCTTACTTTGCTCAGTACGAACCAAATCTGGCACATGGTGAGCCAAGGAGAGAAACTCCTGCTCAAACTCCAACACTGACTGATCATCTCTCTTCTCCAAACTCAAGAACTGGTCCTGCATCCGATTAAGGTGGGCATCACTAAAGTACCGTCCATAGAAATGGGTCTTGAACATATCCCATGTCATCGGGCCAGCATTTACAGGGTCATTGACAACACCAGTCCACCAATGGTAGGCGGTATCCTCAAGGAACTGTACCGCCAAATTCACTTTCCTGTCCTCTGGAAGGTCCATATGGGAGAAAACTCTCTCCATCCTGTCAAGCCACCGCTGTGCCTTTACAGGTGAGGCGGCAGGAGCAAAAGTCTGAGCCCCATGCCTCCTAGCACTCTCCACAGTATAGTCGGTACTTGACCCGGGGAGCGCTGCAGCAATCTGCCGAAAGAACTGCCCAAAAGTATCCGCAAACCCCCTACGTATCTGCTCATCTTCCTCAACCGGAGTTCTCCCACGTGCTAGGCGATTACGAGCCATAGTACCTGAAGAAAGAGTATTTAAGAAGTTCAAGGATCAGTACAACAACGTATCTACTTTACATGCATAATAACACACTAGTACCGAAGAGCACATGATGGGAATCCGCCGCGGTCGGGCCATCACTCGGGAGGTACTAGGCGTCATTAGGCATATAAAGTAGCAAGGAAGTAAGGCAGTCTACAGAATCTAGAAACCTAGTGCTCTGATACCAACTGACAAGGCTCGCCCCGGATTCCACCCTGAAATCCGAAGTGGCCCTGCGGGACCCACTTTTAAAGAAAGTTTCCCAAAAATTTCGGTATAACCTCCCTTAAAAATGGACAACCCAAAAACCTGTAGAAAACAAATTTCACTTCTAATAATCCAACCACATACTCCTGGAGCCACCCTGCTCTCATAATTCAACCAACTCAAACTCAAAAATAATAATAGTGTATCAAATACTTCAAGTCTAAGAAACTCCAAGATTAAAGATACTACAATTCACCAAAGTTAGGTCGTAGACCTCAAATATAATTCCTTACAAGTTTGGGTCACAAATCCCATAGTAATCAGACCAATTCTAGGAACGTAAATTAACATAGAGTACAGTAGGCTAAACATGTAACCTACGAAATATGATGACGGAAGCGGATACGGTCACTATGGCTCACTCCTGAACGCCGAGCAGCAAAACTGTAAACTGGGCATTTGAAACCGAAGGGCCCAGGGGAAAAGTAATTTAAAATATGTTAGCGTGAGTGGACAAAAATAAACAATTTTAAACAAAAGGAATTTTATACTTTCCCCATTTATTTCTCTATAAACTCTCGATGCATGCAATGTTTAAGGAGAACAAAACAAGAGAAGTTCTGTACAAGAAAAACCGACTAGCCCCGCTAGTCACAAACTAAATGAAAAGATTGAAACTCCGGTACTCAAGAAAATAAGACCAGCCCCGCTGGTTAAACGGAAATCGAACTAGCCCCGCTAGTAAAAAATAGTAAAGTGAGTAGGGGAAGACGATAGCCATACGAGTGAGCCTCCCAGGCTCGGGTGATAGCCTCCCAGGCTAAAGTACTCCCATTACTCCCGTAATATACCCTCACGCCACTAAGTGTAGCGATAGGATACTGGGCTTCAGAATTACTATCACAGAGACAGTAACCAGCGCCACAAAGGCGGAAGATCAAAGCTAGCAATGATAAGTCACCCAAAGTATGGCAAAAGAAAATCCGAAAACCACAGTAAAATCATAAATACATAAGGCTTCCCCAACTCTCGCAAAAGAATTCCCATGACGTGTCCCACACGCCAAGATAAACTCAAATTAAAAAAATAAATAAGAGAAAATAAGCATAATCCAATGACGTGACCCTGCACGCTAAAAAATCTTCAAATAATCAAATATCCAAAACCATTTCCGAAAATAACCATATGCTCGAGAAAGTAATACGATAAACAAATTATCATCTCAGAAACAAATAAATAAATACATGCATCATTCTTTGAAAATAAAAGTCCACTCACAGTATATGGTCAATCCTGACGTCCCTCGGTATTTTCCTCGTACGAAGACTCCTCTCGTCCTGTACGAATAGCCCTTATAAAAATATATTTACAGGGCAGAAATTAACTTTACGATAATTTGAAATTGAAATTCAGAACGCCCCCCTTCAAAATCCAACTCCTTAATTCACATCGAATCCATCCGTAATTCTCCAATAATATTCAGTCATTGATATCTAAATTCTAAAGTGAATTCGAAAGAAATTCGGCGATCGAATTCAGGTGAATCAACAATCAACAATTCATGCTCAATTAGTAATTCCTCCAATTTCCACCAAACTTCATGTATAAAATTCTACAATCGTTAAGGGATTTATGGAGCCAAAACAGTAAATAAAACGCAGCTCTACGAGCCACCACGCGCCACAGGCAACCACCACCAATGGCCACCAAATTTTGGCAGCACCAACTACTCAACAGACCCAACATTTTTCACAACTACAACAAGTTCCAATTTTACCTTGAAGGGCTCCAATTTGGCCGGTGAAATTTTTCCAGAAAAACCCAAGAATCCTAGAAATTGCAATTGTCAATCTGGCCTCCACACAGCAAATTGGAAAGCAAGACCTTAGGGGAAATGATCTTTGGCAAAAACCCGACCTTCGACGTTAGTTTGGTGACCGGAAGTGGCTGGAATTGCTGGGAATCGACGAAAGCTCCAAACTGCAGCTGTGAAGAACTTTGCTTCGATCCGAGGTTTTTCGGCCAAATCGTCACAATCCAAGGCAGCTAGGGTGCAGGGAGGAAGGAGGCGCTCCTGTGGTGGCAGGCTGCATGCCGGTTAGTGGCCGGAAGACGTGGAATCGAAGGGAGGAAGAAGAACCCGAAAGGGGAAGGAAGAAAAGTCGGGGGAGAGGAGAGAGAGAGTTACCGTGGGTTTCCGAAAATGGAAACCTACAGTGGTGACTTTCCATATATATATATTTTTATTACCATGAACAGTAACTTCCACATTTTAAGCTATAACTTTCACATACGAACTCCGATTTAAGTATACCACATGTCCGCGGACTCGGTTTAGCGTCCCCTACAACTTACGTGAAGGAAATTTTCTCAAATTGTTAACCCATAAAAAGTCAACTTCTAGCCCCCCCTAAAAGGTAAAACTATAACCGCGAATGGTAAAACATACAGTAATTCTTGTAACACAGTAAAAGTGGTAAATCGGATGTGGGGTGTAACACCTACCCTTTTTTATCTTCCCTAAACCACCAAAACCTATGGCAGTGCATAGGCGTCTATTCTAGTTTGGGCTGTCACTCTGTCGGTTCGAATCGGTTATAGGTATTACCAACTTCAAAACCAAAGCTTTCGGTTTCAAAACTAAGTTACCAATTACCAACCAAAATTTTCGGTTGTTAATTATATCTACCAAATTCGGTATTTCGGTTTTCGGTATTACCAACTTTAGAACAACTAATTCTTTATAATATAAATTTGAATGAACAAAACTAGGTTTTTGAATTTTATAGTCGTAGACTTTGTATTCATCTACTAATTATAGCTTTCTTTTGTATATATGACATCAAGTTTTAGCAATTTTCAATAAAACTAGGTTATTTAACCATCGTTGATTAGGTTACTTAAAATACATATACTATTAATGCATGTAGTATATGTAGTAATGTTCATACTATTATAAAAGTCTTTATGTTTATTTCTTAATATACATGTATGTGTATTGAAAACTGTAGTATATAAATCTAATATTTAGATAATCGGTAGATTCGATATTTACCAAAACCAAACCAACTTTTTCGGTAATTTTTGATTTCGGTTTTATCGGTCTCGGTTACCAAAAAGTCGGTTTACCAAACTTAAAACATCGGTTGGTATTTGGCCGGTTTGGTAATTACCAAACCAAGTGGCTGCCCTAATTCTAGTACATCTAAGTACTTGAATCTGTTATTCTGCATTTTGTTCTCTTGTTTTTCTCTCTACCTGTGACATAAACTTTAACTTATAGTACAGGAAGCATGTAATTGTTTCTGAACATGTTATTCTTCTAATACAGAGAAACTTATTGTTGAGTTGCAGGGTTAAGTGAAAAAACTGAATTTGATGCAAGGGGGAAGTTACAGTAGTACATAAGGTAGAAAGCCAGCAATCTATCCATTTCTTTACAGCAGTTTCTTCTTTTCTCTTCTTTCATCTGTTTATCAGGTATCATGTTTCTGATTGTTCTTCATGGCTTTATGGCGCTATCAAAAATTGCATGTTGATATATCTTTAGTCTTTACCTTGTTCTTCTATATATTGCATTTGCAAATTACAATGAATGAATTTTACAAGTTTTCATTGAAATTCAATCAGTGACCCAAGTCTTCGATGAATTTTACAAGTTTTCATGGCATTATGGCTCTGTCTGGTCATATGGGATCTGATATGATCACTTATGATGGGTGAAATTATTTTCTTTCTATTCTTAAAAGAATTGTGCATCTGTAATGCATTTTTAGTTGTGTATAAGAAGTCCATTATGCTTGCAAGGAAATGAGCTTATATTGTGTGCATTGATTGAAAGAGCAACCACAGACAATGAAAGGAAGGCATTGAAGACCACCAGCTCTCCACTTGTTAATAGAGTTTCCAAAGTTAGTGCTAGGTAAACAATTTTAGTTTTGTCTAAGTGTTTTGACTTTTAGCTGTGAGAGACTGAGGAATTTATAATATACTTGTTTCTTTTCCTCCGACGTATATGTTGATTAATGGACACGTGAGCTTCCATTTGCATTTTGTTGATATAATAATGTTATAACAATTCAGATTATAAAAATAAAAAACAATTCCATTTTGCTAGGCTTGGATAGTACAATGCCGAGCCTGATGGTTCGGAGCAAATTTTTTTTTTTTAAAATGGAACCAATATGGGCACAGACAAGAAAGAAAAAGATTAAAATATAGGTGGGTACACATTAGCCACCGAGTCCAAAACAAATGGCTAATAAGAAGTAATAAAATAAGAAGAGAAACTGTTCAATGTCAGAAGGAGGGTGAGAGCAGCGCGTGAATACTGATGCTTTATGTGCGACGGACAGATTTAACGGTGGGCAATTGGTAAAAACCCCAAATAGAGTTGGTACAATTAGAGTCAGACATGATATTTGTCCCTAAAGGCCAATACCCACTAAACTCAGTCCCCAGTAGACCCAATAGCTACTAAAATCTGGTGGTGGCTATAGGCCAAATAGCTAGTAGCGTCTTGAAGGACATCATTTTGTTAATGTTGAGATATCTAGTCGAGGCGAAATATCTACTATGTCTTTGGCCGAAGTGGTACACAATTTTGAGATTTATAGTATTGTTCATTAATTTATTTTATTTTCAAGCACCATTTTTTTATTACAAATACTCAAATAAACGGCAAAGATTAATGGAGGTAGCTGCTGTTAGAATGTTAGGTGCCATCGCATGTGTCACGCATTATTCAATTACAACAACCTCTTGTCATTAAAGAAGTCGAGGACTATCGGCCTCTGTGACTATTGTTCACCATTGAGATTCAATCTCAAATTTAGATCGAGATTCAGAGTGAGAGACTCTTGCTTCTAAAGACCACGGAAAGATGCCTGTACTCTCTGTCCTTACTCCCGTCGCCGGAGGAGTAGTGAGTAAGGTGGCTTTACTTGCTACTGATCAATTGAGACTCGAAATCGTCTTCTGTTTCCGCAAAGAGCTAAATAAGCTCAAAGAATCCTCAATTCTGATTGGAGATATAATCCGTGATGCTGCTCACCAACCTGAAGATGGGGATCTGCGGGCAAGGGCCGAGTGGATGAAGAGGCTGATAAGCGTAGCTTATGATGCAGAAGATATCCTGGATAAATTTCAATATGAAGTTTATCGGATCGTTATAAAGGAGACAAGCCTCGACAAGAAGATACTCGGCTTCTTCTGCTACAATCCTCTTGTATTTCGTCTCAAGATGGCCCGCAAGATTTACAAAATCAACACATCCTTGGAGGATCTCAACAAGCAAGCACCTGGCGTGGGACTTGTCAGATCAAATGGAGGTGCAGCAGCAAGTCAAGGTAGGCGGGATCGGGAAACAACCTCATTCCCAGAGAATAATGTATTCACTGTTGGAAGGGATGCAATCACTGTTGGAAGGGGCGCATTTACTGTTGCAAGGGGCGCATTCACTGTTGCAAGGGATGCAATCACTGTTGGAAGGGATCAGGCTGTGTCAGATATAATTACAACCTTTACCAACTCCAACAATCAAGTCAATATTCTTTCGGTGATGGCTATTGTGGGATTGGGAGGCCTAGGTAAAACAACTTTGGCTCGCTTAATTACCAAGCGACTGAAAGAAGGTGAAATGGGAAAGTACTTCGACGCAACATTTTGGGTGTACGTATCTAGTTCATTTGACGTCAATTCAATTTTACATCGAATGGTGCAATCATGTGGCGTAACGGGAATAGACTCTTCAAATAAGCAAGCATTGATGGAAAGCCTCCAGCAGAAGTTGGAACAGAAAAGGTATTTTCTTGTACTTGATGACGTTTGGAATGAGGATGCTAATAGGTGGAATGATTTGGAGAGTTGTTTGTTGCAACTAAATTCTGCCAAAGGAAGCTCTGTGATTGTCACCACCCGTAGATCCAATGTTGCATCAATCATGGAAATGTTAGAAACAGTATGCTTAAACAATCACAAACACATAATTTAGAACCTATACTAGATCAAATCATGTACATTCAAAAGCTGAAATTCTATTCTAGCAGTGTTTGGAAATCTCCTTGAGTTAAATCCAAGTAAGGAAAAATCTCCTTGAGGAAGATTCACGTGAAGTGAAATCTCCTCTAGACAGATCTTAGAGAGCTAATATCCCCTTGAGATGGATCCAAGTGAGGAAGAAAATCCTTAACGGATCCCTTTGAGACAGATCTAATCCTCCTCAATGGAAACTGATTTCTGCAGAAAACTAAACATAAGAACATGAACCCAGAAAACTTACTCGATGCACTTGCATTGTCCATGACAGCCTTCTCCTGAATCCACCTTGATATTCTCTTAGTAATGGGACTAATTTTGAGAAAAACTCGTGTTTCAGAAGGGACTAGTCTGACATTAATATAGAAGCTTCACATGACAGTTCCATCCATAAAGAAACTGTCATTTTTCTCAACTGCTTTATCAAACCCTCAACTGCTAATCAACTGCAATATTATTTGAATTTAAATAGTGCATAAGCTTATCTGTAAAATTAATTCAAAGCTTATACATATGTATTTTAGACTCCGGCCACACTACATTTACTTGTATTGCATTTACACATCATATAAATTCGAAGTGTTGACAAGTTCCATAAGTTGCAATGCTTACAATCTCCCACTGAACTTGACACTACTTGAATAGATATATTACAACACAAATATATGAGAATGACCTACTGAAATGTGCACTGTGAGTCTAAAATCTACTAAAGTCATTCAAATCCAATTGATTAATAATCCTGTCAATTATATGCCTGCTTCAAGGAACCTAAGAACATTATGGTGAATGAGGATAGACACCAGTATTCCAAAATCACCTTGTAACAGACTATAATCACATGAATTTTATTCGCAGCAGTACTAGCATACTTGAGCTATAAATGCATTTAATCACAAGTATACTTGAAGTCCTACCAAAATTTCTAAATTAATAGAAACAAAGCAAATTATATCTCATTCTGAAACTTTTACCACAATCTGCATATATGTATTGCCATCATATGAATTGCAATATGTACATGTACTTCTTGATTTTAGCAGATGCTTAATAGGATAAAACTTAATAATATAATTGCACATTATCGATCATATCACAATTAAACAATAATAAAGCCATAGTACATACTAACTGGTGATGATTCTGACATGTAATTCAACTCTAGATGATGTCTTTAATTCCCATATGTGCAGCATGCTTGACAAAATCAGCTACTGGTAAAGCTTTTGTCAATGGATCTGCTAACTGATCTTTAGTTCCAATCTTTACAACCTCGACATCAATGCAAAGTACTTGACATCAATGTAGAGTTGACATCAATGTTCATTGAACCTGAAGACCTCTTGTTGTTCTTTGAAAAGAACACTGCTGATGCATTATCACAGTAAATCACCATAGGCCTTTCTATAGAGCTTATTAGCTTCAAATGAGAAATAAAATTTCTCAACCATAATGCATGTCCTGTTGCTTCATAAATGGCAATATCTTCAGCTTGAAAAGTTGATGTTGCTGTCAAGGTCTGCTTTGCAGTTTTCCATGAAATGGCTCCACCTGCTAGAAGAAATATGTATCCAGATGTTGATTTCAAGTCATCCATGTCTGATTTGTAGGATGCATCTGTGTAGGCCTCCACCTTAAGTTCTTGCTCATCAATTTTTCTGTAAACCAACATGTGATCCTTACTCTTTTCAGGTACCTCAATACCTTCTTTCCTGCTATCCAATGTTCATGGCCTGCATTTGATTGAAACCTTGAAAGCATATTGACTGCAAATGATATATCAGGCCTTGTACAGATTTGAGCATACATCAAGCTCCCCACCAATCTTGCATAAGGCACATTTTTCATGCTTTCTGCTTCCAACACATTCTTAGGACACTGACCCTTGTGCAGCCTATCTCCCTTAGATATTGGTGCATCACCTGACTTACAACCCTGCATGCTAAATCTCTGCAATATCTTGTCCACATAATTTTTCTGAGATAAACCCAAAGCATATTGCTTTCTGTTTCTGGTTATCTCTATGCCTAGCACATAATGTGCCTCCCCCATGTTCTTCATGTCAAACTGACTTAATAGAAAAGCCTTTGTTTCTTTCAACAACAAATATTACTGCTTGCAAGTAAAATGTCATCAACATACAAAATGAGCAAAATAAAATTGCTCCCACTGGTCTTAAGATAAATACACTCATCTAATTTATTTTCCAAAAACCAAATTGAGTGATTACCTTATCAAACTTGAGGTACCATTGCCTGGAAGCTTGCTTAAGACCATATATTGACTTCTTGAGCTTGCAAACCTTGCTTTCATCTTCTGCAAAACCCTCTGGCTGCAACATATAAATTTCCTCATGCAAATATCCATTCAAAAATGCAGTCTTGACATCCATTTGGTGCAACTCAAGGTCAAAATGTGCTACTAGGGCCATGACAACTCTGAATGCATCTTTGGTTGAGACTAGAGAGAAAGTCTCATCATAATCAATTCCTTCCTTTTGATTATAGCCCTTAGCCACTAACCTGGCTTTATACCTTTCTACTTTGCCATCTGCATCCTTTTTTGTCTTAAACACCCATTTACATCCTATAGGCTTAGCATTGCATGGTTTATCAACTAAAGTCCACACACCATTTTGTGCCATGCTATGAAGCTCATCCTCCATTGCTAACCTCCATTTTGCACTATTTACAGATTGCATAGCTTCTGCAACTGATATGGGATCATCTTCATCTCCTAGATTAGATTCTTCAATAGTCAGGTACAGCTTGTAATCATCTGATATGGCACATTTTCTGGTTCTTGTAGATTTTCTCAAGGCTACAGGTTGAGACACTTCTACATTTGGTGCTGCATTTGTCTCATCTTGTTGATCAACTTGCTGTACTTGCACATCATTATTCATACTTTGTCCATTTTGAACAGCTGCTACTGCATTATCATTTCTAGTACCATTTTGCACTTCATTTTCAACTTGATGTAATGCAATGTCATCCTCTTCATTTTCTGGAACAGGATTCAAAAATACTTCATTTTCTGAAACTGAATTGTTGTTGCATTCCTGGTCCAGGATTGATGAGGCATTGCAATCCTGGTACACAAACCATTCTTCAAAAGCTTTGTTGCTATTTTGCATTGCCACCATCTCCTTTTCTGCATCTTTTCTTGGATTGTTGTCAAACATTTCATCATAGAATGTGGCTCTATGCGACTCCACAATCCTTGTGCTTCTGTTTGGACAATAGAATTTGAAACCTTTTGATTTTTCACAGTAGCCAATAAAATAACCACTTACTGATTGAGAATCAAGTTTGCCATCTGCCACATTATGCACTCTTACTTCTGCATTACAGCCCCACACATGGAAATTGTTTAAACTAGGCTTGTAACCACACCATAATTCAAAAGGAGTTTTCAGCACAGCCTTGCTTGGAGTCCTATTGCAAATATAATTTGCTGTTTTCAAAGCTTCTCCCCACAGAAATTTTGGCAGTGCAGACCTTACAATCATGCTTCTCACCATGCTAATCAAGGTTCTATTCCTCCTTTCTGATACTCCATTCTGCTGTGGGTTATAAGGAGTAGTGTATTGAGCCACTATCCCACATTCTTGCAAGTACAATGTGAAAGGACCTTGTGTTGTCCTTGTTCTGTATACCTGCCAAAGTATTCACCTCCCCTATCTGATCTGATACACTTAATCAATTTTCCAGTTTGTTTTTCAACCTCAGCCTTATAGATTTTGAAAAATTCCAAAGCTTGTGACTTTTTTGAAATTAAGTAAATGTAACAAAATCTTGAAAAATCATCAATCAAAGTGATGAAATAACAATTCCCACAGATTGTACTAACTGGAAAAGGACCACAAATATCTGTGTGAATTAAATCAAGCATTTGTTCACTTCTCTTTGAACCTGTGTTCCTAGCATTTGTCATCTTGCCTTTCAAGCAATCTACACAAGTTTCAAAATCTGTAAAGTCCAAGGCAGGTAAAATATCTTGTTTCACAAGTTCTTGCAATCTTTGTTTTGAGATATGACCTAATCTTTTATGCCACAGGAAAGATGATGCATCACAAAATTTTCTCTTTGAACCTGATTTGCTTAAAAGAAAAATTTTCTTGCTGTCATCAGTTTCAGCTACAATATTTTCACAATTTGCACACCAATAACCATTTACCAAATCAGCATCTCCAAAACAATTTGAACCATGATAGAAATACATAACTTTATTATTACTTGGAAAGCTGAAACCATTGTTTGCTACAAATTGAGAACCAGAAATTAAGTTCCAACTAATACTTGGAATACAGTACACATTGTTCAATACTAATACATAATTATTTCTAAACTTGAGTTTGAAAATCCCTACAGCCTCCACAGCCACTCTTTGGCCACTTCCAGTACACACCCTTGTCTCATTCTTTCTTGGGATTGAAATCTCTGACAATCCCTGTAATGAATTGACAATATGAATAGGGGAACCAGTGTCAAACCACCAAGAGTTGTCATTTACAAAAGCATTTGACTCAAAATTGAAAACAGATTTTAAAAGAAAACTACCTTTCTTTTTCAGCCAAGCTTTGAAACCTTCACAATCTTTCTTAAAGTGACCAAGTTTCTTGCAAAAGAAACACTTAATGCCACCTGCAGGTTTGTTTTTCATTTTATCATGATCAGATTTCACAATGGATTTAGAGGTGCTTACAGCGGTTCCAGGTTTAAAGTTCTTGTTGTTGCCAAATTTCTTCTTGTACTTGATTTTGGACATCAAATTCACAGCCACCTCGTGTCCTTCTTGCTTCTGCATTTCATCTTCAACTTCCACACACAGTGAAATCAACTCATTGATGCTCCATTTTTCTTTCTGAGTCTTGTACAATGTCTTGAGTTGAGAATATTCATTTGGGAGTGAGTCCAGAATCATGTACACCAGGAATGAATCATCTATAGCCATATTCAGTGCTCTCAGCCTTGCAGCAATATCAGAACCTCTCATTATGTACTCTCTCACACTAGTCTTGCCATTGTATTTCATCCTTGCAAGAGACCTCACCAAATTCTGCACTTCAGCCTTATCAGAAATTTTAAACTTTTCTGCAATGGAATTAAAGAATTCCTTGGCCAATTCTGAATCAGGTATACTGCCCTTCACATTTTCACGCATGCTTTTCTTGATCATGATCAATGCCATCTTGTTATGCTTATACCATTTCTCATATTTGTTCCTTGCATCTATGCTAGAACTTTCAGTTAATGCTGCTGGAGGATCTTCTTTCAACACATGGTCATAATCCAATATCCCCAGATTCAGTTCTATGTCCCCTTTCCATTTCTTAAAGTTTGAGCCATTCAGAAGCTCAATCTGATTGATGCTCATAGGAAAGTGCATAGCTGCATGTGAAATGATCAAACAGATTAATCTAGTGTAACTCAATACCAGAATAAACTGTATGTCCCAAATAATGTTGTATATATATGCAACAATATGAAACTTTATCAATTTCAAGATTTTGACAACCTTTGTGGTGTACTAATCTCTGTTGATATATGAATGTTCATTTACTCAATATATATATATATATCAGATTCAAAACCAAATGTATGCAACTGTGTTTCTTTGGAAACCAGTGCAAATTAATTTTAAGTTTCAAAACCTGCAACTTTAGCAATAGAACATTGACATCGTTTTTCTCTTTTGACATAAAGCCACTTTGACAGCACACATGTTCTTAAAGATTAACATAATGATGTAAATAATTCCATTTAAAACATTCTTAGGCCACTTTGGCAGCACTTGATGCATTTATTTTCACATCAGTTATCATATCAGCATATTCACACACCAATCATCACATAATCGCAATAACAGATGAATGAATATATATGCATATGCCTATACTATGAATCTGATATGAACTTGAATGTGGATCTTCAAATATTTGACAGTTTTGTCATGCACATATGAACCACATATGGATATTTTGTCGAACTAAAGCATAAGAACAGATGAAATTCATAAATTAATGTATATTACTAAATCAGTATGTTATGATCAAGAATATACAAGTAAATATTTTATGAATTACTTGATGCGGATTAAAGTAATTAAAATTCCCAGAATTCATAACTTAATGCAATTAATTCATTCTACATGTAATTGATCTATGTATGGCTGCTCTGATACCAATTGTTAGAAACAGTATGCTTAAACAATCACAAACACATAATTTAGAACCTATACTAGATCAAATCATGTACATTCAAAACTGAATTCTATTCTAGCAGTGTTTGGAAATCTCCTTGAGTTAAATCCAAGTAAGGAAAAATCTCCTTGAGGAAGATTCACGTGAAGTGAAATCTCCTCTAGACAGATCTTAGAGAGCTAATATCCCCTTGAGATGGATCCAAGTGAGGAAGAAAATCCTTAACGGATCCCTTTGAGACAGATCTAATCCTCCTCAATGGAAACTGATTTCTGCAGAAAACTAAACATAAGAACATGAACCCAGAAAACTTACTCGATGCACTTGCATTGTCCATGACAGCCTTCTCCTGAATCCACCTTGATATTCTCTTAGTAATGGGACTAATTTTGAGAAAAACTCGTGTTTCAGAAGGGACTAGTCTGACATTAATATAGAAGCTTCACATGACAGTTCCATCCATAAAGAAACTGTCATTTTTCTCAACTGCTTTATCAAACCCTCAACTGCTAATCAACTGCAATATTATTTGAATTTAAATAGTGCATAAGCTTATCTGTAAAATTAATTCAAAGCTTATACATATGTATTTTAGACTCCGGCCACACTACATTTACTTGTATTGCATTTACACATCATATAAATTCGAAGTGTTGACAAGTTCCATAAGTTGCAATGCTTACAGGAAACACTTCCTAGGTGGAATTTAGAAACTTTATCGGAGGATGATTGCTGGTCCATATTGAAGGATAGAGCATTCATAGATCCTAATGCTCCGATAGCTTCAGGACAAGAGAAAATGGGAAGGGAGATTGCCAAAAAGTGTGCTGGTCTTCCATTGGCGGCAAAGGTATGGTATCTTTGATCACCTTATTGATTATTTAATGTGTAGATGAACTATTTGATATTTATAGATGAAGTTATGCTAAAATTTGAATCTCAAATAACTATAGGTTTTGGGTAGCTTGATGCGTTCTGAGGAATGGTCGTCAATTCTGGAAAGTAAAATATGGCAGGTATCATCAGACAGAGATGATAGCGAGATCATGAGGGTTCTGAGGTTGAGTTTTGACTTTTTGGAATCACCATTGAAACAATGTTTTGCATATTGCTCTATGTTCGAGAGAGGTTACTCAATTGAAAGAGATAAGTTGATCCAACTATGGATGGCTCAAGGTTTTCTCCATCCTTCTCATGGTCACCAAACCAGGCAAGAGATTGAAATGGAGGATATGGAGGATATAGGCAATAAGTATTATGAGACTCTACTGGAGAACTCCTTATTTGAAGATGCTACAAAGGAAAAGGATGGTGTTATCATCATCCAATGCAAGATGCATGATCTTGTGCATGATCTTGCAAACAAAGTATCCATGTGTGAGAGCTTGACACCAGACTTCACTCATGAGAAGAATGATCATGATATACTTATTCGACATGTTGCACGGATTCCTACTCCAACGCTAGAAGAAATGTCAGAAAGAAGTATTTTAAGACTGCGATCACTCTTTTCAAATGGCCCTGTCTCTAATACCATTTTCCAACAGCTTATGAGTTTACGTGTCTTAAGTTTCTCTAGTTTTGAGACTGAGAAGTTGCCAAATTTACTCGGCAAGGCGAAGCACTTGAGGTATCTAGATGTTTCCTGTACAGACATTGAAGCACTCCCAAAGTCTATTGGCAAGCTCTATAACCTCCAAACATTGAAATTACCGCTGCATCTCCAAGAGTGTCCAAAGGAGATTCAAAATTTGATCAACTTGAGGCATTTTTATTTTGGTGAGGGAATGAAATTTAAGGCTGGGTTTTTGGGGCGGTTAACTAATCTCCGAAGATGGCCTTCCATTAATGTGGGTGAGGAGAGAGGTCCTGCAATTAAGGAGTTGGGTGGGTTGAACCAATTGAGAGGCCACTTAATTATTAATGGGCTAGAAGGTGTAAGGGATGGAGAAGAAGCAAAGAAGGCTCGCTTAGTGCAGAAGAGTCACTTAAGTGGGTTAACATTTGTATGGAGAGACGATCCTAATGAAAATGAGACGGATGTACTAGATGGCTTGGAACCTCATGGTAACTTGCAAAGCTTGAACATTGAATATTTCATGGGTGCTAGATTTCCGTCATGGATAACGAGTCTCCAAAATTTGAAGCAGATTCGATTAGAGCACTGCGACAATTGTGAAGAAGTCCCAACACTCGGCCACCTGCCTAATCTAAGATCTCTTGAGATTAAATGGATGAAAAAGCTGAAACGTGTGGGAGTTGAGTTTTATGGTTATAGTGATACTAGCTCAACTTTATTTCCAGCTCTAAAAACACTATCCATCTATGAGTGCCATGAGCTCATTGAATGGATGGAAGTACCGAGGCTATCAGCTGAAGGAGAGGTCGTGGTATTTCCTTGCCTCGAAGAGTTGGGCGTATATAATTGTGACAGCCTAGAGTCGATTCGGATCACACAGGGCTTCGCATCTCTCCGTCAATTAAAGATCGATGATTGTGAGGGATTATCAAGCCTACAGGTTGGGCTCGATTACTGCACGTCTCTCCAGGAGTTGGTTATAAGCGAATGCCGTAATCTGATGTCAATTCCAACCACACAGGGCATGCCGTCTCTCCGGAAATTGAGGATTGAAAAGTGCAAGGGATTATCAAGCCTAGGAAGTGGGCTCAACTTCTGCACCTCTCTTCAGGAATTGGAGATTGAGAATTGTCATAATCTAACATCAATTCCAATCACACAGGGCATCACATCTCTCCAGATGTTGAAGATTTCTTATTGTAAGAGATTATTAAGCCTACCGAGTGGGCTCCAATTCTGCACCTCTCTTGAGTATCTCTATATAAATGATTGCTCTAGTCTGATATCCATGTCAGTATCATATGTGTGCGACCACCCGGACTCAACGAATCAACCGGAGGAAGTCTCCACAGGTGTTGTTGAGTATTCCTCTATACTGGAGGAGGATTGCTCTAGTCTAGAATCTATTCCAGACTCACCGAATCGACCGAGGGAAGTCTATACAGGGCTTGTTGAGTATTCGTCTATACTGGAGAAGGAGGATTGCCCTGGTCTAGAATCTATTCCACCTAATCTCCGTCACTTGTTGATATGTCATTGTGGGAAATTCAAATATGTGCCCACAGGAGGATTTCACCGCCTCACTCGTTTGAAGAGGCTGCAAATTGGTCCTTTCTGGGAGGAGATGGACGCCTTCCCTGACTTTCAGCTTCCACCACCACATGATTCACAACTTGAATACTTAGTGTTGGAGGGGTGGCCTAAGCTCAAGTCTCTGCCCCAACAAATTCAGCACTTGACTTGTTTAAAAGAACTCTGGATACGAGCATTTATGGGACTAGAGGCTCTTCCTGAGTGGTTGGGAAATCTTACATCTCTTGAGTCTCTGAGAATTGAGGGTTTTAAGAATCTCGAGTATCTGCCTACACAAAATGCTATGAAAAACCTCACCAAATTGAAGTTTCTCCAAATTATAAAATGTCCCCTGCTCCAGGAAAGATGCACCAAGGAGACTGGCCCAGAATGGCCCAAGATTTCTCACATTCCAAGCGTTTACAGTAATTTTTTTACCAAATCAATCTGTTTTCATTTTATTTTCTTTTTTCCTACAAATTTATTTCTTCTTATCTCTCATTTTTCATCTTTCTTAACTCAGTTTATGGTTGAAGATACGCAATGCCTGCCTTACTGAACTAGAATGTCTGTTCTCGTTACAAGGTTAATCAATTCTCAATTGCCAGAAATTTCTTCCTGAAGCAAGGTAAGCTTTTCAAAGCACTATCTTTTCTTCTCATCTCGCAATTTTTGTTTCCACTTTAACCAGTAATGCATTAACCAATCCTACTTTGTCCTTTTGGCATAAATTATATGGTAGCAGGCTCTATCGTACTTGACGGGAAGATCAAATGATGCTGAATAGGTGATGATCCAGTCCCAGTAGTTCAATCACCTCCCATGTACGGGTTGTCTGCTGTGTTTCACCGAAGATAAGGTGACCATGATACTGGAAAAATATACTTTATTCATTTCAATCTAATTATATCATATTTGCTCTCTCATGGAGGATAGACATACTATTAGAAATCATTTTAGTCTGTTATAAGCTTAGAATTTAACATATTTTCCATGAAATGCTGTGCTGGTTTGGATGCCATGTTCCATTCTTTAAGGAAGACTTGCAATGAAATAAAAATATATCTATACCCTGTTCGATTAATAGTCAATTCCTTGATTGCCATTTGCATTTTCATTCCTGATTTAATATTAAGTAACTTTCCTATACAAATTTTCAAGGATTGGATTTCTTTTAGCTGCATACAGAGTTATCTGAAACCAGTGGTGCAGTGACTTGGTAAAGAAATTTCCACAACATTGTTTTCTTCTGATGTTTATGGCACATAATGAACTGGGAATTTATTGATGCAACCCTACTAGGATGATTGCTTAATTACTTTGCTTCACTTTATTCATGAGTTGTATAGTCATTGTAACCTGTTATACTTTCTTTGTCTCATGTGTTAATCAGCACCAGCTATGAGAATGAGAAGTTGCAAAGTATCCACCTAAAGTGGAAGCCATGCAAACAAAAGATGAGGACAGCTGACATGAGTGGCTGACTTCTAAAATTCCCAAGGTAGATTGTAAGTATCTTTCTCAAATGAGTAATTTGTGTATGTTCTTGTTCCCTGTATTTCATCTAGTTTTGTAACTTATCGGTTATCCTCATTTCTTGTGTCCCATTATTTCTTTTCCTTTGTAAGTACTAGTTTTTGTGATGAGGAAGTTCATCCTCTAGTATAACCAAGAAGACATTGATAAGGTGTACATTATTGTTCTTATTTTGGGTTGAGGGAGAGTTGTTCAATGGCAATTCTTGTTAGTAAAGTACCTGCCAGACAACTTCAAACCCTCTTTCATTTGTGGTTGTCAGACAATTGTGATCCTTCCAACAATGATGTGAAGATTTACTTACTGCTGAATCTAGCAGAAACCTCACCATATTACTGCAACTAGAAATTATTGTTTTTCACCGTCTATGTGAAGTTACGCTGAGGGGTCCCAATTGTGAGATTACTTGTATTCCAATAATCTGGATGGATGGCAAAGTTAACATTAATATCCTAGATGCTCAGATATTTGTTTAAAATCAATTGTAAACCCTCGAGATACCTTTCACCTCCACATCTGTAAACTATCCACAGATTTTTTTCATTCGCGACTATACAGTGTAGAGTGTCATTGCTTTGTTGTGGAAAAGCTGTTTGAAGCATTTAATAAAAGAAGTAAACTTGTTATCCTTCTCTGTTTCTTTTCCTCAGCACTGACGAATCAAGTTTTTGAAATCAGGTCTGCATTGAAGCTATGAGAGACCTTCTTAAACTAGCACAGTGGGATATTCATGGGGTTCAAGTTCCAGGGGAAACATGTGCCTTGAGTGTGTAAAATTTCAGTTGTGCATGATTACTTCCATTGATGTTCTAAGTTAAACCAGTTCCTAAAATCATTGTAAGCTTTTCAAACCCTACCTCTTCTTCCCTCCTGGTGTTCCTCTTTTATTTGATTCACCAGTTTTCAAATGCATTGTACTCTGCTCTATAGGCTATTTACTTCAGCTTTTCCCGGGGCTGGCTTTATAATTGTTTTGGCATCATTTGTAATTTCTCACCAGGCCCCTCTATCCTGCTCAAATGGAAGAACAGCTTAACTTGACATGGTCCAAACTAAGTTCCGGTACTTCAGTTCTCCATCTTATGCATAGATTCATTTTATTGAATGCTATGCTGTCTCATGTTCTGTTTTATTCCTTTTATTTTCCCTCTTTTGATGGGTTTTTCTTTTTCTTCTCTCTTAGTAGTCAAGTGTTTCATAAACTTTCAAGTATCAAGCATCTTGTATACTAAACTCAGCAAAATAGAATGTAAATCAGTTACCTTTTATTAGTTTCAACTATTCTCTGTATTTCCAATCTCTGCAATCATCTGCTTCCTAGTAACACTTTGTGGTACAATAATGATTCACCTTTACATAATGATACCATTCATTTATCTGAGGTCAAACCCTGGATAAGTTTTTCCTTTGCAAAACCATTTCTTTTTTGTTGATTAGATGTGCTATGGATAAACTTATTGATCAATTTGTTCTAGTGGGTTTTGGGAATTACATTTTTTTTTTTCCTAATGTCCGCTCTGACTCCTATCTTCTCCTACTTAGATTGTCCCAAGGATTAAGGAATTGGAGCACCCAAATCATGATCTCAGGTGGCTGCTGTTTGTTTGGCTCTTGCAAAGGCTGGTAACTTTGCCCTATAGTGAGAACAAACTCCATCTGCATCTTGGATAAGCCATTCAGTCAAGCATGCATGGTTTCTAGGAAACAAGCCTTCTATTGTCTGCGAGCTATATGAAGAACCACCTGTCAGATTTCGCATTTTTGTGCTCTCTTGGTGTTTCCATGAAAGCTTAACAAATGGAGCAACAAACAAGTCCTGGAGGACCTGGTCAATTTGGTACCGTGGGCTTGTTTATGAGTAACTCATACATGTTGAGCTTATTGTGAGCTTCTCGGCAGTTCTTTTACTTTCAAGTATCAAGCCATATTTTTGGAGATTTGAGCAACAATTTATCTGTGGCTTGGCATCAGTTGCGGTAGCCAAAAATATTCTTATGTTCTTCGAGTGTCAGTCTCTTGGTTGAAAGTTTTCATGGAGACAACTGGGAGATCAAATGTTTGTGAGCTTTGGGTGTAACTGGGGTTCTCTGTTGAGAAGGGTTGTGAGAAAGAACGAGATTACTTAACAAAGAACATATTAGTGTCTTATTGCCGTGGAAGTAGCCCAAATTGGGGTGAGCCACGTTAAAATTTACCTCTTTGTTGATTGTTGTGTTGTTCTTTATGATTCTATATTTTTCTATCCATAAAATGGGTGCGATCTTGCGCTAGGAATATGAATTGGCGAAATTCCAAGTATACAACTAATCGAAGATTCCCTTCCGTATTCTGGGATCTGATCTGGGCAGCGTGGTGGTCGAAACAAGGTTCGTTGCCTGCCGGAGGGACGGGGTTGAGGGAGTGATGGCGGCGGCGGTCTGACAGAGGCGGTGGTGGCACGTTGCTAGTGGCTACTTGCGGGGTTTGGGCAGGGCTTGTCTCTTGGGCTGCGACCTCTGTTCTCCTCTGGTGGTTGATTGGGCTTGGATCTTGTTTGGCCCGACTGGGTTTTGCTGTTTATTATTGGGATAATGACTACTTACCGATATAATACAAAAATACAACCCCATACACTCCACCAACTTATTTTCAATCCCACTCACACAAAAATTTTCTCTTTTCCTCCCAACTATTCCTTTCACTTATATGTTTATCCCATGAATACCCCTCTCTCTCTCCAATTCTTGCTTTTACTATTATTCTTTCCTATTATTTTATCTTTTGATGAAACGTGGTGGGCCCATCTTGAATTTATTGATCTAAATTATAATTGCAGCTAAACTTCATCCTCTGAATTCAAAGGTAGACAGTTAAAATTACTATTCATAATTTCGATTGTTGATAAACTTGAGTTAAATGTTATCTGTGTTTAAGTATAATGTATTTGAGAGAGATTGATGAGAGAGATGTGTTCTTATTATTGAGAATAGGAGCCCTATATATAGGGATTACAAAGTGCTAGTTCTAATGTTACAAGGAATACCAATCCGTGTAAGATTGGGAAATCTAGAACATTCTCTCCTATTCCTATTCCTAGTTTGATAAGGCACACTAAACTTGATTTTCCTTCAACACTCCCCCTTGTGCCGCTCAAACTTGGTGGTGACGCTTCATTCGTTGCCTCGTTAAAAACCTTGCCAGGTAACAAAAACCCTGTGGGACAAAAATAATCCTGGTCGAAGGACAAAAAGAGCACAACACGTCCTTCACTCTTCGAGATCGAACATGTAGACATCATAACTCCCCCTGATGTCGATATCTCCCCCTGATTGCTACAATCGTGGGAGTTCGGATAACTTTCTCAATCCGATGCTCTTCACATGTTTCTCGAAGGTGGATTTAGGTAACGACTTAGTGAATAAGTCCGCTACATTATCCTCTGATCGGATTTGTTTCACTTCAATCTTTAGAAGTGATTGTTGTTGCTGATTATAAAAGAACTTGGGCGATATATGCTTGGTGTTGTCGCCCTTGATGAAACCTAACTTCATTTGTTCAATACAAGCTGCATTATCCTCATAAATGCATGTAGGTTCATCTGTGGTAGACTTCAAACCACAACTTCCTTGAATGTGTCGAATTACAGACCTTAGCCATACACATTCACGTACAGCTTCATGTAGAGCAATAATCTCTGCATGATTTGAGGAAGTAGCAACAAGGGTCTGTTTCGTAGACCTCCAAGATATCGCAGTGCTTCCCATGGTAAAGACATAACCTGTTTGGGAGCGACCTTTGTGAGGGTCAGAGAGGTACCCTGCATCAGCAAAACCCATCAAGACATCATTGTCGTTTTGATGGAGGGAGATAGGAGGACGCCGGCCACCATGAGCGGCGCCGGCAACATGGCCGGCGGCCATTCCATGGACGGGGGCGTTTTGCCTTTTGGGGTCCGATCCCAATTTTCCGTCATTCCTTTTCTCTCTGTAGGGATAGAATAGGCCCATATCAATCGTACCTCTTAGGTATCGAAAGATGGTCTTTACACCAATCCAATGGCGGCGTGTTGGCGCAGAGCTGTGTCGAGCTAACAAGTTCACTGCGAATGAGATATCCGGTCTTGTGCATTGAGCTAAGTACAATAATGCGCCTATTGCACTTAAATAGGGCACTTCGGCCTCTAGGTTCTTCGTCCTCATCCCTTGGACGAAACGGATCTTTTCCGGGCTCAAGACTACGGCCGATCATGGGAGTACTCGCAGGCTTTGCTTTATCTTCATTAAAGCGCCTTAGAATTTTCTGAGTATATGCAGACTGATGGATCAAAATCCCATCACTACGGTGCTCGAGTTCTAAACCGAGACAAAACCGTGTTTTCCCAAGATCTTTCATCTCAAATTCGGATTTCAAGTAATTAGCAGTTTCCTTTAACTCATCTAGAGTTCCAATTAGGTTCATGTCATCGACATAAACTGCTACGATTGCAAATCCGGAACTTGTTCTTTTAATGAACACGCATGGGCATATTTCATTGTTAATATATCCCTTCCCAATCAAGTAGTCACTTAGACGGTTATACCACATCCGTCCAGATTGTTTTAATCCATATAGTGAGCGTTTTAATCTTATTGAAAACGCGCTCCGTGGTTTAGAGCCACTTGATTTGGGTAATTGAAGTCCATCTGGAACCTTCATATATATCTCTGAATCTAGATCCCCATAGAGATATGCTGTAACCACATCCATAAGCTGCATGTCAAGTTTTTCGGAAACTACCAAACTGACAAGGTAGCGGAACGTTATAACGTCCATTACGGGAGAATATGTCTCCTCGTAGTCGATTCCAGGGCGTTGTGAGAAACCTTGCGCCACAAGGCGGGCTTTATATCTTACCACCTCATTTTTCTCATTACGCTTTCTAACAAAGACCCATTTATGGCCAACAGGCTTTACACTTGGGGGTGTCTGCGTTACAGGCCCAAATACCTGTCTCTTTGTTAGTGAATCCAATTCAACCTGGATCGCATCTTTCCATTTAGGCCAATCTGCTCTTCGTTGACATTCTTCAACAGAGCGAGGTTCGATATCATCATATTCTATAATCCCTTTCGCAATATGATATGCAAATGCATCATCAATTGCCAAAGAATTTCTATCCATCATCTCATGTACACTAGTGTAATTTATGGAGATCTCTCTATTCTCTGGAGTTGGTTCTGACATTGGAGGGTCCCCCAATGATGTCTCTTGGACATAACCATAATCCTGAATATTCTCATGAGATGGATTATTTATATCGATGATTAATGGATTATTCTGTGCCAAACTTGCTTTCTTTCTTGGGCGAGAATCCATCGAACCTATGGGCCTCCCGCGCTTCCTGGCAGGAGCCATGGGCCTAGCCACAACGTCACCATCACTGTTAGAGGGGACGTTGGCGCCATGCTCATCCTCTTGAGTTGGCGTCATGTCCTCTAGTTTTAGGGACATCAATCCTTGCAGGCACGTTTGCAGCAGGTATGTGTGATCTCGTCACTTTAGCGATATCAGAAAACGCATCAGGCATCGATTCTGCTACGTTCTGAAGATCGAGAATTCTCCGCACTTCAATTTCGGACTGTGCGGTTCGGGGATCAAGATGAGACAGAGTGGGGACAGACCACGACAATTCCGGTCGTTCCTGTTGAACATTGTGTTCTTATCTCCCCCTAACGATGGGAAGACTGTCTCATCGAAGTGACAATCCGCAAATCTTGCGGTAAAGAGATCGCCTGTCAAGGGTTCTATGTAGCGGATAATCGTTGGAGAATCATAACCAACGTAAACGCCTAATCGTCGTTGAGGACCCATTTTGGTGCGCTGTGGAGGCGCAATTGGCACATAAACTGCGCACCCAAATATGCGTAAGTGTGAGACATTGGGCTCATACCCAGTCACCATCTGGGACGCAGAAAAGGGTTGAGTGGCAGTAGGCCTCAGACGAATAAGCACAGCTGCATGCAATATTGCATAGCCCCAAGCAGAAATAGGGAGATTGGTGCGCATTACCAATGCCCTAGCGACCATTTGTAGTCGTTTAATGGCGGCTTCTGCGAGACCATTTTGGGTGTGAACATGAGGAACAGGATGTTCAACATCAATCCCAATGGACATGCAATAATCATCAAAAGTCTTTGATGTAAACTCTCCAGCATTGTCTAATCTTATAGACTTAATAGGATGATACGGGTGGTGAGCCCTTAACTTAATTATTTGTGCTAGGAGTTTAGCAAATGCAGCGTTCCTTGTGGACAATAGCATGACATGTGACCAGCGTGTCGATGCATCAACCAATACCATAAAATATCGAAATGGTCCGCATGATGGTTGAATAGGTCCACAAATATCACCTTGGATTCTTTGCAAGAATGGTATATTTTCTTTAGTGTCCTTTGCATAGGATGGTCTCGATCCTAACTTTGCTAAAGAGCAGGCTTTGCAGAACGAATGATGGGCTTTATAAACAACCAATGAGGATTTTGGTTGAGCCACAAAGCACAAGTGACTTTAGAAGTAAAAGTTGGAGACAAAGGAGCCTTGGTGGCGTCAATGCCACCCTGAGGCCGCAGGGGGAAGGCGGCGCCGGCCAAGGATGGCCGGATTTGGGGGTGAACGGCGCCGTGAGGCGCAGGGGCTCCTTCGGTGTCCAAAAACCGAGTTTTACTTCTTTTCGTTCTGAAAAAGGGATGTCCGTGTGAAGTCTTTAATATACGGATCATCATGTCACGACCTGGGTGTCCCAAACGGTCGTGCCAAAGCCTATATGTGTCGGAATCCCATAAATCATCTCTCATGACATGGTTGGATTCAATGACTCGAATAGTGGTTGCATACAACCCACTAGAGCGACACATAAGTTTCTCTAAGACTCGTTTATGTCCGTAGTCATTAGAGGTGATGCAAAGGAACTCTTGTCCATTCTCACAATGTGTTTCCACATGAAAACCATTGGCTCTTACATCTTGTAAGTAATAAAGTTCGAGAAGTATGTCCATGACATGAGATAAAATAAATCGATACTTTATTAATAATAGCCAATGATTACATCAAAGTTTCTTGACCAAAATCTAATCCAATATAAAAATCAAACCGTAGACAAATCGTAGTCACTCAATCCTTTCGGTAATTTCAATTTAGTTGTGACCAGGTAAGGTAAGGCGAGATTTTGGTGGAGCGTTGCTCACTTTTAAAACCGTTCTCTCAGATCAAACCTTGCCTAGACATCACAAGTACTCTTGAGTACGCCTAGAGGGAAAGAGTTAATACAATAAGTCATTTTATTGATTTAAGGCATAATAGCCATTACATAATTCTTGGAAAAATAAAAGACTATAAATAAAAATCTGCGGCATTTTGTCTTCATCGCCAGATTTAAAGTCTTTGTGAACTCGAAGTCTTGATCACCATGATGCGACTACCTCCGTAGGTACATTGCAAATTCAGGTCCATTGATCAGACGTTCCATATCAGAAATAGACACCATAAAGAGGATTCTCCCTTGATTGAGGCGCATTGGCGCAATATGCATAGTCCTTAGGACTGGTGGCGTTGGAAAGTGGTGCCCATGGCCAACGTTGGCTCCATGGTTTCCAACCCTATTTCCCTCAAAATCACGCCTCCTACGGTCGTGTGATTGTCGCCTTGAGCGATTACCTTCTTGAGCATTTCGATCGTATGGATCATGACGTCGATGGCGACTTTCTCTAGTCATAGGACGATGCTCTTGATAGCTATCTTGAAGCCTATCAAATCTTCTTTGCACAAGTTCATTGCCATGTCTTTCAGCAGTGGCCATAGCTTCAATAAGCTGTTGGAAACTTGTGATCCGTCTTGCATTTACATGAGTCCGGAATAAGTCAGAGGACCTCATAGCATAGACGGGGAAGGTATTGAGGGTTTTCTCAATCAATTGGTCTTCTGTGATTGTTTTTCCACAGAGACGCATCATTGCTCTGATGCTGAGAGCTTCCGAATAAAATTGCATGACAGTGTCAAATTTAGAGAAGCGAAGATCTTTCCATTCTGCTTCTGTATTCGGAAGTATGGAGTCACGAACATTGCCATATCGTTCGCGAAGCGCATGCCAAAGCTTTATGGCGCTATCCTCATTTATGAACTCAAACTGTAGGTCACTATCCATGTGACGTTTCATGAAGGCAAGTGCCTTGGAATTATCTTTCTCAGTCTGAGGGTCTGGAGCTGTTTCAATAGGACAAAGCTCTTGGATTGTATGCAATAAATCACGGGCAATAAGGTGGATCTCGACATCAGTGACCCAAATTAAGTACCTTTTGCCTGCATAATCCAATGGAACAAAATCGAGTTTGTTCATGTTTGACATCCTGAAAGATGAAACAAGAACAAGTTAGTTTCGGAGTCAATGCTTCCACGAAAACTAATATAAATAAGATTTCCGAGCTATGCTACCAAGAAATCGATTTCCAAGAATAATTGGATTAGACCGAAATAATGATGTTTGTATGGTCAAAATAGATGCTCACGAACGCTCTTAGTCCGTAGCATACGAACTCTCTTAGTTCGTTAAATCGATGCTTACGGACGCTCTTAGTCCGATGTCTTACGAACGCTCTTAGTTCGTTAATTGCGTGAATCCCCACGATTCCGCTTTTCAAGATCGAACCCACGTTATAAGAAAGGTGGGATGTAGAAGAAGGGAGGTTTTCAAGTCCCCGAGAAAAGAAGAAGAAATATAAATTCCGAATTATAGGAACTTCAAAACTTACTCTTTTGAATACTTACTTGGTGAAAATTCGGAGCAGATTCTGTTCTGAACAGCTTGTACCTCGATTGGTGTACAGATCTCAATATGACTCCGATAAGGCTGAAATTCGGAGGTTAGATGGAAGAGACAGAGACGAACAACTTTGATGAAGAAAGTTTTTCGATCTGAGCTTCCGAACTAGACGTTTCGAGGCTTGCAAGAAGACGGATGTGCACAGGAACGGGAAAAAGATGCAGTGGGTGTGCGTTGGCTTGTTTGCGCAGCAGGGATGCTTCGGTGGCAGCAGGCTGGAACGCAGGGCTGCAGGAAGGGGGCAGCAGGGGCTGCTGTGCAAGGTTGCAAGCACACGGGTGCTCGGGCTGCAGCGAAGGCTCGGCTAGCTCGGGCTAGGGGCTGCTTTGTGAATGAGTTTTGGTTTTCTGTTTTGTGGTTAGAGTCGTGCTGATAACGTGTTTAAGTATAATGTATTTGAGAGAGATTGATGAGAGAGATGTGTTCTTATTATTGAGAATAGGAGCCCTATATATAGGGATTACAAAGTGCTAGTTCTAATGTTACAAGGAATACCAATCCGTGTAGGATTGGGAAATCTAGAACCTTCTCTCCTATTCCTATTCCTAGTTTGATAAGGCACACTAAACTTGATTTTCCTTCAACAATCTGCAAAAATACGAGCAAAGAATTGAAAAAAGAAAGAGAAAAGTTGAGAAAATTGAAAGACTTCAGAGAAAGTCTTAAAAGAGAAACTCTCGATTACTGGGATATCATTTTTAGACTTCAAACACGAATCTATAAAATAGAAGAAGATATTGAAAATCTCTTATATATACTCAAAGAGGAACAAAAACCTCTTGACTATATGAGCATTGGTTAGATCCGCAAATCACTGGTATCAGAGCTTGTAAAAGGCTCAGCAGGGGAATCTCCAATGGGGACAATGTCTGATTTGATAATAGAGAGACTGAATTCTCTATTAAAATCTTCTGATGAAAAATATCAGAACCTGCAGAAAGAAATATCTAGATATCAAGATCATCTAGAAAAAATACCTGTTATAATCCACCAATTAGAAAAATTGGAAAACAAACTGGATTATATCAAGGAACTTCCAAAAACGGAAGAAGAAAAGCTAACAAGTGTTAGTAGAAAAATCAATGAACAGCAAAAAACGCTGGATTCCATGAAAAATATACTGAAGGACAAGAAAGTGCCTACAGTAAAAACAAAGAAAGCTAATGGATTTAAACCATTAGAAAGACCAGAAAAGAATCTTGTTCCAAACATGATTTTTCTTGATCCATCAACTAGTTCTACTAGTATTCGGTATGAAAATCCGAAACAAACTCGAGATGTCAACATGATGAGCATCTTCGGAAAAAAGAAAGGAGTACAACTCATAAATGCTGAAGAATTCGAATTCAACGAAATTGAGCAAGAGGTAAAAAACGCCTCAATTCCAAAGTTAGATTTCAAAAAAATCTACAAAAGGGGAACGTTTGACCTGATGGATAGCCATCATTTCAAACTACTGGAATTTACAACCCCTTCCACAACAGGAGAGACAAATCTACTATTGATCACTCCTGGCTAGAGCAAAAACAGAAAAGTATCAATTTATGCACATTGGAGCAGTCCAAGTCGGCATAAAATTACTTGCTCGAGAAGGAATAAACTGTTCAGTTCTATGTGTCTTGCAAGATAATAGACTAACAGATTTTCAAGCTAGTCTGTTGGGAACACTTGAAGCATCTCTATGCAATCAAGTGGCTTATTTTAACTGTTTCCCAAATTTCTCAACCAGCTTGAAAGATGCAGCTCACTGTCTCATACTGAGAGTCAAGACAGATGGCATATCTATGAAAAATGATATGCAAGAACTCGCAATAGTATACAGGATATACTATAAACTGATGAGTACCATAGTAGAGCCAAAGACAAGGATATCAAACATCCCTGGTCTTACTACTGGATTCCTCACCAGTCAGAAGAACCATTCACAACAGATTCACAAGGTTACTTGGAATGAAGTAACTTTTCCTATTGAATGTAAATTATCTGGTCCGAAGCTACCAGCAGAAAGTGCAAAAGCTAAAATTTATGAAAGTAGAAAGACTGGAGAAATCAGTCTAAATTTTGACAATCACAGGAAAAGTGATGTCTGTTATGAAAATATCAGGATAAACAAAAAACTTCTTAGAAGAAGCTACAGCACTAGAGAAGAAGCTAGTGTTAGTGGTACAAAATACTCTGAAGAACCAACAGAGTCTATCACTGAAGAAGAATTAGAAGCTGATCTGAACAGACCAGTAAATATGCTTAGAGCACAAAAGCTCTATGATCTCTATGATGAAGCAGAATCCTGCGAAAATCCCGAACGATTAGATTTTCTAATCGAAGAAATGAAAAATTTCAATCCAGGAAAGGAAAGAAAACTCCTTCCCTACCAGGATATTGAAATGGAAGAAGGAGAAAGCTCCAAAACTTTCATCATTAGAGAAAAGGGAAAACTAAAACTCCCTATACATAAAGCCCCTACGGGCATAAATGGAGAAAGAAATTCTCAAAGATTTGTCCTAGAGGACAAAATACCCAGAGTACCAATTTCCAATTATGGTATCTGGTTAGATTTAGACAAAGCTCTAGACAAGAGAAAAACTCTTGACCAATGGGTAGACAGCCTGATGATGGTCTCTGCTCTTACCCTTGGAAAATTTGAAGCTCCTGATCTTCAGATGTACTTTGAAACTACTCTTACTGGAGTAGCAAAAAAGTATTACTTCTCTTTCAAAGAAACAGCCAGAGGAAAAGAATGGCTGGAAGAAATCAAAACTTCGAAATCTCCGTATGATTTTGCAGTACCCCTGTACGATCAGTTCTGTGGAAATATTTCAAATCTGAGTGAAAAGGCTAAAGAAACGGCCAAATCAAATATCTATGCTCTCAAAATCTGTGACATGAGATATTTTGAAGAAAACTTGAATGAATTTCAAGAATATTACTGTACGATTGGTGAACTAGAGAATACTGATCTAGTCAACCTATTGCACAGGAAACTCCCTGAACCATGGAGAACAGCTGTGAGAGAAAGCATAGCTGAAAAACCGATTGAAAGATTTTCAGTTGGAGGAATTGCCGACAGAATCAGGCAATTATTGAAAGAACAATGCAAAGCTAATCTTAGAGCAAAGATGGCTAAGAAACAACTCAAAGGAGTTGAAAATTTCTGTTATGGAATACTGGATATGCCAACCAACTGGGGATGTCATGACTCCAAGTTCCACAGAAAGAAAAAAGAAAAATATTACTCTAAAAAATTCAGAAAGAGTAATAGAAAGAAAGATTGGAAATTCAAGAAAAGTTCCAATTTCAAGAAACAACAGGATGAAGATCCTAAAAAGAAATTCTTCAAGAAAAAGAAGAATAGTCATCAGCATAAACAACAACAACCCAGCAAGAAAGCTTGCAGATGTTGGTTATGTAAAGCTGAAGGGCACTATGCCAATGAATGCCCGGAAAAGGGTAAAAGATCTACTAAAGCTCTCTTTGAAGAATATGAGCATATAGTAGAATCAGCAAATATGAAAGGCTACGAAGTAGCCTATTCTGATGATGAAGAAGACGACAGGTCAGTATACTCTGCTTGGTCTGAAGAAGAAGAATCATCTGATTCTGATACAGATTCTGAAGAAGAGTACTTAGAATCCAGATAGATGAATGTTTTAAAAATCAAAAACTGGGAAGAAAGTAAGACAAAATCCTTAATGTCTTCCTATCAGGTGAACCCTGGTACATTCGTTTGTGACTACTGTCTATGTCACGAAAAGGATGGTCTCCCTATGTTTTGTGAAGAGTCAAAAAAGACTTATCACAAAGAATGCTTCATAGCTGAAGCAAGAAGAAAAACCAAGAATGGCCTTGTCAGCCAATTGGTTGAACAAGAATATGAAGAATATTTCTCTGAGCAAAAAGAGAAAGAAGTAGAAACTCTGGTCCAGGAAATTATGGAACCATCTTCCTCAAAAGTAAAGGAAGAAGAAATCGATGAAGAAAAAATCGATGAAAATATTGAACTGGTTGAACCACCAGAAATTGTTCCAGAAGAATGCAAACCATTCATACCACAGGAACAAGCTCAAGAAAATGAGCTTCAACAATCGAAAGTCATCTCTACTAGTAGATACAGCAACTACATAGAGATTGGACTTAAATTCCCTGATCACAAGAAGTATCATCTACATGCATTTGTAGATAATGGATCAGGATTTACTCTTGCAAAGAGATTTGCAATTCCAGACGAACTCTGGAAAGAAGATAAGAAAAGAACAGCTACTGGTGTTACATTTGACGGAAGTCATCTCACCTTGAACAAAGTAGCAAAAAATGTTCACATCACCATTGGTGGAGGAACATTTATCATCCATAATGTCTGGCAATCTGAAGGCCAAGGCTCAGATTTCTTGTTGGGTAATGATTTTATTCTCCAACAGAGATTTATTCAGGATGAAGAGGCGATAGGCTTCAGAAAAGGAGAAAGGGTGTTCTGGGCAGACCGGCTTACTCAAGCCAAAAGTATAGTAGGTCCACACTTTACTACACAATATCAAAGATCGCATCAGAATCGTGGTGATCTTAACCCCTACAAACCCAAATTCGAACCCATACTCCAAATCAAACAACAAGAAGAATTACTTGTTGAAGAATCTTCTGAAGAACAAGAAGAAGAAACTAGTGAAGAAGAAGAAGCTAGTTTCATCCATGAGCATAACCTCAAGCACTTTCAGAATAAGCTTGAGTCTCAGAAAATTCCCACTCTTGATAAAATCAAGAAACTACTCGAGCAGAACATCGATGTAGATCCCCAGAAGTTTTGCGAAAAAGACCCAGTGGTCTGTGAATTAAGATTACATGACATGAATGCTATCTGTCATGTCAAGGCCATTCCTCAGTACAAAGAGGAAGACCAAAAAGAATTCAGAAAAGATATTGAAGATCTCCTGAACAAGAGATTAATTCAACCTTCCACTAGCCCTCATCATGCTCCAGCATTCTACGTGAGAAATCATGCAGAAAACCTCAGAGGAAAAGCTAGAATGGTGATTGACTACAGAGATGTCAATAAGAAGACTGTCAAAGACGGTTATCAAATTGCTCAAGTAAGAGTACTGATCAACCAGCTCAGAGGAGCTAAAGTCTTTTCAAAATTCGATGCAAAGTCGGGTTTTTGGCAAGTCAAGATGCATCCTGAGAGTATTCCTCTCACTGCATTTGGAACACCACAAGGTCATTACGAATGGATGGTAATGCCTTTTGGTCTAAAGCAAGCTCCCTCAATCTTCCAAAGAAAGATGGACAACATCTTCAAACATGTTTCGGAGTTTTGCGTCGTCTACATTGATGACATCCTTGTCTTCTCCAAAAACAGAGAAAAATACATGAAACACCTCTATGAGGTTGTAAAGCTGATAGTTCAGCATGGAATTATCCTAGGGGAAAAGAAGATCTTCTTTATCCTCGATGAAGTTGATTTCCTAGGAATAAACATCAAGAATGGAGTGATAAAACTCCAACCTCACATCCTTGAGAAGATCTGGAAGTTCCCAGATAGAATTCCTGATGCTAAGAGTCTAGAGAGATTCTTAGGAGTCTAAATTATGGGAGAGATTTCATTCCCAAAATTTCAGGACTAACAACAATGTTATCTCCTAAAACCAGTTCCAAAAGAAAATGGAACTTCACAGAAGATGATGAAAAAATTGTGAAGCAGATAAAAAATCTATGCAGAAACCTACCTCCTCTTCAACAACTAGAAGAGAATGATGAAATTATCCTCCAAACAGATGCGAGTGATAATTATTGGTCCGGTGTAGTTCTGGAAAAAACGCCTGGAACTAACATTGAAAAGATCTATAAATTTTGTAGTGGCAAGTTCAGCCCTGCAGAACTAAATTATCCCACAGGGGAAAAAGAAATTTTGGCTGTCAAGAAAACGATTTTAAATTCTCCAGCTTTTCTTGGAAAACCCTTTACTATCCGCACCGATTGTGCTAGAGTAAAGAATTTCAAAAATTTTAAACTAGATAAAGCTGCTGATAGAGGAAGATTAGCCAATTGGCAATTGTTTCTTAACCAATATGATTATATTGTTGAATTAATTGCAGGAAACAAGAACTATCTTACAGACGCCTTAACCAGAGAACTGGCAATGTTTAGCCGCAAAGATGACGACGAAGGTCGCAATCCTAGAAGCAGAAGAACTGGAAAAGAACATGAAACGTACTGCTGAGGATCCCAAAGAAAAAATCCTCAAAAGGTTTCTGCTAGGTCCAAAAGGACTAGCACCAACTGATCAATCCCAGGGTAAAGGATTGGCTAGCCCGTCTCAAATGGCAGACAGTAAAGGCTCATCAAGACCGTTGACGGCTGTTGCTTTGCCAAAAAGCAAACCTACTCCAACTGGAGTAATAAATGTTTTTAACTATGAACTTCAAACATTTGATGCTCCTGTGTTCAGAACTGGCAGGAGACTAGCTTACCACCAGAAAGCAATTCTGGATAATCTCCTATTTGCTTTTCAGGAAAGAAGCAGTGGTCTGATGTTTCCAGCTCTCTTTGCCCTAGCTGAGGAACTATATGAAAATGCTAGACCACAGTTTGAAGAAACTCATATACAGCAGAGTGCTGTTAGAAAAGAAAAAATTCACTTCCTCAAAGATCCAGAAAGTGCTAGAGTCCCTATCATAGCACTAAAAGAATCAGACTGGCATGAATTCCATTGTCTGATAGGAAGTCATAATTCTGAAGACCGTATTCCTCCAACTCTCTTCATTATTGCAGGACCATATGTTGGAAGATACCTAGTTAATGTTCAGAGTGAACATCCTCAAGAACACAAGCTTTGGCTTGTTGAAAATGGTTTTGTTCATAATCTTTGGAGCAAAACAAATGATGATCTCAAGGGACTACCCCCTATCATTGTCAACACAGTCAAAAATATCAGAAAAAATGACTGTATGTTGCTACTGAAGTTCAGATCCACTCCACCAGAATGGATACAAAAAACCAATGGTGAAGTTGAGTACATTTCTCCATATCATTATGTGAGAATTATTCAAATAAGATATCTTCAGCCCGCCTGTGTTGGATACAACAGCCAACCAAATTCAAGCATCCCATGGATGAAGGCCATGTCATTAGAATACATCAAGAAGATCATCTATGAGGACACAAAGAACACTTTCCTGGCAACAGGAGAAAAAACAATAATCACTGCCTACGACCATCCTGACGTAGTCAGCAGTGACCTTTTCCTATCTCTCACCAGAAAAGAGATAGACTCGACACTGGCATGCTTACAGTGGGTTGAAAGGCCTGAAACGGACAACCACTACAAGATGTATGTTGATACAGACGTCGAAGACAATGCAACAACTGCTCGAATGGCCCAGGCAGATAATGACTCGTTTGTTCTTGGTCACAACTCAGAAACAGATGAGAACATGTAAAGCAGCAGGTGTAGAAAGCACCGAAAGTACTTTTGGACTCTTCCCAAAAGCCACTTTTGCTTTTCAAAAAGAGAGGTGAAAAACATTTCACCTAAAAGAATCTGCTTTTCCCTTGTCCGACCTCCACCAACAGGAGCACTCAGGAAAGCAGAAAATCACGGAGTCATTCTGTACATTTCTATGTTTTGAATTCCGGTTTGAGTTACGCTCCCTATATAAGGAGCTTTAGGTTTCATTTGTAAGGCATTCGAAAATTGAGACAGAATCATATTCTCTCAAACAAGAAAGGCATAGTAGCAGTGTGCTCTTCCTTCCTGTCTAGTGAGAAGTAGTGTGCTTTCATTTCAAGTAAGTACTGTGATCATTCTTATGAATAGCTAAACAACTTTTTAGCTGTTTACCTGAGAATGAGGCTTTGAATTCTTAGCTTGTAATTATGTTTATATGAATAATTTCAGTGTGTTCACCCACTTCATCAAGTTTTAAATTCGCAAGTTAGTTTCTATTATCATAATCATGTTCGGCCAGTATCTTATACTATCTTTTAGTTCATATTTCCTGGTTGTTAGGAAAATTTGCCTCAGCTTAGGATAGAAACAAGCAGCAGTGATTCCGCCTGTTAAAGTAACCGTTAGGCAGGAAGCCGTTAGGTGAAAAACTTGGGCATGTTGAAGGCTAGTTTTGTTTTTCTCAGAAGTTGGAACAGGGTTTTCTAAGAAAAAGTGAATTTTGGACCCAAAAGTCAGCATAGGATACACTAGGCACTACTTTAGAAAGGACTACCCTTATGAGTCTTTTCCCCTAAAAGTTGTGTAAATGGGCAAAATACAAGGATGATGGATTGATTGGGCAAAATACCATGAAATTTTGGGCAAAGGGGCACAACCCCTTTTTATTTCTATTTTATTTAGTTCTTTACGTTGTTTTTTTACTTCAATTAATGTGGGCTTTGCCCCATATTGTTCGGCCAAGCGAAGCGGTGAATTCCTTACTCTATCAGGAAGTTGCAACCTCGTGCAGGAAGGCACTCACTCCTTAATAGCAAAAAATCACATTTTAGGAGGCTTGAGTGATGCCTTGCAATACGCTTTACTAATACTAAATGAGGAAATTTATTTGGTAGCTTTGACGTAGTCATGATGGCGACAGCTAAATTGGAGTATGGGAGTTTTGTTTCCTATTTTGCTATGTACTCTATAAGTTTTCTATGTTTTATAAGTGAACAAGCATATGTAAGTGTAACGTTATGTGTGTGAGACTTATATATACGGATCATGGCAGGTCTCTTTTTATAATGTTGCCACTGAAAAATAAAGTTATAGTTTCCACTAAAAAAAATAAATAAAAAATTCACAACTAATCTTCCATCTTTTGGATTTAAACGTTTTTCCTTTTCTTTTAACAATTTTTTCTATCGACCATATGGCAAACAGACCGAATACAAATATTTGCTATGCAGCTCGAAAGCTGCTCCCAAAACAAAAAGCTAACGCTGCTGTGTGGCCCCTGCTCTCCTTCATGGCTTCCGTCGACGAAGTTACTGCTACTTTCGCTGCGTCTCTCGCTCTGGTGGGATCAGATGTGGTTGATATCTCCCATATGGATGGAGGGAGAACTCAACGTGGAACATAGGCCTTCTTGCTTGCTCATCCCCTGACGATGAAGAAAGTCGACGCTCTTGAACTGCAACGCCATTTCCGGCGTATATCACTATGCCAAAAACTGCATCACACTACACTTTTTAGACAACGAAAAAAAAATTTCCGTTGTGTGATCACTGAAACTGCTTCACACAACAGGTTTAATGAGATTGGCGTTGTATAAGGAGGTCGTACATCAATTTTTTTTGGTCCAAGATTATTGTACAACAGTTTTAAGGATTTTTCTGTTGTCTGAATGTAAAAAAAATTTCCCCCTCACCTTGCTCAAATTTGGGTCGAAATTTGAACTGACCTTGTACAACAGTATAGTTATATCTGTTGTATGAGAGTAAGTTGCAAAATATTTCCCTCCATTCTCCCATTTCCCTCCCATCCAGGCAACAAGAGGAGGCAAATTGAAAATTTAAAAGTTGCATTCAGACAACACATAAGTGAAAAACCATGGTCTGATGCCTCGTACGTGCATCCATCAACTAATGGCTTATCTAGCCATGTGTCCTGGACCACTACACATTCCGACCAACTTGGAAAAAAAAACAAAAAAAGCCTACAAAATCATTCACCTCACAACTACTAGCCCTAGACACACTGACTCCAAAACTTCACGGTCAGACTCAGATCCCGACTCTCTCTTTCCAAAACTCCATTGCGACTACCAGCCCGACCCCAACTCTCTCCGACACTGAAGCCCTCGACCCTAAATCCTCCGCCTCCGAAGCCCTCGACCTTAAAACCACTGCCTCCGAAGCCCTCAAGCCTTGAACCCCAACTCTCTGGTACCAATCCGAAGCCCTAAATCCGAGATCTGTCTTCGAATCTGGTAAGCCCTAAAATTTGGGGGTTTCTGGTTTCTCGTCTTCTCGTCCTCACTATGCACGAGTTTCGATTTCACAAATCACAAATCACAAATCACGGTCTTGATTTCTGATTCTTCACTTTTGATTAACCGGAGGATTTCGGGTTCTTCACAAATCACAAATGACACTTTTGATTTCGGGTTCTTCACTTTTTATTTCAGAGTTTTGATTAACTGGAAGGTTTCGGGTTCTTCACTTTTGGGAAGATGGAGTATTGTGGTGGAGATGTTCTCCGCTCCGCCCCCGATATGTTAGAAGCAGGAGTATGGGAAGATGGAGATTGTGGTGGAGCAGAATTCGAGGATGTAAGCCACGCTCCCAAAGGCTCTGTCAAGAAGTTTAGAATGTAAGCTTCGTTTTCTTCTTCTATCTTTGTTCGTTTTGGTCCACGAATTCTTGGTCAAAATTCACTCCCCATTCAGTGGCCAACTTCCCAGAATTTAGTCCCAATTCGAGTTGATTTCGAAGTCGAAGGCCAGAGGTTTAAAGACGCCTTCACTTGGGTTGGGGAACATTGAGTTCCCTTCGCGTTCACTCCGTTGTTTTCAATGGATTGGTATTCAGTAAGGAGAAAAGGAGAGTGCTTGGTGGAGTTGCAGATCGAACTCGGTGATGTCAAAGGGGTCAAGATCTGTAACTTTTGAGTTAGGGGTGGAAACTTGTTTAAGATCTGGGTTGGTTTGGGGAAATAGAAGGAATCTGGCCTGGGTTTTAGGATTGTTCTACCTGGGTTCTTTGTTTCTATCGTTCCATTGGCTCCTTCACCAGATTGTTCGATTGCTATCTAATTTATCAATCCCAATCGAGTAGCTGACGAAGAAGGCTAGCACTGCTTTTGCTCATCTTTCTACTCAAAACCATTTTCAATTTCAAATGGGACTGCAATGGGGAGCTCTTACTTTTTACACTCCCCCCTCTCATACTCTCGATTTCCCTAATTTTCTTCTCATGACCCAATCCGCGATTGTTCAAACTCCATCTCCTTCCTATTTTTCGTTCTCTTTCTCCATATCAATGCCAAGATAATAAAATTTATATAGTAAGTTCATTCTTATTTTGCTTCACAATTCAATTCATTTATTTTTTTGGTTGCTATTTTGGCTTAATTTGGGTGCAGGGCTTATGGATTGGCTTAATCTGTGGATTTGTTTAATTTGGATGCAGGGCTTGTGGATTGTTGTTGATTACACAGCTCAAGAAATGGACATCTGATTCCTCTCAAAATCCCGAAGAAAGAAAACCAGTTTTGTAAGTAAGTGTGGCATAGATCTACACCTCTAGTTGTCTTTCATAGTTTAGCATTTACTTGGTGTTGGATTTGAACTAATTTAGTTAGGCATTTACAGATGTGAAGCATCATATTGTATTAAAACAAGTTGTATCTCCACTTGTTTATTATATGTTCTTTCTAGTATTTGTTCATTGCTCTCTTTTGTTTGTCATTTTCATGGTGGTTGTTTAATTTCATTTCAGCATGGAGAAGACACTTGAGAAATATCAATGATCGAAAGAGCTATGAGCTCTCTCTGTAACTTCGTTTAAGAGATTTAGGTTTTTTTTTCTTTTGGGGTTTACTCCTGCCAATATATGTTAGTACGTAGTGGTTTAATCGAGTCGACAGCAAAGACGAGATTGAAATTTGATACAGTTGCTTGACCTTTCTTCTTTGACAGCAATCTTTTCATCATGAGAAGATGGAACCCGTTGCTGTCCTCTTCTACCTTTTGTGTATGGACAGCTAGTTCTCCATGAAGGAGAAAAAAATAGAATGCAATTGCTTTTCCTTGTTTTTGTACATAAAGGTTGTTCATGCTTAAAAAGCATGTCTCCCACATTCTCTTCTCTTTTCGTTTTATTGCTTTAGAAAACAGAACCCATACTTTTGGTGTCTTCTGCATTTTGTTGATCCAATGTGAATTAGTTCCATTTGAGTTTCCTTCTTTCTCTGTCAATGATTACATAGCTCTGAATTTGCTTTTGAGTGTGCCAACCTAATTGTACTCTTACACAATATTCTTTACATCAAAAGGCTGACATGAACATATATTCAAGAGCATCGGCTGAAGGGAAACGCGTTCAGGTTAGTCAGCTTCGTTTCTTAAGAGCAAAGTAGTGGCCTTCATTTTTTTTTTTTTTTGCAACTGTTGAATCTGAACTGACTATAATTGTGTGTTTAGATTGCAGCTTCGTATATCTCTATTTTTTTAGTGAGCTTTTAAATTTGGGAAATCTGTTCTTCATTGCTTATAAGCTGACTATAATTGTGTGTTTAGATTGGAGGGCGCCAATACATTCATATACCTGGACAATATATCTATACACAGCGCCTCAAAGGAGCCAAGGTCAATGATAAGGTATTATTTTCTTTTCCTTTTTAGTCATTCCTTGCTTAAATTTTTGTCATGTTTGTTCCAATTTAGCTTTGATTGTTTGTGAGTATTGCAATATCTACTTTAATCTGCACAGTTTTGGGATTCTTTCATCGCTTTTCTATGCAATTAGCTTTCTGTTATTACAAATGATTAGTATTGGAAATTTGGGATTATTGAGTAGATTTAGATTTTACTTCAGTTTTAATGTCTTGATACCTACAAGCGTCATGAATTCTTGGTTTCATTTCGATAGGGCAATCGAGCTGTTGTAGAAATCCAATTTGCAGATTATATTTTTCCTGCTTTTGATTAGTCATGAATCACTTCCTAAGTTCCTATACTAGGTTTTATCATATACACTCACATTGATGACTAATTAAGGGACTCAAACTTTGCAGATTGTCAATGAAGCTACAAAATTCAGATACCCAAGTGGAAACCAATTTAACTGTGGAGGTGAAAACTTCACTTGTTTTATTGCTTTGAAGCTTACTCACTTTGCAGTTCCTTGTATAACTTCTTAGGCTTAACCATAACAGTGCCCTAGGGTGTTGTAGGCCATGGTGGACATTACCACTCACAATCTCCTGAAGCTTTTTTCTGTCATGCTTCTGGTATCAAAGTAAGTCTCATCCTAATTGAGATATTTTGCATGATATTTAGGGTTTGAGTGAGTGGTGATAAATGCATTTTCCCACAAGTAAACAGCTCAACTAATTGAAATCATGGGATTTTACATTTCAACAGTAACATCTTACAAGTATCCAGGTGCACAAATGGTATTGTTGTTATTACTTTTTTTTTTGTTGGTATGAGATTGGAAACTTGGTTTCTATTATTCAATAGACTAGATTACATTCCAAGCCAAATCTAAATAGCAATGCCTAAGTACTTGAGTGTAGCAGACTATTAATTACATTTTTCAAAAACTTTCATAAGAGCAACAATTTTCTAGTATTTTCTAGAGTTTGGGTCTTTACGACTGCTGATATACATGTTCAACATACTTGCTGACTTCTTTCCTGCCTTGCAAAAAAAAAAAAAAAAAACTGATTTTTGATTTACCCTGCACTACGTTTTGAAACAAAGCTTCTCAATTGTTGAATTCACTTGAAGCAAAGCTTCGTTCTTTGACTACAGCTACATTGAAGTTACGAGTTTACGAACTCAAAAATAGATCACTCAATGAAGGTCTGCCTGTATTAAGAACTAATAGATGCTCTTGGCTTTTAAGTACTTATGACGTTTTAGCCTTCGCCATTTACCAAAAGCCTTTGGCAATGACTTTCTGAACTGAACAAAATCTTTTAGCTGTGCACAGTTGGACAAATTTCCCTTTTTTTTCCTACAAGAGTTTGCTTACAGTAAAGAGACTTTACATGTTAAGTTGATGCCAATTTCAGTTTTGCTAATGAAAAAGCTGATCTCTCATACTTTCGAATCAAAGTATGGGTAAACTTTTCATTTGTTTTAAATCCAATTCTTTTATCTGATTACTCTTTTACTCATGGTTTGTGAACTTGAATTTGTATGTTGTCGAAAGTCTAGCTATGCCTATGAAAAGTGAAAACCAACCATTACTTCAATGTACAAGGTTTATATATATGTTTACTGATTTGGCTTTTCATTAAATTTTATATGGATTATTTACTTGAGATCAAATTTTACTCCCTGATCATGCCCCTTGTTATTCGCAAAATGATTAACTAATTCTTTTGATATAATAAACTGATTTCAGTGGGAGAGGAGAGGCAGCAACCAATACACCCAAGCGGATATTGATCAAGTGCGAAATGAGTGGGGGAAGTTTGTTGTCAACAAATATGTGCATGAGCCATGAAGTAGCGCGCTTGTTGCTGGTCCATTTTTGCTAAGGAAAGCATCTTTTTTTGTGCTTCTCTGCTGGTACATTGTCATGCACCATGTGTTGCATGTTTTGGAACAATCGATATATATGTATTAGCTTTTTGATGTCCCAAGTAGATGGGCATGCACTAGAATGTTTTTCTTGTTTAAAATGTTAGGTTCAATGATTAGTGGTTTGCAATGTTTATATTTGATGGTTTGCAATGTTTATATTTGGTATGTAAATGGATCAAATGCACAATTTAATTCAGGAATGGGATATGTTCAAATAATCAGACAACAGAACATATATAGTGATAACTGCCTGTTGTCTGAATGGCCAAAAATGAGGACAAATCACACTACAATCATTCATATCACACATCGGTTTTTAACAAATCACTGTCTTCTAATCTACACTCACACAACAGAAGCAATTAAACTCTGTTGTCGCAAAGTTAATCAGACAACGGAATAAATTGAATTATGTTGTCCCAAAGTTAATCAGACAACAGATATAGTCCAAGAACTGAAGTTTGAATATCAGTCAGACAACACACAAAAAAAAAGTCTGTTGTCTGAGAAGCTCAACATACAACAGCTTCAACACTAGCACTGTTGTCTGAAGGCATCTGCCGAGCCACCTACCGAGCCATCTGCCGAGTATCACACAACATGTTTAACACATACACGTTGTCTGTATGTTTCTCAGACAACTGTGTTCCACCGTTGTCTGATTTTTCATCAGACAGCGGTCACCTCTACAACGGTAGCACTCCAAATCAGACAACAGTTTCTGTCTGTCGTCTGATACCACTTTTGGCATAGTGTATGGGTTCTTGACAGCGGCTTTGAGGTGCAGAACAGGAAACCAGATCGATTTGTGTTCACTTTTGACCTGTGCCGAGACCGGAAAAAAGTCATCAAGGGGGGATCGTGGTATTTCAATCGATCACCGGTTGTGATGCCGGCCTACGACGGCCTCTCCCCGCTGCAGTCAGTGCAGATGATCAGGAACGTCGCTTCCATTGCTGGTACATACCTGGATATCGATCAAAAGCGGCTAGACTCCACTGGTAAGATTCGTGTGTATGTCAGTCATGAAATCTCGAAGCCTTTCTTCCCCGGCCAGCAAAACCCTAAAGCTTGCTCAGGGTGTTGTTGAAGAAATCTCGTTCTATTATGAGAACCTAATTGGCAAATGTCGAAAATGCAACCTAATCTATCATGCACAAGGGGTGTGTCAAGCAGTCTTGCCGGTGAAGAATGTGGACAATGCGGAGGCGCATTAATGAGTTTTGTTGAGAACATATTTGAGAATGGCACATTCAAATTCAAGGGGCTTCAGACGCCTATTTTGCCTTCTATTGCACGTAACCTTTTTGGGTTTGCTAAGAGCAATAAACCACGCAAACGGGTGGTGATCAAGAGATCAGGGTCAGAGGGTAGTTCCACTAGCAGGAAACTCCCTTGCTTTGATCCCATTTGATGAAGCTACAAAGGAATTGAAGAGAAGTACACTGGGGTCTCCCTACTCTTCTCTAAAGAAGTCGAGGTTCTTGTTCAACATGAACATGGATGCTCTAGCCAAGGAAACGGTGATAAAGAAGGTCAAAGTCCCTGAGTTTTCCACGAATTTTACAGCTAAATCGCTTGGCTTAATTGAGACTCCAGGATGCATGCTTGTCCCCATGGAAGTAATGATGCCAAAGGAGATCAACGATGGTGAGGAAAGTGCACCGGTGGCTGTGAAGAAGAAGAGAGGATGCCCATTGGGATCAAAGAATAAATCCTCCTCTAAGTCTAAGAGAGTTCCTGCTGAGGAAGTATTGAGTATGCTCAACTCTGGAAAGCCTCCGTGCCCTAGCTCTAAGGGCAAGGAAAAGATTTAATTTCTTTTAACTATCTTGGCCTATTTGCTATGTTTTGCTTTATAGGCTTTAATAAGTGAGCATGAGTTTGTTAAATGAATGAACCTAGTCTATGTATCAAGCTGCATCACAACTTCTTGTCTATCTGTAGATGATAGCGGAGGGATATGTAATGGTCATTCTGGCCTTACCTTTTTATGAATGATATGTCTTTGAGACGCCCTAGTTAAAAAAAAAAAAAAAAAAAACCAAATACATACATACATAGGGAGGATCAAGAGAAGACGACCTTAAACCTTAAAGTAAGGATGTTTTATTTTTAAGATGTATTTTAATAATCACAACCACTCAATCTTTAGTTACCTACACACATATGAATCATACAAAAAATTAACCAAATTGAGAATCGTTTAACCATTTGATTAACACAATGCTCGTTTTAATTTTATCTAACAGACTACGTTTGTTTACACAATTTTGAGTTACCAAATGATTATGGATTTGGTTGATTTTTGTAGACACAATTATTGCATATGAATCTAAAGAATCAACAGTTGAAATCAATGAATTATGTCATATACTAGTATAAATTGTAAAAATCCTCAAATTCTTAAAGTAAGGATGTCCTCTCTTGATCCTCCCTCATATATATATATATATATATATATATATATATATATATATTGTAGGTACAAGAACTATTTATGGTGTGTTGGCATTCCCATACAAAACCTTGAAGTATCTTACAAGTTGATTAGAGAGAATCTCAGGTAAATGCATCCATGCATACATGCATAAATTAGGTGTTGGTCTAGGAAAGTATCTTTGGGGTTTAATGGGTTTAATATCTTTTATTTATTTAAAGATATTTTTCTGTGTGTCAAATTGGATTTTTGATTGCCTAAGTATTTTAGGTTTTGGTGTCCTTATTTGTTAATTATCTTTAACACAAAAGAAGGTTTCCTTGTAGAAGTGGAATTAGGTTAGAAATCTGTTTGATTGGGTTTTGCACGACACCTATTTATATATTGTGGGTTTTGCAAGACACCTATTGAGATATTGAGAAAACATACAGCCATAGGTGGGTTTTTTGGAACGCAAGAATATTGGTAGAGTCTTGCTTGTTTGCTTGAGATTGAGTCTTCACAAGAGTCTAAACACTTGGTCCATGTTTAAGTGTTCTTGATCATCTTTCATATGCATATATTCTCTTGAGGTCAAGAGAGAGGCTGTGAAGAAAGAAGAGCAATATTTGGTGATCGTTCAAGTGAAGGAGTTCAAGACGGAAGACAAACTTTGTATTAGCTTTTGTCTAATCATTGTAGCCGAGCTAGTGCTATTCAAGTTTGTAAAGAATATATCCTTCATCATAAGTTAATTCTTATTTTGGGTTCTCAAGAGTAAGAGCCCCGCAGTGTTTTTAATCTCATATTTGAGGTTTTCACTGCTTAACCAAAATCTGGTGTTCTTTTTGTTAATTTTGGTTTCTGTTGCCCAGTAAGGATTGATCCGTGCATTGCAATCCCCATTTTCCAAAAAACACATTATGTCCTTGTATTTTCACTTGGCATCAGAGCAGGTTCTAAAGCTTTTTAGTTGATCCGTGGTCAAGGATGGAATGTGAATATAACAGAGCCTCCAGTTCGATAAATTGCCCCCCTTTGTTTGATGTTGAAGATTACTCACAATGGAAGATCATGATGAGGGCATTCCTCTACTTTCAGGATGAGAATATGTGGAATATATTTGAGACTGGATGGGAACACCCCACCAAGGCTGAAGACTCAAAGAAAGTAGAAGGGACATCTGCAAGAGTTCCTAAGCCTAGGAAGGAATGGACAGAAGAGAGGAGGTTCAATTCGGAATAGAAGTTGTGATTTCAAGGCACGAAATTCCTTATACACAGCTTTATCCAAGAAGGAGAGTGTGAGAATCAGCCATTGTGACACGGCTAAACGAGCATGGGATCTTCTTCAGGTCACTTATAAAGGAAATAAAAAGGTTAGAGGTCAGAAGCTTCAGAGTCTTGTCTTGGAGTTTAAGAACATGCAAATGGGGGAGGATGAATCAATAGATGACTTTCATGCTCGTCTTCTGAATGTGATAAGTCAGTGTCACAGTCTTGGTGATCCTTTTGAAGAGCATCGAATCATCAAGAAAATTCTTAGGTCTCTTTCATCAAAGTTTCAATCCAAACAGACAGCTATAGAGGAAGCTCAAGACCTGGACACCTATTCTCTCGACGAACTGATAGGTAATCTCAAAACCTTTGAGATAAGGATCAAGCCTGAAAAAAGGTAAAAGGTGTTGCTTTTTCCTCCATTAAAAAGCAAGATTATATTGTTGATGAGTCTGTGGATTTAGCTTTGTTGACGAAAGAGTTCAAAAAAATTTTAAAAAACAAAAATCCTTCTGCAAACTCTTTGAAATTTTTTCCTAACAAGCCTAAATGTTTTGAGTGTGGTGGAATTGGACATCTTGCTGCCGATTGTGGCAACAAGAGGTATAATTTGCGTGGAAACAAGGCTTTAAAGTCTACTTGGAGTGACAGTGATGAAGGCTCTCAATCCGATGGCGAAGAGGTAAATCTTGCTCTTACTTCCTCCTTTGATTATGGATTATCTGATGTTTCTGATTTAGAAGATGACACTCTTGATGAAGAAACAAATGAAAAATGCAAGCAATTGTAGAATGCCTCAAGAATTGTTCTTAGAAAAAATAATAAACTTGAAGAGGAAGTCGAATCCTTAAGAGGTGAGAAAGAAAAAATTGAGCAAAAATTTGAAATATCTTTGAAAGAATGGGAAAAAGAACGTACTGATCTTGTTGATAAGATTAAAGTTTTGCAGGGTAAGGTCAAGTCTCAAGACTGGGACAAGGAGCATGATGAGATTACTAACAAAATCAAAGTTTTGCAGGTTGAAATTAAGGCTCAATCCTCTTTAAATGTTTCTCTAACCCTTGAAAATGAGAAATTGCAGGTTGAAATTAAGGCTCAATCCTCTTTAAATGTTTCTCTAACCCTTGAAAATGAGAAATTGCAGGAAGAATTATCCAGGGTCAAGGAAAGCTTTAACAAGTTCTCTATAGGGTCTGAAAATGTCTCCAAGATGATGGGCTTTGGTAAAACTCATGGCAACAAAGAAGGGTTAGGTTATGAAGGTGAGTCTTGCAAGCCTTTAACCTTTGTTAAAGGTGTGGAATGTGAAAGTTCATTGGATCAGTCACAAGCTTCAAACAAAAATGATTCTGGTCCCAAGTTGCCCAAAAGATCAGAGGCAAATTTAGCCCTTCAAACCCATCAAAAAAGTGCTAAGGTAAGTTCTGACAGTCACAAGTCTGTGCGTCAGCCCAGGTACGTTCATAACTCTAAAAGCTTTATTCCACTTGTCATTATTGCGAAAAATTGGGACACATACGTCCTAGGTGTAATATACTTCGCAGGGTCACTCAAAATCAAAGAAAAGCATAAAAAATCAGCCCAACTGCATCGCTGCAATCTGAGCTGAAAGAGCATTTGAAGTTGATTAGCAGGATTGCAGAGCCTATTGCAATCCCCAAAGAGCAGAAGTTGAAGCAGAAGAAAATCTGGATTAAAAAAGGTTCAAATAATCATTTTTATGCTCATACGGATAATCTTGATAATATGCTTGAGCTTGCTTTCGTTCCTACTGAACACAAATTGGCTAATTCGTTTACTAGGCCGTTAGACATAACTCAATTTGAATCTCTTAGAGGCACCGTTGGTGGATGCTCTAAGTATTGATACTCTCACTTCGCTTGATCCATTTTGCATGCATTCATGTTGTATGTCTTCATGATAGTATAGGCGCATTTTCTTTACGTTTCTGCATTGTTAGGTTTAGTTTCTGGAGATTCAGGATTGAAATGGTGGTTTGTATCCCCGAGTGTCTGACAGATTATTTTGAACTTAGATTGACAAGGGCTGTACTCTTTTCCTTAAATCTGTGTGCAATGAGGTGCCTAGCACGTTTTGATTTTGCTCTTGCATCACTCTGTAATTGTGAGCTTGAACAACATATTCTCTATCACCTTGAATCCTCACATGCACACATACTCTAAGTGGTGGTAAGTCATATTTGTTGGTTAGCCTGTTCTCAATACTCTTGTACGGAATATTTCCTTATTTTTGCTGCTCCTTAAAAAAAAAAAAAATTGAATGATTTATGGAGCATGGCCAGGCTATTCCCAAAGTAAACAGGCCTCGGTCGTGACAAACGATATGAGGATTGGGATGAAACGGGAATGGTTTGGTCACCCCGGTGGATTGTGAGACTATTGACTCAAGTAGATGTGCTCTTTGGGATGTCCTTGTTACATCTAGTACCCTAAAGTCATCTGACTTGGGAGCTGCTAGCATAATACTCGTTACATGGGTCGTAGTCTTCTTGAGCAAAAATGTTACTTTGTGTGAAAGGCCAAAAGAAAAATTCAAAATCATGCCCACACGGTGTTTTAAGGGGGAATATAGTTTACGTGCTTAAATTTGTTTCGTATATGAGCCTTGCTTTTTAGGTTTCCATAAATATTACACACTCCATCTTGAGATATGTTCACTCTTCACAACAAGAGTTATAGAATACTCGATCACCCTCTATCTTACCTTGTGATTGTCCGAATCAATTCACTCGTGTGAACTTATTTTGTTGCACTCTTATTTATGGTTAAGTAGTATTGCTCTTGTTGGAAAAGCTATGCGAATTAAATCTGTTCTTAGCATTTGGATACAACCCACTCATTGTGTGTTTGCATTTCATTCTTGCATCTCTCATCACATGATCACCCTTAGGGGGAGTATTAATACTTGGACTATCTTCCTCTGATTGATTAAACTAAGCAACATCTTTTTGTGATCCTCCTTCTACATAGCTTCCGCTACATATGTTATCTTTGTCATTCCTATTCAAAAAGGGGGAGAAAGTGGATGTGTGACTGTGATAACGTTATTCTATCTTATGCATTTTACCAATGTGTCATAAGTGTTTCAGGAAAAGTATGGATTGTGATTCTCTCCTCCTGTACTTGTTGAGGGGGAGTTTGCATTGAATAGATGTGTTTTGTATAGGAATGCCAAAAGGGGGAGATTGTAGGTACAAGAACTATTTATGGTGTGTTGGCATTCCCATACAAAACCTTGAAGTATCTTACAAGCTGATCCGAGAGAATCTCAGGTAAATGCATCCATGCATACATGCATAAATTAGGTGTTGGTCTAGGAAAGTATCTTTGGGGTTTAATGGGTTTAATATCTTTTATTTATTTAAAGATATTTTTCTGTGTGTCAAATTGGATTTTTGATTGCCTAAGTATTTTAGGTTTTGGTGTCCTTATTTGTTAATTATCTTTAACACAAAAGAAGGTTTCCTTGTAGAAGTGGAATTAGGTTAGAAATCTGTTTGATTTGGTTTTGCACGGCACCTATTTATATATTGTGGGTTTTGCACGGCACCTATTGAGATATTGAGAAAACATACAGCCATAGGTGGGTTTTTTGGAACGCAAGAATATTGGTAGAGTCTTGCTTGTTTGCTTGAGATTGAGTCTTCACAAGAGTCAAAACACTTGGTCCATGTTTAAGTGTTCTTGATCATCTTTCATATGCATATATTCTCTTGGGGTTAGTAGAGAGGCTGTGAAGAAAGAATAGCAATATTTGGTGATCGTTCAAATGAAGGAGTTCAAGACGGAAGACAAACTTTGTATTAGCTTTTGTCTAATCATTGTAGCCGAGCTAGAGTTATTCAAGTTTGTAAAGAACATATTCTTCATCATAAGTTAATTCTTATTTTGGGTTCTCAAGAGTAAGAGTCCCGCAGTGTTTTTAATCTCATATTTGAGGTTTTCACTGCGTAACCAAAATCTGGTGTTCTGTTTGTTAATTTTGGTTTCTGCTGCCCAGTAAGGATTGATCCGTGCATTGCAATCCCCATTTTTCAGAAAACACATTTTGTCCTTGTATTTTCATATATATATATATATGTGTGTGTGTGTGTGTGTGTGTGTGTGTGTGTGTGTATCAAGTGAAATAAATCACAATTGATCAAGTGAAATCATTCTGAATGTGGTTATATTTATCATCAATTTTGCTTGCCTCAACAATTTTGGATGGTTTTTTTTTTTTAATCCGAATAGCTCTAGAGCCATGCACTCAGATGCAATCTTGGTAATTTGCTTCAATGTATGAACAGGCAGGCAGCAAGGCAATTGGAATTTTTTAAGGGAATAACCTGGTCTCGAATCAAGTGGTGTTGATGCTGATTGAGTTCAGTATAGATCTTATATGATCTTTTTATGCCTATTACCTTGGTTATGGATCTTACCCACACTCTCTTTTACTCAGTTATGCCAATTACCTAAGCGCTCCCTTTTATAGCAAAAGAAGAGGCTGAGCATTTTTTTTGAATCACAAGATATTTCATTCAAAGAGGTATAATTACCTCAAGTGGTTACAATCATTCATTAGAACTGCTAGAATGAAATCTGGAGGTTCCACGAACCACATGGACACATTGCTTGCAGCGTAGGCAGCATGAGCTAGACAGTGAGCAACTCTATTACACAGCCTTGGAGTGTGGTGGATCTCAATATCCTGCCTTGAATGAAGTTCCTGACGAATATCATCAATAAGTCCCTCATCATTTACATGAGTAAACTGTGCATCAGCAATGCAAGAGACAGCTTCCAAGCAGTCCGTTTCAACGATGATATTTCTAGCTTGCATGTGGGATACCATCTTCAAGCCTTCCTTGATAGCAAATAATTCGACCTGTCTTGCAGAGGCTACAGCTGGTATAGGAGTTGCGAAGGCAGCCCGGAACTGTCCTGCATCATCACGTAGGACACCTCCCACACCCCCATGCGCGATATGAGGAATGAAACTACCATCAACATTGAGCTTCCATTTCCCCACAGGTGTCGTTGTCCAAGATTGTTTCTGCTTTGGGTGGGCAGGTTTGTCCACCTGGTGTGCTTTGCCAAATTCATCAAGCCAAGCGAACGAGCTAAGGACTATAGTCTCCGCAGATTGCTTGGTATTATGCCACAACATATCATTCCTGTTTTTCCACAATGCCCATAGAACCATCAGGAGTGCAGCAAACAACTCCTTCTTTAGGTGTAAAGCATGGTCCAATAGCCATTCCTTAAACTCAATCCGTGGAAGTAAACTTCGACCCAAATTAAAGGGGGGTGCTGTTAGGATTTCAGTTGCAATAGGGCAGTTACATAAGACATGGGAAATGTCCTCATATCTGTGGGAACATAGAAGACAATGGAGATCACCCGTATAGCCTTTAATAGTGAGCTTTGCCCTTGTAGGCAATAGATTTGAGCAAGCACGCCACATACAAATTTGAACCTTTCCCGGTATCTTGGCCTTCCAAATTCTCTTCCATAATTCTTTAAACGGGTCCCCTTGAGATGTAGAGGCCAGAACATGCTCTAACACCTTCGTTCTTGTGTCACGCAATGCTCAACTTAGAAGAGGCTGAGCATTGCGTGACAAGACTTTGTTTTTTGAATTTTTTCTATTAGCAAATTTACCAAACAAATCATCATGTAAAGGTTACAAATAGGTACAGATCCAATAGGTATAGACAACACTACAACATAAACACAATGGGTCCAAATTGGAAGCCCAACAAACATCACGTATTTTTTTTTTTTTTTTTGATAAATCCTCGAAAAAAAATGAGGAAAAAATTATTGAAGAAAGAAAAAGACTACAAGCTCGCAGTAAGTACTATGACACGATCAAAATTGCATTTGATAGATTCAATGCCGGTAGTTTTCCCACTCCACCTTTAGTTTCCAAGGTACTAAGTGGGGAACGAAGAAAATTAAGAACAACAGTTGAGTCAACCTCCACCAAATATGCTTCCAATCTCTTAACCAAGTCAATTCAATTGTTTTGATGACTGCCATAATCTCTACAGCCACTGAACTTGGAATACCGAGCTTAGAACAAAAAGCACCTATAACAATGCCTTTATAATCCCTATAAACACCACCATAGCCAGCAAGATTAAAGACACTCTTTCAAGCACCATCAGTATTTATTTTATCCAACCATATGGAGGCGCAAGCCAATTAATTAACCTCACTTATATGCGGAGCACGACGTGGTTTACATGAGACCCCAAATCTCTTGATAATACAAAGCTCTTGGCATGTATTAAACATAGTGCCTGTTGCCAATCGACCCAAAGCATTAATACTACCACTAATTAAACGGCAAACTTAAGGAGCTGCATAAAGATAACCATCATACCTGGCCTTGTTTCCAGATTGCCAAATAAACCAAAGAGCAGAACAAATCCTGCAATCCATAACTCCCGCAGCTGTTGACTTTGCCCAGCCGCAAGGCACAAATATAACAAGGCTAGAATAGAGTTAGGAACTAAAGAAATATCAAACTTGTAACACATAAATTCCCAGACGAATGCAGCAAAGGGGCAATAAAGAAAAATATGCTTAATAGATTCTGTTTGAGCCCAAAAGTAATTTTGGCGAAATCCTTTAGTGGGTTTGAGCTAGTGGGCCGATACCTGCGGCCCAAAAATGGGACTATACGGATTTGGGTTGTGGTGTTGCTCATCCCGTGTTTCATAAGAAGATATCGTCCTTAATTGAGCGCTCGTGGGGACGTAAAGATATATTTGCAATTAATACGTGAGTATCGTACTGCTTGCATCCAGCGATCGTATCTAGGATTTTCACAGAGGCAATTAATCCTTGCCTATATTCTAGCGACGATAGAAGAGGATAGTTATCACCCATAATAATATCAATGCTATCAAGAGTTTTGATTTGATTCAAGGCCAATAACTGTGGCCCAAGATATAGTATTTCATTCCTATTAGGGGAGTGAATCTACAATGAGCCTATATATAGAGGCTAAACACGATACGAAAAGGACCTTTTGACCTTTAATCTCTCTGAGTAATCAATCCCAGCGATTGCAAAGCCTCTCCGGAGCAAACCCCCAACCTCGTTGAAACTCGGTGACCGCCCGCCAGTCCTAGTCTCCTCGCGAGCCGACTGCCAGTCTCACCAGATCAACCCGGCGACCGTACTTCCAGTCCCAGTCTCCCCAGGAGCCGACTGCGAGCACAACCGCCATTGTTACTCCCAGCGAAGCTAGAGTCACGCTTTAGCAAACCCGTGTTACTCTCCAACTTCCCAGTGATTGCTCTGCTCGGCTTTCAAGTTGAGTATCGATTTGGTGGACGTAAAGAGACCACATCCAAAGCCCTTACCCGCGTAAGGCAAAGAAGTCCTTCTCCGGAAGGCAAGAAAAGAACCCTGTGACGAGGTTGGTGCTCTCCTCGTCCACAGCGCTTGAAGAAGAAGTCAGGTCACGGGACTACCCCAACGACTGCACCCCGCGGTGCTGGCACGCCTGCGCAACTACTCGCCCAAAAGAGACTGTTTGCACACCAGCTGGTTTTGGAGCCAAACATTTTGGCACGCCCAGTGGGACCAACAAACTAGGGTTTCTTTCTAAACGCAACCATTGGGAAGCCCAGCGTTAACCCTTACCAAAAAGGTTACGCTAGCTGCCCAAAGCATAAGACCTCCAACTACAGATCGCATTCTCGTGCGGACTGTCGTGGTCTCTCTGAAGAACAAGTGACGCAACGATTCTCTCTGCAAACTCAATCACCCAATATGTCAACTTCACAAGGTGAGAATCGCTCGACCACGACTGAGGGTCAGAGCGTCAGTACTAATCAGGCCAGCGAGCCTGTTGATTCCGCCACTGTCAACACTGTAGTGGACGGTGAAGAGGAAAAGGCTTTCGTTTCGAAGCCTATCCCGGAAGGAGCAACCTTTGACGAGACAATTGCGATCCTTATGGAGAATGTCGAGAATCATCGCAAGAAGATGGACGCAGATCTCGCACGGGAAACCGCGAAGTCAGAAAGGCTCCTCCGCGAGTTCGAGCAGCGTATGACTCTCTATGCAGAAAATACCAGGCAGCAGGTCACACAGACAGAGAGCGCCTTGAAGGCGCAAGCCATAACCATCGCTGCCGCACAAAATGAGCGTCATACGACAATCCTGAATGCCATAGCGGATCATTCCAAGCAAACCGCATCAAACATAGCAGATCTCCGCAAGGATGGGGCCAACTTGGCAACTGAAGTTGCTATGCAGAGAGCCGAATTGAACCATGCGAAGGAGGTGATGCACTCGGCCTTAGGCGATCCTAATACTATCCTTGGTTCTCTTGCCCAGCCGTCCAGTTCGGGCAAGTATGTGCCCCCAAATCAGCGCGAAAAGGCCAACCAAAACATTGGTTCTTCGTCAGCTACTGCGGCTGCTACTCCATCAAAGAACAAGGAGCAGGCCTTGGTCATTCCTGGCAGTAAGGAGAAGACTGCTTCATCGAGTGGACAGACCGCCAAGAAACACCAAGTCGCGAGGGGTGCAGGGACTGTGTCAGAGCATGTGACTTTTGTCCAGTACGACAGTGACGGAGCAGAGGTGGTGTATCAAGAGTTGCCGGGAAGCTATTATGCACTCGACCAAACTGGTATCCCGATCAAGATAACCGCTCTGTCGAAGGAAGAGATTGCCCCTGCGGTGACCCTCCAGCAGCAAGCTACCACCCGCATTGTGCATGCCGGGGAGAGATCAACAATGGTAAATCAGGCAGCCCCTGGGCAGGTTGCTCACCGAGCTGCGGTGATGCCTCCTCCGCCTCCAGGCCCAGAGTACGTGAGACGTGATGAGGTGGAGGAGATGATCAGATTGGCAAACCCTAGGGCCCAGCCAGATGGAGTGTACGAGGGACCTTTCCCGCCAAACATCATGCTCGCACCTTTCCCTCGAGGTTATAAAAACATTATTTTTTCTACTTTTTCAGGGGAAGACACGGAAGATGCGGCCACTCATCTGGCCAGATTTAGGGTGCAATGCGGCCAATATCAGAATGATGACGTCCTCAAGTGCAGGATCTTTGGCACCTCACTATCCGGCGCTGCCTTCAGATGGTTTTCGAAACTTAGGCCAGGGACGGTGGCGGATTGGCTAGCGATGGAACTACTTTTCCGCGAGACATTTGGAAACATAGAACCTGAAGTAGATCTGGCCTCTCTCACTCAAATGGCCCAACAGCCCACGGAGTCGGCAGTCGCTTATCTTCAGCGCTTCCAAATCTAGAAGGCCAAACTGAATGTCATTCTGCCCGAGAAGGAGTTGGTCAAGTTGGCGATTAAAGGCCTGGAGCCCCGGCAAAGAAAGAAGCAGCATGGCAGCATGATACAGTCGATGGGAGAACTCATCAAGGAAGTAGGCAGTTTTGAGCATCTCCTTCGAGAGACAGATGCAAGGAAAAATGCTTCCAAAGGAACCTACGTGCCCGGTAAACACCGTATGGTAGCGGCCCTGAGCTACCAGCCAACCACTTACGACCCTTACTATCATCACGGTACTGGGGAGGTGAGCCAGGACGATGAAGAGGACGAAGATAATGATATAGCGGCTTATGAACTGACCGGGAAGAAAAACCCGTCTTTAAAACAGTTGAAGATCTCCAAGGAGCCTGTTAAGCTCAAGTCGATGGCCTTCACCAAACCAGAGTTCGCGGCATATACCTATGATGCTAACAAAGCTCACGAGATCCTTGACGAAATGATTGCTGCAAAGATGGTGAAGACTGATTTCGGGCCTTTTCCGAGACCAGAGCAGTTGAAAGGAAAGAAATACTGCAAGTTCCATAACCTGTGGAACCACAATACTGCGGACTGTGTAAAGCTCAAGGACCAAATACAGGTTTGGCTTAATAACGGCAGCTTGCAGGTAGAAGCTCCAGTCACCGCCGCAGCACTGGTTGATGTGGACCCTTTCCCTGACACCGGGGTCAATATGGTCAATGTAGATTGGGACAAAAAGCTGCAAAGGAAACCAACGCTGGATCTGGCCACGAGCAAACAGGGTCTAAGGTCCACCACAGATGAGTTGTCAGTTAAGGATAGAATGGAGACGACCAAACAGGCCTCGTCCGTGATTCTGTGTTCGCGATGTAAAGAGGAGTGTGGTATCCAAATACCGCACGAGGAAGGCGAACAGACATTTCATTTCGGTTCCCTGCCGCCAGTCAAGTGGACATCCCCGTCGCGGAACTATCAGCCTGCCAGCCAGAGAGAGCGGGAGAAAGTGACATCACCATCATCCCCCAGAGACTCTAATTTGTTCATGAAATTGAAAGCAACCACCAGCGAACCGAAACAGGAAAAGATCAGAAGCGGTTGCAAAGATGTTCTGACCAAGCCCTATATACCACCTGCATCAGCTAATCCTATCAAAGAAGGCAGATGGTACACAAGGGAGAAGGGGAAGGCAGTGGAGATTAGTCCGTCCCGGAAGAGAAAGCTACAGCGCAGGTTCGGCGAAGCCAAGCGTGCTCTAGAGGCTTTAGATCAGGGCCTGATAAAACCGTCCCAATTGGTCAAGTCGCCCGAAAAATACCAGGAAGAGATGGAGGCGCTGGCCGCCAAACCATTGAGACCTCCCCGTGGTCTTAACAAACGGACAGATTCACTAATCGGGGCTTCAAAACCCAGTGTGTTTTGCAGAATTACTAAAGAGCGCTCGCCGCCGCCTACCCAAAGGAACAGCTCGCCTACTCAACGACCGCATGTCAGGCGCCGGCTCTCCCATGAAGCACCAGCCGTACAGGCTTCAGTCTTCGACAGGTTGGGGGGCAAGGACAGAGTAGTTAGCACCTTGCAATGGCGACCTAAGAAGGTCCAAAGTGTGGTCATTTCCGCCCCAAAAGAGCGTACGGAACCAGAAAATCCGAAGCCTTCGGTAGGTGAGCAAGAACTCGAGCCACAGGGGCTTAATCACTGCCAGGTAAAAGGCCTTACAGAAGAATCGTTAGTAGATCGCTTGGCTCGACAGTTCCAGACTGATACCCCGTTGGAAGAACCCAAGCTGGAGCTAGCTGTCGACATAGGGGGGACTGAGTCAGACGAGGTTTCTTGCAACATGGTTTACGTGCTCCCCGCAAAATATGCCTTGCCGGTCGCTACTCAGGAATGCGTGGAGATCGAAGAAGAGGGTACGCAACCATTGCAGGTCACTTCAGCAGCTACAACACTTGTAGAGGACGGGGCCTTACCTGAACCAACAGAGGTCCCAGACAAGGGGGCACTCATGCGCTTCTCTAAGCCAACGCCAGCCATGGTCCAGCATATGCGACCGCTATACATTACAGCAGATATCAGCGGCATCAAGGTCAGCAAAATCATGATTGACACTGGGGCGGCCGTTAATGTGGTCACTACTCGGACCATGCACTTGCTCGGAATCAAGCGGGAGAAAATCCAATCCACCTCTCTTGCACTCAAAAATTTCGCAGGAACTGTAACCAAAACCCTAGGGTTATTGTTCTTGCGCATTAAAGTCGGATCAGCAGAGGGAGTGTATGCTTTCTTTGTGACGGATAGTTACGCGGCCTACAGCGCCATTTTGGGCAGGGATTGGATCCATCGGAGTTATTGTGTACCGTCAACACTTCACCAAGAGTTGGTTATGTGGAATAGCGAAACAGACACGGCAGAGGTGGTCCCAGCGGATCCCCGTCCGTTTCCGGTCTCCGCGAATTATGTAGATGCCAGATACTATTTGGAACCTATCACTCCATTGCAAGTTAGTGGCATCGATGATAAGGGCCGCCCCACAGGGGTGACGGCCTCTGAACTAGCACAGTGGGGTCTCACGCTCGCAAAAGAGGGCTTGGAGCGGCCCGGCCACGCTGTGCCCAAACCGTTAACCGATTAATGGATTACGACCTCACTGAAGAAGAAATGGAAGCCTTCCACTCGATACACGAACGGTTGTCATCATACATGGTGGAAAAAGAGGCTTACGATCGCATTGCGACCTTGGAGGTCGTCAATGAAGAACTTGCTGATCCGGAGGATGAAGAGGAAGTCCATATTCAGCTCGCTCCGGCGGCGCTGGACGATACACCTCCCAAGGTTAAAGACCCTACCGAGAAGGTCAACTTGGGTACTGTAAGTGAGCCTATGGAGGTCTCCATCAGTGCTTACCTAGAGCCTAACGAGAAACAGAGGCTCATCGACCTATTGTTAGAATTCAAGGATTGCTTCGCGGAAAAGTATGAAGACATGCCCGGCCTGTCACCGGATTTGGTTTGTCATCAGTTACCAACTCTTGCCGACAAGAGGCCCGTCAAGCAGGAACCTCGACGAATGAACGCGGAGACCCAGATTCTGGTAAAGGAAGAGGTAGAGAAAATGCATAAGTCAGGCATTATAAGGGTTGCCAAGTATAATCAGTGGCTATCGAATATAGTGCCTGTCCGGAAGAAAAATGGCAAGATAAGAGTCTGCGTTGATTATAGAGACTTGAACCTTGCTACACCTAAAGACGTTTACCCCATGCCGGTCGCGGATATGTTGGTGGATGCGGTGGCAGGCCATGAATTGCTATCCTTCATGGACGGTACTGCAGGTTATCACCAGATTCCGGTCGCTGAAGAAGACAGACACAAGACTGCTTTCCGCTGCCCTGGTTTTGCGGGGTTTTTGAATATGTGGTCATGCCGTTTGGCCTGAAGAACGCCGGTGCAACGTATCAGCGAGCCATGAATCTGATCTTCCACGACATACTTGGGAAAGTTTTAGAGATATACATCGACGACGTGGTCGTCAAGTCTCAGCAGAAAAGGGATCACATCGCGGATCTCAGGAAAGTGTTTGAGCGCATGCGCCGACATAAACTCAAGATGAACCCGGCCAAATGTGTGTTTGGGGTTCAAGCAGGGGACTTTCTGGGGTTTATAGTCCACCAGCGAGGAATCGAGGTCCCCGAGGACAAGGCCAGCGCAGTCATTAATGCATCTCCCCCACGGACGAAGAAGGAATTACAGCGTCTTTTGGGTAAGATTAATTTTCTAAGGCGTTTCATCTCTAATTCTGCAGGCAAAATCCAGCCATTCTCACCGTTGCTGAGATTACAAGGGCAGAGTGAGTTTGTGTGGGAAGCCAAACATCAAGAGGCTTTTGACAGTATCAAAGCCTATTTGGCAAACCCACCAGTCTTGGTTCCACCCAGAAATGGGATCCCGTTAAAGCTATATATTTCAGCAGCCGACGCATCCATTGGCAGCCTGCTCGCTCAAGATGATGCGGAGGGGGTCGAGCATGCTGTATTTTACCTCAGCCGTACCCTGACAGACTGCGAGACAAGGTACACCCCTATGGAAAAGCTGTGTCTAACCCTGTATTTTTCAGGGTGTAAATTGCGACACTACATGTTATCCTTTACTACTTGCATCATCGCTCAGACCGATCTGGTCAAATATATGTTGTCCCGGCCTATCTTGCGAGGCCGCATTGGAAAATGGGTATTGGCTCTTTCAGAGTTCTCGCTCCAGTATGTACCCCAGAAGGCGGTCAAAGGGCAGGCTATCGCAGATTTTCTAGCGCATCATCCCCCGCTAGAGCTACCCGTGCTGAAAGAGTTGGAAATTGCTTGCAACACCGCGACTCTTCCAGATAAAGCATGCATCCCAGAATACGCGGTCTGGTATCAGGCTACAATCTCTTTACAGCCTTGGGTGTTATTCTTTGATGGCTCAAGAACGGACGCTATGGCTGGCGCGGGGATTGTTTTGGAAAATCCGGCAGGTGATCGGTTCTCTTATTCTTTCCAGCTCAATTTCCAATGTACTAATAATCAGGCTGAGTATGAAGCTCTTATCATTGGACTCGAAGTCTTGCTGGAAATGGGCGTCCGGGACGTTCAGATTCGCGGCGACTCTCAGCTCGTTATCAATCAACTCCTGGAGAAATATCGCTGTACGAGTTGGCTGCTCATTCTATACTTGAATCGCGCCATTGAGCTTTTGGACCAGTTTACAGACGTCGACATGGAACACATACCACGTGAGCGTAACTTTGCTGCTAATGAGCTAGCTCAATTGGCTACAGGCATTACCTTGAAGTATGGAGTGCGCGAGCGCATTCTGAAAGTTGAGCGTCGCACACTACCTTCGTGGCTTGCTCGACCTGATCCCCCAGATGACCCCATGGTCGCGGTACTGGAGCCCATTGATGTTGATTGGCGGATCCCTCTGATTGAATACCTCAAACGACCAGACTCCAGCGCTGATAGGAAGATTCGTTTCCTCGCATTGAATTACTTCCTTAGAGGTGACGAGCTGCGCAGGCGTGGAGAAGATGGTATAGACTTTCGATGTGTCTACGGTCGCGAAGCTAAGAGATTGATGCGCGAGGTGCACACGGGAATATGCGGATCTCATCAGGCTGGACCTAAGATGCGTTGGCTCATCCGACGTCATGGTTATTATTGGCCCAGCATTTTGAAGGATTGTATTGCATTCGCCAAAGGCTGTGCGGACTGTCAAGCACACGGTCCTGTCCAGCATGTTCCTAACATCCCTATGCAACCCATTATTAAACCCTGGCCTGCGCGAGGCTGGGCACTGGACTTGATTGGGATGATCCATCCTCATTCTTCCCTACAGCACAAGTTTATCATCGTCGCCACTGATTATTTCACGAAGTGGGTTGAAGCGGAGCCTCTGAAGGAGGCCTCCGGTGCTACCATTCGCCAGTTTATTTTCCGTAGTATTCTTTGCAGGTTTGGTATCCCTGAAGTGCTGGTGTCGGACCGGGGGGCAGCGTTCATGGGAGGCCCCGTTGAGGAGCTGGTGAATGATTTCGGTATTCAATTCATACATAGTACCCCGTACTATCCTCAATCTAATGGTCAGGCGGAGGCGAGCAACAAGACCATCATCACCTTACTGAAGAAGATGTTGTTGGAGAATCCTCGACAGTGGCATGATACTTTGTACGAAACACTTTGGGCTTATCGTACTTCTAAACGTAACCCCACCGCCACGACGCCATACGCGCTTATGTTTGGACATGACGCTGTCTTACCATTAGAGATTAATGTTCATTCCCTACGAGTCCAAGAACAGCATCATTTGATTGGCGAGGATTATGTTCAGCAATGTGGCAGGAGCACGAAGATTTAACGAGCAGCGCTTGGCCGCTTTGGACAATTTGGTGATGGAAAAACAGCGTATCGCCCGCGCCTATGATAGGAGGACGCGGGGTCACAGTTTCTAAGAGGGTGACCTTGTTTGGAAGGCCATTTTACCCTTAGGTGAGAAGGTAACCGGTCGTGGAAAGTGGACGCCGCGATGGGAGGGGCCTTTTGTTATCCACCGCATACTGGAGCGCGGTGCTTTTCACCTCAAAGACGTCGACGGTGATATCCATCGCAACCCCATTAACGGTCGTTTTCTGAAGAAATACTATCCAAGTGTCTGGGAGTTCGATGATCCTCCAGACCCTGTTCTTGCTCCGGCTGGGGGGCAACCTTAATCTTCATCTGCTCGCAGCATTATGGTTATTCGGCCTTTTCTCTGTGGCCTTTTGTTTTTGTATCTGCTCCCCGCTAAACATTGGGGGGCACCTCAATAGCTATTAGGGCCTATACAAGAGGCTTTGTTTTAAACTATTTCTGTAAGAACCTATACAAGAGGTTTTTATTCATAGTCCATGTTATCAGTTACTTGGTTTTCATTCATTGTCTTGACAAAACGTGTTAAGAATAAGTACAAGGGCCTGTACAAGAGGCTTTATTTTGAATTATTTTTGCTTTTTGTTTGTGCAGTTTTTGAGTAAACCAAGCCTTTTTATTCATAAAGTGGCTTTGCGGCCAGAAGCATACAACAGAATAGAGCAATACAGTTTCACATGCGATTACAAGAGCTGGCTACAGATATAAAAGTTTAAAGTGGTCGTCGTGGCCGCGTGGAGAAGGATCTGGGCGCTACAACCTCAGAGCATTCTTCCCCCTACGACAGATCCTCCTCCCATCTAAGTCGCCGCTGCTCGAAGAAGAGGGGAAAAAGAAAGCCTTCATGCCCCTTCCTGGGGCCTCTCCTCCAAACTGAAATTGGGCTCCGGAGCAGGCGCGACTCACAACCACATCTACCTCCTGGGGTAAATCAGAAAGTGCGTGCCCATCCCCCAGAGGTAGACCGCGGAGGCAGAAAGGTAAGCCTCAAAGTGGCCTTCCTCCCTTCCTCCGTTTGCTCCGCGCGGGCAGTCTGAAAAGTTGGACTCCTCAGAATGTGGTTCTGCCGCGTTAGGAGCGCGGCATGTTCTTCGGTTTAACTGAGACTGGCAAGTTCATCCAGGATCTCAGTAACCAAAGACATGCCGTTGGACCTGAGATTAGGCCATGAAGCCTACCCAGGTCTTGAGATTAAGCCATGAAGCCTAAGAATCTGTGGCTAAGGGTGAGATCGTGGTGGGAAGATTTTAGAAACTGAAGAAAAAGCAATAGTGCTTGCGAGTTTATCCTTGGAAGAAACATGATGGTTGGGTTATCGTTCTTCTTTGGATGCTGGTATTTATAGGATGGATCTCACACCGTGCAAAAGGCAGTTGAGACGCCTTCAACGCCACCATTAAGAGAATCAATGCGGTTAAATGCGTTTATCTCGGAAATGGAAGATATTGAAAACGCGTGGGAAGCAGGACGGTCTCCAAGGAAGCAACCGCCCAAAATGGGATTATCTTTTCAACGGTCTTGTCTTTCATTAATTGGTAAACCTTAAATAATATTTGGGCCAAGCAAAGCGGGCTAAATATTGTATGTATTAAAAACATATCCTTATATAAATTAGAATGGGCCTAAAGCAAGAAGCCTAAAGCTTTCGACCAGCATGGGTCAAGCGAAGCAAATGCTCATCTAGACGAAAGCTAGCATCGGCAGCAGCGCGCTCTGCCTGTCGAACTGTATCGCGCGCTTGAGCCAGGTTTTGAGACATCGCTTCTAGCGCCGTTAAGGGCTGTTCTATCTGGGGCTCCTCTTGTGCCAGTTGGGCCGTGACCGTCACTAATTGGGACTTGGCTTCGATTAGTTGGGCTTGGAGGTCTTGAATGTGGGTCCGAAGGTGGTTCTGTGAGATCCACAGATCCCTGACACGAAGCGCTCGATCACCTAGGGAGTCGCGGGATGCCTCTGTTTGTTGTGCAAGGCCGCGATAGTGAGCCTGAACCTGCCTGACCTGTGCAGCCGCGGTCGTCCTTTCGTTAATCCGCGCAGGAAGGTTTTGCAGGAGCTCATATGTTTCAATAAATTCATCTTCAGTAATGGTACGTTCGCGGCGAAGTACCATCAGATATTCTTGAGCTCTGGCGGCGGCACCCGGCAGTAAAATGTCAGGACCCAGGAGTCGCTGCAGATTGTCCCTCGCTTCATCTGCGACCCCTGGAGGAGCCACTTCTAGTACACGAACAAGTCTTTCCAGCCTATTAGGAGGCGCGGGAGGAGGAACTTCAACGATGATTTCAGCATCAGCAGCGGCAGTAGGGCCTACTGGAGGCTCGATGATCGGGGCCGCGACTTGTTCTGGTACTGCATTTATATCAGCACCTACTTCTGGAACCTGGGGGGCAGGTTCTTGATCCGCCATGCCCTCATCAGCGGGCTCAGCAGGGCCAGCGACGGCGACCTCCTCAGCAGGGACGTCACTCTGCAGTGAGGAAAGACGGTCAAGTATATAATGAAGAACAGGAAATAAGGCACCAATTTTCAACTAAGAATACCTCCGCGACAGGGCCCTCGTCTGAGACATTTGCGGGCGCGAGTTCTTGAACTTCCTCATCAGGATTGCGAACAGGTGACGCGAGCACTGGCGGTTGTGTAGCGATCGGATCCTCAGGTGGGGCGTCCGGAAGGGGAGCATTCTCTTCCGTTTCATCGGAACTATCCTCTATGATCTGCACAGGAATAGAGGCTGAGCCACCATCAGTGCTGACAGGAGGTGGAAGATTTTCAGGTCCCACAGGTGTTGGCGCTCGCGAGGCAGTTGTTCCTGAAGTGGCAGCTGAAGAGCCTTCCCCAGCATGTGTAGATGACCTGCGACGAACCTGTAAAGGAGAAGAGTGTGAGACATTTTGGGCAGAAATAGTGATAATTTCCAACATAGGCTCTTGGTCTCTTACCAGTCGGTCAGCCATTGGTTCATCTCCTTCCCAGGGATCAGCATGAGTATCTGAGCGACTGCGCTTGCGGGCTATAGTAGCCATAACCTGTGAGAAACAAGAGGTCAGCAGTTAACTCACAAAATTGGTCCTGAAAAACAAGGAATTCTTACGGTTTGTGGATCGTCGTCATCAGAAGAAGAAGAAGAGTCCTCAGCTGTAGCTTCAGTAAGTACTGCCTTTTGTTTCCCAGTTTGTCCAGCGGCCGGCGAAGCACTGTTTGTACGGCGGCCAGGACGCGGCGCACTCCCCTAATGCAAACAAGTATGAGTAAAGAAGGAAACAATGAAGGAGTTTGCAGCGATTAGAGTTGCAATACTTACTTCTTGAGGTGGTTCACGAATTACGATGCCAGCCTGGGCCGGGCGAGGGGCTCGCGTAGGTTTGACCACTTGGAGGGGTCGAGGCCTGTTGGCGTCTTCAGAAAAGCGAGCGAGCACCTCAATATCAGAGGGGTATGGCTTCCTGAGCTCGCCAAAGAGAGTAGCGAAGAGTTCGTCATCTGGTTGGGTCCAGCAGTTGACAGAGACTTCTCTCCACCAAATCTCATACCCTTCTTCGGTCCCGTCTACAGCATCAAGGTTTTGGGCCCAATCGGGAAGGTCGACCAATGCGAGCATACTTTGTGCCGGTGGGGGCCCAGAAGGTGCACCGAATCTTCGCCAGGAAGTGTTATAATTCTAGGCATCATACAGAGGGATTGGTACCAGTTGGACAAGGCCAAATTGGCAGGCGAAATGATTAGGAGCATAGAGCTCATAGCTGAGTTCCTCGGCGGCAATCCGGATGTCTGAACAGGAGATGGCGCGGCGGAACGCCAGGCGAGCGCGGTCAGGATAACGAGGATCGTCAGGAAGGAAGCCATATTGTAGCACAGAAGGGAATCTTCTTCCCAAAATCAAATCACAGTATGGCATGTCATCTAACAGGTACAGATAAGAAAAGCATTCAGAGTAAGGGGGAGATGAATACTTGTCCTCACGGCAAAACCATCGACCTAACAATTGATCGACCGGCGGAGACTGCGAGATATCTTCACGGCGGAAAAATGGGAAGTAGGTTTGGATCCAGAAGTCCAAAATCCAGAAGGGTCCGGAAATGTTAATCTCAAAGGGGTGCATCGTCGCTTGGTACATCATGCGATAGATGGCACCCAAGACCGGTTGTCCGAGCCCGATGTTGCGGCCGTTGTAGAGGGCCGTTGCTAAATAGGTCCAGGTGCCAGTGGGCTTGCAGGAGGAGGTGCAGAATATGAATTTACAGAGCCAATATTCAAGGAAAGCGATCCCTCCGGTCGCATTATGTTCCCGGCTGTAATATGCTAGCCATCTTGGGTATGAGCCGCTATGAGCGCTGCGACCTTGCTGGGCCATGGTCAAAGTGAAATCAATAGAGTCAAATTGACCATGCACATATGGCTCGCCATCGATGGGGAGGCCAGTGATAGCGAGGATGTCCAACAGAGTAATGCTCATTTGACCAAATCTGAAGTCAAAGGTGTTGGTGGCGGTGTTCCAGAAACAAAAGAAAGCAGCGAGTGGCGAGCGATTACCACCGCGAGGGAGATGGAAGCACAGATCGATGGTGTGGGTGATACCTGCAGCATTCTAGCGACCTAGATCTCGCGCCCGCGCCTCGCGATACCAAGAAATCTCCTGTGCACTAATGGAGGATGGCCAGTTCCCTATTTTGGCTCGATGGTTTTGGACACCCCAGCCGCTAAAGTCTCCGGGAGTCCTTCGGAGGACTGGAATGGGCCGTCGGACAGGAAGACCATACATGGCAATGGCATCATCTGGGATAACACCTTGCGGTGCTGGGCCTAACCCGGTGTGGTGGTCGGAAAAACGAAGGAGTAGGGGTCGGTGAATGTTGGTCTCTAGATGAATGCGAGCGCCAATACTGGTGCCCCAGGTCCGGGCAGCCACTTCGTTCAACTCTTCTTCCTGATCGATGATGATTTTCTTAGGGGGAGCCATTTCTGGATTGTTGGCAAGGAAGATGGAACAGAAATGGGTCTTTCTGGGTTTAGAGTTTGAAGGAGTATCTGAGGTGACAGGATTGCGGCTATGCTTTTAAATAAAGATTTTTTGTGAGGGAAACGATGCGACAGAAACATTTCAAAAATGAAGGGACGTGACCCTCATTAATGGCATCGTTTCAAGCGACCAACACGTTTTTCTAAGTCCCCTTCAATCAGTTGCATTGTAGCAGGCCTGATTTCGGGGCCTGGGGGGCAATGTTTGAGCCCAAAAGTAATTTTGGCGAAATCCTTTAGTGGGTTTGAGCTAGTGGGCCGATACCTGCGGCCCAAAAATGGGACTATACGGATTTGGGTTGTGGTGTTGCTCATCCCGTGTTTCATAAGAAGATATCGTCCTTAATTGAGCGCTCGTGGGGACGTAAAGATATATTTGCAATTAATACGTGAGTATCGTACTGCTTGCATCCAGCGATCGTATCTAGGATTTTCACAGAGGCAATTAATCCTTGCCTATATTCTAGCGACGATAGAAGAGGATAGTTATCACCCATAATAATATCAATGCTATCAAGAGTTTTGATTTGATTCAAGGCCAATAACTGTGGCCCAAGATATAGTATTTCATTCCTATTAGGGGAGTGAATCTACAATGAGCCTATATATAGAGGCTAAACACGATACGAAAAGGACCTTTTGACCTTTAATCTCTCTGAGTAATCAATCCCAGCGATTGCAAAGCCTCTCCGGAGCAAACCCCCAACCTCGTTGAAACTCGGTGACCACCCGCCAGTCCTAGTCTCCTCGCGAGCCGACTGCCAGTCTCACCAGATCAACCCGGCGACCGTACTTCCAGTCCCAGTCTCCCCAGGAGCCGACTGCGAGCACAACCGCCATTGTTACTCCCAGCGAAGCTAGAGTCACGCTTTAGCAAACCCGTGTTACTCTCCAACTTCCCAGTGATTGCTCTGCTCGGCTTTCAAGTTGAGTATCGATTTGGTGGACGTAAAGAGACCACATCCAAAGCCCTTACCCGCGTAAGGCAAAGAAGTCCTTCTCCGGAAGGCAAGAAAAGAACCCTGTGACGAGGTTGGTGCTCTCCTCGTCCACAGCGCTTGAAGAAGAAGTCAGGTCACGGGACTACCCCAACGACTGCACCCCGCGGTGCTGGCACGCCTGCGCAACTACTCGCCCAAAAGAGACTGTTTGCACACCAGCTGGTTTTGGAGCCAAACAGATTCACCATTTGCTCGACAAAGAACACAATAGGATGCCAATAAAATTCCACGCTTTTGAAGATAGTCCTCCGAAAGAATTCTACCACGCAAAGTTTTCCAAGTCAAAAGAGACATCCAGGGAAGAACATGCTTTGACCATATTACTTTACTCCAAGATAAGTGGGAGAAATGAGGACGTAAGAATTGAAATTTCATACGAATTATCGAAATGAGCATTGTCCTTAATCATGTCTCATATCGCTATGCCAATGTACAATTTATGAATATGGTTAGTGACTATGCCAATCTACTCATACATAATATTTATGAACATGCGATCAAAATTTTGAAGATACTTTTATATCTCATTCTTCTTTATCAAAGAATTTGTCCAATGTACTTTTCAAAAAATAAAAACAATTCCATCACTAGCCTATATTTGCCATGAAGAGCAAAATGGGAACCAAGTCAGGGATTAGGTAGAGTAATTTAATATAAACTTTAAAAATAGGGTTTTTGTCCATTTACTCCATTTCTAGAAATTTTTTTCCCACTTACCCCATTAAATTTTTTAAATTCTCTCTTACCCAAAACACTCTAAGGAAGTCTTCCCTAATACCCCATTAAATCTATTTTTTATTTTTTTAATACCATTTTACCCTCACCCCTTTGTTACTTAGAGAGAGAGAAAATGGAAGAGAGAGAAACCATAGGAGATCGACTTCGCCTGAGCCCGGTCACAGGCCGCCGGATTCCGGTCACCGGTCGCCGGATTTCGGTCACTGATCGCCGGAATCCGGTCACCGGTCGCCGCCCACCGGACTTTTCTGAAAACCTCACCGGAAATGTTTATTGCCCCCAATAGACGTCTATTGTCCCAATAGTCTATTGCCCCCTAATAGACGTCTATTGCCCCCCAATAGACGTCTATCAGCCATGTATTGCCCCCCAATAGACGTCTATTGCCCCCCAATAGAACTTTCGGTTGCTAGAATATGAACTAATCTCCCTAACTTTAGACAAATAAAACTTTGTTTAAAGAAAAAAACGAAGAGATTATATCAATTTAAAAACGTCTATTGCCCCCCAATATACTTTTAACACACTTCTATTGCCCCAATAGAATTTTTTTTTTTTCATTTTTTCTTCCATTCTGGGCCTTATGTAGTTCTGCCCCCATTTTACCAAAAAAAAAAAAATTACCAGAAATTGATTTGGGCACCCAATCATCTTTCTCCTCTGCCACAACCTGGGTCGAGCACCGAAGATCGAGCACTGGAGGATACGCGACGTTGATGATGTAGCTCGATTCGAGGCGCGCGGCACCGTTTCGAGACTGAGTTTGACCGGTGATGTAGATCGATTTCAGCCGGAGTCTGAGTCACGATCGAAACATCGTGAAGGCAGACCACGCGCCGGAGCTCCTCAACTCGGAGCCTGCAGAGCTCATCAACCATAAACGGCAGGTCATCGTCGCTGCGCGATTCGGTGTCGTTTTGCTGCGAAACGACGAAGCGGCGTTTGAGGTCGTTGGTTGGATCTGCACCATCACCGATGTATCACCTCCGTCGACGTCTAGACCAGAGATCGGAGCTTAAGGCCGTGTGCTGGTGTGTGTGTGTGTGTGTGTGTGTGTGAGAGAGAGAGAGAGAGAGAGGAAGGAGGGGCATTTGTAATTCATTAATTACATCGAGGGTAAAATTGTCATTTTATCTTAAATTGTGATAGTGGAAATAAAATTTTGTTACTAGGGTATGTGGGCTAGTTTTGGTCTATTTTAGTGCTTTTAGTCAAGGACCCTTAAAAATAATTGAACTAATTTTAGGATATCATATAATTTAAACCTAGTTTAACATTTAATTTGTTACATATGAGTTATTTATCTTCTCCAAAAAATAAATCTATTTTTTTTTTATAAGAGAAAAGAAGTTTTTGTTTTTATAAAAATAAGAGAAAAGAAGTTACAACGAAGTTCCTCTTTTACAACCTACACCTAAGCAGTCAAGTAATGCTCATTACAAGCAGACAAAAGAAGAGAATTCTTCAGATACTAGTAGGGGGATGATTGATGTCATGTATCAATAATTGCATCGGCTAGGAAATTAGCCTCCCTCTTGATATATCTAAGGTTAAAGCTTTGAAGCTGAGGTGATGTCTCTAAGGATGGCTTTGAGTCGCCAAGGTGGATGATTGGTTCCATGGAAGCTATCTACCAATAGTTTTGAATCTCCTTTAACTTCCAGATGAGAATAGCCATGAATTATTGCAGCATGAAGACCAGCCCCAAGGGCAAGAGCTTATGACATTAAAACATCATTGAATTCTTGTTCGTTAGAGGCAGCTCAAATAGGATTTCCTTGATAATCTCCAAGAACAAAACAAACAAATTAACAACATTGATGGGGCTTTTTGTGTGGATGATGGTTGTGGAGGTATTGGTGTAGTAGCCAGAGATCATGAGGGTAGGGGGATCGCGGCCATGGCTAGACCCTTTTTACATGCACACTCAACCCTTAGTATGGAGGCAGAGGCGTGTAGAGCTGGTCTTCTTCTTGGTATTCACCAAGGTTGGGTGGACATAGATATTGAGAGAGATTCGGCCCTTTTGATTGCTGCACTTAGAAGTGAGGAGGAGAATGTTTTGGAGGTAAGTAGAATTTTAGATGATTGTAGAGAGTACTTTTCTTCTTTTCAATCAGTTAGAATTCAACATACCTACCGGGAAGCAAATGGTGTTGCAGATAGGCTTGCACACCTTGCTAGTGTTTTTTCTATTGATGATATTTGGTTAGATGAAACTCCTGCTATTATTATTCAGGATGTTCTCTACGAGGATTATTGTCACTGTTTTCCTGTAGCTCGGGGTTCAGGTTTTATGTCCCCCCGATGCAAACTATCAATAAAATAAATGGAACCGGGCGTGGGACTGAGCCTCCCAGTTAGGCTGAGTTCCAAACCACTTTTAAAAAAATAATAATAAAAAAAAATCTAGTTTGTAATTCCTTTCCTTATAAGGAAAAAAAAAAGTTAAGAAAAAATTAAAGAAAAAAAAAATTGTTAAGAATAAAATAAAGAAAATATGAGTGGAGGTGATTTGTTTTTCAAGTGGTGCCAGGAAATGGACGGTTGGACGCAAAAGCTTTTGCTCATCATGTTGTAGTTGCCACGCTCCCGCCAAGGACGTGGGAAACACGCTTGGTAAGGGTAACTTAAATATTCATGGAGAGAACTGGGGGGGATCAAATGTGTGTGAGCTTTGGGTGTAACTGGGATTCTCTGTTGAGAAGGGTTGTGAGAAAGTACGAGATTACTTTAACAAAGAACATGTTTGTTGAAGTAGCCCAACATCTTCCTCTAGAAGACAAAGAAGATCACTTCTCTTCCGTCGTGCTGGCGTGTCCTCATGATGCAGTCGTCGGACGGGATTACCTTACTTACGATGGCGAGAGAGATATGGCTTTAGGGAGTAGTTTGGTGGAGGAGATCGCGGTGGCTGGAGGTTTCATGTATAGGGGCTAGTGAAATACATGATAAACTGATCAAGTGAATCAATTCTGAATGTGGTTCTATTTAGGGTTTTTATCATAGATGGGGTCTAAACTATGTCTGACCGGACTGAATGGTACCTGGACTTTTAAAATGATCAAATAGGTACCTGAACTTCCAAAACCACATCATTAAGGTACTTCCGTCTATATTCCGTTAATCCTCCGTTAATTGCAGGGATAAATCAGACATTTCACCCAAATTGACCACTAAAATGATTGTTATAACCTCATTTGACATTTTGTCAAATGAGGGAAATTAAGATAGAAAGGAGGGAAATGGACAAAATGTCAAATGAGGTTATAACAGTCATTTTAGTGGTCAATTTGGGTGAAATGTCTGATTTATCCCTGCAATTAACGGAGGATTAACGGAATATAGACGGAAGTACCTTAATGATGTGGTTTTGAAAGTTCAGGTACCTATTTGATCATTTTAAAAGTCCAGGTACCATTCAGTCCGGTCAGACATAGTTCAGACCCCACCTATAATAAAAACCCTTCTATTTATCATCAATTTTGCTTTGCCTCAACTATTTTGAGTTTTGTACATTGTACCTAATAATGATTAATCTGCTTTTTTTTTTTTAATTTTTAAAATTTTTAATTTTTTTAATCCAATGTATGAACAGACAGCAAGGTAATTGGAATTTTTTAAGGGAATAACCTGGTCTCGATTTAAGTGGTGTTGATGTTAATTGAGTTCAGCATAGATCTTAAGATGTGATCTTTTTATGCCAATTACCTTAGTTATGTGATCTTTATATGATTATATCTCTGAGACCCAAATCCCTCATCGGCCTTCCATACCTTTCTCTTACTTCATCTCTCCACAGCCACCACCCAAAACCCAGACGACCATCTGCGTCTCTTCTTCAAATCCAGAACGAAGCAAACCCACTTGGACTACGAGCGCCAACTGGTCTCTCTTTTAAAATCTTGCGCAACCCTTTCGGCGCTCTTCCAAGGCCAGCAACTTCATTCCCTTGTTCTCAAGTCCGGTCTCGACTCCAACAGTTTGATTAGCATGTATGCCAAATCCGGCTCCATTTCCGGCGCCGAATCGTTGTTCTGAGCCGGACCCGGTTTCCTGTAATATCATGGTTGCTGGGTATGTGAAATCTGGTGACTTGGACAATGCACGCCAGGTGTTTGATAAAATGCCTGTGAGAGGTTGTGTCTCGTATACTTCAATTGATTTCTGGCTACACACAGACTGAACAGTCTGAATTGGCTCTGGAACTTTTCCGAAGAATGGTATCTAGTGGGATACAACCAAATGAAATAACAATGGTAAGCGTTTTGTCTGCAATCGCTGATCTAGGCACATTGAAAGAAGGAATATGGGCTCATGAATATACATATGTGAAAATTCTATTCCTCTGAATGACAATTTGAGCGCAGGTATCATTGATATGTATGCAAAATGTGGGAGTATCAATACTGCCTTAAAGGTGTTCTATCAAATCCAAGACAAAACTTCTTCTGTCTCACCATGGAATGCCATTATATGTGGGTTGGCGCTGCACTTGACATATTTTCGGACTTGCAAAGGGGTGATATGAAACTCAATTCAATAACATTTCATCGGAGTCCTAAGTGCTTGTTGCCATTCTGGTTTGGTGGAGGCCGGAGAGAGGTATTTTAAGAGCATGAACACATTCAACCAAACATTAAGCATTATGGTTGTATGGTGGATCTCCTGGGTAGAGCTGGCCGAGTAGAAGATGCTGAGAAAATGATAAGAAGCATGCCCATGAAGGCTGATGTTGTGATATGGGGAACATTATTGGCTGCATGTACAACACATGGGAATCTAGAAATAGGAGAAATGGCTGAAAAAAATTTGAAACTGTTGGATCCATCTCATGGGGCAAGTACAGTTCTCATGTCCAACCTACTTGCAGATGCAGGGAAGTGGGAGGCAGCCTCTTTGGAAAGGCGAGTAATGCAGAGCCTAAGACTAACCAGATCACCAGGGCACAGTGATGTTGTTTGGTAAGGGTAACTTAAATATTGAGTTTGGTTTCTATGAATCCTCCTTGGAGATCTACCAGGGCACACTTTTTTCTTTTTTTTTTTTCTTTTTTTTTTCTTTGTTCCATTACACTGTTGTATACATAATAACGCATTTGAACTTTTTATATGAAGTATGGGATCATGCTTAGTTCTTCTGTTTATGGCTAAGCAACTTGACTTTGGTCTTTTATGGTATTTGGTTAGATTGCATGAGAACATTTGCACTGATTGTTTGATTAAATGGATCTGTAAGTGTATCTGTTTTCTTATGCTTGTTTTAACTGGGATTCAAGAACAAATCAGATACTCCTTCGTTTATTTTCAGGTTCTTGGTGATTTAACCATAATCAAATTGTTTTATCATGGTTTGTACCCTTAAGGCTTGCTTTTGTACTGTGGTGTCATTTTTTTGTTTCATTTGAAATGTTTCTTGGGTTTGTTACTGTGATTCAACGACTGTCAGGTAGTTTTTTTGATTTCCGGTAGATTACAGAGTGGCATTCGATAATCCTATTGTGAAACATTCACAAGGTAATATTTTTTTAATGACATAAGAAATGACTGAAAAATATAAATGGGTGGCGCAAAAGTTTCTTTTCACTCATTTGCAAGTGAAAATAACAATTATCGGATTGGGAATGAAAATCTTGGAATAACTACAGAGCCCATGATTACATTGCATACTACATAGAAGTTCCATTCTCCAAAATAAAAAGGGGAAAATATTCAAGTATACAAATATGTCTTTTCTCATTTGTCATCTGTTGAGCTTAGAAGTGGGAATGGGTCCACAGATGCAGATATGCACACTCAATGTGGTATCCAGGTTCTCCGCAAAAGTTATGTACTAATCACTTTAGGGTTCTAGTGTAGAAGCAAGCACATATGGTGGTGAACTCATGATTTTAACTGAATTCTTCATGTAATGCGTGACTAATTTTTTCTTCAATAGTGAATTATGCACACAGTAATCTCCAAACTTTTCGTATCTTTCCTTTATTTTTTTTTCTTTATTTTACAGGAAGCTGACCAGGGACAAGAGAGATGGAAAGAGTTAAATAAACTGATGTTGCCAGTGAGCCTCTAAACGTTGACAGGCATATGAATATCCCTAAGTGGGTGCGGGGGAGTACTGCAAAGTTATTTTGGCCGATAGCTATTTCAAGAACTAATCCATGAGTTTGTGGGGTAAGTTTGATAATCACACTGCTCATGGTTTTCCTATTCCATAAACTTTGTCTACTGTATGGTATATGCTTGTCCACATATTTCTTTTAGATTACCAAGTAAACATATTTTGCATGATTTTTAAAGTTCGTTGGTTTTAATAACTAATTTCAGATGATATAAACGTGATTAAATAGTATGTGATTGTTTATATGTTCCCTTATTGCTTGCTGTGATACAGTAGTCTAAGTATTTTGTTTTAGTGCTAATTCTTTCCAGGGTTTTGTTACTGCTATTCAATATTCTGTAGCTGATTTTATATTGATGGAATTGAATTTACATTGAGATAACCCTTCTGAAAGAATGTACAGGCTGGTTGGTAGGTAAACTGTACAACATAAAAAGGTAGAATCAAAATAAGTGGCACCATATTTTGTTTACTCACATGAGTAAATTCCAAATCATGGTTGTGTGATGAAACCCAAGGACAAATTTCATAATAAGTGGCAATATCTTCTTTTCAGTTCTCTAGCCTTGTTTCCGACTTATAGATTTAGGATGAAAATCAGTTTTACAAGTGGAAACACATGCACTGAACACTATTTAATGTTCCTGTGAATGTTCGGAAATTGAATGCAGAAAAAATTCAATGTTGGAAACATTAACAAGTAAACTGGTCTTTAATTCAATGTTTGCACTGATCAGTGCGTGAAAGGTAGCTTGGAGAAACTCTGGGTATTATAATTTCTTGTGAGTTGCGATGAACCACCACTTGAACATTAACAAGTAAACTGGTCTTTAATTCAATGTTTGCACTGATCAGTGCATGAAAGGTAGCTTGGAGAAATTCTGGGTATTATAATTTCCTGTTAGTTGCCTTACTGAAATTGTATTTATGCCAGTAGCCATCTCATTCATTTGTAGTGGCTTTTGACACACTTGTGATCTTTGGAACAATGACAAAAGTTTACCGGCGAAAGAAAAAGGTCCTTGCCAGGAACACAGTGCTTGGCTGTAACTTACATGCTCTGAAATGCGAATGATTACAATATTATAGTAGCATTTCATGGATTCTAGTTCAATTCATCTTCAATCATTTGCCTCATTTCATCTTTTGTTACATAATATTAGTAGATATACCAATTATTTCAATTCATTTCCAATAATTTGTCTTATTTCATCTTTTTCTCATTGCTCATACAGATACCTACTCCCTTGTGTGGTTGCTTCTCTAATTCCAATTGTTGGTGGGGGTGGGACTGGCATCGGTCACTGAGACATTGTTTAACTGGTGAGAGTCAAGTCATATATATCATTAATGCCCACAGAAAAAATAGACAAGAAACCACAGCATATAGAATTGATCGATGAATAAAGGTAAGATTTGATATATTGTTGTATTGCTTTGTATGTGAATACAGATTCTGGAGGGCTATGGATTTTTTTCTTCTGCACTGGAGTGCTCCTACTTGAACTGCATCACATCCCCAAAAGACGAGTTGGAATTTTTCTTCACATGTAATTCTCATAAGCATTAACTGTATTCAAATTCTCTCTTACCTCATTCCATACTAGTGAATTGCATTGGTAGTTTGATGTGGCTTCACTTGCAAGGTCTTGCATGCCAATTCAACAATTTTGGTATCATAATGCAAAGAGGTGATAGTATTGCAATTACTTAAACAATGATGCGGCTACTTTTTATTTATTTATTTAAATTTTTTTATTTATTATAAAGTGATGTTTCTGCACATTGTGAAAGTGCATGACTTGAATGACTTTAAAATTCAGTCAATGCGCCTATTGCAGCCTATTCTAATTTGTTCCAGTTCTTTGGCGCAGTTGAATCCGGGAAGAACAAGAGAGCCTGGGAGCAGTTATTCGAATTGAGATGGGTGCTTTTGCAACACCAGTTATAAGGTCTTTTTCTCCTTTGAACAGAGTTTGATCGCTAAAGCAGGTATTCGATTAGCCCTTGAAGTTGGAATTCTCCCCCTTGAAGTAGAGCCTGATAGTATGAAGGCTGGTAGCTTGGTAACCTCTAATGACTTGTGTTGGGAGAAGAAAGGGGTAATTGTGGATGATATTAAATACCGTTGAACTGTGGTGCACCCAAGGTCTGCTTCCAACCGAGGGAATGCAACAAAGTATTTCAAGGAAAGTATTGATTTCTTTTGTATTGAAATTGGGTGGAAAGTATTTCAACCAAGTTTGAGTTGCTTTAAATTCTACCGTTAGATGTAGATCTAAGAGTGGTTGAGCATAATTTCTTTGCTCATTTACTGAGTAGGGCAACACCACTGCTGAGTAGGGGAACACCACTGCTTTACTGCTTTAGGATTTTTGGTCTTCCTCAAGATCTATTGAGCAAATGCATGTTAGATCACGGGAGTGAGCAGAGAAGAGAAGGATCGGTCACAGAGTATGGGGACTTTGGGGAGAAGTTGGAGTGATGAAATACAAAGGCCCTCAAGTTCTAGAGCTTCCTAGAGGAACAAGGTGGCTCTCCTTGCTAAAATCCCCATTTACTCCTTGCTAAATTTCATAAAATACTGTACTTCAACGATAAAAATTTAAATATTAGTTAAATTTGTTATAACCTTTAGCTTCAGATTGTCTATCAGTTGTACAACTATCAAGTTCCCTTACCTTTTGCAATGGCATTGCCTGATGCTTCAGAAGATATCTGATCGCTTGTATTGTATGGTCTGGACCTTTAGCTTCTCAACTCTTGTGCTTGTATTTGTATGAGAAGGGATTTGAAGATATGAAACTAGTGCTGAATCTTTTAAAAGTAAAGCCTGTGCTGGGGAGGCCGGTCCATGTTTTCATTTCTATTATCTCTGTTACTTTGTTTAGATTTTCCTCTAGATATTTGTTTATTAGTCCTCTTGAATTATTGCTTTACTGTGGAATTAATGTCAATCACTGGTTCTACTTTTCTGAGCCAAAGGTTGTAGTTGAACTTGGGAAGCAGGCCACAACTTTATCTGGATTGTATCACGGATAAGATTTCTGTTTTATATGTTCAAGTAATAATTGCTAGGGTGCTATTTACACACTCAAAATGTTTATCCACACCAACCAACAAAATTTTAAACCAGTGATTTGACATAACATCCTTCACCAAAATAGTCTTAAATCATTTTAATCATTTAAATATATATTGCTCTTATGGAAGCACAAATTGAAAGCTATGTGAAATTATTTCCCAGAGTCGAAATGAATGGACCACGAGCTACAATGATGAAAACAAAGCAGCTGTGAAATCCGCAGACTCATCAAGACTTTATGGAATGGTTCTTGAACCATGTCGAGTGAATGAATGGTACCATCATTGAAGAACTGTTTTATTGTCAAATTGTCATTTGGAAGATGACGGTAGTTTGGAGTGTGGATTTACCAACGGCTCTTGCATGCTAAAGTACCACATTTATTCATCTACATTTTTGTTATTGATAGAGCTATAGCTTTAATAAAAATATGCATTAATTTAGTATAATCAGTAACTCAAAATCTGCACTGCTCTATCAATTCAGTAATCCAATGATATTTAGAAGGTTCCTGCCTTCCTTCCCAAGCTACTAGGGGCGGCTCTTTAGACTACTTTTAATTCTTAATTAAGGACACCTGAAATTTTGATATCTATATTTAAAGAACCTGCTCAGGAAATCCCCTTCAAGCTACTATCAACATCTGCCATCCAATTTCTTGATGCTACTCATGCTAGGTGCTTGACTAGTCTCCTAGCTTGTTAAGTAGTGATAAATTTCTTGTCTATAAGAATGTCAGGGTCTGTGGAAAAATTTTGAAAATAATTTTCTTGTCTATAAGGATTTTTTTTTTTTTAAAGGAGTTTGGAACCCAATCAAGCTGAGAGGCTCATCCCCACGCCTGACTTATTGTACTAGAAATAGAATTATGCATCAAAGGGGGGCATAAAACCTTGACCTCGAGCATCAGTACACATGAATTATCAAAGAGTACATCCTGAATAATAGCAGGAAACTCATCTAACCATACATCATTTAATTGATTAAAACTAGCAAGATGGGCAAGTCTATAAGGATATTTCTTGTCTAGAAGGATATCATCTTATTAAGGTGGAGATATCTAGTCGAGGCAAAAATATCTGGTCGAGGTGGAAGTATCCGATAGAGGCAGGAATATCTAGTCGAGGAGGAAATATTTTGTCGAGGAGGAAATAACTTGTCGAAGAAGATCTCGAGAGAAGGGATGTCACGCCCCGAATTTTGAATAACTAATTCAAATCCGAAACATGAATAAACAAACTACATCACACTTCACTCAAATGTCAAATCTCAAAAACCTTAATTTAATTAATACAACTCACTTGTACAAAGTAAATTTGTAAAGCTCAAATTGAGCATCACACACCTCACAATTTACAAGGCTGTAAAACTAAAACAAATACTCTAATCCGCACGATCTCCACCATGATCCTCCTGACCTGCAGGACTACCCGCTACACAATTTGAATAGTGTACCGGGATTGCAACAACACCAAACCCGGTAAGCCATGACAGCCCGTATGAGTAAACAAGAAAGAACTGTTGATTTTAATTTATATTTCTTTTAAAACTCAAGTAAATAACCAACAATCTAAACATCTGTGAGGAAACATCAATCAAAACACGGAAAATCCACAACGAATACATTTCCAAAATCCTCTAACCACAATATCACGCTTTGGTCCATCCCAACTGTTTGGACCCAACACCAACAACACGTTAGAGTTCTAACAACATTGTTATCTGTCATCTCGGTTATTATTTAACCGGCGTTCTTCGGACTCTACCTGTCCTCAGAGCACTACATCTCGGTTATTATTTAACCGACGTTCTTTGGACTCTACCTGTCCTCAGAGCACTACATCTCGGTTATTATTTAACCGGCGTTCTTCGGACTCTACCGTCCTCAGAGCACTACATCTCGGTTATTATTTAACCAGCGTTCTTCGGACTCTACCGTCCTCAGAGCACTACATCTTGGTTATTATTTAACCGGCGTTCTTTGGACTCTCCCGTCCTCAGAGCACTACAATTCTACCCTCTAATCAACTCAGAAGGTCAACATGATTAACACACACATTTATCGGTTAACATTATCATAAATAATTATGGCAATTTCCAAGACAATATCATATCATAACCAAGTTATCGTAATTTCACACACACCTCAATGTCACACCATTCCATATATATATACACATAAATATATATATACGTAATCATCCGCTCAGGGATAATCACTAATACCAACTATAATTCAGACAAGAAAATCAGGAAATTCATTTTGTATAATTAAAACATTTTACTTACCTATGGACCGTAGTTGATCAAGTCCATATGATTTAAAAACAAATATTTATTCCATAAATATTTTCACACAATTACGACAAAATAAAGTAATTAAATGTACTCGATTTGAAATAAGAACCACGTGAGGTTTACTCACCTTTAATCCCGCTGCGTCTTCTTAACAGCTCAAACAACGATTCACAATTGTCCACCAACTCAAACCGTCAATCACCTAATCAGATATGATCTTAACTTAGCAAATCATTCATAAACCACACAAATACTACAATCCAATGGTCGGATTCTAAAATAAAGACGATCCAACGGTCGGATTCGAAAATAAAGGTGACCCAACGGTCGGATAGAAATTATATGATGATCCAACGGTCGGATCCGAAAATAAAGGTGATCCAACGGTCGGATCGAAATTATATGATGATCCAACGGTCGGATCCTCACGGATCGCCCTTAGGATCATCCTCCAAAATTATCACGAAGATCCAACGGTCGGATCTTCCTGAATCGTCCTTATAAACATCTCCACAAAATTTCATGAAAATCCGACGGTCGGATTCTCAGGAATGGCCTTCCGAATCACTATTTCACAATTATACGAAGATCCAACGGTCGGATCTTCGCCCGTGACCTCACAAAGTCACCGGGACAGTCATACGATCAACATATTAAAATTTGAAGTAAAACCGATGGTCTGATCTTCACAGATCGAAAATCGAAGATAAACGTAAAAACTTAAATCCACTATTTATCAACTTTTTCTAAAATAACCTTATAATATATCAAAACGCTCGTATGGATGCATAGATGAATAAACTGAAAACAGAACACTAAAACAAGGCTGGACGCGCCGCCACACGCCCCCACAAGCGGCGGGTCAACCGGTGGTCAACGGCGGTCAACGACGGGTCAACCACCTCCGATGCAAAAGTCGTCAACTACAAACTTCTTCAAAATAACAGGGTGATCAACTTTCATACCTGGAGCTAAGTCTGGTTCGGCCTCGATGGTCCTAGATCAAGCTTTGAAGTTTGGATTAATCTCGGACGCACGATCAGTTTCCAGATTGAATCAGGAACGTCGAATCTTCAACTCGTGATCTTTCACTCCACACTCAAAATCGTCGAGCAAGGAGGATATGAGGATGATCAGTGGGAGGAGGAGATCACGAAAATGGGAAGGATCGGCCCATGAATCGCCGGAAAAGTAGTTTTCCGGCCTGGTCCGATCGCACGAACTGAGCTTCTTCGATCCGGCTTTCGGGGCAGTGGCGGAGCAAAGCGACACCATAGGGAGGCCGGGCTTGGAGCGGTGATCACGGAGGAGCCCGGGTCCGGGGCCGGAGGAGACCGGAGGGGGAGAAATTTCCGGGTCGGGTCACGTCTGACCCGGCAGGTCTGAGGCCGAGAGAGAGAGTTCGGAGGGACTGTTCCGCAATTTTGGAACCTTTCCGTCCTTAATGAAATAATCAGAAAATTTTCAATATTTATAGAAAATTCCCAAATTTCAAATATTCATAACTTATTCATACGAAGTCCGAATATTGCGTTCCACATATGCACGCGATCGTATCGACGAGCTCTACAACTTTCATGAAGGAAGTTTTCCCAAATTCCATATGTATAAAAAGTCACTTTTTTGATGCCCCCTAAATAACGTTCGATTTCGAAAATAAAAACGTACGAACTAATTCCACAACTTCTCCAAGCTTCGTACTTTCGCCCATGGCTACGAAATCATTTCCAAAATGTCCTCGGAAAATAATTTGAATTTTCGGGGTATTACAAGGGAACCCTTCAAAGAGGATTCGAGTGAGGAGAGGTTTGCTCGAGGAAAAATCTGAGTGAAGTACAACCCCTTTGAGATACAATCCATTTGAGGCATAATCCTTTTGAAGAAGAATCCTCTCGAGGTGGATGGAATGAGGCAGAATCGGTCAGCAGGTTATTAGATCATTCGAGTCCGAAGCAAGCAGAAACACTTTCCCACATTGCCCAAAGAGTGGCGTCTTGAGTCCATTTCCCACATTGCCCAAAGAGTGGCGTCTTGAGTCCATTCATGCTTGACTAGCAGACAAGCACACCACTACGCACTGGTCGGGGTCTTCGCTCAAGCTAGCATATAAATACTTAGTGGAGTAAATATTCGAGGTAAGCAATCAACCCCATGTCCCCATCTACAATCACTACTTCAACTCAAACCATTACTGACTTAGTAATCGGAGTGCCTTTTGCAGGTACTCCCTCCATATATTTTCATGCCCGACTTGCCAGACGCAAAATCAAACATCATAAGTTGCTGACCAATTTCTCAACCGCAAACATTTCATTCCTGCTCTAGTCAGAAGAAATGGGTGAGGAAATCTACTACAGAATTTTTTCGGGCCAACAGTTGGCGTTGTCTGTGGGAATCTCGTTTTCCTAAAAAGCTAACATGGTGGGAGTGGAAGGTCTCAATCTGGGTTCACCTGACAAGACTGGATGATGGCAAAACGATTAGAATGCAAACATTCTAAAAAAGATGAAGAAGATGGAGGAGAAACTTGCTCAGCTGCGAAAAAGACAGGAGCTCCGAAAAGCCCATAAACAGAAGCGGAAGGAAAGTGAAGATCCGCACCGACCAAGAGAGTCAAAGATGAGAGCTGGATGTCTCAGATAGAGAAAATACTGAGAAAAGTACGAAATGCTAGTCCTCGACCTCGAGAATTGACCACGTCACTTGGTAGGCAATTTTGGTACACAATTTTGAGATTTATGATTTATTATTTATTTATTTTTTTTCAAGCACAATTTTTTTATTGCAAATACTCAAATAAACGGAAAAGATTGATGGAGGTAGATGCTGTTACGTGCCATCGCATGTGTCACGCATGATTCAATTACAACAAGTCAAGTCAAGGACTCTTGTTGAAGGAATTAGAGGGTTTTAAAGGAACGCGCCTCACGCGCCTAGGAAAAAAAAAGGGGAAAAACCCGGCGGAGTGTGTTCCTCTCCCGGCCGAACACGGCAGGCGTTCTCGCCTCTGCGTTCCGGTCCGGGAGAGGATTGATGGTGCAGAGGTGTAGTGGGCGTTCGAGGCGGCGGTGTGGTCCAGGGAGAGTGGAGGTCTCTCCGTTTTCGGGCAGCACGGATCGTTCTCGATCTGTGCTTCTCGGATCCGGAGCCGAGGCAGTGATGCAGCAGCTACGTTCTTTGGCTTTCCGGTGGTGGTTTCTGGCGGCACAGATCTTACATGGGTTGGGGCGATGGCGATTCAGATCGGATCGTGGCTGGTGTGATCTCGAAATAGATCTGCCTTCGATTGGGTCTGGTTTCGTCTTGTGGGTGGCTGTCTGGTGTAGGGGCTGGCTATGGCGTGACATGGTTGTGCTGCGACGAATGGCTTCGGCGTGGCGGCTTGTTGCTGAGTGGCGGCGATTTGGTGGCGTTGGAACTTGCCGGAGGTGGGTGTGGCTGCTTGCAGCGCGTGGCTTCTGCGGGGGGTGGGGAGAATGGGCCTTGGACTGGGCTAATGTTTTTGGGCCTCGTTGCATTTTTGTAATTTTCAATTTGGTTTGTTACTGTTTTTTTCTAGTGGTTGCTTGGTTAAAAATAAGTCCCCCCCTCTGTTGGGCGGGGGTGTGGGTGTGTCCGGTTTGAGTCGATGCCATTGTTATGATGTCATGGTCATTTTGTAGTTCCATCTCTATGGCTTAGTCTGTTGACTATGCTGCCTGTTCTTCAACGTGACGAGGAATTACCCTTACACGTGGTCTGCTTATTTTGGGACACGGTGTCAGAAAGGGTGATGCGATTCTTCGTCAGGTTGGGTGCAGGGTTGTATCTTTACACTAGAGTTTGGTTACTGCTCTCTGTAGCCCGCTTGAATGGGCGTAATTGGTGGTCGGGGTTTGGACTTGTTTGGTTCATGAAGGTCATTTCATATGACCTCCTTGTCACCTATGGTGTTTCTGAGGTTGTGCGCGACTCATCAATCATTCGACCTGTGGATGAGGGTGGAGTTGTAGCTTGTCACATCCGTGCTTTGTAGTCTGTTTGCTTGGTGTTTGAATAAAGGACTATATGTTGTTTCTCATAAAAAAAAAGTCAAGGACTCTTGTCATCAAAAAAGTCGAGGACTCTCGGCCTCTGTGACTATTGTTCGACTTTTCATTTCCATACTTCCATCATTTCCTTTTCTTGCAGCTCGCATAATCTTCCATAATTTTGCAGGTAGGCTTTATTTAGCCTCTAAATAATATATCTCGAACTTGTCGACAATATATAGCTTGAGCCACTGATATTGGCTCAATTTCTCCAAGACACGCCTTGTCAGGCCAAAATGCTCATTTTGGGTTCAAACACAAAGCAAGCAGAAACACTTTCCCACGTTGCCCAAAGAGTGGCATCATGAGTCCATTCATGCTTGACTTGCAGACAAGCACTGATCGGAATATTAGCTCAAGCTAGCATATAAATACTTGGAGGAGTAAATATTTGAGGTAAGCAATCAACCCATGTCTCCATCTAACTTCAATTTTGAGATTTATAGATTTATTTTTTTCTTTTCAAAGCACCATTTTTTATTGCAAATACTCAAATAAACAGAAAAGATTAATGGAGGTAGATGCTGTTACGTGCCATCGCATGTGTCACGCATTATTCAATTACACCTTTTGTCATCAAAAAAGTCGAGGACTCTCGGCCTCTGTGACTATTGTTCACTATTGAGATTGAGATTCAGAGTGAGAGAGACTCTTGCTTCTAAAGACCACGGAAAGATGAATGTACTCTCTGTCCTTACTCCCGTTGCTGGAGGAGTAGTGAGTAAGGTGGCTTTACTTGCTACTGATCAGTTGAGACTCCATATCATCTGGGGGTTCCGCGAAGAGATAAATAAGCTCAGAGAATCCTCAATTCTGATTGGAAATATAATCCATGATGCCGCTCACGAACCTGAAGCTGGGGATCTGCAGCAGGCAAGGGCGGAGTGGATGAAGAGGCTGATAAGCGTAGCTTATGATGCAGAAGATATCCTGGATAAATTTCAATATGAAGTTTATCGGATCGTTAGAAAGGAGACAAGCCTCGATAAGAAGGTACACGGCTTCTTCTGCAACAATCCTCTTGTATTTCGTCTCAAGATGGCACGCAAGATTTCCAACATCAACACATCCTTGGAGGATCTCAACAAGCAAGCAGCTGGCGTGGGACTCGTCAGATCAAATGGAGGGGCAGCAGCCAGTCAAGGTATGCAGGACAGGGAAACAACCTCATTCTTTGAGAAAAATGAATTCACCTTCAAAGATGCAATCACTGTTGGAAGGGATCAGGTTGTGTCAGATATAATTGCAACCTTGACCAACTCCAACAATCAAGAAAATATTCTTTCGGTGATGGCCATTGTGGGATTGGGAGGCCTAGGTAAAACAACTTTGGCTCGCTTAATTACCAAGCAACTGAAAGAAGGTGAAATGGGAAAGCACTTTGATACAACGCTCTGGGTGTATGTATCTAATACTTTTCATGTCAATTCAATTTTACATCGAATGGTGCAATCATGTGGCGTGACAGGAATAGACTCTTCAAATCGGCAAGCATTGATGGAAAGCCTCCAGCAGAAGTTGGAACATAAAAGGTATGTTCTTGTACTTGATGACGTCTGGAATGAGGATGCTAATAAGTGGAATGATTTGAAGAGTTGTTTGTTGCAACTAAATTCTGCCAAAGGAAGCTCTGTGATTGTCACCACCCGTAGATCCAATGTTGCATCAATCATGGAAACACTTCCTAGGTGGAATTTAGAAACTTTATCGGATGATGAATGTTGGTCCATATTGAAGGATAGAGCATTTGCAGATCCTAATGCTCCCATAGCTTCAGAACTAGAGGAAATCGGAAGGGACATTGCCAAAAAGTGTGCTGGTCTTCCATTGGCGGCAAAGGTACGGTTATCTTCGATCACCTAGCTTATTGAATATTTAATGTGTAGATGAACTATTTGATATGTATGGATTAATTTGTACTAAAATTTGAAACTCAAATAACTATAGGTTTTGGGAAGCTTGATGCGTTCTAAGAACAGTATGGAGGAATGGTTGTCAATTCTAGAAAGTCAAATATGGCAGTTATCATCCGACAATGAGGATAGCAGGATCATGTCGGTTTTGAAGTTGAGTTTTGACAATTTGAAATCACCACTGAAACAATGTTTTGCATATTGCTCCATGTTCAAGAGAGGTTACTCAATTGAAAGAGATAAGTTGATCCAACTATGGATGGCTCAAGGTTTTCTCCATCCTTCTCATGGTCACCAAACCAAGCAAGAGATTGAAATGGAGGATATAGGCAATAAGTATTTTGAGACTCTACTGGAGAACTCCTTGTTTCAAGATGCTACAGAGTATAAGAATATGGATGGTGTTATCATCACCAGATGCAAGATGCATGATCTTGTGCATGATCTTGCAAACGAAGTATCCAAGTGTGAGAGCTTGACACCAGACTTCACTCATGAGAAGGATGATCATGATATACTTATTCGACATGTTGCACGGATTCATACTCCGACGCTTGAAGAAATGTCAAAAAGAAGTATTTTAAGACTGCGATCACTCTTTTTTATTGGCCCCGTCTCTAATACCATTTTCCGAAAGCTTACAACTTTACGTGTCTTAAGTTTATGTAGTGATGAGATTAGGAAGTTGCCAAATTTACTTGGCAAGCTGAAGCACTTGAGGTATCTAGATCTTTACGGCACAAGAATTGGATCACTTCCAAAATCTATTGGCAAGCTCTATAACCTCCAAACATTGAGATTACAGTGGAATACTATAAGGTGTCCAAAGGAGATCCAAAATTTGATCAACTTGAGGTATTTTTACTTTGGGAAGGAAATGAAATTTGAGGCTGGGGTTTTGGAGCGATTTACTAATCTCCGAACATTGCCTTTCTTTAATGTGGGGGAGGAGAGAGGTCCTGCAATTAAGGAGTTGGGTGGGTTGAACCAATTGAGAGGGCACTTGATTATTGATGGGCTAGAACATGTAAGGGATGGAGAAGAAGCAAAAAAGGCTCGCTTAGTGCACAAGAGTCACTTAAGTGGGTTAACATTTAAATGGCCATGGACATGCAGAAGGCCACCTTATGGCAATGAGACGGATGTACTAGATAGCTTGGAACCTCATGGTAACTTGCAAAGCTTGAGGATTGAAAATTTCAAGGGTGCTAGATTTCCGTCATGGATAACGGGTCTCCAAAATTTGAAGAAGATTCGGTTAAGTGACTGCTACAATTGTGAAGGAGTCCCAACACTCGGCCATCTACCTAATCTAAGATCTCTTGAGATTTATGGGATGAGAAGGCTGAAAGTTGTGGGAGCTGAGTTTTATGGTACTAGCACGACTTTATATCCTGCATTGAAAACATTACACATATCGAGGATGATATCAGCAGAAGCAGAAGTCATGAAGGTATTTCCTTGCCTCGAAGAGTTGGTGATAGATGGTTGTGACAGCCTAGAGTCGATTCGGATCTCACAGGGCATCGCATCTCTCCGTCAATTGAAGATCTGGAGTTGTCATGGATTATCAAGCCTAGAGGTTGGGCTCGATTACTGCACCTCTCTTGAGAAGTTGGAGATACGTGAATGCCTTAATCTGGTTTCAATTCCAATCACACAGGGCATGCCGTCTCTCCGGAAATTCACCATTCGATGGTGTGGAAAATTATCAAGCCTTGGAAGTGGGCTCAACCACTGCACCTCTCTTCAGGAATTGGAGCTATTGAGTTGTCATAATCTAACATCAATTCCAATCACACAGGGCATCACATCCCTCCGGAGGTTGAGGATTGCTGGATGTAAGAGATTATTAAGCCTACCCAGTGGGCTCCAATTCTGCACCTCTCTTCAGGATCTGCAAATAAGTGAGTGCTCTAGTCTAGTATCCATGTCAGTATCATATGTGTGCGACTCAACGAATCAACCGGAGGAAATTTCTCAAGGTAATCTCCGTCACTTGTTGATATGTCATTGTGGGAATTTCAAATATGTGCCCACAGGAGGATTTCACCGCCTCACTCGTTTGAAGAAGCTGACAATTGGTCCATTCTGGCATAAGCTGGACGCCTTCCCTGATTTTCAGCTTCCACCTAATTCACAACTTGAATGCTTAACCTTGAAAGGGTGGCCTAAGCTCAAGTCTTTGCCCCAACAAATTCAGCACTTGACTTGTTTAAGAACTCTCTGGATAGAAGATTTTGTGGGACTAAAGGCTCTTCCTGAGTGGTTGGGAAATCTTACATCTCTTGAGAATCTGCTTATCTACGGTTGTGAGAATCTTAAGTATCTACCTACACAAGATTCTATGAAAAACCTCTCCAAATTGAAGAAGCTCTTCACTAGGGGATGTCCCCTGCTCAAAGAAAGATGCACCAAGGAGACTGGCCCAGAATGGCTCAAGATTTCTCACATTCCAAAAGTTTTCTGTAATTTTTTTTACCATATCAATCTGTTTTCATTTTATTTTCTTTTTTCCTACAATATATTTCTTATTATGTCTCATTTTTCATCTTTCTTAACTCAGTTGACGGTTGAGGATACGCAATGCCTGCCTTACTGAACTAGAATGTCTGCCAGAAATTTATCCATAAAGCAGGGTAAGCTTTTCAAAGCACCATCTTCTCTTCTCTTCTCACATTGCCTTTTTCACTTTAACCACTAATGCATTAACCAATCCTACTTTTTCCTTATGGCATAAATTTTATCGTAGGCGTAGCAGGCTCTATCGTTCTTGACGGGAACATCAAATGATGCTGAATAGATGATGATCCAGTCCCAGTAGTTCAATCACCTCTCCCATGTACGGCTTGTTTGCCGAGTTTCTTTGAAGATAAGGTGACCATGACACTGGAAAAATATACTTTAATCATTTCAATCTAATTATATCATATTTGTTCTTTCATGGAGGATAGACATACTATTAGAAATCATTTTAGTCTGTTATAAACTTAGAATTTCACATCTTTTCCATGAAATCCTGTTCTGGTTAGGATGCCATGTTCCATTCTTTAAGGCAGACTTGCAATGAAGTAAAGATATATCTATACCCTGTTTGATTAATAGTCAATTCCTCAATTGCCATTTTCATTTTCATTCCCTGCTGATTTAATATTAAGTAACTTTCCTTCACAAATTTACAAGGGTTGGATTTCTTTTAGCTGCATACAGAGTTATCTGAAACCAGTGGTGCAGTGACTTGATAAAGAAGTTCCACAACATTGTTTTCTTCTGATGTTTATGACGCATAATGAACTTGGAATTTATTGATGCAACCCTACTAGGATGATTGCTTAATTACTTTGCTTCTGTTTATATTCATAAGTTGTATAGTCATTGTAACCTGTTATACTTTCTTTGTCTCAGGTGTTAATCAGCACCAGCTATGAGAATTAGAAGTTGCAAAGTATCCACCTAAGTGGAGGCTATGCAAACAAAACATGAGGACAGCTGACATGAGTGGCTGACTTCTAATATTCCAAAGGTAGATTGTAAGTATCTTTCTCAAATGAGTAATTTGTGTATATTCTTGTTCCCTGTATTTCATCTAGTTTTGTAACTTATCGGTAATCCTCGTTTCTTGTGCCCCATTATTTCTTTTCCTTTGTAAGTACTAGTTTTTGTGATGGGGAAGTTCATCCTCTAGTATAACCAAGAAGACATTGATAAGGGTGTACATTATTGTTCTTATTTTGGGTTGAGGGAGAGATGTTCAATGGCAATTTTTGTTAGTAAAGTACCTGCCAGACAACTTGAAACCCTCATTCATTTGTGGTTGTTAGACAATTGTGATTCCTCCAACAATGATGTGAAGATTTACTTACTACTGAATCTAGCAGAAACCTCACCATATTACTGCAACTAGAAATTATTGTTTTTCACCGTCTATGTGAAGTTACGCTGAGGGGTCCCAATTGTGAGATTACTTGTATCCAATAATCTGGATGGATGGCAAAGTTAACATTAAGATCCTACATGCTCAGATCTTTGTTTAAAATCAACTGTAAACTTTCTAGATACATTTCACCTCCACATCTGTAAACTATCCACAGATTTTTTTACCTTCGCGACTATTCAGTGTAGTGTGTCATTGCTTTGTTGTGGAAAAGCTGTTTGAAGCATATAATAAAAGAAGTAAACTTGTTATCCTTCTCTGTTTCTTTTCCTCAGCACTGACGAATCATCTTTTTGAAATCAGGTCTGCATTGAAGCTATGAGAGACCTTCTTAAACTAGCACAGCGGGATATTCATGGGGTTCAAGTTCCAGGGGAAACATGTGCCTTGAGTGTTTAAAATTTCAGTTGTGCATGATTACTTCCATTGATGTTCTAAGTTAAACCAGTTCCTAAAATCATCGTAAGCTTTTCAAACCCTACCTCTTCTTCCCTCCTGGTGTTCCTCTTTTATTTGATTCACTAGTTTTCAAATGCATTGTACTCTGCTCTATAGGCTATTTACTTCAGCTTTTTCCGGGGCTGGCTTTGTAACTGTTTTGGCATCATTTGTAATTTCTCACCAGGCCCCTCTATCCTGCTCAAATGGAAGAACAGCTTAACTTGACATGGTCCAAACTAAGTTCCGGTACTTCAGTTCTCCATCTTATGCATATATTCATTTTATTGAATGTAATGCTGTCTCATGTTCTGTTTTATTCCTTTTATTTTCCCTCTTTTGATGGGTTTTTCTTTTTCTTCTCTTTCTTAGTAGTCAAATGTTTCATAATCTTTCAAGTATCAAGCATCTTGTATGCTAAACTTAGCAAAATAGAATGTAAAATCAGTTACCTTGTATTAGTTTCAACTATTCTCTGTATTTCCAATCTCTGCAATCATCTGCTTCCAAGTAGCACTTTGTGGTACAATAATGATTCACCTTTACATAATGATACCATTCATTTATCTGAGGTAAAACCCTGGATAAGTTTTTCCTTTGCAAACTATTTATTTTTTGTTGATTTAATGCTTTCTTCTATGTGCTTTGGATAAATTTATTGATCAATTTGTTCTAGTGGGTTTTGGGAATTACATGTTTTTTTTTCCTTTTTTTTTTCTAATGTCCACTCTGACTCCTATCTCCTCTTACTCAGATTGTCCCAAGGATTAAGGAATTGGAGCACCCAAATTCCTGATCTCAAGTGGCTGCTGTTTGTTTGGCTCTCGCAAAGGCTGGTAACTTTGCCCTATATTGAGAACAAACTCCATCTGCATCTTGGATAAGCCATTTACATTTAGTCAAGCATGCATGGTTTCTAGGAAACAAGCCTTCTACTGTCTGCGAGCTATACGAAGAACCTCCTGTCAGATTTCGCATTTTTGTGCTCTCTTGGTGTTTCCATGAAAGCTTAACAAATGGAGCAACAAACAAGTCCTGGAGGACCTGGTCAATTTGGTGCCGTGGGCTTGTTTATGAGTTACTCATACATGTTGTGGAGCTTATTGTGAGCTTCTCGGCAGTTCTTTTACTTTCAAGTATCAAGCCATATTTTTGGAGATTTGAGCAACAATTTATCTGTGGCTTGGCATCAGTTGCGGTAGTCTAAAATATTCTTATGTTCTTCGAGTGTCAGTCTCTTGGTTGAAAGTTTTCATGGAGAGAATTGGGAGATCAAGTGTTTGTGAGCTTTGGGGGTAATTGGGGTTCTCTGTTGAGAACGGTTGTGAGAAAGAACGGGATTACTTAACAAAGAACATATTAGTGTATTATTGCCGTGGAAGTAGCCCAAAATGGCTCACCCCAATTTGGCGAAGTTCCAAGTATACAACTAATCAAAGATTCCCGCGGCTAATTGTATATTCTGGTGGTTGATTGGGCTTGGATCTTGTTTGGCTCGACTGGGTTTTGCTGTTTTTTATTTTTATTTCATTTTACGTTGTTTTTTTTTTTTCATCAATTCTGTAATATTATGGCATAGTAGTGGGCTTTTCCCCAGATTGTTCGGCCTAGCGCAAGGACTTAAAAAATGAGATTTCGCCGAAATATCGGCGAAATTTTCGTTTTCACAGGTTGGCTATATTTTCTTTAGATACCATGATAATTTCGTGCGATATTTTGGAGATATCGCGATATTTTCGGAAATTTTGGAAATTTGGACAAATTCACGAAATTTGTCCTTTTGTTCCGTGGCCCAACAGCCCAAATTGGGCCCAATCTGCCAATTTGGAATCAAAATTCGGAAAAAAAGAGCAAACCAACCTCAAAGAGGTTCGAACCTTGGTTGTGCCTCGTAATTATTAGAATATCGTTTTATATATTTCCATAAATCTCATCTTTTTTTTACCTTCTCCTTTTCAACAGTTTATTGGGTAGTTTATTTTATTGTAATTAATTAAATTTATTATTTTAAGTACTTTGTACATGAATAAACTACTAATTATTATTATTTAGTTTTCTCTCTCTCAACCTGCTTTCTCTCTCTGTTGGTTTGAGAGTCGTCAGCGCCTCCACCCTCTGTGGTGTGTCTCCACCCTTCTTTGTGGTGAGTTTTCCCTAAGCTTTGTCTTAGATCTGAGGCTCTATGTCTCATTTTCTTTATCTTTTTCTTTGCTCCAGCCCAATTTCTCTCCAAATGCCCAAATTTATCTTCACTTCTCTCATCCTCATATAGCTCCCCTTCTCATCCTCTACCCCGTTTTTTTCTTTTTCCACAATTCTACCACCACACTTGTGCTCGACCTGGGTTTATACACCTAACTCTACACCTGGAAATAGCTGCCGAACCGGCACTCCACCGACGTGTGTGGACGTCGCCGGACCAGTGGCGTTGTGTTGCTCGGTGGTCTCCACCACCATGACTGCCGTTTTTATGTCTTTGGGTACCTTTATCCTCTTTGTGCAGACTGTTTGGGTATGGAGAATGATGGTGGACAAATCTTTAGCATCCAGAACTAAAGCTTTGGTCGATGTTACTCTCTCTACAGCTTTGTGGGCAGCAGCCATGGCGGCGGCTGGTCTATTGGAGGCAGTCCTTTGTGGTTTTAGATCTAGGGTTGTTTTGATTGTTGTTGGGCTTTTGGGCCTCGGTTTATTATTTTCTGTAAGATGTAGGTTAATTAAGCTTTTGTCTATTGGGCTTCTAGGCCTAGGACTATTGCTTCCTTATGCACATCTACATTTGTAGTAAGTTTTCTGGTAATGAATGAACTATTTGACCAAAAAAAAAAAACTACTAATTATTTTATGTACAAGAATTAGTAAAGTATCAAGATTATAAATATCCACTAAATTAAATTTCAATAAATGTCTGCTCAATGTATAGTTGTGTACTAATTCCCTTTAAATTACACTAATTTATTATGTAATAATATTTGTTTAATATATAGTTTTTAAAAAAAGAGTAGATAATTGATCAAATAGACATATTCTAAAATTTCATTAATAATTTTTATGTTTTTCTCTAAGTTTTCATAGTTTCTATCGAATTTTTATCAATATTGATACTTTCTGCAAATTTTCATCGAAATTTCCATTTTTTGAATGGTTGATATTTCCTCGGTCATCGATATTTTAGTCATTGGCCTAGCGAAGCGGCGAATTCCTTGCTCTATTAAGAATTTGCAACCTCGTGCATGGAAGCACTCACTCCTTAATAACAAAAAAATCACATTTTAGGGGGCTGAGTGATGCCCTGCAATAGGCTTTACTAATACTAAATGAGGAAATTCATTCAGTAGTTTTGACGTAGTCGTGATGATGACACAATTAAATTAGAGTATAGGAGTTATGTATTTTTTATTTTGCTATGTACTCTATAAATTTTCTATGTTTTATACGCGAACAAACATGTAAGTGTAACATTATGTGTGTGAGACTTATATATATATACGGATCAATGTGGTAGGTCTCTTTTTATAATGTTACCATTAATAAATAAAGTTATAGTTTCTACTCAAAAAACAAAAAAAGTATACAACTAATTTTATGTCTTTTGGATTTAAACGTTTTGTCTTTTTTTTTTTTTTTTTAACAATATTTTCTGTCGACCATATGGCAAACAGACCAGATGTATAAATTTATTAAGCGAAATAAATCACAACTGATCAAGTGAAATCATTCTGAATGTGGTTATATTTATCATCAATTTTGCTTGCCTCAACTATTTTGAGTTTCGTCCATTGTATCTAATCTGCATGGTTTTTGATTTTTTTATCCGAATTGCTCTAGAGCCATGCATTCAGATGCAATCTTGGTAATTTGCTTCAAAATGAACAAGCAGCAAGGCAATTGGAATTTTTTAAGGGAATAACCTGGTCTCGATTTAAGTGGTGTTAATGTTAATTGAGTTCAACATGGATCTTATGTGATCTTTTTATGCCAATTACCTTACTCAGTTATATGGCTCTTACCCATACTCTCTTTTACTCCGTTATGGATCAGTTATGCCAAGTACCTTAAAGCAAAAGAAGAGGGTGAGCGTCGTCTGACAAGACTTGTTTTTTTTTCTATTAGCAAATTCAATGAACATATCATCTAGCTAGGACTGCCACTTAGTTTAGTAATTACCAAATCGACCGAATACCAACCGATATTTTAGGTTTGGTAAATTGATTTTTTGGTAACTGAGACCGATAAAACCGAAATCAAAAATTACCGAAAAAGTTTGTTTGATTTTGGTAAATACTGAATCTACCTATCATCTAAATATTAGCTGTATATACTATGATTTTCAATACACATACATGTATATTAAGAAATAAACATAAAAATTTTCATAATAGTATGAACACTACTACATATACTACATTAATAGTACATGTATTTTAAGTAACTTAGTCAAAGATGGTTAAATAACCTAGTTTTATTGAATTAGCTAAAACTTGATGTCATATATACAAAAGAAAGTTGTAATTAGTAGATGAATACAAAGTTTACAACTATAAAATTGAAAAACCTAGTTTTGTTCATTCTAATTTATATCACAAAGAATTATTTGTTCTAAAATTGGTAATACCGAAAATCGAAATACCGAATTTGGTAAATGCAATTAAAAACTGAAAATTTTGGTTGGTAATTGGTAGCTTAATTTTGAAACCGAAAACTTTGGTTTTGAAGTTGACAACCAATTCGAACCGACCGAATGACAGCCCTAATATCATCCCATAAAGGTTACAAATAGGTACAGACCCAATAAGTATACAAACTATAACTACAACATAAACACAATGGGTCCAAATTGAAAGCCCAACAAACAAGATCAAAATTTTATACACGCTAATTACCGAAATGAGCATGTCACTAACCATGTCTTATGTCGCTATGTCAATCTACAATTTATGAACATGATTAGTGATTATGCCAATCTACTCATACATAAAATTTATGAATATGAGATCAAAATTTTGAATATATTTTTATATCTCATTCTCTTCTATCAAAGAATTTGTCCAATTTACTTCTAAACAATAAAACCAATTGAAGGGCAAAATGGGAACCAATCAGGGATTAGGTGGAGTAATTTAATTTAAACTTTAAAAATTAATGGACTAATTTAGGATGTCATATAATTTAAACTTAATTTAACATTTAATTAGTTATATACGAGTTATTTATCGTTTCACCAAAAAATTTAAGTTACAATGAAGTTCCTTTTTTACAATCTACACCTAAGCAGTCAAATAAATGAGCATTACAAGCAGATAAAGGTAGAGAATTTCTCCGCTAGCACTGGGATGGTCCGATGGTGTCCTAGCTCCTATATCAGTAATCGCATCAGCTAGGAAATTCGTCTTGATATGCCTAAGGCTAAAGCTTTGAAGCTGAGAAGATAATTACGTGATGTCTTTAAGGATGGTTTTGATTCACCAAGGCGGATGAAGTTCCATGGAAGCTATCAATCAATAATTTTGAATCTCTTTCAAATTTCAGATGAGAAAGCCATGAATTTTTGCAACATGAAGACCAGCCCGAAGGGTAAGAGCTTATGACATTAAAATATCATTGAATTCTAGTTCATTAGAGGCAGAACCAAATAGGATTTCCTTGATAATCTCTAAAAAAAACAAAACAAACAAACAAACACTGTTAGTCAAAACAAAAATTTGTCTTCTCCATTGTTTCTCTCTCTCCAAAACCCTAGGCGGCGAGCGTCTTCCATTGAAGTGTATGCTCGGTCCGACGGCACGCCCTTGCGGTGGCGTCGTCGGACGGGCTCGAAGGGTCCTTGTGGCCGGGATTGCATGGTCCAGTAGGGGAGAAGGCTGCAGGGTGGCGACATTAGCGTTTGGAGGATTTAATGGCAAAAGGCAGCGGCGGGTTGATGGATGGGTGTCGGGGCCGATGTCGCCTAACCATTGGTTTGGGCTTTGGCCCTTGACCCAACTTATTTTTTTGTTTTGCTTAATTATTATTTATGTTTAGTATGCTATGGCTCTATGCCGGTAATAATTCCCTACCAATTTTGGTTGGGGCGAAGTGGGCTTTGTCCCGTTATGCGCACTTTGTGTGTCTTGTCTGGCCTAGCGAGGCAGCGAACTATTTGCTTGATCAAATGGACGCAACCTCTTAGTGGCAGAATGAAATTGAGTGTCGCCGGATTTATTTCCGTGCTGCAACATAGTGGGAAAACTGTACTATTTGTAATGATGCTTCTTCGTGATAGAGTTATCTTTCCGGTATATCACCGCTATGTCAAAGCAAATGGAGTAGCTATTCGTGCACTCTTTGCTAATTGGTGCTTGTTATAATACATAGGTTTTGTGGAGAATCCTGGTATTATTTCAAGATGTTCTCTCTATGCCTATTGTAATTTGGGGTTCAGGCTATATGTCCCCCCCCTTGTATTCTGCAATTTCATTAATCAAGGCTTGAGGGCAGCCGCACCAGCCTCATTTAAAAAAAAAAAAAAACAAAAAAATCTAGTTTCCTTAAAAGGCAAAAAAAAAAAAAAAAAAAAAATTGTTAAGACTAAAATAAAGAAAATATGAAAGTGGTGCCAGGAAATGGACAGTTGGACGCAAAAGCTTTGTGTGCTCATCATGTTGGAGTTGCCACGCTCCCGCGAAGCACGTGGGAAACACGCTTGGTCACCACACGACGCAACGCGGCCCTAATCTCCCGCCCCTCCCCCTATGTGGTCCCCACTCCGACACCGTCATTGGAAAAAGGGATATCTTCACATATGGCGTATGAACTTTAGGCATTTCTACACTTTGGTGTACCAACTTTCATAACTATCAGAATGGTGTATCAAGTTTGCTCCAATCTTTCATTTTGGTGTACGCCGTTAATTTTTCCGTTATCTTTGCCAAAAAGAAAAAATTTCCGTTATCTTTCCTTTAGCTTTGTCAGTTTTTTTTTTTTTTTTTGTAAAGATAACGGAAAATTTAACGGCGTACACCAAAATGAAAGATTGGAGCAATCTTGATACACCATTCTGATAGTTATGAAAGTTGGTATACCAAAGTGTAGAAATACCTAAAGTTCATATACCATTTGTGATGTTTTCCCTTGGAAAAATTAAAGCGCGTACAAATAATCAAAGCAATCATCACCTCCATGATCTCCCACTTCCTTCTTCCTCTTCCAGCAGAGCAAAATAAGATTCATACTTACCCTGTTTGGCTTCGTTTTGACTTTCATGGCAAAAATTACAGTGCTCTGTTCTTATTACCTGCAGTGGTAATTTCTTGGTTTTGTAACTTTTGTTCATGTGGCTGTTTGAGTTGAGTGTGAGATTATTCCTGTTTGGTGATCCCATGCATGTGACTGAAGCACATGCACCTGGGAACTCGATGAATGTTTATGTTCAGTGTAAGACTTCAGATTAGTTTACTACTGCTGCTTCAGTTCCGATCCAGTTCCAGTTACCAATGTGGGATAAGCTTCACCGAGTCTGAGTGTTCACCCAACAATACATGGTACCAGCTGTTACTACTGTGTTGCATTATGATACTGTCACTTCATTTATTTTTAGCTCACTGCAGAAAACACAATAAGGCCACATAAATTGTTGACTCTACGACTTATCCGAATTGTAGAGTCTTACAATTTATGCATCACTGAGTTATAGAATTTCTCCGCAACAACTTCTCCACCTAATTATGGTCTACAACAAGCAAGGTCTATATGTAATAGATTAAACCCTGTGTTGGATATGGAGTTTGGAGAAATTAGGTCTTTTTCTTGGCAAAGTTGGAGAATTAGGTCTAAAAGGAAGAATTTAGACCACAAACTGGAGATGGCCTATGGTCACTTGGCCTAGGCTTACAGCCACACATGTTATTTACGCTTATTGCTTATATGTTCCCTTATTGCTTGCTGTGATACCATAGTCTAAATATTTTGTTTTAGTGCTAATTCTTTCTAGGGCTTTGTTACTGCTATTCAATGTTCTGTAGCTGATTTTATATTGGGGGGAGTTGAATTTACATTGAGATAACCTTTCTGAAAGAATGTACAGGGCTGATTGCTAGGTAAACTGTACAACAGAAAAAGGTAGAATCAAAATAAGTGGCACCATATTTTGTTCACTCACATGAGTAAATTCCAAATCATGGTTATCAGATTGTAATGAAAGTATGAAACCCAAGAACAAATTTCAAAATAAGTGGCACTATCTTCTTTTCAGTTCTCTAGGTTTGTTTCTGACTTATAGGTTTAGGATGAAAATCAGTTTTACAAGTGGAAACACATGCACTGAATACTATAATGTTCCTGTGAATGTTCGGCAATTGAATGCAGAAAAAATTCAATGTCGGAAATATTAACAAGTAAACCGGTCTTTAATTCAATGTTTGCACTGATCAGTGCACGAAAGCTAGCTTGGAGAAACTCTGGGCATTATAATTTCCTGTTAGTTGTGATGAACCACCACTCGTCGCCTAACTGATCGAAATTGTATTTATGCCAGTAGCCATCTCATTCTTTTGTAGTGGCTTTTGACACACTAGTGATCTTTGGACAGGAGAACAATGACAAAAAGTTTACCGGCGGAAGAAAAAGGTCCTTGCCAGTAGCCGTCTCATTCTGAAAGAACCTCCTTCACCGGAACATTTATAAAGTTCATGGCGAATTTCGATTTTTAAAATTGTAAGGCTACTAAATACTACAAGTAGTACGTGCAACTCTCCTCTCAGTTGTCTTCTCAAAAAAAAAAAAAAAAACTCTCCTCTCAGTTGGAATGTGCGGGGATTGGTCTCAGTTGAAACGTGTGGGGATTGGGGAACCCGCACATGTTCTGTGCCCTGAAGAATTTTCCCAAGAAAAAGACCCATGTTGAAGGAAAACCTAATTTGTGTTTAGCTCAAACTCTAGGTTACTTGACCTAGTGGTAATGGGATTTAATTAGAAGGATCTAGAATCCTAATCAATGTAGAATTACTTTCCTTGTATGATTGAGATTCTATGCATTGTAATCCTCTATATAAAGAGGCCCCTATTATTAATGAGAATACACAGAAAATTCCTCTCAAATTCAGTTTCTCTACAACACGTTATCAGCACGAAGCCCTAACCCTGAAGCCCTAAATTCGTAACCTTCAAATCCCAGAAACCACCGTCGACCACCTTGAAGATCTCAACTCCAGGAGTCCAGAACCGGCGGCCCCACCCCCAGAACCGGCCGGAAAACCACCGACCCGGCCGCCGGAAGTATCGAAAGTCCCTCTGCCCGGTTCGATACTTTCCTCCCAGCCAACTGCTACGAAACTTCACCAGAAGCTGTAGCCGGACCCCAGATCACCGGAGACGAAAATTCATCACCGGAATCGGCCTAAATTCGACTGAACCGGCAATCTGAGCCCACAAGACCTGAACCGGCAGAAAGAAGAAGAAAAAAAAAAAAAGAGAAGAACGCCTGCATCCCAAGCCCGTCTGCAGCCCAAGCCCGCCTGCAGCCCAGCGAAGCCCACGTGCAAACCCAAGCCGCATAGCCGCCAAGCCGAGCCGCCAAGCCATAACAATTCTGCCACGTCAGCACCACGCAGGCATCCAGTCAGCACCAGTCAGCCAGCCACGTCAGCCACCTGTGCCACGTCAGCAGACCGGTCAACCTGAGTCAACGCCGGTCAACCACCGCCGGCGACTTTTCCTGCCGACTTCCGGCCACTTTTCCGGCAAACTTCCGGCGACTTTTTCCGGCCATTTTCCGGTCAGCTACAGTACTCCGGCAGCTACAGTACTTTCCGCCGCTACAGTACTTTCCGGCGACGATTTTTCCGACCATCTTTTAAGGTAATTTTTTCTAAAAGTTCCCGTTTTTGTGAAGTTTTTCAATTTCTTCTACTTTTCTCGGGGACTTCCAAAATCCCTTCTTCTACCCCCCCATTTCTCTACATAGGGGAGACCAAAAGCCGAACTGTGGGGGTTCGCGCTCACTCCAAGCTTGGAGCTTGTAGAGTCCTCCAAACTTAGAGTTTGTTGAGAAGAAAACGATCGACCACATACATCGTTATTTCGATCTAATCCAAAACCCCTCTTGGAATCGGATTTTCTTGGAAGCGACTACGCTCAGAAAATTCCTAATTTCTTGAAAGCGACTACGCTCAGAAATTTAATAGTTTTTCGTGGTAGCCTTTTTCGCTCCGAAACTAACCCTAATCTTGTGTTGTTTTTCAGGATGAGTTACCTGAACAAGTTGAGCTTTGTCCCGCTCGAGACAACTGGCGCAGGATACCATAGGTGGGTCCGAGATGTGCGCCAACATCTTAAGGCTGATGGAATTCTGGAAACCATCCAAGAGCCTAGTCAGAACGTGCTCTCAATAGAGCAAATTACTGCTTTTGAAGCAAAACAAGCTAAGGCCATAATTCTTATGACAAGGCACATGAATGACGCGCTCCAAAATGAATACCTCAATGAGGAAGACCCAAGAAAGCTATGGGTAGAACTTGAGCAGCGATTTGGCAACGTTCGTGACTCCCTGCTTCCTGATTTAGAAGTGCGATGGCATAGCCTCCGCTTTTGTGATTTCAAGTCTGTGCTTGATTATAACTCGGAAGCTCTTCGTATCAAGTCTCTGATGGAGTATTGTGGCCAAGCCATAACTGATACGATGTTGATCGAGAAGACTCTCTCTACCTTCCCCGTCTCTGCACTGATGATTTCAAAGAATTATCAGATTGATGTAAATGCAGGACGTATCACAAGGTTTCATGAGCTCATTGGCGCCATGAACGTAGCTGAAAAGCACGATAATATCCTTGTGAAGAACTATAATGCTAGACCGTGGGAACTAAGCCTATTCCGGAGTCTAACTATAGTCGCGCCCCCAATGGAGGACGCAAGGAGCGAAACCCTAAGGATAGGGACTATTCTGGACGTTCTGGTCCATATATTCGCCCTAAAGAGGAAGGAAATCGCCAAGAGAGGCGTGCACGGAACCGTGGAGGTCAACGTGTGAAGAGAGAGAGGCGGAGCCTCCGACCATGGTGGTAACGCCACCAAAAGGATAGGTCGTCCAAATCGCGCCCCAATGGCGCCTCGATCAAGGGAGCCTGACCATAATGATGTTTGTTTTCGATGTGGATCAACTGAACATTGGGCCAAAACATGTACCGCACCCCAGAATGTTGCAAACGCATACAAGACGTATCGTGAAGCAAGGGAAGCAAATTACATGGCACAAGAAGATCAAGATGGTGATCTAGATCTAAGGGTGGAAGACTACAAGGATCAAGACCCAGAAATTGGCGATTTTGATTAAGTCTTTTTATTTTCCAAGAGATGTAGGCGATTGCCATATTCCTTTTTATTGGATTAGATTTTCTTTGATCATAGAAACAATGATGTATTTCGTTGGCTTATGAATAAAATTTCGAGTTCTTTTCATTATGACTCATTTTGATTCTGAGCATATGACTTTGTGACTACGATGGCTAGACCATCGTATTAATTCAAGGACATGGAATAGCCCAAGTTCCACTTGCCAAATGGCACCTTGATTACAGTTGTCACAGAAACTCTCTACGCTCTTAGGGCAAATAGTACCCTATGAATAGCCAACGAATTCCATGCGAAAATGCATGTAGAGAACGGAAATGAGTTCCTTTGCATTACCTCTAATGATTGCGAACAAAGACGCATCTTAGAGACGTTTATGTGTCTCTCTAGTGGACTTTATGTCACTATTCGAGCTATTAAATCCAATAAAGTTATGAGAGAAGATCTCTTGGATTTAGACACATATTGGCTTTGTCACGACAGGATAGATCATCCTAGTCATGATATGATGATCCGTCTACAAAAGACTTCACATGGACATCATTTTTTTGAGCAAAATGAAGCAAGATGCCGCCATAAAAGGCGCCAACCATGGGCATAACGCCATGGTTGTTCCTCCTTGCGGCCATGACGCCATACATGCTATTTCCATGGCTCCCACGCCATGATGGGAGATGTAGTCACACATTTTGCTTCTAATAGCGCTACAGACGCTTAGGCCTAACCAAAATCCTCATTGGTTGCTTCTAAGGCCTCTCGCTCGTTTTACAAAGCCCATTCCTTAGGGAAATTAGGACTGAGACCGTCCTATGCAAAGGATATGACAATACTCATTCTGTTCTTACAAAGAATCCGTAGGGATTTTGTGGATTGATTCAACCAACTTGCGGACGCTTAAATATTTATGATGTTGGTTGACACGCAAACACGCTGGTCACGTGTTGTGCCATTGTCCACATATAAATGCTGCTTACGCTACACTCCTAGCACACATCATATGACAATGGGCTCACTCCCCAAATCATCCTATTCCAACAATTGGATTTTACTATGCTAGTGAGTTTACATCGAAGACTTTCGATGGATATTGCAATGGGCTTGATGTTGGACATCATATTCCCATGAGCACACCCAATTGGTCTCGCGGAAACGACTACGATGGTAGTCCGAACATTGGTAATGCGCCCCAATCTTCTTACATCCGCTTGGGGTGATGCAATATCGCATGCAGCTATGCTAATTCGTCTACGAACTACCGCCACTCAATGTACCTCTGCGTTACAGCTAGTGACTGGGTACACGTCTTTTGTACTTACGCACATTTGAGTGAGCCATTTATGTGCCAATTGTGTAGCCACAACGCTCTATGATGGGTCCTTACAGACGAATGGGCAACTACGTTGGATTTGAGCTTCCAACAATCGTCCGCCACTTCACTGCCCTTGCTAGGCGATCTCCTTACCGCTAGATTTGCGGATGTCACTTTGATGAGACAGTCTTCCCGTCGTTAGGGGGAGATAAGAACACGAATGTTCAACAGGAACGACAGGAATTGTCGTAGTCTGTCCCCACTATGTCTCATCTTGATCCCTGTTAAAGTGACGAGATCACACAAATATGCTGCAAACATGCCTGCAAGGAAGGACGTCCTACGAGAGGACGTAGCGCCACCCTACACGGAGGTAGGCATGGCGGCAATGCCAAAGAGAGTGGCACTCCGGCATTACAGGCCATGGCCCCAGCTAGGATGCGTGGGAGGCCCGTGGGTTCGAAGGATACTTTGGCACATTCCAATCCTTTGATCATCAAGACTCAAAATCCGTCTCATGAGTATCTTCCGGGTTATGGTTATCGTTGGGGACGCCTCAACGTCAAACCTATTCCTGAGAATATAGAGCTCTATGAAATTACACTAGTGTACATGAGACGTGGGATAGAAACTCCATCAGAATTGATGATGTAGTTGCGTATTTTGTTGCGCATGAGTTTTTGAGTTAGATGATATCGAACCACGCTCCGTTGATGAATGAATGCCAACGTAGAGAGTTTTTGGCCTAAATGGAAAGATGCGATCCAGGTTAAGATGGATTCTCTAACGAAGAGGAAGGTTTTCGAGCTAGAGATGCCAACACCTCCTAACATAAAACCTGTTGACTAATGGGTCTTCGTTAGAAAGCGTAGTGAGAAAAAGAGATGGTAATCTCGCCTTATGGCGCAAGACTTCTCACAAAACGCCCTGGAACCGACTACGATGAGACATATTCTCTCGTAATGGATGTCATTGCACTCCACTACCCTGTCAGTTTGGTAGTTTCCGAATAACTGAACATGCAGCTTACAAATATGGTCACTACGTATCTCTATAGGGATCTAGATACGGAATATACATGAAGGTTCATGGCGAACTTCATTTCCCCAAGTCAAGTGGCTCTAGACCATGGAGCGCGTTTACAAAGAGGTTGAAACGCTCACTAAAGTGACTACTTGATTGGGAAGGGATATGCCCACGCGTTTCTATAACAAGTTTCGGATTCTATCGCGGTTCATGTTGGACATGATCTTCATTAGAAGTCTTTAAAGAGTTAAGGGAAACCGCTGAACACTTGAAATCCGAGTTTGAGATGAAGGATTTTGGGAGAACACGATTATGTCTCGGTTTGGAACTTGAGCATCGTGTCGATAGATGCTTAGGCATTTTGACAAGGTCAAGCCTTCAAGCACCCCCATGATCGTCCGTAGTCTTGATCCTGAAAAGGATCATCTTCGTCGAAAGGATGATGATGAAGATGTGCTAGAGGAAAAAGTGCCTTACTTAGTACAATAGGCGCATTATTGTACTTATCTCAATGCACAAGACCGGACATCTCATATGTTGTGAACTTGTTAGCTAGATATAGCTCTGCGCCAACGCGACGCCATTGGATTTGTGTAAAAGATATCTTTCGATACTTGAGATGTATGAATGATATGGGCTTGTTCTATCCCTATAGAGAGATGATGGATTCGGACCCATCACACACCAGAAACGCCGCCAACGCTCGCCTGCGTTCTCTATCCCCATTCCAAAACGACATGTGTTTTGGAAGGTTTTGCTGATGTTGGGTATCTGTCTGACCCACACAATGGTCATTCCCAATCCGGTTAAGTGTTCACCATGGGAAAAGACCGTGACATCTTGGAGGTCTACATATTAGACCCTAGTCGCTATATCTTCGAACAATGCAGAGATCATTGCTCTTCACGAAGTGGTTCGTGAATGTATATGGATTGGATCCATAATTACGCATGTTCGAGCAGTTGTGGTTTGAAGTCTACCACAGATGAGCCTACGAGCATTTAGGATAATGCTACTTGTTTTGAACAAATGAGGCAAGACTACATCAAAAGCGACAACACCAAGCATAATCAGCAACAACAGATACTCCTCGAGATCAGAAGTGAACTAGGTTCGATCTGAGGACAGTGAGGCAGACTTGTTTACTAAGTCATTACCCAACACCACGTTCGAGAAACATGTGGCAAGAATTGGCTTGCGGAAATTATATGAACTCCCATGATCGTAGTCATCAGGGGGAGGTGCAGACATCAGGGGGAGATGTCTACATGTTCGTCTCGAATCGTGAAGGGTGTGTTGTGCTCTTTTTCCCCTTCGACCAAGGTTATTTTTGTCTCACTGGGTTTTTGTTACTCGGCAAGGTTTTTAATGAGGCAACGAGAGAAGCACCGCGTTTGGGCAACACAAGGGGGAGTGTTGAAGGAAAACCTAATTTGTGTTTAGCCCAAACTCTAGGTTACTTGACCTAGTGGTAATAGGATTTAATTAGAAGGATCTAGAATCCTAATCAATGTAGAATTACTTTCCTTGTATGATTGAGATTCTATGCATTGTAATCCTCTATATAAAGAGGCCCCTATTATCAATGAGAATACACAGAAAATTCCTCTCAAATTCAGTTTCTCTACAACAACCCCAATATTGTTTTTCTCAGAATTTTCTCAGTTGCAATTGTTAAATTACTTGGTGCGGTACTGTGAAGTTTTGAATAAGTTGATCATCTCTAGTCATCTAAATCTTGGCTATAGAAAAGGAGAATCTTTATACAACGAAATATCACAGTTTCGTACAAATAAAAAGGATTGGTAATTGTCATTTTGGTCTTTGCCTTATATTGGTAAGAAAATGGTTTTTATTATAGGTGGGGTATGAACTTTTTCGGACCGGACAGAATGGTACCTGGACTTTCAAAGTGATCAAATAGGTACATAGACTTCCAAAACCACATCACTAAGGTGCTTCCGTCTATATTATGTTATTCTTTCGTTAAGTGCAAGGGCAAATCAGACATTTCACTCAAATTTACCATAATTTTTATCATTATGCTTCGTTTTTCAAGAATACTTTGTTGTATAATCACCTTTTTTTTTCCTTAATTTTACTTTGTAAAAATTAAGGGTGGTTCTAGTTGGACCTCCAAATTTGCTATTTGGACCTCCCATACTTAGTACACCTCTAATTTACTTTTTAGAATACTTGAAAAGCTAAGTAGACCTCTTTATTTTTACCAAAACACCTTTGAACATGAGATATTGTTGTCTCTACCTTTTATCTCTATCTTCAACCATGAGAAGAAGAATGAATCAAAATCACATGATATTGCTTTCTTATGAGTAGGTCTCTCCTCCACCAAAATTAATGAGAGGTTCTCGATCTTGATATGTTGCTGGAATCCTTTTGAATTTGCTAAAAGAATGATTTTAAGGGAAGATCGAGTAATAACTATATCATAATATTCAATTAATTTAGTTTCCAAATCAAATTGTTTTGAATTTATTTTTGTATTAAATTATGGGCCATGTATAGAAATTATTATTTTTACTTAATTATTTTAGGTAAATTATAAAATTATATGGTAATATAACGAAATTTTGGAAGAAATGAAAAACCAATTTAATTGAATGTTATATTTACTTTTTTAGTGAGGTAAGAAGAGTTTTTTTTTTTTTTCACTTTTCTCTCTTTGGCCTTATTTGTCTTTTCATATGACTTGACAAAGTCTATTAATAATTGAAAAAAGTTGGAGGTCCAAATATCAAATTTAGAGGTCCAACTAGAACCACCCAAAAATTAATTGCAATTTTGGGCTAATTTTTGAAGAACAATAAAAATTAAGAAAACATGTTGTATTGTCATTATTTATCAGGAGACAATATTTGGAGTTAAAATTTGATGAAAAGTTTCACATGAATAGTGTTGGGATGAAGAGTTTGGAGGGAAAGTAAGATAGAAAGAAAGGAAATGTGTTTGTTCATGTCAGATGAGATCGTGACAATAATTTTAGTGGTGAATTTGAGTGAAATATCTGATTTACCCCTACACTTAACGAAAGAATAACGAAATATAGACGGAAGCACTTTAATGATGTGGTTTTGGAATACAAGGTAAATACTAGATGGAACCAGTGTTGATAAAGTACTTTTTCTCAAGAGTTTAACCAAAGAAAGAATGATGCAAGACACGAAGATTTGCTGACGCAGTGTAAACCTCTCCACTGAGGAAACTTCACTGCGTGGCTTTTAACGTAGCCAACACGAAAAAGTCAATCCAATATTAAACACTAGAGTTTACAGAATACAAGTAGTGTTGTTCACAACAAACACTTTTTCTTAGCAACAAATGCTAACTTGTTTTACAACCATTCTAACTCTAGATTCAACGTTCCAGGCACTCAATCTTCGACCTTCCTTTCAATCAATTGAATCACTGATCTTGAGAGTGAATATGAATGATTATGCAAAGTAACACATGAAACAATTAAAGAGGGTTTTTCGAAAACGATTTGAACAAGACAAAAAGTTCAAAGAGAAAACCAATTTCTGCCGTCTAAAACCCTAACTCAAACTTTAGTTTTGAAACCTTTTTATATGGGAGAAAAACTCCCCCTCAATCAAATCTTTTCTTAATAATTTATTAAGATAAATATAGAAAGGTTTAAAACAGTTTTTGAATGTGCAATCGACACTTTCCTAACAAGGTCTCAAATTGATATGCATGTTAAAAACCATTTTAATGCATAAAAGATTATTGACTCAATACAACCGATATGCATATCAATTTAGATTTATACCAACCAATATGGAATGAATACACATTAAACTCAAGATCAGTGACTCGATTTTGCTCGATCTTGTCTTCAAGAACCGATCTTGTGATCTTTCCCTTTGTTTCCTTGAAGATCCGGTTTCCTTGTCGTAGTGGGAAATCATATGTTGAATGGTAATAGGCCAATGTACTTACAATCTCCCCCTTTGGGCATTCCCATTCAACACATGATTTTTCCACCATTTGTCCTGCAAGTTAGGTTTCACAGATAAACACTAATCACAAAACAAAGGGTGCTACTTGGATTAAGGAATCAGTTTCCATCCTTTTCCGGATCCAAGTAGCCAAAATACGATTACGTAAGAATAATAATAGCAAGCATCCCAAGAGTATCTGTGCTTATGCACTTACACACCAAAAAAAAACTTTTGTCCATCAAAAATTAAAAATGCAGAAACAGAAATAAGTAGGAAAAATCAAGTTACTTCTCCCCCTTTGAATGGGAGGGCACGTCAAATTCTTCACAAAGCTTGGTGACGGTGGCCAGAAATTCCTCTTCATCCATGGAATCCGAGCTTTCCTCTGGTGCGACAGGCTCCTGCATGGCATGGGATGGACCGGGAGCGTCAAACCCGGGAGGGTGGCGCTGCATGTTCCGGATCTCCTGTGTGAGAGTGGTCAGGGCATGACGAGTTCGAACCAGAAGAGAATGCATGTTGTCCATGTCCGTCGTGAGGCAAGCAATTCGCCAGTCAGCTACCATAATCTGGTCACGGAGACTTTCCAGAGAGACAGGAGGAGGAGCAGTAGAAGATGAACTGGAAGTAAATGGGCAAGGAGGAGGGCTCCGACTGCGTGCACGGTGCATGCCGGGATGGAGAATCCCGGCTCTGGCAGCGGCCTGACGACCTTCTTCTGGAGGAGGCAGGCGGCGATGTCCTCCAAGGCGAGTTGTTTGCTGTGTGCGAACCATGGTGAGAGAGCAGTGGGTGAAGGAACCTGCACACAGAGACAACCAAGAGTAAAATCCGAGGGAGACAAGAGAGGCTATATGTAGTGAACAGTTAGGTTTAAGGAAGACCAAAGAACACACCGATTGGGATAGCGTCTCAAATGGGGAGAGAAGTTATGACAATTTATTTTCCCTAGATATACGCATGCATATAGCTTCTCCCCCTCAACTTAGGCATAATCATTATGGAAATTAAGTGTAGTCAGATTACCATCAAAGAAGGAAACGAAGAGTCAAAAAATATTCAGGGAATCTGCAAGTATATCAGAGGATCGTTTCCTTTGCAAGTATCAAGGCAATGAATGCATAGGTCATATCGAGGAGAGAAAATATAGCGAAGTTTAATCACAGAGATCACATATCACGTAGTTGAAGGCACATAGTTCAGAGTACGAAGCATGATGTATTCTCTCAACAATAAGAATTGGTACTCATAGTTAGACCTTAAGGAGTAAACCTGTGATAGAAGTGAATATAACCATGATGTGGGGCTTAGAAAAGAGTTTAGTGACATAGAGAAGGAGTGAAGTAAGAGAACTAAACTTAAGCTCATGAAATCTCCTAAGAAGGAGCAGGAATCATTGTTCCCAAGCACATGTTTTAGTGGAGTCAAAGATCTCCTTTATTTAGTGACAAATAGAACTCATGTAACAAGACTCTTCTCAGCAACTCCCAGAACAGATGTTCTTAGGGTACTAAGCATAACAAGGATGCTCCATGGAGAGAGTCTCGAGTAGTTGTCTGCATGATTTTATGTTACGTGCAAAGATCACTCACCAGCTCGTTTCTTGCAAACCTTAGAAAGTTCACCACAACTAAGGCCTGATTACTTTGAGAGATGGGATACAATTTTCCGTTCTCGTTTCTTACAAATCCTAGAAAGTTCACCACAACTAGGACCTGATTACTTTGAGAAGAGGGAATTAGCTATGTGAGCAAATTAAGCAGTTCGTCTACTTCACTGAATCTCATTTGACAGAAAACAAAGGAAACATGCCACCACATAGGCTATAGGTGAAGGTGCATAGTAGGGTTACTTGATTCAGTGACTAAACATGAGTACACAATTTTATTTGTCCAGAATAAGGCATGATAACATAAGATACAGACTGAAAATATGTACATTTCACTAGTGACTGTGATCAAGGGATACTAGGATCACAATTTTCTCAATCAATAGTGGACAGTCATCATTTTGCCTTAATGCTTAGAACATATCCCTAGGGCATTCCTCAACATTTCAAACCTAGCAGTGTCAAGAGGCTTAGTGAACAAATCAGCAAGTTGATTTTCAGTGGGCACAAAGCTTAACTCAAGTATGTTTTGTTCAACCAAATCCCTAATAAAATGATATCGGAGATCAATGTGCTTTGTTCGAGAGTGTTGAACAGGATTCTTAGTGATGTTAATAGCACTAGTGTTGTCACAGAAAATAGACAACTTACCTTGAGAGATGCCATAATCATGAAGCATTTGCTTCATCCAAAGTATTTGTGTGCAGCAACTTCCAGCGGCAACATATTCAGCTTCTGCAGTAGACAAGGAGATGCAGTTTTGTTTCTTGCTATGCCAGGCAACCAGATTGTTGCCAATGAAAAAGCATCCCCCTGAAGTGCTTTTCCGATCCTTTAAATTTCCTCCCCAGTCAGCATCAGAGTATCCTGCAATTTCTACATTAGTGTCGAAGGTATAGAAAAGGCCACAATTAACTGTACCTGCCACATATCGGATTATTCTTTTGACAGCGTCCAGGTGAGATTCTTTGGGGTTTGCTTGAAATCGAGCGCACACACCCACACTGTAAGAGATGTCAGGTCTGCTGGCAGTGAGATAGAGCAAACTCCCGATCATACTTCGATAGAGAGTCGGATCAACTGATTTTCCTTCATGATCTTCGCTCAACTTGGTAGTTGTACTCATGGGATTGGTCACTGTCTTCTTGGAAGCAAGACCGAATTTCTTGATCAGGTTCTCAGCGTATTTTGATTGAGAGAGAAACAAACCTGTGTCTATCTGCTTTACTTGCAGTCCAAGAAAATACGTTAGTTCACCACACATGCTCATTTCAAATTCACTTTCCATGACAGATTGAAATTCTTTGACAAGGTATGTAGAAGTGGAACCAAATACAATATCATCAACATACACTTGGGCAATGATAATGTCATTTTTGGTTCGTTTCACAAACAATGTTTTATCTATGGATCCTCTAGCATACCCTTTTCCCACAAGATGAGTGGATAGTCTCTCATACCAGGCTCGAGGAGCCTGCTTTAGCCCATACAGGGCTTTCTTGAGCCGGTAGACATGATCTAAGTTGTGTGGATCTTGGAAACCTGGAGGCTGTTCTACGTAAACTTCCTCCTGAAGAAATCCATTCAGAAAGGCAGTTTTGACATCCATTTGAAACAATTTGAACCGGAGATGACAAGCAATGGATAGGAGTAATCTAACAGATTCCAACCTAGCTACAGGAGCAAATGTCTCGTCAAAGTCAAGTCCTTCGACCTGTGAATATCCCTGAGCAACTAGTCTGGCTTTATTCCTAATCACGTTTCCTTTTTCATCACTTTTATTTCTGAAAATCCACTTAGTTCCTATAACATTGCACTTACTAGGCCTTGGTACTAAGTACCATACATCATTCCTAGTAAACTGATTCAGTTCATCCTGCATGGCGCTAATCCAGTTATCATCCAACAAGGCTGCCTTAATATTTTTTGGTTCAATAATGGACACAAAACCAAAATGAGATATAATGTTCATGCTTACCAAATTTTCGGTAATGAAACACAGTAATACATTCTCTTCACTTACCTCAGAGGGACTTACCTGAACTGCAGCCTTTCTCCTTGTCATCGGACCATCTGTTAGATTGCCGATGATATCTTGAGTGGAGTGGTCTTTTTGAACTTGCTTGAACCCTCTTCTTTGGGTGGGAGCTGGTTCAAAAATGTTGTCATGGATTTCCTCTTCCTCTTCCTCAGATGATGTTTCAGTATTCTGTGAAGGTGTGACCGAGAAGGGTGAGGTATCTGCAAATGTTACTTCCTGTTTCACACATTGATCATCAATAGAAACATTAATGGATTCCATAACAACACGAGTTCTTTTATTGTAAACCCTATATGCTCTACTGTTCAGAGAATACCCCAAGAACACACCATCATCACTTCTAGCATCAAACTTACCAAGGTGTTCTCTATCTCGTAGAATGTAACAAGGACTGCCAAAAACATGAAAGTGTTTAACATTTGGCTTCTTACCTTTCCACAGCTCGTAAGCAGTTTGATCATTACCTGGTCTAAGGAATACTCTATTTATAGTGTAGCAAGCAGTGCTGATCGCCTCAGCCCAAAAGTTTTTGCTTAAACCTGCAGCGTGTAGCAATACTCGAGCCATGTCTAGCAGTACCCTATTTTTCCTTTCCACTATCCCATTTTGTTGAGGGGTTATTGGAGCTGAGAACTCATGTGACACACCAAGCTCATGACAGTAGTTAGAAAAAGAGGCATTTTTAAATTCAGTTCCATTATCTGATCTTATTCTCACTAAGCAGTTATTAGATGATTGTTTCTCAATGATTAACTTTTGACTCAAGTTCTTAAAGGACTCAAACGTTTCAGTTTTGTCTTTCAAGAAGTTTACCCAGGTGTATCTTGAGAAATCATCTACAACTACTAGTATGTAGCTCTTACCTCCAAGACTTTCAGATTGAGCTGGTCCCATGAGATCCATGTGTAATAGCTCCAATACTTGTGAGGTTGTCGCAGAATTTACCATTCTGTGAGGTGCCTTAGTTTGCTTTCCAACCTTGCAGTCTCCACACATCTTGTCAGTTTTACCTTTTAAATTTGGCAAGCCTCGGACACATTGTTTGGAAGATAATTTCAGCAAGTCCTGATAGTTGATATGTCCCATCTTTCTGTGCCAAAGTTCAAAGGTTTCCTCTGTGGATTTAACAGACAAACAAGACTGCAAACTAGAAGATTCATTCGCTTGAATATGATAACAGTTATCAACAGATCTCTTACCTCCCATGATACCTTCACCTTTCTGATTTAGGACCAAACATCTCTGTTTGTTAAACCACACATCTTCATAGTCATCAGCCAAATGACTGACGCTAATCAGATTTGCAGTTAATCCTTCAACAAATAACACATTTTTAAGGTTAGGTATACCTGGAGTATTTACTGTACCTCGAGCTAGAATGTTAGCTTTCCTCCCATCTCCAAACGTGACTGATCCAGTGGTATTTTCATCCTCAAACGAAGTAAACCAGGTTTTGTCTCCAGTCATGTGTCTAGAACAACCACTGTCAACATACCAAAAATCTCGTCGTTTGTCAGCAAATGCAGTTAAAGCTACCAAACAAGTTGCCTCAATGTGAGAGCGTTGATGAATTTTGCTAGCACAAACAAAAAGACATGTATCATCAGTTTCACCAACAGGGGACCAATGATTTTTGCTTTTAATTTTTCTGGTCCAGACATCTTTTCTTCTTTCAGTTTGAGGATTCTTTTGAGAAACAATTTCAGTTAATTTGTTAATGAGTTCCTTTTGTTCTTTAAGCTCAACCTGTAAGGTTTCAACAGTACATTTTTCTTGAGAAAATTGTAAGTTTAAAAACCGTTCATTACATCTAGGTCTGATATGGCCAATCTTACCACAGTGATGACAAGTAGGAACAAAGGTTCTAGGGTTTGCGTACCTGTGTTGACCAGTGGGGGATTCTTGGTCAAGTTTTACCTGATGATGTTGGTTTGAATTACCTTCCCTTACACTTTTGACATGATCATCAAGGGAGACATCTATCTGCTCTACAGATGGTTTTGAGGCTCGTACGAATTTGGTGCTTTTGGAATCTTCTCCAGTGTATCCTAGCCCATATGTATCATGAGGAGCTTTTCCTGATCCAAGTAACTTGGACATGGAAGTGGAGCTGATATCAAACTTCATGAATCTTTCTTGAGTTAATTTTAACTCATGTTGTAGAGACTCATTTTTCGCTAACAGTTCCAAGTTCAAGGCTCTTTGTCCTTGAACATCCAGTTCTAGAAGTTTGATCTTGTTGAGATACTCATTCTTTCAGTCTTCCACGTCAGTATCTTTTGGTCACCTTGTAGATCTGCTGATTCACTCACGAGTTTGCTTTTCTCCAGTTTCCATGCAGATTGTGAGGATTCGAATAGTTGCTCCACCTTTTCTTTTTCAGTCCTCAGGAAATCTACTTCTTTTTCCAAGCTCAAGTTTCTAATCAGAGTAGCTTTGAAGCTTTGTAGAGTTGTTTGCAGCGAACATTTGTTTCATCATCATCAGAGAAATACTCATCACTTTCAGAATCAGGCAACAATGATGAACAAGAGCCACATTTTCAATTTCTTGAGATTCATCATCACTCCAAGTTGAAAGGAGAGACTTGTTGTTGCTGTTTCCAAGCTTCCTATTTCCACAGTCAGTAGAAATGTGACCGAAACCACCACATTCATAGCATTTTGGTTTCCCTGAGTGATTTCCTTTGAAGTTTCCTCTTCCATTCTTACTATTGTAGTCACTGTTGTTACCACTGCTAATATAGTTATTCCTTCTGGGAGCATTCGTGTTTTTAGAGGAGTTCTTGCTTTTGAGAAATTTTTTGAATTCCTTCGTCAGTAGAGCAAGATCTAGTGATCCTTCTTCCTCTTCAATTTCTTTCACTGCTTTGAAGGCTACGCCCTTGTTTTTCTTCTCAGGTTTTAACCTCATCTCATAGGTTTTCAAATTTCCGATGAGCTCATCAAGAGGATAATCATCTATATCAAAAGAGTCCTCTATACTCGTAACCTTTGAGTGAAATTTTTCCGGCAGAGCCCTGAGTATCTTTTTGACTATTTTATCTTCATCAAAAGGTGCTCCTAGACTGCGACACTGACCGGAGATCTTAAGAATTCTACCATGGAAGTCATCCACGGTTTCATCATCTGCCATAGTCATGGTTTCGAATTCAAAAATCAGTGCTTGCAGTTTCTGCGCACGTACCTTTTTATTTCCTTCGTATGTAGTCTGTAGGAGATCCCATGCCTGCTTGGCAGTCTCACAATGACTTATCCTCAGTTTTTCCCGCTCCGATAGGGCTGTGAAGATGCTGTTCTTAGCTTTGAAATCTGCTTGCAAGTTACGGACTTCTTCCTCAGTCCAGTCCTTCCTTGGTTTGGGAGTGGTAGTGGAAGCGCCTTCTTCTTTTGCTTTTGTCATAGGTACACTCCAGCCATTTTCTACGATGTTCCACACGTGTTCATCTTGAGCATAAGGTATGATTTCATGTAAATCTTCCATTGAGTGTATTTTTCACATCCACCCTCGAACCAGGGAGGACTATTTATAGATCCCCCAGCAGCCCTATCACGTGAATGTTCCATCTTTCCTGGGATCTCTAGAAGATTCTAGAACCCGCTCTGATGCCAATTGAAAATACTAGATGGAACCAGTGTTGATAAAGTACTTTTTCTCAAGAGTTTAACCAAAGAAAGAATGATGCAAGACACGAAGATTTGCTGACGCAGTGTAAACCTCTCCACTGAGGAAACTTCACTGCGTGGCTTTTAACGTAGCCAACACGAAAAATCAATCCAATATTAAACACTAGAGTTTACAGAATACAAGTAGTGTTGTTCACAACAAACACTTTTTCTTAGCAACAAATGCTAACTTGTTTTACAACCATTCTAACTCTAGATTCAACGTTCCAGGCACTCAATCTTCGACCTTCCTTTCAATCAATTGAATCACTGATCTTGAGAGTGAATATGAATGATTATGCAAAGTAACACATGAAACAATTAAAGAGGGTTTTTCGAAAACGATTTGAACAAGACAAAAGTTCAAAGAGAAAACCAATTTCTGCCGTCTAAAACCCTAACTCAAACTTTAGTTTTGAAACCTTTTTATAGGGAGAAAAACTCCCCCTCAATCAAATCTTTTCTTAATAATTTATTAAGATAAATATAGAAAGGTTTAAAACAGTTTTTGAATGTGCAATCGACACTTTCCTAACAAGGTCTCAAATTGATATGCATGTTAAAAACCATTTTAATGCATAAAAGATTATTGACTCAATACAACCGATATGCATATCAATTTAGATTTATACCAACCAATATGGAATGAATACACATTAAACTCAAGATCAGTGACTCGATTTTGCTCGATCTTGTCTTCAAGAACCGATCTTGTGATCTTTCCCTTTGTTTCCTTGAAGATCCGGTTTCCTTGTCGTAGTGGGAAATCATATGTTGAATGGTAATAGGCCAATGTACTTACAACAAGGTACCTATTTGATCACTTTGAAAGTCCATGTACCATTCTGTCCGGTCCGAGAAAGTTCAAACCCTACCTATGATAAAAAATTAAAAACCCATTCAAAAATAAAAACAGATAAACAATGATTTTTTTTTTTTTTGTATTATTTTCAAATGAATTGGAATTGTGTGTGAGAGAGATAAATAATGTCATAATAGCTAAAACAAACGATCTATGTGATTGTACTGCGAGTTAGAGACTTGCAATTTTAGAATTAAGAAATAGCAATATTAGAAATATAGTTAATTTCATATTTAAAAGAATTGGAAGATTCAAGTGATGAAGAAATAGAAGAGGAGGGCGTCAAGAAATCTACTCGTGGAGATGCCAAAAATTCCGCAAGAGGAAATTCAAGATCCACGCGGAGGAACGACCAGAAGAAAACCAAGAGAGTCAAAGATGTGAGCTGGATGTCTCAGATAGAGAAAATACTGAGAAAAGTACGAAATGCTAGTCCCCGAGAATTGACCACTTTGGTACACAATTTTGAGATTTATAGATTTATTCTATTTATTTTTTTTATTTTTTTTCAAGCACCATTTTTTTATTGCAAATACTCAAATCAACGGAAAAGATTGATGGAGCTAGATGCTGTTACGTGCCATCGCATGTGTCACGCATTATTCAATTACAACAAGTCAAGTCAAGGACTCTTGTCACCAAAAAAGTCGAGGACTCTCGGCCTCTGTGACTATTGTTCACCATTGAGATTCTGAGTTGTTCACCATTGAGATTCAATCTCAGATTGAGATTGAGATTCAGAGTGAGAGACTCTTGCTTCTAAAGACCACGGAAAGATGCATGTACTCTCTGTCCTTACTCCCGTTGCCGGAGGAGTAGTGAGTAAGGTGGCTTTACTTGCTACTGATCAGTTGAGACTCGATATCATCTGGGGGTTCCGTGAAGAGATAAATAAGCTCAGAGAATCCTCAATTCTGATTGGAAATATAATCCATGATGCCGCTCATGATGAACCTGAAGATCGGAAACTGCTGGCAAGGGCCGAGTGGATGAAGAGGCTTATAAGCGTAGCTTATAATGCAGAAGATATTCTGGATGAAGTACAATATGAAGTTCATCGCATCATTATAAAGGAGACAAGCCTCGATAAGAAGGTACTCGGCTTCTTCTGCAACAATCCTGTTGTATTTCGTCTCAAGATGGCACGCAAGATTTACAACATCAACACATCCTTGGAGGATCTCAACAACCAAGCAGCTGGCGTGGGACTCGTCAGATCAAATGGAGGGGCAGCAGCCAGTCAAGGTATACAGGACAGGGAAACAACTTCATTCTTTGAGAAAAATGAATTCACCTTCAAAGATGCAATCACTGTTGGAAGGGATCAGGTTGTGTCAGATATAATTGCAATCTTGAGCAACTCCAACAATCAAGAAAATATTCTTTCGGTGATGGCCATTGTGGGATTGGGAGGCCTAGGTAAAACAACTTTGGCTCGCTTAATTACCAAGCAACTGAAAGAAGGTGAAATGGGAAAGCACTTTGATACAACTGAAATGGGAAAGCACTTTGATACAACGCTCTGGGTGTACGTATCTAATACTTTTGATGTCAATTCAATTTTACGTCGAATGCTGGAGTCATGCGACGCGACGGGGGCAAATCTTTCAAGTCGGGAAGCATTGATTGAAAGCCTCCGCCATAAGTTGAAAGAGAAAAGGTATTTTCTTGTACTTGATGACGTTTGGAATGAGGATGCTAATAATTGGAATGATTTGAAGAGTTGTTTGTTGCAACTGAATTCTGCCAAAGGAAGCTCAGTGATTGTCACCACCCGTAGATCCAATGTTGCATCAATCATGGAAACACTTCCTAGGTGGAATTTAGAAACTTTATCGGATGATGAATGTTGGTCTATATTGAAGGATAGAGCATTTGTAGATCCTAATGCTTCCATAGCTTCAGAACTAGAGGAAATCGGAAGGGACATTGCCAAAAAGTGTGCTGGTCTTCGATCACCTAGCTTATTGATTATTTAATGTGTAGAAGAACTATTTGATACGTATAGAGTAAGTTATACTAAAATTTGTAACTCAAATAACTATAGGTTTTGGGAAGCTTGATGCGTTCTAAGAACCGTATGGAGGAATGGTTGTCAATTCTAGAAAGTCAAATATGGCAGTTATCATCCGACAATGAGGATGGCAGGATCATGTCGGTTTTGAAGTTGAGTTTTGACAATTTGAAATTACCACTGAAACAATGTTTTGCATATTGCTCCATGTTCAAGAGAGGTTACTCAATTGAAAGGGTTAAGTTGATCCAACTATGGATGGCTCAAGGTTTTCTCCATCCTTCTCATGGTCCCCAAACCAAGCAAGAGATTGAAATGGAGGATATAGGCAATAAATATTTTGAGACTCTACTGGAGAACTCCTTGTTTCAAGATGCTACCGAGTATGAGGATTACTGTGGTGTTATCCTCACCAGATGCAAGATGCATGATCTTGTGCATGATCTTGCAAACGAAGTATCCAAGTGTGAGAGCTTGACACCAGACTTCACTCATGAGAAGGATGATCATGATATACTTATTCGACATGTTGCACGGATTCATACTCCGACGCTTGAAGAAATGTCAAAAAGAAGTATTTTAAGACTGCGATCACTCTTTTTTATTGGCCCCGTCTCTAATACCATTTTCCGAAAGCTTACAACTTTACGTGTCTTAAGTTTTTGCCATCCGGCTCAGGAGTCGCCATATTCACGTGACAATGTCTATCTGTACCACTTAGGGTATCTAGATCTTTTCATTACAAAATTTGAAGCACTCCTAAAGTCTATTCGCAAGCTGAAGCACTTGAAGTATCTAGATCTTTCCGATATAAAAATTGAAGCACTCCCAAAGTCTATTGGCAAGCTCTATAACCTCCAAACATTGAGATTACCGTGGAATCTCAGAAAGTGTCCAAAGGAGATTCAAAATTTGATCAACTTGAGACATTTTTATTTTGGTTGGGGAATGGAATTTGAGGCTGGGATTTTGGGGAGATTAACTAATCTCCGAACATTGCCTTTCTTTAATATGGGTGAGGAGAGAGGTCCTGCAATCAAGGAGCTGGGTGGGTTGAAACAACTGAGAGGCCACTTAACAATTGGTTGGCTAGAACGTGTAAGGGATGGAGAAGAAGCAAGGAAGGCTTTCTTAGTGGAGAAAAGTCACTTAAGTGAGTTGACTTTTCAATGGTTGAGGCCGTTCACCGGCCTCAGGCCACCTAACGACAATGAGACGGATGTTCTAGATGGCTTGGAACCTCATGGTAACTTGCAAAGCTTGTACATTTACCGTTTCTCGGGTGCTAGATTTCCGTCATGGATAACGAGTCTCCAAAATTTGAAGAAGATTCGATTAGATATCTGCAGCGATTGTGAAGAAGTCCCAACACTCGGCCATCTACCAAATCTAAGATCTCTTGAGATTGAGAACATGCACAAGCTGAAACGTGTGGGAGCTGAGTTTTATGGTTATAGTGATACTAGCACAACTTTATTTCCAGCTCTGAAAACACTATCCATCCGTTGGTGCGGAGAGCTCATTGAATGGATGGAAGCACCGAGGATATCAGCTGAAGGAGAGGTCGTGGTATTTCCTTGCCTCGAACAGTTGCGGATACATGCTTGTCACAGCCTAGAGTCGATTCGGATCACACATGGCATCGCATCTCTCCGTGAATTGGAGATCACCTGTTGTGAGGCATTATCAAGCCTAGAGGTTGGGCTCGATTACTGCACCTCTCTTCAGGAGTTGTATATAAGTGGTTGCTCTAATCTGGTTTCAATTCCAATCGCACAGGGCATGCCCTCTCTCCGGACATTGAGGATTAAAGAGTGCCAGGGATTGTCAAGCCTAGGAAGTGGGCTCAACTACTGCACCTCTCTTCAGGAATTGGAGATTAAGATTTGTGATAATCTAACATCAATTCCAATCACAGAGGGCATCACATCTCTCCAGAGGTTGAAGATTGATTCTTGTAAGAGATTATTAAGCCCACTACCCAGTGGGCTCCAATTCTGCACCTCTCTTCAGCATCTGCACATTGGTCCCTTCTGGGAGGGAGCTGGACGCCTTCCCTGATTTTCAGCTTCCACCTAATTCACAACTTGAACAGTTAGAGTTGTTTGGGTGGCCTAAGCTCAAGTCTCTGCCCCAACAAATTCAGCACTTGACTTGTTTAAAACAACTCTGGATATGTGATTTTAAGGGACTAGAGGCTCTTCCTGAGTGGTTGGGAAATCTTACATCTCTTCAGTCTCTGATTATTGAGAGTTGTGAGAATCTCAAGGAAAGATGCAACAAGGAGACTGGCCCAGAATGGCCCAAGATTTCTCACATTCCAAAAGTTTACAGTAATTTTTTTACCAAATCAATCTGTTTTCATTTTATTTTCTTTTTTCCTACAAATTTATTTCTTATTATGTCTCATTTTTCATCTTTCTTAACTTTTTCATCTTTCTTAACTCAGTTTTCTAGAATGTCTGTTCACGTTAAAAGGTTAATCAATTCCCAATTGCCAGAAATTTATCCCTAAAGCAGGGTAAGCTTTTCAAAGCACCATTTTTCTTCTCTTCTCACATTTCGTTTTTTCACTCTAACCAATAATGCATTAACCAATCCTACTTTTTCCTTTTGGCATAAATTATATTGTAGCAGGCTCTATCATACTTGACGGGAACATCAAATGATGCTGAATAGGTAATGATCCAGTCCCAGTAGTTCAATCACCTCTCCCATGTACGGTTTGTCTGCTGTGTTTCATTGAAGATAAGGTGACCATGATACTGGAAAAATATACTTTAATCATTTCAAACATATCATATTATAACTGCTCTCACATGGATGATATAGATACTATTAGAAATCAGTTTAGTATGTCATCATCTTAGAATTTAACATTTTTTCCATGTGTTGGTTTGGATGCCATGTTCCTTTCTTTAAGGAAGACTTGCAATGAAGTAAAAACATATCACTATCCTTTGATTAACCGTTAATTCCTCGATTACATTTGCAATTATCATTCCTTGCTGATTTAATATTAAGTAACTGTCTTTCTACAAATTTACAAAGTCTGGATTTCTATTAACTGCAGCCAGAGTTATCTTAAACCAGTGATGCAATGACTTGATAAAGAACTTTTCCCGGCATTGTTTTCTTCATTTGTTTATGGATCTTAATGAACTTGGCATTTATCAATGCAAGCCTACTAGGATGATATCTTAATTACTTTCCTTACATTTATATTCATAAGTTCTATTGTCATTGTAACCTTTTATACTTTCTTTGTGTCAGTTATAGTATCAGCTATATGAATGAGAAGTATCCACCTAAAGTGGAAGCTATGCAATCAAAATATGCACTGAGGACAGCCGACGTGAGTGGCTGACATCTTATATTCCAAAGGTAGAGTGTAATTTGGTGTTTGTTCTTGTTTCTTGTATCACTTTCATCCAGTTATTTAACTTATCGGGTATCCTCATGTTATGTGTCCTCTTATTTCTTTTCCTTTATAAGTACTAGTTTTTGTGATGGGGAAGTTCATTCTCTAGTATAACCAAAAAGACATTGATAAGGATGAACATTATTGTTCTTATTTTGGGTTGAGGGAGTGATGTTCAATGGCAAGTATTGTTAGTAAAGTATCTGCCAGACAACTTCAGACCCTCATTGATTTGCGGTTGTCAGACAATCGTGATCTCTCCAACAATGATGTGAAAAATTACTTAATGCTGAATCTAGCAGGGACCTCACCAATTACTGCATCTGGAAATTCTTGGTTTTCACCATCTATGTGAAGTTATGCTAAGGGGTCCCAATTGTGAGATTATTTGTATTCTGATAATCTGGATAGATGCCAAAGTTAACATTCATATCCTAAATGCTCAGATCTTTGTTTAAAATTCACTGTAAACTTTGGAGGTTTCACCTCCAAAACTGTAAAGTACCCACAGATTCTTTGCCTCATGACTATTCAGTGTAGCAAGTGTGTGATTGCTTTGTTGTGGAAAACTTGTTTGAAGCATTATTAAAAAGAAGTGAACTTATATATCCTTCTCTCTTTCTTTTCCTCAGCACTGATGAATCATCCTTTGAAATCAGGTCTGCGTTGAAGCTATGAGAGACCTCCATAAACTAGCGCAGATTCATGGGGTTCAAGTTCTAAAGGAAACAAGTGCCTTGAGTGTTTGAAATTTCAGTTGTGCTCGATGATTTCCATTCACGTTCTAAGTTAAACCAGTTCCTAAAATCATTGTAAGCTTTTCAAACCCCTACCTCTTCCCTCCCGGTGTTCCTCTTTAATTTGATTCACCAGTTTTCAAATGCATTGTACTCTGCTCTATAGGCTATTTACTTACTACAGTTTTTCCTGGGGCTGGCTTTATAGCTGTTTTGGCATAATTTGTAATTTCTCACCAGGCTGCTCTATCTTGCTCAAATGGAACAACTTAACTGGATCTGGTGAGAACTAAATTCAGGTACTTCAGTTCTCCATCTTATGTATGTATTCGTTTCAATGTTTCATTGAATGCTATGCTTTTTCATGTTCTGTTTTATTCCTTTATCTTCCTTCTTTTGATGGGTTTTTCTTTTTCTTATCTTTCTTTATAGTCAAGTGCTTCATACTTTCAAGTATCAGGCACCTTGTATACTAAAACTTGGCAAAATAGAATGTAACACCAGTTATCTTTTATTAATTTCAACTATTCTCTGTATTGCCAGTCTCTGCAATCATCTGCTTTCAAGCAGCGCTTTGTGGTACAAAACTGATTCACCTTGACATAATGATACCATTCATTTATTTAAGGTGAAATCCTGGATAAGTTTTTCCTTTGCAAACTGTTTCTTTTGTGTTGATTATGCTTTCTTCTATGTTCATTTGGATAAACTTTTTGATCATTTTGTTCTAGGAGGTTTGGAAAATGACATTGGTGTTTTTTTTTTTTTTTTTTTTAAATGTGCACTCGGACTCCTCTCCTCTCTTATTCAGATTGTCCCAAGGATCAAGGAATTGGAGCACCCAAATTCGTGATCTCAGGTTGCTGCTGTTTATTTGGCTCTTGCGAAGGCTGGTAACTTTGCCCTATATTAAAAACAAACTCCATCTGTATCTTGGATAAGCCATTTTAGTCAAGCATGCAAACAAGCCTTCTATTATCTGCGAGCTGTATGAAGAACCTCCTGTTGCAGATTTCGCATTTTTGTGCTCTCGTGGTGTTTCTATGAAAGCTTAACTAATGGAGCTAGCAACCAACGAGTTCTGGAGGAACCAGACAATTGGGTACTGTGGGCTTGTTTATGAGTTACTCGTATATGTTGTGGAGCTTATTGTGAGCTTGTCGGCAGTTCTTTTACTTTCGAGTATCAAGGCATATTTTGGAGATTTGAGCAATTATCTGTGGCTTGGTAAAAATGGCATCAGTTATGGTGGTCTAAAATATTCTTCTGTTCTTCCGGTGTTCGTCTCTTGGTTGTAAATTTTCATGGAGAACTGGGAGATCAATGTTTGTGAGCTTTTGGTGTAATTGGGGTTCTCTGTTGAGAAGGGTTTGGAGAAAATATGAGATTATTTGACAAAGAACATGTTAGTGTATTATTGCTGTGGAAGTAGCCCAAATTGGGGTGAGCCACATGAAAATTTACCTCTGTTGATTGTGTTGTTCTTTATGATTCTAAATTTCTCTCTCAATAAAATGGGTGAGATCTTGCGCTTGGAATACGAATTGGCGAAATTCCAAGCATGTAATAAAGGGATAGAAGTATACAACTAATCAAAAGACCTCTCCGTTACATCATCCTCCTCTAGAACGCGCCCCACGCACTTGAATACAGACGATCACTTCTCTTTCGTATGGCGGCGCGTCCTCATGATGCGGTCGTTGGACGGGATTACCTCACTTACGACGGCGAGAGATATGGCTTTAGGGAGTAGTTTGGTGGAGGAGATCTGTTTGGTCTATTCTCGGTGACCGGGCTGCTGGTTCGCCTTGCTGCTCCGAGTTTTTGGGTGAGTGTTGGTCCTGTGGCACGCGCATACACAGACACACACAATTGAAGCACAATTGAAGTTTTTTTTTTTTTTTTTTTTTTTTTTTTTTGGTGAAAAGGGGGCAAAAAACCCAGCAAGAAGGAAAAAGAAGAGAGCTAGCTAGCCCAAAAGGCGAATACAAATAGCACGTGGCCAAGAAGTACCACTCAGATCATCTAACATGGAAGAGACGGCAGCAGGCGGCACTTCAGCAAAAAGATGATATCCGAGGTCCTAAGAGAGACTAAATTTTGCAAGGCAATCAACGAGCATATTCTTCTCTCTATAAATGTGTGTAATCCTTGATTCATCAAAAGAATCTAAGAGGAGTTTGCAACTGCAAATAAAAGCTCCAAGAGGGTGAAAATCGCAGCTGGTACTATGGAGCAAGTTAATCAAAGTTTCAGAGTCGCACTCAACGATAAGATTTTCAATGCCTATTCCCGAAGTAATTTGTAAACCAAGGTAGACACCCTACATCTCAGCTTCGAGAATTTGACCAACGCCAATATTAGCTGCAAAACCATACACCCAATCTCCATTGCTGCATCTAATTACACCTCCACAACCAATTCTTCTATTTTGACCAAATCTGGTGCCGTCAACATTTAATTTGAACCAATCCTGGTCTGGTTTGCTCCACGCAAGGTGTTCAACCCGCCTAGGCAGTTTTGTGGGAGCATTTTGGTTAGCTATATGCCAATCCCAAGCGTAAGAAAGGATGATATTCATAAAATTGCTTGGGACAACAAATGAAGGCTCAAATATAAGACTAATCCTCCATTTCCAAATGAACCAACATATATAAATAAATAGCTCGCTCCATCTTAAAACATTATAGCAACTGGTATGACAATGCAAGATGGCAGCAAGCTAGCCATCCCACTCAAGATTGAAAGCAGGAGCCACACTAATAGGGATAATAAAAGCATTCCAATCCTGGTTAGCACGAGGGTAGTCCCTCAATTAGTAGATGTAGCATAGATTCAACGTCATTACCACATAGAGCACATAGAGGATTAGGGGCAATTTTCCTTTTGAATCTTTGGAGGTTGGTAAGTAGCCTTCCTTAAGTAACTATCCAAGAGAAACATTGGAGCTTAGGAGGAATCTTTAGCTTCCAAATGAATTTCCAGACAGAGTCAATAACCAACTCATCAAAATAGAATAATTGACAGGCATATTTAACCGTGAACACACCAGATGAACTATTGAACCATATTTGATTATCTGGAAGATCGCCCCAAATACCGGCTGGGATCTTGATAATTCTCTCTAAAATTTCATTGGGCAGTAAAGCATGCAATTTACTGATGTCCCAACCATTACCACTCCATAAATCTTGGACTTTCAAGTCAAGATTGACATCTGCATCATTCAAGGCATGATTTGATAATTTACCAACACGGCCCAATTATCACCCCAAAAAAGAGTAGAAGCCCCATTACCAATCCTCCAGGATAAACCTCTTCGTAGAAGAGATGCTCCAAACACAATACCAGACCATGTGCTTGAAGAACCAGAAGGTTTTTTGTAGTTTGGATCAAGAAGGCTAGAAGTTTTTAGGTATTTAGCACTAAGAACCTTAGCCCACAAACCTTGATCATGTTGTTGAAGTCTCCACCCCACTTTAGCCAACATAGCTTGGTTCATCTCATTGGTTTTTTTAATTCCAAGCCCACCCTTAGCCTTTGGTTTGCAAACCGTATCCCACTTAGATAAGTGAACCTTTTTATGACTAGCGATGTCACCCCACAGAAAATCTCTGTTGAGTTTATCAAGTTTCTTGCATAAATGGATGGGAAGCTAAGCTGTTTGTATGGAGTAGATGGGCATAGATGAGGTCACTGAATGAATCAATGTAACTCTTCCGGCCATATTAAGAACTTTGCTTTTCCATGACGCCAATCTTCCTTGCACCTTATCTAGAATCCCAGCATAAGTTGTTTTAGAGACTCTGGAGTGAATCAATGGCATTCCCAGGTACTTGCCTAAGTTTTGAGTTATTGGGGATCCAATGATCCTGCCAATTTGTCTTGCAACATATCCATTGGTGTTGGGGGAGTAATAGAGAAGAGACTTATCAAAATTCACCGTTTGGCCAGACCACTCACAGAAAATATCCATGCATTTTCGAAGAACCTTGGCTTGATTTGGAGTGGCTCTGGTAAACAATAAGAGATCATCTACAAAAAAGAGGTGAGAAAGGGGGGGGGCCCAGATTGTGAAGCCCTTACTGCCTTCCAATCACCAATTTGGGTAGCAGAAGTAATTAAATGACTCAACTTTTCCATACATAACATAAAGAGATAAGGAGAGAGAGGGTCACCTTGCCTAATACCTCTATTGGCTGTAAAGGGGTCTGAGAGTTCACCATTAAGAGTAACTTGGCAGCTAGTGGTGGAGACTCAACTCATTATGAGCTTGACAATAGATTGCGGTAGGTTAATCTCACATAAAACTTTCTCAATGAAAGACCAATTGAGTTTGGCTTTGGAGAGGTCTACTTTCTAGGCCAAAAAACCAGTCTTACCTTTGGATCGTTTGAACTTGTGGAGGACTTCTTGCGCAATAATAATATTATCAGAGATATTTATTCCAGGCACGAAGCTGACTTGGTTAGGGCTAATTAACTCACTGAGCAGTGGACGAAGTCTAGCAACAAGCACTTTAGAGATTACTTTATAAATGTTGTTGCAGAGGCTAATGGGCCTGAAGAGCTGCATGTGTTGAGGACTAGAAACTTTAGGAACCAGGGTGATCAGAGCATGATTCAAACCAGTCGGAATTATCCCTGAAGAAAAAGCATTTGAAACCATCTCAAACACATCATTACCACACATATTCCAGTGCTTTTGATAAAAAAGAGCTGGGAAGACATCAGGACCTGGTGCCTTCAGCCCACCTATATTAAACATAGCACATTTGACCTCATCAACTGTAATGGCACTTGTGAGATTGAAGATAGATGAATCTGCAATAGTAGGGAATAGCATGGGGATCTGAAATCTGCTGTCAGTACCTGCATTAAAAGCAAATAAGTTCTTAAAGTAGTTGGCAGTAGTCAATTGTAGGTCCCTTGTTCAGTCACCCAATTATTATGCTCATCAAATAAGCCAATCACCTCATTTCTTCGTCTCCTAACCCAGGTGGTGAGATGGAAGAATTTAGTATTTTTATCACCATTTTTAAGCTACTTATCTCTTGATTTTTGTTGCCAAAAGGTAGCTTCTTGGCTCAGAATAGACTCATATTCAGTAGTAAGCTCAGACTCTAGAGTCTTGAGGAAAGGATTATCCGCTCTTGCTAAAGCTTTCTGAATGCCTCCAATTCTTGCCAATATCCTTCTTTTTTTCCTGAAAATGTTGCCAAAAACAGATACATTCCAAGCAGATAAATCATTGGCTATTTTACCTGTTTTCTCAGGGATACCGCCACTGTGGAGATTCCAAGAAGTGCTAATCATGTTAGTGTAACTCTCATGGGCTCATGGCTCATCACATGGCTTGGAATTTAAAAGGGATTTTTCTACAGTTTAACCTTACCATTGGATCCAACTGGAGAAATATAGGGCAGTGATCAAATTTAATTCTTGGAAGGTGGGTGATAAAGGCTTCAGGGAAAGAGCTTCTCCAATCACCATTGCAAAATCCTCTATCAAGTTCTCATAGACATGGTTATTAGTCCAAGTGAAATCTTGGCCTTGATAACCAAGATCAATCAATGCAGTCTTATTGATCCAATTTCGATGCCCCCCAATTCTTCTAGCACTAGCACCACCTCTTTTATCATTAGCAGAAACTAATTCATTGAAGTCGCCAATAATGAGCCAAGGAAGATTGTAGCGACCCTCAATGTAGTCAAGATGGTTCCATAGTCTACTCCGCATAGTAGGACAAGGGCTAGCATAGACAGCCAGGAGAAGCCATTTATTCAAACTAGAAGAGGAGATAACAATGCTGATAACCTGGTGATGAAGATCCACAACATCAATAATATAATTAGAGAAAATTAGAAGAAAAAAAACACCCAAAAAATGAAGCTCCTTTTAAGGGAAACCCAATCATATGTTTTCTTTTAATCTACACCCATTCACATAATTAAACCTACCGTATAGGTTTTAAGTCTATAATTAAGTTTTTTTCTCTTTTTTTAGTTTGACCATTTTGCCCTTCTCGTCGAAGAATGAAAAAATTCCTCAAATATAGGTATTTTTTTTTTAAATTTAAGTATGGCATCAGTTATAAACACAAATTAGAATTTAATACCATCAATTTATTTTTCCTGATTTATAAACGATTACTTGCCTTAATTATTGCATATCTCTTCCTTTTTTATTTGACCTATATATTTGTCATTTTTTAGTAGATATGTTTGTGTAGATAATCCTATTATTAAATATGTCAACGTGATCAATTGCCTTAATTATTGTATGTAACTGATGCCATATTTTAGGAGATATGTTTGTGTAGATATTCCTTATTTAAAAAGATTAATTGTCTTAATTATTGTATATCTCTTCCTTTCAGATTTGATCTTTATATTTGCTATTTTTAAGTAGATGTGGTTGTGTAGATATTGCTATTAGATTTCGTAGATTTCTCAATCTGATTAAACATCCTTTTGTGGAGGTATTCCTATCATGTAGTGATTAAACATCCTCTCATCAAGGTATGTCATTTTGCTTTTTCCCCCCCTTTTTTTTGAATGAAATTTGATTCCCCATTCCAATAGGCGTAGGTATAGAATCAATATTCCATGTTCATTAATTTTCCATAATAGGGTCCATGTTATTGTAGATGATGGAGGGTGCAATCAGATCAAGCTTCACTTCAGTAATTTCAACCCTTAACTCGTCGGTCATAACACGTCCAAACTTGAGAAGGTCGCACCTAAATTCCAGGTGGGTGTACTCTTTAGCCATCAAAATTAACTTGTAGTATCTATTGAGAAACAAGAAGATGAAACAAAAACCTGCAATCAAGAACTTGTATAGTCTATCATACCTACTCAATATCAAAAACCTAGAACCATCACAAAACAAATACCTCTTCGTCAGGAGCACACACACCTTTTGAATAGATAGCAATCACAATACTCATCAACTGTACCAATCGGATATGCGGTTGAACACAGGCAACCCACCAACCTCTGATTGTGCAATCCATTTATATCACAAGCTTGTAGAGATATTGACACCAGCTTTGAATGTGCAGATTACACTTTTCAATGTGAAGTTACGTAATCTCCAACCCAGAGGAGAATTATCAATTGCTGAAATCAAGGGTTGAGTAATTCTGGGCGACGTCTATAGGCAGCCGTTTCAGGAACGACTTCCATCAGCAACATTACTGGATTTTATTATCAATCCTATTTAATAGGTGAATGGGAATTTGAAAGTGGCAGATTCAGTAATTCTTAACAACATTGGGTTTTATTATTTAGTCTATTTAATAGGTTTTTTTTTATTTTGCATAAATCTAATTAATTGGTTTGGGTGTATATTAAAACACTCTTATGGATGGGTTTATTCTAAAAGAGGTGTGTCAATTTGGGTGTAGAATCAAATTCCCCATATAATTATTATCTTTCCACAAAATCCAAATTCCACTTAAGAAACCAACAGCTTCAGTAATGGCAGAATTGGGATAATTTAATTTCACAAAAAAATATTTAACCCTAGAGAAAGGTACTCTAGGTTCGCAGATTACCAAAAGCTCAGGTGTGTGAGCTTCCAAGTAGTTAGAGATAACATTCCTGAACTTCTTGCTACCAGCCCCTCTTGCATTCCAGAATAAAATTTTATTCATTGATAATAATATATATATGAGGGAAGGAGCCAACATGTCATGCCTTAAGAACAAGGGGCCATTTCCTCTTCAAGGATAGAGGAGGAAGGCTGCACAACAAGATTACCTGTTACATCAGAGACAAAGTTAGTAGCCATCATGTCGACTGAGGGATTACACAATTCCACATCAACTATAAAAGTACTATCATGAATTTTGTTGTTGAAGGTTGCAGGGTCTGGAGCTGCAGGAATTGGTTTGTCTTCATTTAGAATGAGCTCAGGAGAGAATGTGCTGTCAGAATCTGTAACACAAAATCCTGCCTCAGTAGTTTTGCTTGGGTTCACAAGGATGCCATTGGAATAGTTCTTCATGGGTTTCTTGCTTTTGTCTACTTTTCTTATTTCCCTTCCAAACTTCACCAGTTTGAGGCCATTAGTCTTTCTCATGTCAGCGTTGTGAGGAGGTGGAATGGGAGGAGTTGGGGAGGACTGACCAGTACTATTATTGCTTAAGGGTGTCTCAATCACTTTTGGTGAATACTGTGGTGTTGGTGCTTCATTCAAGGGTGCGTTTGTGTCCACTTTCACCTTTTGCTTAGCTTTGACTTGAAGGGAGTGCCATAGTTGCACAATTCCTGGCAAGTCAGCTTCTAGCTCTGTTTCAATGCTTTCAATTGTTCCACCTCCATCTTCATCATTTAGGACACTGAATCTAGAGCCAATATTGTTCTGCTTACCTCAGTTTGGTTGCTTCCCTTTCACAATTTTCTTCTTGCCTCGCTTCTGAGTAACATCATTCCATGGGCCTAAACCATTCTGGTCTATCTTTGTTTCCTCACTAGGTGGAGTAAGTGTGTTAGTAGGTTTGGTAGAGGTTATGGAAACATTCATAGAATCATTCACATCATTGCTGGTAACAGTAGGTTCGGAAGAATCAGAATTGGTACCAGCAGGGACATCATTTGTAGCATTTGTTTTGTCAGCTGAGATTCTAGAGCTGCAAGTAGCTTGTGTGTGCCCAATAATCCCACAATAATAGCACAAATTTGGCAAACATTCATATTCAATTCTAATCCATTCACCTCTAACCTGTAATTCAGCCTTAAAGGGTTTATTAAGGTCTAATTCAACGCAGATACGAGCGAATTTACCTCGAGATTGCGATGCAGTATGCATATCAACCTTCACAGTCTCTCCGAGCATGTTTCCGATCTAAGTGAGAGGGTCAATTTTGAAATAGTGAATGTCCAGGCCAATTAGTCTCACCCAGACAGCAATCTTGCTGATTTTGTGATTTGCAGAGTTGAAATCTGGCTTCCATCGCTGTAAAGCAAGGTATTGACCAGCGATGATCCATGGTCCACCAGCAAGAACCAACTTCATATATGTCTCCAATTGAAACTTGATTATGTAGAAGTTATTGGGTATGTCAATCAGTTGCCAATTTCCTTTCAAGAAGGGTTTCCATCTGGCAGTCAGCTTGTCAAGAAGAAAACTGAAGGCATGGGTTTTACCCAACATCTTAGCAATAAGAGAGAAATGTCATGGTCTGTCCAATTCCTCAATGATTTCATCAAAAAATTCAATAGAAGGGCCTCGCTCCAACTCAACAATTTTGCAGTCTGCAGCTGTAATTTTCCGCGGCCCATTCACCAAATCCTTTGCAGAATGGTCAAAAGTGTTAGAATTAAGAAGGGTATCCTTGAAACTCATCAAATCAGGAACTTGAGGCATATCTACCCGTTATGTATCCATGGTGCGGGATGTTTCAAACGAACGCGGGCGTTTGGCTCCATCATTGATTTGCGCAGAGACCCATGCGCTGCCCTCCTCAAGAGGTAGGGCAGCAAAGGTGAAAGCCGGTGTTGCCCCCACCACAGTGACGGTAAAGTGAGGCACTAGTTTGATGACGGGAGGCGATGGGTATCGCTTGAGAAAGGCGCACGGAGAGCGTGGGTTTTTTATTTCAAATATTTTTTGCACAGCACTTGAAGCACAATTGAAGTTTGATACATTTTAAGTTTCAATTTCTTTTCTAAAATTTCTGGGTGCCCCACTTGAGATTAATTTTTGGCTCTGCCACTGATAACTGATCAAGTGAAATCATTCTGAATGTGGTTCTATTTATCATCAATTTTGCTTGCCTCAACCATTTTGAGTTTGTACTGCATGATTTTTTTTTTGTTTTATCTTTCTTTTTTTTATCCAAATTGTTCTAGAGTCATGCACTAAGATGCATTCTTGGTAATTTGGAAGGGTGCAGCTGTTGTTCACCCTACTTGCTCATTACACCCTGCCTTTACATGTAAGACCTATTGCTCATGCAATTTGGGATCCTCATTTTGGTCAACCAGCTGTAGAGGCTTTTACTCGTGGAGGTGCTCTTGGCCCAGTGAATATCGCTTATTCTGGTGTTTATCAGTGGTGGTATACAATTGGGTTACGTACTAATGAGGATCTTTATACTGGAGCTCTTTTTCTATTATTTCTTTCTGCCATATCCTTAATAGCGGGTTGGTTACACCTACAACCGAAATGGAAACCGAGCGTTTCGTGGTTTAAAAATGCCGAATCTCGTCTCAACCACCATTTGTCAGGACTTTTCGGAGTAAGTTCCTTGGCTTGGACAGGACATTTAGTTCATGTCGCTATTCCTGGATCCAGGGGAGAAAACGTTCGGTGGAATAATTTCTTAGATGTATTGCCGCATCCCCAAGGATTAGGCCCACTTTTTACAGGTCAGTGGAATCTTTATGCTCAAAACCCCGATTCGAGTAGTCATTTATTTGGTACCTCCCAAGGGGCAGGAACTGCCATTCTAACCCTTCTCGGAGGATTCCACCCACAAACGCAAAGTTTATGGCTGACTGATATGGCCCATCATCATTTAGCTATTGCATTTATTTTTCTGATTGCCGGTCAATTTCAATTATTAAATTTTCTTATCTAACCCATTTCTCTTTCCAGAAATATCTTTATATGACATATTCAATTAAAAAAGAAATTTTTTTAACTAAAATCTCTCATTTACTTTATATATAAATATATATATATATATATATTAAAGTTTCCTAATAAAATCATAATTTGATTTACTTCCATTTTTTTAATTTTTACATTTAGTTTTAATGTTCGTCTATTTTAATCTATATTAAAAAAAAATTAGTAAGTTAACAACTATGAGCAATGAAAAAAGAGATTGCCTTTTTTTTCTTCGTGTTTTAAATTTTTACTTTCGGTGTTCATAAAGGATATTCAAAGATTTTGATGAAGTTAACACTAATGGTTTTGTGAATTGAATAATGAATTAACGATGAAGATGCACCAATAAGACAGAAAAATAGTAATAAATTCAAATTTGGGTGGAGAAGATGAAACTAATGTTATTCGATGAGAAATTAAGTAGTTTTGTATTTATTTAATTAATTATGTATTTAGTTTTACTTACAGATTAATTTGGATTTAGAAAATTAGTGTTCTTATTTGAAATTTTACATTTGGGTAATATAGTCTTTCAATAATTTAATATTTGTAGGGTGAACAAACAAAATGATAGGGTGGCAATAGCCGCACCCAAGAGAAAATTACTTTAATTCAAAACGTCTATTGCCCTCCAATAGACATTTAACAGACCTTTATTGCTCCCCAATAGACATTTAACAGACCTCTATTGCCCCCCAATAGACATGTATTGCCCCTCAATAAAACTTTTTTTTCCCCTGTTTTCATTCCATCTTGACCTTTTTCCCCCATTTTACCCAAAAAATAAATAACTAAATAAAAGAAATTGATTTGGGCACCGAACCGAGAAAGCTGATTCCTAACTCCCAAATTGCAGTACCCAGTACTACTCTGCCTCTGCTACTCTAATCTATAGTTTCTCTCTTTCTTTCTAGTAGCTTTACTTCCAAAAACCACCACACTTCATCATCAACCTGAGTCCCATCCCTCATCAGACCACTAGCTTTCGAAGACTATAACAATCCAAAGAAGAATATTAACCTCAAAAACCAACAATGCAAAGCTATATTAACAAAGCTAGCTTAAGCGACTTCCTTCAAACCTTCCCTACTGCCCAATCCCTTCGAAACAACGTCTTCACCGGAGATGATGGTAACGAAATTCCCCAGACCATGATGAGCTACGTGACGAGGATTTCAGGTATTATCTCGTGCCAGAAAAGTTCGCCGATGAGGAAGATAACACCGACGATTGTAATCACTGAAAATTAGGCCCTTTCCACAGGCGACCATGGTGGCGCTGGGCAACTACTCGAAAATCCTTCGGGGCTAAAACGACGAGTGCCGAAATGATAATAGCAACGGCTGCGAGGCTGCGGAGGCTCGGAATCGGCGATCAATCAAACGACGACGAGAACGTTTGAGTGGCTGGAGCTCTGATCAGAGCTTCTTCATCATCTTCAAGCTTGGACTGCATCTCCAGCGCGGCGATCGCAGAGGGAGAGAGAAACCGTAGGTGGAGATCAAGGGGAGAGAGGAGAGAGGACAGAGTGGTATCATGTAGTTTTTTAATTAGGAGAATGGCAAAGTTGTCATTTCTCTTTAAATTGGGTTAGTGGGAATAAAAAACTGTTGTTGGGGTAAGTGAGATAATTTTTGCTCATTTTGAAGCTTTTGGTCAAGGACCCCTAAATAGTAATCGTGCACTCAAACTCACTTAAGAAAAGCTCAAATCTTTAAAGGGATAGAAGTAGAGGTGGCAAACGGGCCACTAAGCACGAGCACGCACGGGCCCGACATGCTTAAAAGCTGCCCGGCACGGCCCAAGCCTGTTAGTGGCCCGACACGACCCGAGCACATTAGAATAACGGGTCGGGCTGGGCCTAAGAATATTGGCCAATTGGCCCGGCCCGGCCCTGCCCGAGCACTATATATTGTGGGCCGGCCCGTTACAAACACAAAATTTCATTTTGTTTTTAAAAATATTAAAAAACTACAATGATGAGATTTGAATATGAGACCTTTTTATTTAAAATTTCATGACAATTCCACCAATGCTTTCTTTTATATTGTCAAAATAATGAAACAAAACATTATATCCTTGTTTTGACATAAATATTTTTTTCTAAATATTAAATATATGTTTATTAATAAAAACTAATCGCATTATAATACAACTATAGAATGAAGGAAAAAATAATAGATATTAAATCTTCATTATATTAATAAAGATTAATCTCACAATAATATAATAAAAACAATATATTTTGAGTTTTTTCTTTCTTTCTTTCTTATAGTGGAATATAAAAAATTATTAGAAATCAAATCTTAAAAAACTAAGATTAAGAAAAACGTTGTAGAACTTAGTTATTTTAATTTTGTAAATAGTTAAATAAAATTAATTTTTATTTGTTCAAATTAAGATTTTAAAATCGTGTTTTATAGTGGGTAGGCACGAGTACGGCCCGGCACGATATGGGCTTGGGCCATGGACCGGGCTTAATGTTTATGTAAATGGGTCGGCACGAGCCCGACACGGTAATAAATGGGCCGGCCCAGACATGGCACAAAACACGACTAGGCCCGTTTGCCACCTCTAGATAGAAGTAGGAAGGGATCCAGATGAGCCTTTAGATTGACACAAATGAACACCGCACAAAATGGATTCTTCTTATAATCCATTTTCTGCACGCTACAACCAACGAATTTGTCAAAAATCACAAAGAATATGCTAATTTGAAAGCATGGATATTATTCAAGGCTTAATTTATAAGTTTATTAATATATTATACAAGAGTTTTGAACTGACATGACTTGCATTTTGATTGATCAATTAAGTAATATGATTAGCAATGGACAAGTTTATTAATGTATTATAAAAGAGTGTTGAACTGACAGAACTCAGACTTTGTAATCAAATAAGTAACATAATTAGCAATGGACAAGTGGGTTAATTTGATAATATAATGAAATCCAATCGTGATCATTCATATCTGTTCTTATGCAGATGCTAAGTTGGCAAAATGGAATTTCATCCCAACTTGATCCTATTAGGAGAAAGACCAGGAGGACATAATTGATTAACACCAACTCAGGGCACAAGTCAAAGCCTTCCAAGGAATAACTGGAAGAAGTCAATGTCACCAAGCTACAATACATGGTACACCAGTTGATTTTATGAGGACAAAAACCATCTACATTGTTTTTTTTCATATAAAGTGAAAAGCAAGATATAGTGGGAGATAACATTATGAACAACGAAGCAAAAGATTTTTCACTTTTGGTTAGAAATAGATGTAGGCTTTTATGTCTTTAGCTGATTCATCAAGAAACTTCTTAGTAGAAGCAAGAGAAGCAAGGCAGAAGAATCAAAATCATTTCCAAACAAAATACATAACAAACCTAAAACGAAGTAGGCCAAAAACAAAAGCAATATGACGTTTACTCTTTCTTTCCTCCTCATTACCTAACAAAAAACGTGCTCCCCAAGCTACTTTTCCTCCTAGTTTATAAGGCCTATTCCCAATCATTTTCTGCACTGTCAAAAACACCAAAAACTACAAACACATAGACCTATTCCCAATCTTGCGTCTATTTCCACTATTCAACTCATATTTTATTGAAAGAGAGAGAGAGGCATTTATCACCATGGTTCTGCATAATTCTGCAGAAGGCGAAGAAGGAAGCATTCGGCTGGAGATTTCTGACCTTCAGAGGCTGAGTGAGACCGGCAGTGTAGGCAACACAAAGTTTCAGCCACAAACCAGTATTAAGAAAAGAGGGGGGAACAATTCAGCTTCTGTTGGTCCATTAACAAAGCCAATGGTTCGTGCACCCGAAAAGAAGCTGACCCTTTTCGCTCTCCGCCTAGCAGTGCTCGAAAAAACAGCAACCGGCCTTGGAACTCTCGGTTTCATCTGGGCCACAGTCGTTCTTCTAGGCGGTTTTGCTATTACTTTGGAAAATTCAGACTTCTGGTTCATCACCATCATTTTGTTGATTGAAGGGACTCGGATTTTCAGCAGGAGCCATGAGCTTGAGTGGCAGCATCAAGCCACATGGTCCATCACAGATGCTGGGATCAACAGCTTTCGAGCATTGAGAATGAGTTCGAGCTTCATATTTGGGAGCATCAAGACTTTTTTCAAGCCTGTTCTTGCAGTCAGGAAGCAAAGTCAACGCATTAGACAGATTGCAGGGACTAATGATGAAAGAAACTTGAGAGGTTTCAACGTTCAAGGAAAGACTATTCGGACTTGGACAAGCTCAGAAGTCCCTTTCCTTCCATATGCTCAATGGATTTTTCGGGCGAGACACATTAGCAAATTGCTCTATTGGCTTCAGCTTTTATCAGCTTCAGCTTGTATTGCTCTCTCATTGATAAAGCTCATCAAGCACAACTATGGTGATGTGGACAAAGGAGACACTGACAAGAGGAACCGGAAAGCTGCTCTGAGTGTTTTCTATTCCTTGGCCTTGGCAGAAGCTTTGATGTTTCTGATGGAGAGGACTTACTGTGAGTACAAGGTGAGCTACTGTAAACTTTTGGAAGAGGTGAACAAGGAGTGTGAGTTGGACCGTTCAGATTTGGTTTCGATTAGAAGGTTTTTCTATGATGCCTATTCAAAATGTGTCAATGGAAGCATTTTTGATGGCTTGAAGATGGATATGGTCTCTTTTGGCATGGACCTATTGGGTTCAAATTCCACAGATGAGCAGCTAATTGGAGCTAAAATTCTTCGCCAATTCGCTATGAGCCCCCGGTATTCAGATGACACCTTACAGAAGATAGGGATAAATTTATCAGTTATAGAAAGATTGGTTGAGATACTGAATTGGACTGATCCAGATGAAGAAGTGATTAGAAAATGGGCTGCAGAAATACTGTCAAAACTGGCTGGGAAGAAACAAAACTCTATCCGAGTAGCTGGAATTCCTGGTGCAATGGAATCAATTTCATCTCTGCTCCACACCAGCAGAACCTCAAGTGGTGCATATGATGAAATCAGTGAAAAGAAAACTCATTCTGATCATGGTAACTATGATTTGTGGACATTCAACCATTTAGGCCTGCTTATTTTGAAGAAACTTGCGCGTGATCATGATAACTGTGGCAAGATTGGAAACACAAGAGGCCTCCTGCCAAAGATCATAGACTTCACACATGCTGAGGAGGTGTTGCTCAAGGCGGTAGATGTTACACCAGCTCAGCTACGGACGCTGAAGCGATCGTTGCAATTGGTGAAGAGGCTTGTGAGCACAACAGGCAACACAGGAAAGAATCTCCGGAGACAGATTTCGGAGATAATTTTCACAATCCGCAATATCAGAGATATCTTGAGGCATGGTGAGAAGCATCCAAACCTGCAACTATTGGGCATTGAAATCTTATCTAGTCTAGCACTGGAAGAGGAAGCAACAGAGAGAATAGGAGGAACAGGTGGAGTGCTTAAGGAGTTGTTCAACATTTTCCTTCAAAAGGAAAGGGAAAGTGAGGAAACTGTGGTCACTAATAGAGAGGTGATAACTAGTGCTGGGGAAGCTCTAGCAATGCTGGTATTGGAAAGCAGGAACAACTGTCATCGTATCTTGAAGTTTTCCGTAGTGGATAGCCTTGTTGTAGCTCTTGATTCTCCATTGGTTCGCATCAATGCTGCTAGAGTTTTGAGGAACTTGTGCACATACAGTGGCAAAAACTATTTCAACCAGCTCAAGGGAATTGCAAATGCAGCACCTACTGTAAGTACTTTGTTTCTACATTATCTAGTATTTTTTTTTTTTTTTTTTTTGAGAAAATAGATAACTTCACACATACATCAAATGTTGTCTTACACCAAACTCTTAAATGATATAAGCTACCAGACAAAGGACAGGTGACCCTCACTGTTAACACATTCACTCACTTATTGAGTCTAACCACAAGAAAGAAAATCCTCCCTACCAACTTTACTAGCCGCCTTGGACCTCAATTGGTGTACAACTAGAGAAACTAAGATGAAAGTAGTAGAAGACTCAACTTCTAGTATTAGGCAAGGAAACCTTGAAAAGCCTAAAGCTTTCCCTTGCCCTTGTCACTACGGCTGAGATCAATACCAGTAACTGCAGGGTAAGAGAGTCGTAAAGCAGCGACATTCGGCTTCTTGCTAGGGCGATGATTCTTGTTCCTACTCCCAAGTAGCTTCCCCGACTTCTTCTTCAACATCACCAGAGTGACATCCATCCAGGTACAAATGAGGTGAGCCTTGAAGGCCGTAGGGTTGATCGGTCAGCAGGTCAGAGGCTTCCCAATCAAAAAAGATTTGGAAGACCGACAATAGGGCTGCCACCAATTCTCCCCAGATCAGGAGCACTACCTCCCTCTACAAGCTCAAGGGAGGCAGCATAGCCAGTGGTGATAGCATCAATGGAGGCCATGTGGCTGAGTGAGGGTTGAGGGTGAGAGACATAGAGAAGAAAGTTAGGAGAAGAGGAGGCGAGGGCGCCGTAGAGAGCTAGGGTGAGAGAGAAAATCTATCCTAGGATTTTTTTTTCTGACATTATCTACTTGTATTGGTTACCGGCCAGACCGTTTGATATATTATGATGTTGAGATGTTCTACGCCAATCTGAATTGGATCGATCAGAAACAAATGATCAATGATTTAGATTGTTAGTCTGATAACATGTCATACTTGTTCTAGGTAATAATTGTTAACTGTTATGCAAGACAAATGTTGATTCATTTATTATGCATTTGGTTCACAATGCAGGTGCTCAAGGAAATCATGTCAGAAGAGCAGAAACTAAAGGAAGTAATGGTTGGACTAGCTCCACATGTTCTATCACTCTTGTCTCCCGAAGAATCAAGCCTCATGTTTGAGAGAGCTAGAGTTACAGAGGCAGAAGTCGCTTACGAATTAGTCGAGATTCTGAGCAAGTACAGACACCCACGAATCAAAGTTCCAAGAATAAGGAGGTTTTCCATAGAGCTAGCAATTTGGATGATGAAAGACAAACCTACAAATATTCAAAAATTCAAGGAATTGGGGATGGAAAAGGAGCTCGAACATGTGCTAGAGACCACAGCCGAGTTGGAAAGCTTCAACATTTTCTCTGGTACAGTGGGAATGAGCAGGCACAATACTACAATTCACTCATTGGTAGAAACTGCTTTAGAGTTATTAACTGATGAATGATGGGAAAGCCGATGCTTCATGGATTTATTGCAAATGTGCATCGAGATGAAGTGATCTTGTATATATGTTTGGCCTAAAAGTTAAACAAATTCTTTTTCTTTAAGTTATAAATGTAACTAGCTAAATTCTTTATTAATTGTGAAGAAAGATTCTTCTTCACTTTAAGTTAGTCAGTACAAATGAATTTTAGCCATATGAGCTATTGAATTGAAGTTCTACTTATAGAGAATTTCGTTTTTGGTCACAACTCACAACTTAGATTTTAATTACTTTTTAGATGAATATGGAAGAGACTAAGGGCACGTTTACTTACTTGGAAGGAAAGGGAATGATTACGGGGTAAAAACATTCCTGCGTTTACTAACACATAAAGGAATCAGAATGATTCCAGGTAAAAGAATTCCTGCGTTTACTAACACATGAAGGAATCGGAATGGATGTAGGTCCCACCTCCTTATCAGGAATCAATTCCTGAATACTCAGTAATTCGATTACGAAGGGGGGAGATGGAATTTGGGTTTATGAATCATTCCTCCGGAATCAATACCGATTCCTTTTTTCTTTCATTCCACTTATCTCCGATTCATGATTATTTTTCATTCCAAGTAAACGTGCCATAAGAAAAGCAACATCTTTTATGGAATTTTTCCACAATTGATCAATGAGTTGAAAACTAAAACTAGGAAGGTGGAACTTATATATCGTCTCTCGGGATAAGTATACAATGTGGCTCTTATCAAAAGTACTCTGATAATGAATAACTTTATCAAAAAACACTTTTCTTTTCTTAGAAATTTGTTTGAGAAGTACAATTTTTATAAAATATGATAGGAGAATTGATAAAGGAAATAGAGATGATAATAGAGATCATACGACTGAGAAACAGAAGAATTCCGTACTGGTACAACTCTTATTTGAACGAAGTGAAAAAAATGCAATTAGGTCATGTATAGAGAGAAAAATATGCTACAAGTACAAATAAACATTATATGACTATTTTATATGTCTTGCTATATTGTGTTGTAGCAGCTCGTTCTAGAGAGAATCCCCATGCTTTAAGAATTTTGAAGATTTTTACTATTTTACACTAGTATATGACCTAACTCAATGATTTCAACTATTGTTTTTTTAGATTTATATGAAAAAATTGTGTCTATAAAAAAAATCAACCAATCCATAATCATTTGGATATTCAAAATTATGTAAACAAATGTAATCTATTAGATAAAATTGAAATGATCATTGTGTTCATCAAAAGATTAAACGTGTTCCAATTTGACTAATTTTTTGTAGGATTCATATGTGTCTAGAGAATGAATGGTTTAGATTATTAAATTACATACTAAAACTAAAAACATCCTCACATTTCTAGTTTAAGGAGGTTCTCCTTAGATCTTCCCTCTTGTGTTGTATAGAATCATTAATTGGCAACAAGAGTTCTTTAGTTTTATTATTCCGTTGGATATCAAAGTTGAGATAAGTATGTAGTACTTAAACTTGAAATTAATTTCTGGTTTGCCACTGATAACTGATCAAGTGAAATCATTCTGAACGTGGTTTTATTTATCATCAATTTTTCTTGCCTCAACCATTTTGAGTTTGTACATTGTATTTAATAATCCTGCATGATTTTTTTTTGCTTTATCTTTTTTTTTATCCGAATTGTTCTAGAGCCATGCACTAAGATGCAATCTTGGTAATTTGGAAGGGTGCGGCTATTGCCACCCTATTATTTTCTTTGTTCACCCTACTTGCTTATTACACCCTGCATTTTAATTTCAATTATTAAATTTTCTTATCTAACCCATTTCTCTTTTCAGAAATATCCTTATATGACATATTCAATTAAAAAAGAAATTTTTTTTTTAACGAAAATCTCTCATTTACTTTATATCAAAAAAATAAATAGAAAATTACATATAAGTGTCATTTTGAGACTTATATTAGTCATAAGGCCACCTAAACTTTTTGTACACATAAGGCCACTTTAGTGTCCAAAACCATCAGCTCTTTTTTAAAAAATGACAGTAGCATTACAACATTGACAATGGCTTTATTCAACTATTCTAATAATTTTTCATAACTATGGTAGTGACCTTTTACAATTATGAAAGTAGCTTTTTACATAATTATATCATTGTTGAACCATGCATACTTTTTGTATCATATTTTCTCGATTGTAGTAGCATTTTTACTTTGGTTGTATTTTTTACATTTTCATAGCTTTCTTAGTCTTTCACAATAGTTTTCTCAGTCTCTGGGAGTAGTTTTTGTTATGTGTGGAAGTAGTTTTTGTTCTGTGTGGTAGAAGTTTTTGTTCTGCTTGATATACCTTTTGGTGTTGATGAGAGTAACTTTTGGTGACGGAGAGAGTAGCTTCTGTTACTGGTGAGAGTAGCTTTCTGGTGTTGGTGACAGCGATGTCTCTTGTTGGTTAGAATAACTTTCGGTGTTGGTGACAGTAGCTTTTGTTGGTGATGATAGTAGCTTTTGGTGTTGTGAGCATATGTTTTGTTGGTAACAGTAGCTTTTGTTGCTGGTGGTAGTAGTTTTTGTGACATTGCCTGAGATTGCCCGAAATTTCACCAAAATAGTTTTTGTTGCTAGAGACAGTAGCTTTTGGTGCTAGTGATAGTAGTTTTTGTGACCTCGCCACAGGTTGCCGGAAATCTCATCAGAGTATCTTTTATTGCTAGCCACAGTAGCTTTTGGTATTAGTGACAGTAGCTTTTATGCTCGCCGGAAACATGCCGGAAGTTTGACCGGAGGTCGGCCAGAAACTAGTCAGAGTTGGCTGGAGACCCGCCGGAGTTGACCGGAGAGGAGAGAGAGAGAGAGAGAGAGAGAGAGAGTGATTGTTGACTTTTTACTCTAGTGGCATTTCTGTAAATATATTGATTTTTATATCTAAAATATAACACCATTTTTAAGCTAGTGGCCTTATGAGGAAAAAAAACTAGTTGGTGGTTTTATGGCTAAAAAAACATTCAAAGATGCACTCATATGTAATTAACCCAAAAATAAAATAAAATATATTAAAGTTTTCTAATAAAATCATAATTTGATTTACTTCCATTTTTTTAATTTTTACATTTAGTTTTAATGTTCGTCTATTTTAATCTATATCAAAAACTTAGTAAGTTAACAACTATGAGCAATGAAAAAAGAGATTGCCTTTTTTTCTTCGTGTTTTAAATTTTTATTTTAGGTGTTCATAAAGGATATTCAAAGATTTTGATGAAGTTAATACTAATGGTTTTGTGAATTGAATAATGAATTAATTATGAAGATGCACCAAAAAGACAGAAAAATAGTAATAAATTCAAATTTGGGTAGAGAAGATGAAGACTAATGTTATTCGATGAGAAATTACGTAGTTTTGTATTTAATTTTCCTTACAGATTTGGATTTAGAAAATTAGTGTATTATTTGCAATTTTACATTTGGGTAATATAGTCTTTTATTCACATATTTGTAGGGTGAACAAAGAAAATGATAGGGTGGCAATAACCGCACCCAATTTAGAATTGGAATTTTTTAAGGGAATAACCTGGTCTCGATGTAAGTGGTGTTGATGTTAATTGAGTTCAGCATAGATCTTATGTGATCTTTTATTCTAATTACCTTGGCTATGTGTGGGTAAGCACTCTCTTTTACTCAATTATGCCAATTACCTAAGCACTCTCTTTTATAGCAAAAGAAGGGGCTTTGTGTTAGGGGCAGCAATTGTAATGTCGCAAGCAACCTTGTCCAGGGTCATTAGTTATGCCTTTGGTTGGTTTGCTTGTGTGCTAGGGATGTTTTGGTAATTTATATATTATGTAATTTATTTTATTTAGCATTTAGTCTTCTCGGCCAAGTGAATGTATCCCAATGCCTTGGCCAATTAAGTTCGATATGCTCTTTGGGGAGGGGTTCCTAGTCGGCATAGTTTGGACTACGGAACTAGTACAGGTAAGCACATGTACTTTTGTCTCCCTTACCATCTTACCATCAATAAAAGAGGAATTATTTAATCATCTGTGTCCGGTGGGATTACTCCTTGATCTTTCCTTTCGATTATTCATTTGTTCTTCATGGTTGCCCAACATTTATATCATTGTGTTTTTACTTGCCGCTAGCACCATTTTAATATCGTGTGGTTTTCATTGTTCCTTACAAGGTACTCACTTGGCTGACTTGCTTACTTGCAAGCGCCGCGCGGTCCTCTTTGCGCAATGCAAAGTAGGCCTATGAAAGTTGGTATCAGAGCCAACTCTGCTAAAAAATCTCACTACGATGACAGGCAAAATGACAAACCAACAAAGATTAGATTGGTATGACTAACAACTCGGATAACTTGCGGGGTTGCCCGACAGATTGATTGATATAACTACTGTGTTGGACCATGTCGACCTAGATGGGTTGGTGGTGCGGATGATAGAGGTGGAGAGTTTAAAGGACCGAGTTGTGGCCCTTGAGAAATGTAAAGCTTGAGGAAGTGGAAGGGAGAGAAATGAGGAAGAAGCTCCCATTCCGAACGAGCAAATGGGGGCAATGAGTGATGCCCTTGATACACTCCAGGTGACTGTGGACAATATGGCAAAAGATGTCTGAGCCACCATTAATGCTTTCAGGAACGAGCTGGTGGAAATGAATACCAAGCTCAACCTGACCATCCGTGCGATGGAAAACCAACCTGTGACTGACTACAGGAAGGTAAAGATACCGGAACCTCAAGCTTTTGGAGGGGCGCGAGATGCCAAGGAGCTTGAGAATTACTTATTTGTTATGGAGCAATACTTCCGAGCAGTGAAGTCAGACTCGGAAGAGGTGAAGGTGAACATGGCGACAATGTATTTGTCGGGAAATGCTAAAAAATGTTGGAGAACCAAGTACAATGACATCCAAAGAGGAGTATATACCGTTGACACTTGGGAAGATCTTAATAAGGAGTTCAAAGCTTAATTCTTCCCCGAGAATGTAGAATACATTGCCAGACGGCAACTAAGGGAGCTCAAGCACACCAACAACATCCGAGACTTTGTGAACAGGTTCTCTGTGCTCGTGCTTGACATTCCAGACATGTCAAAGAAGGATTGGTTGTTCTATTTCCTTAAAGGCTTAAAGCCATGGACGAGGACAGAACTTCAGCAGCAGAAGGTCTAAGATTTGGCCTTCGCACAGGCTGCTACTAGAAGGTTGAAGGACTACACATTCGAAGAGAACTCTACTAGGAAGACTCAGCTGTTTTTGAATGCGAATGTCAACAGAAATATAAGGCCTGGACCTAGTAGAAGTGGGGGAGTGGACTCCAAATTTTCCAACTCAGGAGGAGGGGATAGAAGAACAGCGAATGCGAGGGACACGTCAACGTCTAAGCATGCTGCCTCGACATGAGTCTTCACCCCTCGACCTTTTAATCCCTCAGGTAATGCTCCAAAGCCGTTAGCGTGCTTCTTATGCAGAGGACCTCATAGAGTGAATGAATGCCCTCACAAGACTGCCCTCTCTACCCTACAGGCTCATATTCAATCAAAAGAAAAGGCTGATTAGCAAGAGCCAGAGGAGGAACCTGGTCACATGGGAGCTTTGAGATTCTTGGGTGCAGTGGAGAAGCAACCACAATCTCCTAAGAAGTCCCAGGCTAAGGGCTTGATGTTCATAGATGGTAGTATTAATGGGAAAGTAGCCAAAAGCGTGATGTTTGACATAGGGGCCACTCACAACTTTGTGTCAGAAACAGAAGAACGGAGGTTAGGGCTGAATTTGGAGAAGGATGTTGGCCGCATGAAAGCTGTGAACTCTAAGGCTTCACCCACAATTGGACTATCTCGAAGGGTATCGCTCAAGTTGGGTCACTGGCAAAGGAAGGCTGACCTCGTCGTTGTTCAGATGGACGACTTTGATGTCATATTGGGGATGGAGTTCTTGTTGGCAAACAAAGCTATTCCCATTCCTAGTGCCCAACACTTGCTCATTATGGAAGAAAGGTTGTGTGTGGTTCTAGCAAGAATCGAACAACCAAGTGAACCCATTCTCTTGTCTGCCCTCCAGTTTAAGAAAGGCATGAAGCGTCATGAGCCTACCTATGTAGCAGTTCCCCTGATAAGGGATGAGACTAATGGAGAAGTGATTCCGAAAGAGATTGAAGGGGTATTGGAGAGCTATGTAGATGTGATGCCACCTGAACTTCCAAAAGAATTACCTCCAAGAAGGAGTGTGGACCATGAAATCGAACTGCTTCCGGGGGCCAAACCACCTGCAAAGGTACCTTACAGAATGACTCCCCCAGAACTGGCTGAACTTCGAAAGCAACTCGAAGACCTACTACCAGAACTGGCAGGATTCATTAGGCCATCTAAAGCTGTTACACCCCATATCTGATATACCCTTGTTATCCAGTTGCATGGAATTCCTTATGGTTACCGTTTGTGGTTATAATTTTAACGTTTAGGGGGTGGTTAAAAATTGACTTTTTATGAGTTAAAAATTTGAGAAAATTTCCTTCATGAAAGTTGTAGAGGACGTTAAACCGAGCGCGTGCATACGTGGTACGTAAAAATCGGAGTTCGTATGCAAAAGTTATGAGTGAATTACGAAAATTACTGTTCATGGTAAATTTTTGATATATAGGGAAAGTTACCCGGGTAGGTTTCCAAAACCGGAAACCCACCCCTCTGTCTCTCTCCTCTCCCCCGACTCTCCCCCTTTCTCCTTCGGGTTTTTCTTCCTCCCTCCGATTCCCCACTTTCCGGCCACCATCCGGCGTGTAACCGGTCACCACAGGGGCGCCTCAACCCGCTTGTGATACCAGTGACCTGGGTTTGAGGAGTTTTGGGTCGGAAAAGCTCGATTTCACGCCGGGAAGGTAAGGTTGCAGTTTTGGGGATTTTGCCGATTTCCGGCCATACCGGCCACCTCCGGCCACCATATTCACATCGAAGGTTCGGTTTTTGCAGGAGATCATTTTGCCTAAGGTCTTGCTTCTCAATTTGCAGTGTGGAGGTGGAATCGATCGAACCCGATTCTAGGGTTCTTGAGCTTTTCTGGAAAATTTTCACCGGTTCGATTCGGCCACTTAGAGGTAAAATTGATCAATGTTGTAGTTGAGAAGTTGATTGGGTCTGTTGAGATGATGTTGTTGCCGGAATTTGGTGGTCATCGGAGAAGGTCGCCGCCGGCGCGTGGTCCCCACGTGCCGCCACTGTAGGTAGCGCGTGGAGGAGCGTTTAGCAGGGTTTTAGATGTCGTTTTAATCCCCTATACCAGTTAATGATTGTAGAATGTAATGTGTGAAGTTTGGTTGACATCGGAGGAATCTCGGATTGAGTTTAAATTGTATAATTAACGGTTTGCGTGAATTCGAACGCCGGAATTATTTCGAATTCACTCGAGAATTAATTTATCGATGATTGAATATTGATGGAGTATTAAGGATGGATGTTATAGAGTGTTGAGAAGTCGGAGTTTAGGAAGGGGGATTATTTTGAATTTCCAATTATAAGTATCGTAAAGTTAAAGTTCCGTCCTGTGAATTATATATTTATGATTGTTGTTCGTACAGGACGAGAGGAGTCTCCATACGAGGAAAATACCGAGCGACGTCAGGATTGAGCATATATCGTGAGTGGACTTTTATTTTTCAAAGAATGATGCATGCATTTATTTAATCGGTTCCGAAGTTATAAATTATTTATCAATTTACTTTTTCGAGCATATGGTTATTTTCGGAAACAGTTTTGGTTAATTGATTTATTTGATGGTTTTATGGCGTGCGGGGTCACGTCATTGGATTATGCTTATTTTCCTATATTTATTTATCTCCGATGGGATTCCCGGATTTATACTATTTATATTTTATTTATATTCCATTTATTTTGAAGATGAGATTATCTTGGCGTGTGGGACACGTCATTGGGAATTCATTTACGAGAATTGGGGAAGTTTTATGGATTTTTACGGTTTTCGGATTTTCTGTTGCCATACTTGGGTGACTTATCATTGCTAGCATTGATTTCCGCCTTTGTGGCGTGGTGATGGGATCACCGTAGCCCTCCGCCTTTGTGGCGCAGGTTACTGTCTTTGTGACAGTAATTCTGTAGCCCGGTATCCTATCGCTACACTTAGTGGCGTAAGGGTATATTACGGGAGTCATGGGAGTATTTTTAGCCTGGGAGGCTATCACCCGAGCCTGGGAGGCTCACTCGTATGGCTATCGTCTTCCCCTACTCTTTATATTATTTTCGACTAGCGGGGCTAGTCCGATTTATTTTAGCCAGCGGGGCTGGTTCTATTTCGTTGAGTATCGGAGTTTCCACCTTTTCTTTTATTCGATTGTGACTAGCGGGGCTAGTTGGCTTTCATGAGTGGAACTCCTTTTGTTTTACTTTCGTTAATCCTTGCATGCATCGGGATTTGTAAAGAAACAAATGTGGGAAAGTATAAAATACATTTGGTTTTAAATTGTTTATTTTTGTCCACTCACGCTAACGTTTTTATGTACTTTCCCCTGGGCCCTTCGTTTCATATGCCCAGTTTTCAGTGTTGCTGCTCGGCATCCTGAAGTGAGCCATAGTGACCGCATCCGCTTCCGTCATCATATTTTGTAGGTTATTTATTTAGCCTACTGCACTCTGTGTTAAACTTATATTCCTAGAATGCTCTGATTACTAAGGGATATGTGACCCAAACTTGTACGAATTATATTTGAGGTCTATGACCTAACTTTGGTGATTGTAGTAACTTATACCTTTTGGAGATTATGTTTGATGCTGTTAGTTATTGAGATGGGATTGGTAGAATTTGGGAGCAGGGTGGCTCCAGGAGTTGTGGTTGGATTATTAGCAGTGAATTTTGTTTTCCACAGGATTTTGGGTTATCCATTTTTAAGGGAGGTTATGCCGAAATTTTTGGTAAATCTCCTTTAAAGGTGGGTCCCGCAGGGCCACTTCGGATTCCAGGGTGGAATTCGGGGTGGGTCCTGTCAGTTGGTATCAGAGCATTAGGTTTCTAGATTCTGTAGACTTCCTTACTTCCTTACTACTTTATATGCCTAATGACGCCTGGTACCTCCCGAGTGATGGCCCGACCGCGGCGGATCCCCATCGTGTGCTCTTCGGTATTAGGGTGTTATTATGCATGTAAAGTAGATACCTTGTTGTACTAATCCTTGAACTTCTCAAATACCCTTTCTACAGGTACTATGGCTCGAAATCGCCGAGCACGTGGGGAAACTCCTCCTGTTGAGGATGATGAGCAGATACCTAGGAGGTTTGCAGATACTTTTGGGCAGTTCTTTCGGCAGATTGCTGCAGCGCTCCCCGGGTCACGTACCGACTATACTGTGGAGCGTGCTAGGAGGCATGGGGCCCAGACTTTTTCTTCTGCCGCCTCACCTGTAGAGGCTCAGCGGTGGATCGATAGGATGGAGAGAGTTTTCTCCCAGATGGACCTTCCAGAGGACAGGAAAGTGACTTTGGCAGTACAGTTCCTTGAGGATACCGCCTGGCATTGGTGGACTGGTGTTGCTAATGACCCTGCAAATGTTGGGCCGATGACATGGGATGTGTTCAAGACCCATTTCTATGGACGGTACTTTAGTGATGCCCACCTTAATCGGATGCAGGATCAGTTCTTGGGCTTGGTGAAGAGAGATGATCAGTCGGTGTTGGAGTTTGAGCAGGAGTTTCTCTCCTTGGCCCACCATGTGCCAGATTTGGTTCGCACTGAGCAAAACAAGATTCGTAGATTTGTTTTGGGTCTTGGAGGAAAGTTTAAGGATAAGATGTTAGGCACACCGTATCGGAGTTTTGCTGAGGCAGTATCTTATGCCATGGACATTGAGTCGGACTCACCAGCTGGATTTCACCCTAGGGATCCTGGTGGCCCTAGCCAGGGTCCATCTAAGAGGGCTACTTCTACATCTGGTTCTGGTTCTTCAGTTGGTAGTGGGAAGAGCAGTGGTTCCAGTGCGAGATCCCGTAATAGATCCAGGGGACGTTTCGGCAGGAGATTCTCTCGGGGACAGTTTAGTGGACAGCAATCTGGGCAGCTTGAGAGGTCGAAGAGTTATCATGGTGGTTCGAGTGGGGCTTCGTCTAGCCAGTCAGCTCAGTTTGGGCAGTACCAGACAGTGGGATGTTTTATGTGTGGTCAGCAGGACCACTTCAGGAGAGACTGCCCTCTTTTGGCTCAGGGAGCCAGATCTACCCCCACTCAGACTGTTGGTCAGTCCTCTGCTGGCGGATCGACTAGCGGTGCCCGCACCAGCTCGGCAGGCCGAGCTAGTTCTCAGCAGGGCAGGGCTCAGCGAGGTCGTCCCGTGACACATGCTAGACTGCAAGCCATGACTCAGCAGGAGGGCCGTGATTCACCGAAGGTCATTGTTGGTACGTTGTTTATCTTTAATCAACCTGCTTTAACCTTAATTGATCCGGGTGCGACACACTCTTTCATGTCAAGTAGATTCGCCTGTTTTGCAAATGTGCCATCATCACTCCTTATTGGCGAGTGGTATGTTTATTTACCTGCGGGAGAAGCACTTAAGATAGATTGGGTTTTTAATGGTTGTGGTGTAATGGTTGACGGGTTTTTGCCTGGAGGCCAACCTAATTCCTCTAGACCTTTTTGAGTTTGATGTAATTCTGGGGATGGATTTTCTAGAGACACATGGTGCTTTGGTTGATTGCTTCCGTAAAGAGGTAGTGTTTCGAAGTTCAGGAAAACCGGAAATCACCTTCCGTGGTGAGAGGAACATTCTCTCCTCTTGCCTGATTTCGGCCATTACAGCTGAAAAGCTTTTGAATAAAGGTTGTCAGGCTTACTTGGCTCACATTGTGGATACAAAGAGAGGTGTTAGACATTGAGGATATTCCTGTGGTCAGGAAGTTTCCGGATGTGTTTCCTGATGAACTACCTGGTTTGCCTCCAGAAAGGGAAATAGACTTCACCATCGAATTGCTCCCGGGTACTACACCTATATATCAGGCACCTTATAGAATGGCCCCAGCCGAGCTGAAAGAGTTGAAGACCCAGTTACAGGAATTGTTGGATAAAGGGTTCATTCGGCCAAGTGTGTCCCCTTGGGGTGCTCCGGTGCTTTTTGTTAAGAAGAAGGATGGCACTTTGAGGTTGTGTATTGATTATAGAAAATTGAATAAGGTCACAGTGAAGAACAAGTATCCATTACCACGGATTGACGATTTGTTTGACCAATTGCGGGGTGCCAAAGTCTTTTCTAAGATTGATTTGAGGACAGGTTACCACCAGTTACGGATAAGAGAGTCCGATGTACTTAAGACCGCTTTCCGATCACGCTATGGTCATTATGAGTTTGTGGTGATGCCTTTTGGATTAACCAATGCTCCTGCGGCCTTTATGGATCTCATGAATCGAGTATTCCGCCAATACTTGGACCGTTTCGTGATCGTGTTTATTGATGACATTTTGGTTTACTCCAAGAGTGAGGAGCTTCATATTAAGCATTTGAAGATTGTACTTCGGACTTTGAGGGAGGCTAGATTATATGCCAAGTTGAGTAAGTGTGAATTCTGGCTTACCAGCATTGGATTCTTGGGTCATGTGGTATCAGCTGAAGGTATTAGTGTGGATCCTCAAAAGGTGGAAGCGGTTTTGAATTGGGGAAGACCCACCACCGTGACGGAGATTCGTAGTTTCTTGGGTTTAGCCGGTTATTATCGGCGGTTCGTGCAGGATTTCTCTAAGCTTGCAGCCCCCCTCACTAAATTGACCAGGAAAGGTGCTAAATTTGTTTGGTCGGATGAGTGTGAGCAAAGTTTCCAAGAACTCAAAAGACGTTTAACTTGTGCCCCAGTTCTAGCATTGCCTGATGATAGCGGGGAGTATGTGATTTACAGTGATGCCTCAAGACAAGGTTTAGGTTGTGTGTTGATGCAGCATGGGAATGTGATTGCTTACGCATCTAGACAGCTGAAACCTCACGAAATGAACTACCCAACTCATGACCTTGAGCTTGCTGCTGTAGTTTTGTCACTTAAGCTATGGAGACACTACCTTTATGGAGCACGATGCCAGATTTTTACGGATCACAAAAGTCTCCAGTATCTACTTAATCAAAGGGACTTAAATTTGAGGCAAAGGAGGTGGTTAGAGTTGATTAAGGACTATGATTGCACTATCGAGTACCATCCAGGAAGGGCTAATGTGGTAGCTGATGCACTTAGCCGAAAGCCCTCAAGCTCTTTAGCCCATTTGAAGACAGTTCGAGTCCCTTTACTTTATGAATTGCGATCTACCGGAGTTAATTTGGCGATTGAAGGAGGGTCTGGAGCATTGTTAGCTAGCTTCCATGTGAGGCCGAATCTCATTGATAAGGTGCGAGAGGCACAAGATGAAGATGAATATTTAAGACAATTAAAAGAAGCAGTGAGTGATGGCACTAGAACAGACTTTTTTCTTAGAGGAGATGGAGCCTTAATGTTTGAGAATAGAATATGTGTACCTAATCTTCCTGATATTAAACGAGAAATTTTGGATGAGGCTCATAGTTCTGCTTACGCTATGCATCCTGGCGGGACAAAAATGTATCGAACTTTAAAACCATATTATTGGTGGCGGAATATGAAAAGGGAAATTGCAAAGTATGTGAGTAGGTGCTTGATATGCCAACAAGTAAAAGCAGAAAGACAGAAGCCTTCAGGATTACTACAGCCGTTGCCTATTCCAGAGTGGAAGTGGGAGCACATCACCATGGATTTTGTTTCAGGTCTTCCACGAACTCCTAATGGTCATGATAGTATTTGGGTGATTGTGGATCGACTCACCAAGTCTGCTCATTTCTTACCTGTTAACAAGACTTATGGGATGAACAAACTGGCGGAACTTTATGTAAATGAAATCGTGAAACTTCATGGACCACCCGTTTCCATTGTCTCTGATCGAGATCCTCGTTTCACCTCAAAATTTTGGAGGAGTCTACATGAGGCGTTGGGTACTGGATTAAGTTTTAGCACGGCTTTTCATCCACAGACTGATGGACAATCCGAGAGGACTATCCAAACTTTGGAAGACATGTTGAGATCCTGTGTTATGCAATTCAAAGGAAGTTGGGATAGCCATCTAGCATTGATTGAGTTTGCTTACAATAATAGTTATCATTCCAGTATTGACATGGCACCTTACGAAGCTCTCTATGGAAGGCAGTGCCGTACTCCCTTATGTTGGAATGAAGTGGGAGAAAGGAAGCTCATAGGTCCAGAGATTGTGCGGATTACCACCGAAAAAGTTAAGTTGATCAAAGAGAAACTCAGGACAGCTCAAAGCAGGCAAAAGAGTTATGCGGATAACCGCAGGAAAGACTTGGAATTTCAAAAAGGTGATTGGGTATTCTTGAAATTGTCCCCTTGGAAGGGTGTTGTAAGATTTGGAAAGCGAGGGAAGCTTAGTCCCCGATTTATTGGACCTTTTATGATTAAAGATCGAGTTGGCCCAGTTGCATACAGATTGATTCTACCTCCGAGGTTATCAAAGATTCATGATGTCTTCCACGTGTCCCTACTCCGCAAGTATATGGCTGATCCCTCTCATGTCTTGGAAGAACAGCCCATTCGTTTGAAGGAGGACCTTACTTATGAGGAGGAACCGATCCAGATACTCGACAGAAGAGAGCAGGTCCTTAGAAACAAGACGATACCTTTAGTTAAGGTATTGTGGAGTAATCATTTGGTGGAAGAAGCCACTTGGGAACCGGAAGATTTAATGAGACGACAGTACCCCCATCTGTTCTGACAGGTACGTAAATTTCGAGGGCGAAATTTTTTTTAGGGGGGGTGAATTGTTACACCCCATATCTGATATACCCTTGTTATCCAGTTGCATGGAATTCCTTATGGTTACCGTTTGTGGTTATAATTTTAACGTTTAGGGGGTGGTTAAAAATTGACTTTTTATGAGTTAAAAATTTGAGAAAATTTCCTTCATGAAAGTTGTAGAGGACGTTAAACCGAGCGCGTGCATACGTGGTACGTAAAAATCAGAGTTCGTATGCAAAAGTTATGAGTGAATTACGAAAATTACTGTTCATGGTAAATTTTTGATATATAGGGAAAGTTACCCGGGTAGGTTTCCAAAACCGGAAACCCACCCCTCTGTCTCTCTCCTCTCCCCCGACTCTCCCCCTTTCTCCTTCGGGTTTTTCTTCCTCCCTCCGATTCCCCACTTTCCGGCCACCATCCGGCGTGTAACCGGTCACCACAGGGGCGCCTCAACCCGCTTGTGATACCAGTGACCTGGGTTTGAGGAGTTTTGGTCGGAAAAGCTCGATTTCACGCCGGGAAGGTAAGGTTGCAGTTTTGGGGATTTTGCCGATTTCCGGCCATACCGGCCACCTCCGGCCACCATATTCACATCGAAGGTTCGGTTTTTGCAGGAGATCATTTTGCCTAAGGTCTTGCTTCTCAATTTGCAGTGTGGAGGTGGAATCGATCGAACCCGATTCTAGGGTTCTTGAGCTTTTCTGGAAAATTTTCACCGGTTCGATTCGGCCACTTAGAGGTAAAATTGATCAATGTTGTAGTTGAGAAGTTGATTGGGTCTGTTGAGATGATGTTGTTGCCGGAATTTGGTGGTCATCGGAGAAGGTCGCCGCCGGCGCGTGGTCCCCATGTGCCGCCACTGTAGGTAGCGCGTGGAGGAGCGTTTAGCAGGGTTTTAGATGTCGTTTTAATCCCCTATACCAGTTAATGATTGTAGAATGTAATGTGTGAAGTTTGGTTGACATCGGAGGAATCTCGGATTGAGTTTAAATTGTATAATTAACGGTTTGCGTGAATTCGAACGCCGGAATTATTTCGAATTCACTCGAGAATTAATTTATCGATGATTGAATATTGATGGAGTATTAAGGATGGATGTTATAGAGTGTTGAGAAGTCGGAGTTTAGGAAGGGGGATTATTTTGAATTTCCAATTATAAGTATCGTAAAGTTAAAGTTCCGTCCTGTGAATTATATATTTATGATTGTTGTTCGTACAGGACGAGAGGAGTCTCCATACAAGGAAAATACCGAGCGACGTCAGGATTGAGCATATATCGTGAGTGGACTTTTATTTTTCAAAGAATGATGCATGCATTTATTTAATCGGTTCCGAAGTTATAAATTATTTATCAATTTACTTTTTCGAGCATATGGTTATTTTCGGAAACAGTTTTGGTTAATTGATTTATTTGATGGTTTTATGGCGTGCGGGGTCACGTCATTGGATTATGCTTATTTTCCTATATTTATTTATCTCCGATGGGATTCCCGGATTTATACTATTTATATTTTATTTATATTCCATTTATTTTGAAGATGAGATTATCTTGGCGTGTGGGACACGTCATTGGGAATTCATTTACGAGAATTGGGGAAGTTTTATGGATTTTTACGGTTTTCGGATTTTCTGTTGCCATACTTGGGTGACTTATCATTGCTAGCATTGATTTCCGCCTTTGTGGCGTGGTGATGGGATCACCGTAGCCCTCCGCCTTTGTGGCGCAGGTTACTGTCTTTGTGACAGTAATTCTGTAGCCCGGTATCCTATCGCTACACTTAGTGGCGTAAGGGTATATTACGGGAGTCATGGGAGTATTTTTAGCCTGGGAGGCTATCACCCGAGCCTGGGAGGCTCACTCGTATGGCTATCGTCTTCCCCTACTCTTTATATTATTTTCGACTAGCGGGGCTAGTCCGATTTATTTTAGCCAGCGGGGCTGGTTCTATTTCGTTGAGTATCGGAGTTTCCACCTTTTCTTTTATTCGATTGTGACTAGCGGGGCTAGTTGGCTTTCATGAGTGGAACTCCTTTTGTTTTACTTTCGTTAATCCTTGCATGCATCGGGATTTGTAAAGAAACAAATGTGGGAAAGTATAAAATACATTTGGTTTTAAATTGTTTATTTTTGTCCACTCACGCTAACGTTTTTATGTACTTTCCCCTGGGCCCTTCGATTTCATATGCCCAGTTTTCAGTGTTGCTGCTCGGCATCCTGAAGTGAGCCATAGTGACCGCATCCGCTTCCGTCATCATATTTTGTAGGTTATTTATTTAGCCTACTGCACTCTGTGTTAAACTTATATTCCTAGAATGCTCTGATTACTAAGGGATATGTGACCCAAACTTGTACGAATTATATTTGAGGTCTATGACCTAACTTTGGTGATTGTAGTAACTTATACCTTTTGGAGATTATGTTTGATGCTGTTAGTTATTGAGATGGGATTGGTAGAATTTGGGAGCAGGGTGGCTCCAGGAGTTGTGGTTGGATTATTAGCAGTGAATTTTGTTTTCCACAGGATTTTGGGTTATCCATTTTTAAGGGAGGTTATGCCGAAATTTTTGGTAAATCTCCTTTAAAGGTGGGTCCCGCAGGGCCACTTCGGATTCCAGGGTGGAATTCGGGGTGGGTCCTGTCAAAAGCCCTCTTTGGTGAGTCAGTGTTGTTCCAAAAGAAGCATGATGGAAGCTGGAGATTGTGTGTGGTGGGCACTTAACAAAGTCACAGTGCGCAACAAGTACCCGATTCCCCTGATAGCAGATCTGTTTGATCAACTCAATAGTGCCAAGTATTTCACAAAGCTAGCTAGACCTCTGCTCTGGGTACTATCAAGTCCGCATTGCAGAAGGCAATGAACCCAAGACCATGTGCGTCACCCGCTATGGCTCCTTTGAGTTCCTGGTGATGTCGTTCAGGTTGACCAACGCGCCAGCCACATTCTACACTTTGATGAACCAAGTCTTCCATGACTACTTAGACAAGTTCGTGGTGGTGTATCTGGATGACATTGTGGTGTACAGCCCTACCCTAGAAGAACATATAGAGCACCTGAAGCTGGTGTTCCAACAGTTGTGGGACAATCAACTGTATGTCAAGCGCGAAAAGTGTTCCTTCGCGCAAGTGACCATCAAGTTTCTAGGTCACCTTATTGAAAGGGGTCGAATCAGGATGCATATGGAGAAAGTTGAAGCCATAAAGGAGTGGCAAAACCCCAAGAATGTGAAAGAACTTTGTTCTTTTCTTGGGCTAGCTAATTACTACCGATGTTTCATTAAGAACTACTCAAAGAAGACAACCCCCTTAACTAAGCTCTTGAAGAAATGAGTGACATGGGACTAGAGTAGTGATTGTGAGAAAGCCTTTCAAGATTTGAAAAAGGCAGTGATGGAAGATCCGATCCTTACCTTGCCCGACTTGAATCAGCCATTTGAAATTCAGACAGATGCTTCTGACTTCGCCTTAGGAGGAGTCCTGCTGTAACGGGGGTATCATGTTGCTTATGAAAGTCATAAACTCTCGGAAGCTGAGAGGAAGTACACGGCTCAAGAGAAAGAGTTGCTAGCCATAATTCACTGATTGAGGATGCGGCAACACTATTTGCTGGGCCGAAGTTCGTTGTGAAGACAGACAATTCTATCGTCAGCCACTTTGGGACTGAGCCAAAGTTAACTCCAAAGAAAGCTTTATGGCAAGAGTTTATCGCAGAATTCGACTTCCAGTTCGAACACAAGGCTGGTCACACAAACCAAGTTGCTGATGCTCTGAGTCGCAAGGCTGACCTTACCACCCTCAAGGTGTTGGTCACTTTGTTGAGCAATATCATTACCACATACATTAAGCAACGTATCAAGGAGAGTTTGGAGAAGGATCCCATGACGCAATCCCTCATAAAAATGGTGAAGGAAGGGAAAATACATCAGTTTTGGATGGAGGATGGCATATTGATGGCCAAAGGAGGACGAGTGTTTGTTCAACGAACTTACGGACTACGAAGAATGCTCCTGAGGGAGTGTCATGATACCTTGTGGGCAAGTCACCCTAGATGACAGAGAACCCACGCACTTCTCAAGCAGGGTTACTATTGGCCCCAGATGCTGGACGATGTCACAGAATACACCAAGACCTGCTTAACTTGCCAACAAGACAAGATTGAGCGTCAAAAGACTCCAGGGCTATTAGAACCACTGTCTATTCTGACTCGCCAGTGGGAGAGTGTCTCCCTTGACTTTATCACTAACCTCCCGAAGGTGGGAGACTTATCAGGCATCCTTGTAGTGGTTAACAGGTTTTTGAAATATGCCACCTTTGTGCCAACCCCAAAGTATTGCTCGGCAGGAGATATAGCAAGCCCCTTCTTCAAGCATGTGGTGAAGTATTGGGGTGTGCCTCAGAACATTGTTAACAATCAGGACACTAGGTTCACGAGAACATTTTGGACCGAGCTATTCAAGCTGTTCGGGTCTGAGCTCAATATATATTGAAGTTATCACCCACAGACTGATAGACAAACAGAAAGATTCAACGGGATGTTTGATGAATACTTGTGCCATTTCGTTCATGCCAATCAACATAATTGGGCGCAATTGCTAGACGTTGCACATTTTTGTTTCAACTCGAAGAAAAGCTCATCCACCAACAAGAGCGCTTTCGAAATTTTCACTGGCCAACTAGGCCTCACCAAAAAGCCCGCGGATCAAGTGGGCCGATGGAGGCCCGCCGGCCCGCAGGGCTTTTGGCCCGGCCCGGCCCGTCAAAAAACCCGCAAAAGCCCGCCTTGGTGGGCCGATGGAGGCCCGCAAAAAAAGCCCGCAAAAACCCGGCCCGGCCCATAGGCCCGGCCCGTAAAAGCCCGCAAAATATTATATATATATATATATATATAGAAATATCTATATATGTGTGTGTGTGTGTGTTATATATATATAGATATATCTATATATGTGTGTGTGTGTTTATAAATATATATATATATATATAATATATAGACACATATAGATATATATTTAATATTTGTGTGTGTGTTACTGTGTTTATATAGATATATATATATAGTCATTAAGTCATATAGAGAATTAGAGAAATAGAGATATATAGTCATATAGATTAATAGATATATATATATATATATATCAATATATCATATATGTGTGTGTGTGTTTATATATATATATATATAGAGAGAGAGAGATATATATATATAAGTCATATAGAGAATTAGAGAAATAGAGATATATATATATATATATATATATCAATATATCATATATGTGTGTGTGTTTATATATATATATATGTGTGTGTGTTTATATATATATATATATATATATAGAGAGAGAGAGAGATATATATATATAGATATATATATATATCAATATATCATATATGATATATGTGTGTGTGTGTTTATATATATATATGTGTGTGTGTGTGTGTGGAAGTTCTTATACTATTATACTTCTATATAAAATATGTGCATATATATATTCTAAATATCGGTTGACCAATCCGATCGGATTCGAAAATGTGGTGAAATTGGCTAAATTTTTTACCACACTCATAATTTATTGTAATAAATTAATCCAACGGTCGGTTTTTCCATTTTCTTTAAATTGATAGGGGTTGCTCTTTGGAGTGTTTTATATATAAATATAGGTTTATAAGAGTAACTACGTTTGACCTAGTTGATCGAATTCGAAACGAGAACCAAATTGGCTGGATTTTCTACAACCACCATAAAACATTACAATCTCTCCATCGAGCGGTTGGTTTGTCTGAATTCATTTTCCACTGCATGGTTGCTTTAGAATGAACTTAAACAATTTAAATGCAATGTATAAGTTATACAACTTTAGGAATAAAATTGGTATAGTCTAATGTGTTTGTAATTAAAATTAATTTTTTTTATCTTATGTCCACGCACATCTATCGATGGAATATATACAAATGTGATGTGAAAAAATAAGCACGTTTTGCTGTTGTCACACCATCAGTCAACCAATAAAACATATAAGTGACTACGGTTGACCAATCCGATCGGATTCGAAAATATGGTGAAATTGGCTAAATTTTTTACCACACTCATAATTTATTGTAATAAACTCATTCAACGGTCGGTTTTTCCATTTTCTTTGAATTGATAGGGGTTGCTCTTTGGAGTGTTTGATATATAAATATAGGTATATAAGAGTAACTACGTTTGACCTAGTTGATCGAATTCGAAACGAGAACCAAATTGGCTGGATTTTCTACAACCACCATAAAACATTACAATCTCTCTATCGAGCGGTTGGTTTGTCTGAATTCATTTTCCACTTCATGGTTGCTTTAGAATGAACTTAAACAATTCAAATGCAATGTATAAGTCATACAACTTTAGGAATAAAATTGGTATAGTCTAATGTGTTTGTAATTAAAATTAATTTTTTTTATCTTATGTCCACGCATATCCATCGATTGAATATATACAAACGTGATGTGAAATAATAAGCACGTATCGCGGTTGCCACGCCATCGGTCAACCAATAAAACATATAAGTGACTACGGTTTACCAATCCGATCGGATTCGAAAATATGGTGAAATTGACTAAATTTTTTACCACACTCATAATTTATTGTAATAAACTCATCCAACGGTCCGTTTTTAAATTTTCTTTGAATTGATATGGGTTGTTCTTTGAAGTGTATGATAATATGATATATAGATATATATTTATATTTAAATTATGTAAAATTATATATATGTTTTTAGAAAACTATCAGTTGGTACTGTTGGTTTTCTAATCCTGCCGTTGGATCCGACCGTTTTCTCATGATACCGTTGGATACCAGCTGTGAGTGTGAGAGTGTGAGACGGCCTAAATGACCTAAAGGCTAAAGTTAAGTCCTAAACCTAAAGCCTCACCATCCTCACGCCCTCACTCACGTCTCAGAATCTCAGATCTAAAATTCTAGATCTATCACTTGCTCTGTTTCTCTCGCCTCAAGTCCTCAACCTCAGCCTCCTCTCATCTCAGGCTCTCAGCCTCACGCCCTCACTCAGATCTAAAGTCTCAGCCTCAGACAGATCTAAATCTCTCACTTTCCCGTCTCAGCCTCAGCCCCAGCCTCCTCTCGTCTCAGCCTCAACCTCAGCCTCCTCTCGCCTCAACCTCAGCCTCAGCCTCAGCCTCCTCTCGTCTCAGCCTCAGCCTCCTCTCGTCTCAGCCTCAGCCTCGTCTCAGCCTCAACCTGAGCCTCGTCTCGTCTCAGCCTCAGTCTCAGCCTCCTCTCGTCTCAGCCTCAGCCTCAGCCTCGTCTCGTCCCAGCCTCAGTCTCAGCTCAGCCTCAGCCTCAGCCTCCTCGCGTCTCAGCCTCCTCTCGCCTCAGCCTCAGCCTCAGCCTCAGCCTCCTCTCGTCTCAGCCTCAGCCTCGTCTCAGCCTCAACCTGAGCCTCGTCTCGTCTCAGCCTCAGTCTCAGCCTCCTCTCGTCTCAGCCTCAGCCTCAGCCTCCTCGAGTCTCAGCCTCAGCCTCAGCCTCCTCTCGTCTCAGTCTCAGCCTCAGCCTCAGCCTCAGCCTCCTCTCGTCTCTCGACGACTCTGTTCCTCCATAGCTCCTCAGCCTCCTCTAGTCTCTCGACGACTTTGTTCCTCCATAGCTCCTCAGCCTCCTCTCGACGACTCTGTGCAGCCTTGGATCTTCTGTAGCAAAGCCGGTCACGACGAGCTACTATCTTCCACTTCCTCATCTCACGGGCTGCAGGAGGGGATAATCTGTCCGTTTAGATTTGATCGAGCAGGTACTGAAACGGAGCCATCTGTCTTGTTTTGAGTTTGAGTTTGAGTTTGAGTTTGAGTTTGAGTTTGAGTTTGAGTTTGATCTTGATCTTGATCTTGAGTTTGAGTTTGAGTTTGTTTTTGTTTTGAGTTTGAGTTTGAGTTTGATCTTCAGTTTCTGTTTTGTTTTGTTTAAGTTTCAGTTTCTATTTTGTTTTGTTTCATTTTCAGTTTCATTTTCATTTACAGTTTGAGTTTGAGTTTGAGTTTGAGTTTGAGTTTGAGTTTGAGTTTGAGTTTGAGTTTGAGTTTGAGTTTGAGTTTGAGTTTGTTTTTGTTTTGAGTTTGAATTTGAGTTTGATCTTCAGTTTCTGTTTTGTTTTGTTTAAGTTTCAGTTTCTATTTTGTTTTGTTTCATTTTCAGTTTCATTTTCATTTACAGTTTGAGTTTGAGTTTGAGTTTGTTTTTGTTTTGAGTTTGAGTTTGAGTTTGATCTTCAGTTTCTGTTTTGTTTTGTTTAAGTTTCAGTTTCTATTTTGTTTTGTTTCATTTTCAGTTTCATTTTCATTTACAGTTTCAGTTTCATTTTCACATGATTCTTTGAAGTGGTTTTTGTTTTGTGTTGTTAAGTTAAGAGTGAAGTTAACTTATATGTGTGAAGTTACCAGTTGTTAAGTGGTTTTTTGTTTTCGGAGGTGTTAAGATGATAAAGTTCAAAACCAGTAGTTGGATGTTTTATTCTTCTGTTTCCTTGATATGTATCTGTTTGTCTGTTGATTAGATTGTGATATTGTCTAATATTGTCAGTTGCCACTTTCGGTAATCGATACTAATAGTGATGCACTTATGAATAAAGAATTTGATTGTGCAATTTGTTTTTACTCTGTGCAATTTGATTGGATATATACATAGATATCCTGTACTATGTACATAGATTTTTTTTTATCTTGTTTTCATTGTGATCTCTTACATTGCAGGATGAGTAAGAGCAAACAAAGGAATGGACAGTAGCATCTCTCATCTCTGCGAATAAGTTTTAGCTTGCTCATTCAAAACTTTCAAGTAATATCTTAACCTTGTTTCTTTCCCGCTAGAAATGGATGATATAAATGCTGATAACTTGACAGAAGCTGGAGCTTCATCTATTTCTGCATCTTCTAAGAAAACTAGATTCACTAGTAATGTTTGGGAGTTTTTTGAAAGGGTTCAAGTTAATGATCATGGAACTATGGTACCAAAAAATAAATGTGGGGTTTGTAAGACATTGCTTAGAGGTGGTGCGAGTGCTGGTACTAGTCATTTAAGAAGGCATTTACAAATTCATGAAAAAGGGCAGAAAAGATTAGGTGTAGATAGTTCTGGAAATATCAATAGTTTTGCTTACGATAAGAATGTTGCACGTAGAGAACTTGTTGATTATGTTATTAGAGCTGAACTGCCTTTTACTTTTGTTGAAAAACATGATTTTAAAGGAATGATTCATCGAGGATTTTGTCCTCAATATGTAGGAATTTCAGCCTCAACATGTAAAAGAGATGTGATGAAGAAATTTACTAAGGGCAAAAAAGAGCTTTTGAGTTTTTTTGAAAAGTTTAAAGGAAAAATTTGTTTGACATCCGATGTTTGGTCATCGCGTCAAAAAATGGGTTACATGTCACTTACTGCACATTTTATTGATAACACTTGGTCTTTAAATAAAAGAATAATATGCTTTAAGATGATTGAGTACCCTCACACGGGAGAGTCACTTGCAAATCATATATATGAAGAATTGTTGTCTTGGCGCATTCATGATAGAATATTTTCCATTTCTTTAGACAATGCTTCAAATAATGATGTGGCTGCATTTGTTCTTCCCACTTATCTTATGCTTGAGGAAGTGCCTAAAAGATTGTTTCATGTACGTTGTTGTGCTCACATTTTGAATTTGATTGTGCAAGATGGTTTACATATTTTAGGTCCATCTATTGATAAAATAATCAATGTTGTTCGAAGTATGAATTCTTCTAATAAGAGACATGAACTGTGGGTGCGTTGTTGTAAGGATTTTGATTTGCCAAAAAAAAATATTGACAATGATGTGCCTCATAGATGGAATTCTACTTATGAACTTTTAGACCTAGCTATAAAGTATAAGGGGCCGTTGAATAGGTATGCTCAAAAGGTGAATGAAAATAGGTCTTGCAATTTAGATGTTCCATTAGAACAAGATTGGTCAATTGCATTTCTAGTTAATGGCTTTTTGGGGATTTTTGCATCCTCAACTAAGATATTTTCTGGTGTCTATTATCCTACATCATGTCGTGTTATTAATTGCTTGATAGATATCCATGCAGCATTTGTGGCATATTCTGATTTTTCTGTCTTTAAAGATGCATTGGCTGCAATGAAGGACAAATTTGATAAGTATTGGGGTACATTTCCCAAAGCTTTCTGTTTTGCTACAATTTTTTATCCTAGATTTAAGTTATTTGCTCTTGGAGAATGGCTAAAATGCATGGGTATGGATCAGCTTGATGTTGATACAAAATTGTTAGAGTTAAGAACCGAATTGCATGCTCTTTATGAAACATATAAGAAGAATATTGTGTCTAATGTAGCACCTAGGCAATCTGAAAATTTAGCTTCTTCGACCTCGAGTTTATCTTCGGGTTCTATAGCATTGCCTATTGTTGGTAATTTCTCAATGCAAAGTTTGAAAAGGGCAAAGGTATCATCTTCTCATACTTCAACTACAAGTTCTAATGATTTACAAATGTATTATGATTTACCAACTATTGAAGTTGATGATGATAATCAATTTAGTGTCTTGTCTTGGTGGAAATCAAATCAATCATTATACCCTGTGGTTTCTCTCATGGCTAGAGATTTACTAACAATTCCAGCTTCTACTGTAGCGTCAGAGTCTTGTTTTAGTGCAGGAGGTAGGATTGTATCCGAGAGAAGGGCTAGCTTGAGTCCAAATACAATAGAGGCATTGATTTGCTTGAAGGATTGGAGTTTAGCAAAATCAAGGATGCAAGAGGCTCATCGTGAAATGCAGCTAGCTGAAGAAAGGAGGCTCATTAGGGAAGGACGACCAGATTGGATGGAAAATAGTGAAGATGAAGCTGAAAATGAAGCTGAAAATGAATCTGATAATGATTCTGAAAATGAGTCCCATGAACAGGTATATTGTTTTGGTTACTTCATTGCTTCTATTTTTTTATTTTCAATTTACCAAACATGTTTTCTGGTTTTTTAATTCTTTATTTAAATGGGTAGGTACCAAGATCAGTTGAATCCCATGAGTTATCAACGAATCTGCAGCCTTAAATTTTCAAGGTTAGTAAGCTGCAGTTTGCAGACTTGCAATTTATGTGGAAAATAGTCATTTGATCCTTAACAATTCTTAGATGCTTTTACATACAAACTTCATCTGAATTTAGACTATAGTTGGTAGTTTTAAAGCTTGAATTGGTTCATTTGAAACTTTGAGTTGCTTGCTTTTACTAAAACTTGCAGATTAGATATTTGGCTCATTTGATGAAATTTTTGCAGGGCTGTGCCAACTATGGAGGGTTGCTGGCAGATTCTAAGTGAGCCTCAATGATACCAAGTTTGAATGGAAGAGAATATGCCTAATTAGATAAACTCAAAGAAATTGTATTAATAATTTGCTTTCGTTCTAAGTTGTAAATTGGGACACTTTGTAATTTTGTATTCTGTATTTTATTTTAGTACATTAAAACGGGCGTGGGGATGAGCCTCCTAGTTCGGCTAGGTTCCAAACCCCTGAAAACTTTGAAAGGAAAAAAAATAGCATCCTCAATATGACTTGTGAGATGATCTAGATTCTAGAAGAAAGATATAGGATGTACATCATACATATTTGCCGAAGACTTCATCAATTAGGTGCATGCAGGTTGAGTAAAATTAGTTGTTGTGGATGACACTAAATATTGCACAATAAAACTCGCATAATACAAAAGCCCGGCCCGGCCCGAATAATGGTGGGCTACCCGGCCCGGCCCGTAAAAGCCCGCAAGGCCCGCCTTATATGGACGGGCTTGGATCCGTTAATATACAAGAAAGCCCGGCCCGTCACTATTTAAAAATCTCATTAGGCCGGGCCCGACCCGGGCCGGGCCCGCTATGAATGGGCCGGGCCGGGCCCGGCCCGGCCCGTTGACGAGGCCTATGGCCAACAGTCTCTCTTGCCTCATACCATGCAAGAAGTCTACAAAGGGGTGAATCCGTATGCTTTCAACTTCACAAAAGAGTGGAAGACCAATGCCGAGATTGCTTAAACCTGCCTAGAGAAAGTGGTGGGGAGAATGAAGAAGTGGGTAGATCAAGGCTGCAAGCCCAGGGAGTTTAAAGCAGGAGACATGATTCTTATCAAGCTGTTTCTTGAACAACTCAGGTTCTTGCGCTCTAGAGACAAGTGACTATTCAGGAAGTATGAAGAACCACTCCCCATCATTCCTAAAGTGGGGAAATGCTCCTACAAAGTCAATATTCCCTCCTGGATGAGAGTTCACCCCGTCTTCCACATCAACAACCTCAAGCCGCACCAGCCAGACAGTAAAGATCAAGCACACAATCAGCCTGGTGGAGAGCACGTCGACATCAAACCACCCAAGCAGAAAGAAGTGGATGAGATCCTAGCAGAGAGAATGATCAGAGTGTCAAAGCGCTCATACCAGCAGTTCCTGGTCAAGTGGAAGGGTCTTGGAGATGAAGAAACTAGTTGGGAGAATGCGAAACTAGTTGGGAGAATGCTGAAGCCCTGAAGAAGAAGTTCCAGTAGAAGATTGAAGACTTCAAGACCAAAGTAGTTGTTAAGAGCGCCAACAGTTTAAGTATGGGAGGATGTTAGGGGCCGCACTTGTAATGCTGCAAGCAGCCTTGTCCAGGGTCATTAGTTAAGCCTTTGGTTGGTTTGCTTGTGTGCTAGAGATGTTTTGATAATTTACAAATTATGTAATTTATTTTATTTAGCATTTAGTTTCATCGGCCAAGTGGATGTATAAGCTGCGCGAAACCATCACAAGGGTTTATGCACAAAGGACAGGCAAACCCCTATGGGTTGTATCCGAAGACATGGAAAGAGATGTTTTTATGTCAGCAATTGAAGCCCAAGCTCATGGAATTGTTGATCTTGTAGCGACTGAATAAAAAAGATCCCACTGCCTTGGCCAGTTAAGTCTGATATGCTCTTTGGGAAGGGGTTCCTAGTTGGCATAGTTTGGACTACGGAACTAGTATAGGTAAGCACATGTACTTTTGCCTCCCTTACCGTCTTACCATTAATAAAAGAGAAATTATTCAATCATATGTGTCCTGTGAGATTACTCATTGATCTTTCATGTCGATTATTAATTTGTTCTTCGTTGTTGCCCAATATTTATATCATTGTATTCTTACTTGCCGCTAGCACCATTTTAATATCGTATGGTTTTTATTGTTCCTTGCAAGGTACTCACTTGGCTGACTTGTTTACCTGCAAGTGCCTCGCGGTCCTCTTTGAACAACGCAAAGTAGGCCTGTGACACTGAACGTTGCGTGACAAGCTTTGTTTTTTTTTATTAGCAAATTCACTAAACAAATCATCACGTAAATGTTACAAATAAATGTGGACCCAATAGGCATAGAAATTACAACAAAAACACAATGGCTCCAAACTGAAGCTCGACAAACAAGATCGAAATTTAATACATACTAATTATCGAAATGAGCACGTCCTTAACCATGTCTCATGTCCCTATGCCAATCTACAATTTATGAACATGCATGGTTAGTGACTATGTCAATCTACTCGTACATAAAATTTATGAACATGTGATCAAAATTTTGAAGGTACTTTTATATGTCATTCTCTTCTATCAAAAAATTTGTCCAACTTACTTCTCAAAAAATAAAAACAATTCCATCAGTAGTCTATATTTGCCCAGAAGGGCAAAATAGGAACCAAGTCAAGGATTAGATGGAGTAATTTAATATAAACTTTAAAAATTTATGGACTAATTTTAGGATATCATATAATTTAATCCATAGGGATATATTACTCTGTCTAGAGGGTTACGACAAGGAGACCCTCTGTCACCCTATTTATTCCTTCTTGGAGCTAAGGGTTTTTCAGTGTTGTTGCAACAAAAACAAGCTTTTGGTTTACGACTTAGTATTGAGGTGTGTGCTAATTCTTCTTTGGTGAATCATTTATTGTTTACGGATGATAGTATGCTCTATGCACAAGCTTCGTTGGAGGCTTGTTATGAATTACAGGAGGTTTTGAAAACATATGGAAGGGCATTTGGACAATTGGTTAATTCTGCCAAAAGTTCAGTCGTGTTTAGTAAGAATGTGCCTGAAGGCATGCAGGAGTAGATCTCAAGTCTTCTTGGGGTAGAAATTATGGAGTCATATGAGAAGTAATTAGGTTTACCCACTTATGTGGGATGTAAGAAAACCTCGATCTACTTTTCACTATATCAAGGAGAAGTTGGCGAAGAAGCTTTCTGCTTGGCAAGGGAAACTTTTAAGTGGTGCCGGAAATGATATCTTGATACGGGTGGTGGCCCAAGTACTACCTACATATGCTATGACTGTCTTTCAATTGAGTAAGAGTTTTTGTGAGGATCTGGAATAGATGTGCGCACGGTTTTAGTGGGGTAGCACTCTAGATAAATGGAAGATTCATTGGAAGAATTGGAATGTCTTGTGTAATCCTAGAGAAGAATGTGGACTAGGTTTTCGAAGCCTCTTCCCAACTTTTACTCTGCTATGTTAGCCAAACAAGCTTGGTGTATCCTAAATAATCCATTGTCTCCTATTGCTCGCTTGTACAAAGCGAAATTTTTTCCAGAAGGTTCATTTTGGGATGCCGTACCTCATGCTTCTCCTTCCTATTCGTGGAGGAGTATTTCTCCACTAGAGGCTTATTACAAGGCAGCTATTATTGGCAAGTGGGTAATGGCTCTAGTATTGACATCTTTTCTGATTGTTGGGTAGCGGCATTACCTAGTGGGAAGCTTGTAGCTTCAGAGATGGTTGATACGTCTAAAAGATATACAACTTAAACCTTGCACTCAAATATCCTCGTTGGTAATATAGTGATCAAGCAAGGGTCATTACCCGCTGAAGATTGTTCCTAAACTGCTAATCAAATGTCACAAACTACTCTAAACTATGCTACTGAACAGTTAATGAAAATAAATTATTTAACTAACCTAGAATGGATGGAATTTTCTGAAAATTTTACATGACACTAAACACACATTGAATAACACGTAGACAAAATTTCAAAACAATCGGAGTTTATTTGATATATTAAATAATTCACGTAAAACTGAACACAGAAAGATAACAAAGCAGAAACAAATTTTATAACTTTAAACTATTGATAGAAACAAAGCTAAGGACTCATTCTCCACCACCACACACACTCAATTGCTCAGTTATGGAATCCTAAATCTCAATTGAATTTACCCGAAGTTAACTCACAAGCTCGAATTAACCCATTACCCTTTCTTAGTTCCTCGTTAAGTGAATACAAGCTCACCACTTAATCTATTTCCGATTATGCAACCTAGACACAAGCTCGCTAAGTTTAACATATCAAAATCATTAAGCACTAAAAGGGTTTGGATAAATCTAGGGTCACAAGTACGTTGGTAGTCTTGCTAAACCTAGGGTTTGAGTCACATGTAATTCAAGAAAACATTTTGCTACTCAATTGGAATCAACACACGACATATACCAATCTAGTGTTACTCCTAGCATTAGATGATTAGAACCCTAACCTATTCATTTAGCTGCGCACCTAAACAAACAAGCAAAGATTCATCTTGTAGACACGGTGAAACAAACACTCAATTGATAATATAGAAAACCAAAAACTGAATTATCATCAATATGAATTGAACATGTTTGGGGCTTTGAAATCGCCCCTAGCTACAAAAGTATTTAGCTAGACATAGTCATGAACAAAACAAAAACTAGAAGAAAGGAAGAGGAAGAGATGGCGGCTATGATGGCAGAAAATGTCGTTCTCTACTTTCTCTTGTGCGGCAGAACCTACGTCTTGAGTAGACGTCCTCTTTTTTTTTATTGCTTAGGTCAGCAGATTTTCACTTCTTTTCCTTTTAGGATTCAAGTAATTTCTCCTCTAAGATTACTAATAATTTTCCCCCATAAAAAATATGTCATATATCTCTAATAAACAGAGATATTCAGTTAATACTCGTCGGTGGGCTTCTAAAAGGAATTTGGGCCTCAAATCATGGATTTCCGTCAAATTGTCAGATTCCCGGACTGCCCGACCTTTCTGTACTAAATTGGCCATAACTTCTTGTGGAAAAATGATATTAATGATCCGTAAAAAGATTCGGAAACTAGACATCCAAGGCTTTCCATCAATATAAAGATCATCCTCTAGTTCGTTCTGAGCTGCTCTCAGTTTCATGTCGAAGTTGACTGATCTGCACAGGCAGATTTACTGATTTAGCTTCCTTTCTTCTACTTTGCTCCATAACACCTACAAAACATAAAAATAAAGTAAATGACTCAAATAGATAGAAAACTAGCTAAGAAAACATGAAGAAATCAACACAAAATCATGTACATTTATAAGCTTATCAATGGTTGCAACGGAAGTTAGAAAAGTGAGTGTTTTGATGATGGACACATGGGTGTAGAATGTTCCTTTGATCAACAGGTTGTTCTCGGTGGAGGAGGCGGCTGTGATCACTGCTATTCCTTTGAGTAGCTGTAATGTTTAGGACCAGTTGTGTTGGAAGCTATCACATGATGGTAAGTTTTTGGTTAAAACAGCTTACCGCTATGCTTTTGTTCATTATTCAAGTTATTGTCCTCTGCTTTTACCAGTTGGAAGTTTGTTTTGGAAAAAGTTTTGGAAGGTGTCTATACCAAACAAGGCGAAGATTCACATGTGGAGGGTGTGTCTTGATATTCTATCATCCTTAGTTAGTTTGGCATCGAAAAGAGTGCTCTTGGATTCTCATACGTGTGTGTTGTGAAAAATCCATAGTGAAACTACTCTCACCTTTGCCCTTTTACTAAGTTGGTGGTTCAATCAAATGCTATCCTTCGACAGTCATGCTATAGCCCTCAGAATGTGCAAGGTGATGTTCTTGTTTGGTTGAGTCGTTGTGCCCAGGATCTGTCTTTACTTCAGTTTGGGGAGCTCTTGTTTCTTCTTTGGGGAATATGGAAGTAAAGGAACGAACAGGTCTCAAACCAAAAGTGATGTGAGGCATGTGATGTGAGTTTGGGTGTCACGCCCAGATTTTCAAGCACAATTAATAAACCAAATAACAAATACAAACACACCGAGCGTGATGATTCGTACATCGACCCTAAATACTAGGGAAATTTTTCTTTTTAAAACAAGTGTACGACTAAGTTCTGAACTCACAATGTTAATACAGACTCATTCTTTAGAGTCATATATTACATTACACAAGTTTACGAATTAAGTTGTGTCAACAAAATAATAAGTAAACGTTGCCTCAGAGCTTACTACAAATAAACGTCTGAAAAAGGTCAAAGCAACAAAATTAGCTTTTGAACACCTACAATTGCGACAACAAGACTCCTATGTCAGCCACTATTACCCTGACCTGCAGGATCAAGCCCTACACCATTGAATAGTGCACCGAGTTGCAACAACGAACCCAGTAAGCTTTTGACAACTCGTATGAGTAAACTTCAATCATAATAGAAGATCGGAATAATAAATCAAACAATATAGTAACCCCTGCATATAGTTTAGTTTAGGAGATTACAAGAAGATAAATCAATATAGAAAAATAGTAATCCATGCATATAACTTAGTTCAGGAGATTACATGAAGATAAATAATACGAAGAAATAGTAATCCTTGCATAAAACTTAGTTCAGGTGATTACATTAAAACCAATCAATTCATTATAGTTTAGTTCAAGAGATTACGAATAAAATCAAGCAATTCAGTACTAGAATTAACTAGAAATCAATACATATTCATCAATTGATAACACCAATCCCCACAACATCAATCACTCAACAACAACTCACATCCTTTATACCAAAATAATCCACATTCTTTATACAAAATCATCACACAAATCACCACACTAGTTGTCACATAATATTGTTTCCTCATCTCCAATAACCTCAAAACAATAGCGAAATCATTTTTCAAAATAATATGTTCACATCTCAAAACCATCATCAAAATTGTAAACACTTCAATTAAAGCTTAAAGCCGACAAAACCGTCTTTTCTTTCCAAATTCATTTATATTCCTCAAAATCACAATTGGACAACAAAAGTGAACAAAATGCCTAATTCTACCAAGATATATAAATTTCACACACACACGTAGTCATCCACTCAAGGATGCCACTAATACTAACTATAGTTTTATAAATTACACTACTTGAGAATTATTTTATAACAAAACATTGTTTTAACTTACCCATGAATTGTTGATGATCAAGTTTATATATTTCAAAACAAATATTTGTTTTGATTAATACTATTTTACATGCTAACAATTAAATCTACAGTATCTACTAAATTAAAACATAACTAATTTAACAACCGAAACAATTTACTTACCTCAAAATCCTGCTCTCACAGCTGAGATAACGTACAAAACACTCTCCGTCAAACACCTAAGTAAATTGAAGCCTCAACTTAGTACACAACCAACAACAAAAACGGTTATAGTTCCAACCGAGCACTTGAACCAAAAACCGAAGATTTCGTCAATCGAGGCAAAACTTCATTCGAGACCTCGCAAGGTCTCTGAAACACTTCTGGGATCAATTTCTCAAAATTATATCACAATCCAATAGTCGGATCCTCACGAATAGCAAACCGAGTAAACCGAAACGACGTTAAACCTAACATGCTTCAAATGATCACAACATGACCCCATAATATACCAACATACTTATATCGACAAGTAGAAGACAAAAACGAAAACAGAAACCCAAATAATAGTCGGAGGCGCCGCCACGTGCCGTCGCCAGTGGCTGTGCATAGGTTCCACGCACCGCCGATTAACTACCACACTAGCTTAATTCAACCGTCCAGAATGTAGATATTGATGAGAGGAACAATTTTCATACATGGAGTTAAGGCCAATTCGGCCGGGATCGGCCTAGATCGCCGCCAAAAGCTCAAATCTTCAAATCGGGATTTCGAGTTCCACACTTCAAATCGAGTTGCAAGGCTGGTATGGATGTGATCAGGAGGAGTAGAGTGTCAAAATTTGACCAGTTTCAAGTTCAGCCGCCACCAGAATTGGAAAATTCGACCTAGTCCGCCGTCTCTAAAACGTCGGGCTTCGATCTCCAGTTTCTGGCTTAAATCAGTGGGAATTGGTCCAGTGGGGACTACGAGACACGTCGGTCTGCGGTGGTGGCTTCGCCAAAGGACGTTGGACGGTGCTGGAAATGTCGAGTCTGGTTGGCGGCGGTCTGATTCTAGCTAGGGTTTCTGAAGAGAGAGAGCGGAGGAAAGGGGGTTTCTAAAAATGGAAATCCGAAATTTATGTAAATATTTTTGGAAAATTTCTATTTATAGGAAAAATTCTGAAAATAGAAAATCTTCCGCTGACCAAAACTTTTTCATATGATCTCCAATTTTCGAGTGCCGCATGTTCACCAACTCGTATCGACACGCTCTATGATTTTCCTGAAGGAAGTTTTCCCAAAATCGTAACGTATAAAAATTCAACCCTTGGAACGAAAAGTTCCAAGCAATTTATTCTTTCAAAATAAAATAATTCCTATTTCATGACAACATACGAACAAGGTATAAGAACACGAATTTGTACCTACTGGGACTTTATTAATTTTCAAAAAATTACAAGAAATTACTAACAAAAATCTAGGTCATCACATTGGGACTGGCTTCAAGATTACAAGAGTTTCATTTCCATAATGTGAAACAACCCCATGTTAAGACTGGCAGGGCTAGGGCAGTACGTTGGGGAGCACCTCCGGCCGGTGTATTGAAAATCAATGTGGCTGCTGCGTTCCATCATCTTACCCGGACTAGAGGTCTGGGGTTTGTGATCCGGGATGAGTGCGGGGTTATGTTGGCAGGGGGAGCTTGTCCTTTAAGTGGTTTATTATCTCCCAAACAATGGCGGATCCAGGATTGAAATCTTGGGCGGGCTAGGATTTCTTAAGCTACTCTAATAATGGATTCAAGCTTTTGCCATTCACTTTGTGTTCCAGTTCATAGTTCCAATTCATAGTGCCATTCACAATTAAACAAACAAACATAAAGAAGCCTTCTGTTTGAAGTACAAAGTTCATTAGCACAGCACTTTAATTAAACCCAAACTTGATTAGCACTTTAGCAGGGCATCGTTATACAACTTGATTAAACCCAAACTTGATTACTCATTAGCACAACAATTGCTGAGTTATACTTTAATTAAACCCACTGACCTTTATAAGTATTGAAATCAATTAAACCCACAACAATTGCACAACAGAAAGAAGAAAACGGAATGAACTGATCGACAGACCTTGATAAGTTTTGAAATCAATTAAACCCACTGACCTTGATAATGATAAGTATTGAAATCAAATAATCAATTAAACCCACAACAATTGCATAGCAGAAAGAAGATTAGAAGACCTACATCAGTGCATCACATTTAACCCACATCAATTAAACAATAAATTGCAGAAAGAAGACCCATATCAATGCATCACATTTAACCCACATCAATTAAACAATACATTGCAGATTAGCAGAACAAGAAGAGTAGGAGACGGAGACTCGGAAAGCAGGTTGCATACCAGATAAGACTTGATGTCTGACTCTCTGATTCTCTGAGAGAAGTGAAGAAGGGAGAGCCGCAGGCGGCACTGGCTGAGGAGGAAAGAGTGAGACTGTGAGAGACGATTCTCCAGTTCGAAACTTCGAATAGCTCAATAGCCTTGTAGTCGATGAGTGGAAGCATGAACCAAAATTTGCTTGAATCAAGAGGTTGAAGAGGAAATTAAGAAATGGACGCTTGTCTGTAATTAAGTCATTCCTTCAGGAAATTAAGGCTGGATCTAAAATTGATGGAGACATTCTTCAAACTGTCGGGAGTGGGGAGTTACTTCGGCTGGGCTGGGCTTCTGGAGTCTGGACTATGGACAATACCCACTTTAAAAAAAAAAAAAGTATACATCTAATTTTTTTTTAGGCCCAAAAATCTCAAACGGGCTTGAGCCCGTCCTAGTCTGTGAATAGATCCATCAGTGCTCCCAAACATGCAGAGGTGTTGGCGTGCAAACATGCTTTGGAGTTTGCTCTGGATCATGGTTTCTTGCTAGCCATCTTGGAAACAGATGCAATGGAGGTGCAGCGTCAACTCAATGCACACAGTTTTAATAATACTTCTGCGTTGGGCAGGATTTATGAGGATGATGGGGTACTTTTGTAGTCTCAGAACAACCTGAAGGTGAACTATATAGGTAGGAAAGGAAACATGGTAGCTCATCAATTGGCTGCCCGTGCTTGTACTCTTAGGCAAGTTCAGTTTTATTTTACTGCTCCTGCTTTTCTTCTAGCTGCTGTTATAGCAGAACTTTGTAATGTTTAATTTCGCTTCTATTCAATAAAGGACCGACTTCTTTGGATTCAAAAAAAAATTTAAATTGTTATATATGATTTATTTATCGTTTCTTCAAAAAAAAAATCTAGTTTTTTTTTTTTTTTTTTTTTTAGGATAAGAGAAAAGAAGTTACAACGAAGTTCCTATTTTACGACCTATACCTAAGCAGTCAAATAAATGAGCATTACAAGCAAACAGAGGAAAAGAATTATTCAAGCGCTAGCAGTTGGATGGTGTTATATATCAACAATCGCATCGGCTAGGAAATTAGCCTTCCCTCTTGATATGTCTAAGGCCAAAGCTTTGATGCTGAGAAGATAACTAGGTGAGGTCTTTAAGAATGGTTATGATTCGCCAAGGTGAATGAATGGTTCCATGGAAGCTATCAATCAATAGTTTTTGAATCTCCACTCAACCTCCAAGATGAGTATAGCCATGCATGAATTATTGCAGCATGAAGACCAGCCTGAAGGGCAAGAGCGAGCATCTCCAACAGTAAAATTTATTTTTTAGTTAAATTTAGCTAAACTTGTGAAATATAACTATTGATTTAACAATGTTGCTCCATCAATGATAGCTATTTGTAAGTGATATATTATGTTTCATCAAATCGTAAACTGACATGTGGACAAAAGATGAGAGAGAAATATAACTTTTGCTTTAGCTATGTAGGATTTTCTAGCTAAATATAGCTAACCAATTTAGCTAAAGTTAAATATAGCTAAGCTATAGCTAGTCTATTGGAGTTGAATTTTGCTTCAAAAATAGTTAAATATAGCTAAAAATTAAATTTAGCTACTCTGTTAGAGATGCTCCATTAAAACATTATTGAATTCTTGTTTGTTAGAGGCAGCTCAAATAAGATGTCCTTGATAATCTCTAAGAACAAAACAAAAACAAAAATCTAATTTGTAATTCTTTTCCTTAAAAGAAAAATTTAAGAAAAAGATAAAGAAAAAAGAAATTGTGAGAATAAAATAAAGAAAATATGAGTGGAGGTGATTTGTTTTTTTAAGTGGTGCCAGGAAATGGACAGTTGGACGCAAAAGCTTTGTGTTCTCATCATGTTGGAGTTGCCACGCTACCTCGAAGCACGTGGGAAACACGCTTGGTCACCACACGACGCAACGCGGCCCTAATCTCCCGCCCCGCCTCCTATGTGGTCCCCACTCCGACACCGTCATTGGAAAAATTAAAGCGCGTAGAAATAATCAAAGCAATGATCACCACCTTCCAGCGGAGCAAAATAAGATTCATACTTCCCCTGTTTAGCTTCGTTTTGACTTGCATGTCAAAAATTACAGTGCTCGATCTGTTCTTATTACCTGCAGTGGTAATTTCTTGGTTTTGTTCATGAGGTTCTGATCGAGTTGAGCGGGAGATTATTCCTGTTTGGTGATCCCATGCATGTGACTGAAGCACATATATGCACCTGGGAACTCGATGAATGTTTCTGTTCAGTGTATGACTTCAGATTAGTTTACTACTGCTTCAGTTCCGATCCAGTTCCAGTTACCAATGTGGGATAAGCTTCACCGAGTCTGAGTGTTCACCCAACAATACACGGTACCAGCTGTTACTACTGTGTTGCATTATGATACTGTGACTTCATTTATTTTTAGCTCACTACAGAAAACACAATAAGGCTACATAAATTGTTGACTCTACCACTTGTCCGAATTGTAGAGTCTACAATTTATGCATCAATGAGTTATAGAATTTCTCCGCAACAACTTCTCCACCTAATTGTGGTCTACAACAAGCAAGGTCTATATGTATTATAGATTAAACCCTGTGTTGGATATGGAGTTTGGAGAAATTAGGTCTTTTTCTTGGCAAAGTTGGAGAAATTAGGTCTAAAAGGAAGAATTTAGACCACAAACTGGAGATGGCCTATGGTCACTTGGCCTAGGCTTACAGTCACACATGTTATTAATTTACACTAGTTAATACATGCAATGCCCTTAAGTTTATTTCATAGGGAGTAGATGTAGAAATAAACTAGCTAAGTTGGACTTAATTAAGTTAGCTTGGCTCATTTGTAGCCATTTCATATATATTTGTAGTCATAATTTAGCTTAGCTTATGTAAATTAACGGTCTGAATAGCTTAATGAGAGAACATAAATCGTATCGAGGGTACTGGCTTAGCACTTGCTTAGATTTCTTGATATTTATGCAAATCACTAGTGAGACTATCTTTTTATGTGAAGTAATGATTCAAAATGTAAATTTCTAACCCAATTCATAAAGGGTGATGTTAAATGTTTATGCAAATCACTTGTGACTGGTGAGACTATTTTTTTGCGTGAAGTAATGATTCATATGTTTCTTTTACTTATTAAAATAAGGGGTAAAACTACAACTAAGAAGCAAAATTCATGCCACTGATGTCCCGCAAGATCTTTGTTGAGAGCAACTCTAACAACTTCATCATATTTTGATTTTTCTCTAAAATAGAGAAAAATGAGCTTTTTTTGCTCCAACAGATTGTCTATAACTATCCTCATTTTAGGGATAGTGAGAAAAAAGAAAATAGAATTTATTAAATTTACAGCAATCTTTAAAATTTTAAAGAATAATTATGAGATATTAGAGATTGTAGGGAATATGTTAGAGTTTGAGAGACGAAGTGGTGTTAGCTCAGTGGTTAGAGCACCCACTACCTATATACGAAGTCATAGGTTCGAGTCACCATGAGGGCAGGAGTGAAACCCTTTGATTCTTTTTTAAGAAAAAAAGAAGAAGAAGAAAAGAAAGAAAGAAAAATGTTAGAATTTGAGGAAAAAAATTATAGAAAATTTTGACTTTTACTTTCCTATAATACAAAAATTATAAAGAAACTGTTGAAGTTACTCTGACTAGATACATATATCAATGCTCTATAAATTCTTTATCAACAAATAATTAAATTAGATACCGTAGAGCGAGTTACATGGAACCACCTAAATACAGAAGCATGCAAATCATCATGCTAATAATCAAATGACTTTGTGACCTTCCATTTAACTGATTTTTTAGATAAAAATTGATTTTTTTTTTTTAAAACAAAGCAATCTCAAACGGAGTCTCAATGACTCAAAGTTATTGTGCTTCTTTTAATTTCATCACTTTTGATGTTTCTTTTAATTTCATCACTTTTGATCATCTTTGATGACTAGGTGGTCGATAATGCAGTTAATTGTGATTCAGTCGTATTTGTATGACGAGGTCATGTCTCAATCGTCATCAACAGTAAAGAGATGGAAGGATTTTGAGTTTTATTACAATTATTTTATAGATTAATTTCAATAAATCCTTCCTCTATTGAGCTAAAATTTTGATAATTTGTCATTTTGAATGAAATTATCTTTACCTTCTGTAGAAGCTAGTGATGCCTCGATTCCTCCCCATGGTTGTAATCGTTCTTATTACTTGTGAGAGGATCAAATGCGATTTTGAATTCATAAGAAAAAAGAATTTATAAAATATTAAAAAAATAGAATATGTCTTTGATAGTTTTATAAGCACTTGCAAGTGATTTCGAGAAGAACTCGTTAAATATTTTCTCATTTAAAAGAGATGTTTTTGGAATTAGTAATAACCTTAAACTTAAGCCTAGTTTGGGATTGCTGTGATTTTTTAAAAAAAATGTTGCTGATATGTTGTAAGAATAATCAGTTGTGAACTAAAACAGTTTCGTGTTTGGTAAATAATATTTTTAAAAGTGCTTTCAGTACATAAAACAACTGCAGAGTGTGTTTTGATCTATAGCAGCTTCTAAAAGCAAATTCTAGGTTGCTTCTAAAATTTGCTGCCAGTGACCTATAACTTTGAATTAAAGCTGTTTTTTATTTATTTACCAAATATAATAAAATCTTAAATTTTGAACAAAAAGGTGATTTTTCGAAAAGCGAAACAATTCCAAACAGAGCCTTAATTTTTGAATAAAAATTTCTTATTTATCCAAAAAGAAAACTACCACACATTTTAATTTCCTTATATCCTTTAATAAATTAAATAGAAAATTACACATAAGTGTCACTTTGAAATTTTAATTAACCAAAAGGCCACCTAATTTTTCTTGTACAAATAAGGCAACTTGCATCATCAAATTTCTTCATTCATGACGATTTTGCCCCTCCACTTAACAAAACCTACTCACATCAGATTAATATATATATATATCTCTCTCTCTCTCCCCGACTTTCCCTTAGAAGCCCTCTTTCTTCCTCTTCATCCTCCGACGAACCACTCGTCAATTTTGTTTCTCTAGCTTTCGGCGACGATGTCCAACGACTACGGCTATGGACGAAACCATTAGATCCGGTGACGATGCTCGAGCTCTAACTAACCTGATAGCTTCTCGGTCTCACCGACCTCACCTACTGCTAGCCGCTCGATCTCCAAATCTTCGCCATTCTCGACCCCAAGCTCAATTTAGCTCTAATTGACGACTCGTTCGTAATGTCAATCTGATATCCTTTTAGTTTCTACACTTTTTTTATTTCAATTTCTTTATTTTCTTCATAGCGATATGTCATTACTCGATTTTCGGAGCTTTTCATTGTGCTTGTACTTAGTTATGGAAATTATTAGGATTTTGGTTAAGCATTTGCGAAATTGAACACATTGATTTACTGGAACTGCTTGATTTTGATGTTTTGATGGCCTTATCTCAACGAAACTCCGCTCAATATCTCCGGCAACGATCCGATTGGCTTCTCTATGCCGAATAGGTACGGAGATGTGGATCTTGTGTTCAGTTTTGATTAGTATTTTTCGATAATGGAGATCAAAATTAGGTTATCAAAATCAATGATCTCCAAGTAGATGGTTTGGTTAGAATAGGTGATTTTTGGTTATTTAAGTAGAAATTGTGCTTATGCAGTTTCATTTCCTATTCTTTCTTAAGAATCCATGGATTTTATTTGTTCATTGGTTTTGAAATGTAGAGAGTTTTTGCTTGTCGTAATCATATGCCATGGGTTTGAAGCATGTTGTTCATGTGTTTGCAATAACTGAGAATGTAAAGGCAGTTCTAAAGGTTTATTTAATTTTTTTTTAATGACTAAAATTGCTAAATATCTCTACAAAGTACAATACAGAGAAACATCCAACTCTTCATAATTTGAACCACTAGAGCAGCATCTATTAACTACAGATGCCCTTCCCATCTTCTGATCTACATAGATACTTTGCTGTAGTTTACTCTACGATGATTCTAACAACCTTTTTGGTTCTCCCATCAGAGGTAGTCCCAGTTACATTGGCTGGTCTATCTAATTCCTCTAGAGCTTTGTGGTTGCTCTGAAGATGGAAGGAGGTCAGCACTCCAAGATGCATTGCTCTTCCGTTCACCAAGGTTATCAACTAAAGTCTAGGCTTATTTAATTAGTTTGTGAACTTTATAAGAGAATGCACTTTATGTATTATATTGCTGTTTGTTTATATTAATGATCCTCAGCCATATTTTATTCTTGTTTTGTTGGCATTCTATTTCGTAGTGTTTTATTCAAATTTGTAACATTTTGTTCTTATTAAAGGAAATAAGATGGTGAATAGTTCAAATTTTAGATGTCGTATTCAAGGTTTGTTGTTTTGTATGTCTTATGGTTTTATTACGTTTCAGTAAATATATCATCTTTTCCCGATAAAAAATGCAGAAGGAGAATTAAGAATTAGTACATGGAAACTAATAAGATTCTTCATAGGGCTTTCAATGGTGTTTATCTAGTTTTAGATTCATGTGTTTTCATTCACGCCTGCCTACTGATGTTTGTCATATCTTTGTTCTTTCAAAAATTCTTTTATTTTTTGTTGCAATCAGTAGCTCTCTATAACTGTTGTAGTGGCCTTTCAACACAGTGATAGTAGCTTTCTATCATTAAATTGGTATCTTTTCAAGCTGATGTTAGTAGCTTTTTCGTTTTCATTTTGATTAATTTCAACTCAGTAGCTCTTTGTAACTATTATAGTGATTTTTCAACACAATGATATATATAGGAGCTGTCTATGCTTATGCTAGTATCTTTTTAAGCTGATGCCAGTAGGTTTTTTGTTTTCATTTTGATTGATTTCAAGTTGTTTTCTTTTAATAGCTTATCATATTGAAAAATTAGGATTCTATATGAAATTTAGTTTTATTTTTGTTGTGATTTCATATATGTAGCATTTCTTGTTTGAGATTTGTGTTACACTATCAACATGGATAATTAATTGGTTGTGTTGCAATTAGTATCTATGTTAGTAGCTTTTTTATTACTGGGCTAGTATCTTTCTACATATGTCATAGTAACTTTCTGTATCTATATTAGTATATTTTAGATTGCTTATACCTAAATATCTAGTTGATAAAGATTGCTTGTTTTATTGTATCTTTATTTTTGCAGAATTCTTCCCCTTTGCAGTAGTAGAATCCAAAAATCATGTGAATTTGGATAGTGAAGCCTCCATTGACCAAGATATCATCTGGCCAACCAAATAAAGTTGAAATGAAGTTTGGTGTTGATGTGGCAAAATAATGCCTCTATGCTTAGTGTAGTGTGGTAGAGCTTGGCAATAAGAAACATCGACGGTGGTCATCTGAAAAATGACAATAGCATTACAACATTGACAGTAGCTTTATGTAACTATTGTACTAGATTTTCACAGCTATGGTAGTGACTTTTTACAACTATGGAAGTAGCTTTTTACATAGTTATATCATTGTTTAATCCTGCATATTTTGTGTATCATTGAATATGTTTTATGTTCTCTATTACAATAGCATTTTTATTTTGGTTGTATCCTTTAAATTTCCATACTTTTGTAGTTTTTTAGAATTGCTTTTTCAGTCTCTGGGAGTAGCTTGTATTCTACTTGGTAGTAGTTTTTGTTCTGTTTGGTTATTGTTTTTATTACTGGTGAAAGTAGCTTTCTAGTGTTAGTGACAGTAGTGTTTGTTGCTGGTGACAGTAGCTTTTGGTGTTAGGGACAGTAGCGTTTGTTGCTGGTGACAATAGTTTTTGGTGTTGGTGACAGTAGTTTTTGTTGGTGAAGATAGTAGCTTTTGGTTTTGGGGAGAATAAGTTTTGTTGCTGGTGACAGTGGCTTTTGTGATATCGCCGGAGATTGCTGGAAATCTCACCAGAGTAGCTTTTGTTGCTGGGGACAGTAGCTTTTGTTGCTAGGGACAGTAACTTTTGTGGACTCGCCGGAAGTTGGCAGGAGACCCGCCAGAGTTGACAGAAGACCTCGCCGGAGAGGAGAGAGAGAATGAATGTTGAGTTTGTACTCTAATGGCATTTATGTAAATAAATTGATTTTTAATATCTAAAATATAACATATTTTTTAATCTAGTGGCCTTATGAAGGAAAAAACTAGTTGGTGGTCTTATGGCTAAAAAAACATTCTAAGATACACTTATATATAATTAACCCTTAAATTAAAATAATAATTGTTCGAAAAAATCAAATAAAGAAAAAATGAGTCGAAAGCTTAAAGTGAATGACAAACGGGTCTTTTCAAAACATACAATTATTGTTAAGATAATTTTTCTACGTAAATTCTCAAATCCCAGTTTGTAATACTATTTTGCAGATAATTGTAAAATATAATATATTTTTTATTTGAAGAATATAATACAAAATTGCCCCCATCTCTTTCCCTTTGCTGCTTTCTTTGTTCCCATATTTTACTTCTCTCTCTGTCTTTCTCTGTCTCTGTCTCTCTCTCTCTCTCTCTCTTTTCTCGCTCCAAAGGCTCCAGCTTGAAGTGCAACGTCGTTCTGGGATTCTCTCTCTGAGATCCAAAACCACTCCTCTGTTCCAATCTGAAATCTTTGCCTCTTCAAAACCCAATTCCAGCCACAAACCAAACCCACTTCAACTCCACTCACAAAACCCATTACTTTCTTCTCTCAAAGATTCTATCTTTTCCCCATTTTTAATGTTTATATATATTTCCTAGGAAAAACGTTAGTGATTAACGCCTTCTTAGATCCCCCAAAGTTAGTTTTTGCCGCTCGATTACTTTGAAGAAGTTATAGTTTTTCTCTCTGTGATCTGTAAACTCTTGGTTTCCAGCTGAATTAGGTTCCATTTCAATACAAGGAGTAGCCATTCTAGTCCCCTAAGAACTCAAAGACTTGTAAAGTTGCTTTCTTTGTTTGACAAGTTGCAATTGGAATTTTGGGTTTGATCATTGCTTGATGTTATTGAGCATCTGGGTACTTGAGTTTGTGTGAAATTTGGGTTCTTTCCTGCTTTTTGTGATCTGGGTCTGAGCTTGAACTCAGGGTGTTATATGCGCCTATTGGATTGTTGCTTTGAAAGTTTTTGGATGCTTTGTTACTGAGATGCAGCCTGATCAAAGAAAAAAGGTAAATTCAATCGATTCTGATGTTTTCTGATGCTTAAACCTCGCCTCTGTTTGGTGCCTTGTTGTTCATGTTATAGGATGAATTGATTTGTATGTGTAACTTGTTTTGTTTTATGATATTTGGAAATCCAGATTCTCCTGCTTGGTGTAGATTTTTATGTTCACAATTCGTTGTGGATGTCTGATGTTGTGTGGTGCATAATCAGTGGTTGTATCATGCTATTGTTTCTATATGTGGATGGGATTGAACAGTGTGTCTTGTTCATGTCTCAGTTCTATGCCATATGTTTTTGGAGTTTTGGGCATATTGCTGTCTGGCAAGGGCCCACTTTAAACCTTTTCATGTAAAGCTGTAACTGTTTGGCTCTTGTTTAGTTCATGGACCAAAACTGTCTAGCTGAACTGAAATACATGACAATGCATAAATTATCTTAATACTTGACATAGCATCACCTATAGAACCTATCTATAATAGATATGTTCAGTATCCTATAAGTTCTTGTAGTTACTTTGGTACTCTCCAGTCAGAATTAGGAAAATTGACCTGAGAAATATTTAGTGGCATGGTGGTTTTTGAGATGCTCTTATTGGCCTTGGCTTTGTTGTCTAACTTTCTCTGCTTAATTTTGCAAAGTTCACTAGTTTATAGCTGTCTAGTGTTCCTAAAGTAATAGTAATAATAGTACATTCTCTTCTAGTAATAGTAGCACTGCTGAAGGTACAGAACAACTGTTTGCACAAAATGTTGTCAATCATTTCAGTCGCATAATGACTTCAGACTTATGGTGTGATTTTTTCGGTCATGCAGTCTGTGGATGTGGACTTCTTCACTGAATATGGTGAGGGAAGTAGGTATAAAATAGAGGAAGTAATTGGCAAAGGAAGCTATGGAGTTGTTTGTTCTGCATTTGATACGCATACTGGAGAAAAGGTAGCTATCAAGAAAATAAATGATATTTTTGAACATGTCTCGGATGCCACCCGCATCCTTCGTGAGATTAAACTTCTTAGGCTCCTGCGTCATCCGGACATTGTGGAGATCAAGCACATTTTGTTACCTCCATCCAGAAGGGAATTCAAAGACATATATGTTGTTTTTGAACTCATGGAATCTGATTTACATCAGGTTATTAAAGCAAATGATGATTTGACACCAGAACATTATCAGTTCTTTCTTTATCAGCTTCTCCGAGGAATGAAGTACATACACACAGGTCATTTTCTTAGACATTGTTTAACCTAGTCTTGACTTTTAAGTGCATTTATTACAACTAGTGTCAGTGCTGAATTTTTATTATCATATACTTGAAGTACATGACAATAATGTTGGTTCTGATTTTCTTCATTTATTGGTTTTTTAGCAAATGTTTTTCACCGAGATCTAAAACCCAAAAACATCTTGGCAAATGCCGACTGCAAACTGAAGATCTGCGACTTTGGTCTCGCTAGAGTAGCTTTCAATGATACTCCCACAGCTATATTTTGGACGGTAAGTTTCTTTTTGAGTAGCTAGTGAGTTTAATCCAGGGTATCAGTGCATATATCTTAACTAATGGAAATTATAATTCCACATCTCATCAATTTATGATTCCATTTCGAGCAGGACTATGTTGCCACAAGATGGTACAGGGCTCCTGAGTTGTGTGGATCATTTTTCTCAAAGGTGCAAGAATCATTATCCCTTTCACTTTCTTAAATGCAGTTGATATATTTGGCTTTGTAGTTTTTCATGATCATTATCTTTATATGTTTCCAACTTCCTTTTGTGTTATACTGAATTACTACATTGTATTGTTTCTTTCTTCCTCTCTTTTCTCTCCAAAATATACTGAAAACAATCTTGTGGTGAACTTTATAATTTAAGATTATTAGTGGATTTAGAACAATGTTCCCATCTCTCCTTTAATTGCTGAATACAAGTGAGCTCCCATCTCTCCTCTACCCAGTAATGGCCATTTTGTTCTACTGCAATGAATGTGGGCTGTTAGTCTTTGTTCTTAGTTATGTTTTTATTCTTTTTATATCAGGTGTTTCAGTCTATTGATATTTCTTTTCTCTTTTCAGTATACACCTGCAATAGATATCTGGAGCATTGGGTGCATCTTTGCAGAGCTTTTAACTGGAAAGCCTCTTTTTCCAGGCAAAAATGTTGTCCATCAGTTGGACCTCATGACTGATTTATTGGGAACACCATCTGCTGAAGCAATTGCTAGGGTTAGTTTTCTGTAATTAGTTTAGAGATTTTGAGATAGATCTCATATATACGTATGTGTCTTTATTTACCCATTTCTAGTGCATTTCTTTGTATGAGAAGCTGTTGTCTAAGTCAAAAATTTTAAAACAGGTACGCAATGAGAAGGCTCGCAGATACTTAAGCAGTATGAGAAAGAAGAGGCAGATTCCTTTTTCCCAGAAATTCCCAAATGCAGATCCCACTTGCTCTACGTTTATTAGAAAGAATGTTAGCTTTTGAACCGAAGGATAGACCTACTGCTGAAGAGGTAACTGTTTATGCAAGTTCATTTTACTTTCCAGTAAGTTTAATAGCTTGGCCTATTTCTTTTTTCATTTTTTTCTAAGGGAGAAATATTGTTGCTTCTTTTAGGCTCTTGCTGATCCCTATTTCAAGGGTTTGGCAAAAGTGGAGAGAGAACCTTCGGCTCAACCAGTTACCAAGATGGAATTTGAGTTTGAGAGGCGAAGGATAACCAAAGAAGATGTTAGAGAGCTTATTTATCGTGAGACTCTCGAGTATCATCCTAAGATGTTGAAGGAGTACTTAGACGGATCAGAGCCAACAGGATTCATGTATCCAAGGTAATATTTAGTCTGGTATAACAAACATTCCTCTCATGTGTCGCTCTGACAAATACCTTTTGCTTATTGATACAAATCCCGCATTGACATGGTTCACGGTTGTAAGTATTGCCTGACCAACTTTCTGTATTTCTAAAACACTAATCCTGGTCAACCTTGTTGAGTTTATAAACCTGCTGATGTTTCTGGACAACATTTTGTCATACTAAGTTTTGAAAACTTGAAGTTATTATATCAATTTCGTTCATAGTAGGAATGCTGGATAGTTGAAAGTTCCATAAGATGATGTCCTTGCTAAACCGCTTCTGAAAAGTATAAACAAAGAGTGCTAGAGTCCATAACCTTAGGTCTATATTGTTTAGAGGTTTTCTGTCTGAGGAACCATAGAAATTTATTCTCAAGATTGGAGCTGTTTGAGCAATGAGTTACAGGAATCAGGATACAAGTAATGTTGATATGTACAGGTTACAATAGTTCTTGAGCTACAATATAGACCTACATTAGTTCTCTCAGTAATATGGCATAAATATTTACATGGCATAAACATTAATAAATATAGGCCTGGAATAGGTCTCTCAGATATAAATATATTAGATTGTCAGTAATTAAGTATTTGGGATTTGGAGTCTAAACCGTCCAATATTGGGAAAATATACTTCCCATGAATCCTGATTCTTCTCTTAAGAAGCAGCTTTATCATAATTGCTAATATACTTACTTTTGCATGATAGTGCTGTTGACCATTTCAAGAAGCAATTTGCATATCTTGAGGAGCACTATGGAAATGGCACAGTTGGTGCTGCACCTGAGAGGCAACATGCATCACTACCCAGGTATACCTTGTAGCTGATGTTTTCTGAGCATGATCTGTGAATCATGATGGTGTTTCTTGTCAAGCTGCTGTTATCAATCGGATCAACTTCATCTAACCTTGACTATGGATTTTACTGTACTTTGTGCAAGCAGGGCATGTGTTTCGTATACCAATAACTCAGTGCAGCAACCAACAGAAGTCACTGAAGACCTTGCAAAATGCTGCATCAAAGAAATTGAGAAGCCAGTGGACAGGAACTGCGGAATCCCTACAACAAAGCCTCCAATTCAAGCTCCTCAGACCACCCAAGGTATGGATTGTAGTTGAAGTTAAGTTACTTGTTGCTAGATTGTTTGTGCTTCCCTTTGTCCGAAATACGCTGTGCACTTTCCCTACACTAGTTCATATTGGTTTTCTTACTTACGATTGTCTAGTTCTGAGTGGTTGTAACCGATTTTGATGCAGGAGCTGCAAGGCCTGGCAAAGTTGTTGGCTCAGTGTTACGTTTTAATAATTGCGGGGCAGCAGCTGCAGCAGAGACTCTTGAGCAGCGAAGGATGGTTAGGAATCCGGTTGTTCCAACTCAATATACGGCTGCCGCAGGCTCTTCATATCCTAGAAGAAATGCATCCTGCAAAAATGAGAGGGAAGACAATGAAGTGGAAGGTTCAAATGGGTTGCTGCCAAAGCCCCCTCAATACATTCCAAGGAAAGTTGCGGCTGCACAAGGTGGATCTGGAAGTCAATGGTATTGACTACATGATGGGTTCACATGGTGGAATCCACTGGCCACAACAAATGTTGGTTGGGACAGTCATGTACCACATGCTAACCAGGATTAATTCTTCACTAATTGGAACTTCATCAACTTACGTGATACAGTTGCCGGTTCCAGGTATTGCATAGCCGCATCTGATGGAGGAAGTTTAGCTACTAAGTTCTACTTTATATCACTAATTCGAAGTGAAGGAGTTGTATGATCTCTCTTACATTACGATTCTCTGATTCAGATCAGAACCAAGACATAAAAGGGCGTGTGAAAATTTGAATGAAGTAAATGTCTAGTTATTCATTAGCTTATCCTGTTGTTTCTAGTCTGTCATTCTTTGCGAGCTAAGTCGAGTTCTTTTGTATGTTATCACTTCAGGCATAAGATCGGAGACTGTGTTATCACCTACGTTATTTTCTTAATGAAATAAGGATCTCTGCTTTTGTTCAAAATGTTCAAAATATGTGCAATAACTAAAGCTCAAAAGTAATTTAAAAAAAAAAAATATATATATATATATATATATTTATATATATAGAGCCAACAATCAACGTAAGAGTTGAGGATTACAAAGTTCTTTTGTTCTTTGGGAAGTATTTGTCGGTCTAGGTACTTGTCTTTTCTGTCAAGGAATCCTTCTTTTTATGTTCTAAAATATGTTGTTGTGAATGAATTGTCGGCGGTAAATGACTAAATGTTGTCTTTTTATTTCTTTTATGGGAGATTTTTGTCGACAATCAATTTTTCAGAAAAGAAGTGTCGTGACTGCCGTCAACATTTTTATAACACTCTTACAACAGGTTGCTTGTCATCAAGAGTGTTCTTTATGAGAAATTATTGCTGGTAAATAATTGTTGGTAAAAGTGTCCTTTTATTTTTTGAGGAGACTAGTGCTGACTGCTGACCAATATAACAGGTTTAAATTTTCTCCATTTTTTGTTGTATGGGGAACCAATTTCCAGACCATGCACTTACCAAACACGAAACATGAGAAAGCCAGCACGTTTTCGTTCCTTAAACTTCAAATTAGTTTGTGAAATGAAATGAGGGCTTAGGGACGTGAAGTTTTTCTTAGTTTGTAGGCTCAGTTTAGGCGAGTTTCAATGTTTCTAATGACTTTCACTTTTTTAGATGTGGTGTATATATCTCTCTAGCTAGCATTTTGCCTGCATACTGTTTTCTTCAACGGGTGGGGCTTTAATGAAGACTTCTAAAATGAGGATTCCATGAGAACTAGGATAACTGATAACATGTGTGTTATGGAAATAATTAAAATCACTCACCAAACCGTTAATTTTAAAGTTCTCGTGAAGTTCTCATTTTTAAACTTTTAATGTTAAAAGATTCAAGAACTGTCTTCTTGATTTGTCATGTGTTATGAACAAATGAAAATGCAGACCCATTGGTGCCTAGTAATGGGTCCGCTTCTGTTCATCAGCATTGTCAGAGGCTCAGTGAATAGAGGTTTCAGTTAGGAGGTGGAAGCACTGCTCATAATTTTCATTAGTCATGCGTTTTACATGTCATTTGCCCATTACATGCATTGAATCAGAACAAAAAAAATGCAACGTAATCATTCGGATGTAATCATTTGATATGGCAGGCAAACTTAATGGCTCTTGTTTTCTATCCAACAGAAGAGATGACATGGTGCATTTGCTTCATAGCTGAGATTATGTGTGAAGAGCCTGAGTTTCTCCTTCAGGAATTTACAGACACCTTTTCTTTGCTAAAAGTTAAAATTCAATTGAATGTTTGGTATGTACAAATCCAATTTCAAGTTCTTAGTCCACCAATTTAACTATTCAGATCATCTCTGATCTCTACCTTGGCACATCCCTGGAATTGACTTGATCCAAATATAAAGTGATCCAGACCCTCTTTGTCAGCTGTTACATCACTGTGTGATGAACCACAAAATTAGACATCGCTGATATTATGTCCCTTCTTTTTCTCCACTTATACAGCTTTAAGGTAACTGTAATGATAGAAGATGAAACAGATGAGGCAACAACCATCATACTGGAAAACAGGCAGAGGAACTGTTCGGAACCACATGCGATGATCTAATCCTCAAGAAAAACTATAAAAATCCAAATGTGCTGCCATCAGTGATCCTCCAAGCATAGGGACAGATCAAACTGCTGAAGCTCAACGTAGGCACCTTGCAAAACTTCGTTGTCAAGGGAGTCTTCCAAGATATTCAGCCACAAAACATCCAACCCTCAAGTTCAACAGCCTACAAGGTTGCATCCACAAAAAAGAGGAACCTTGAGACATCTGGCAAGCAGCTTTTCAAAACAAATCCAAGCAAAAATCTGAAAAGGTCATCTCCATTGCTTTCTACGTACTAAATCCATTTCAATTCTTACATTAGCAGCATATTCTAAGTTATTACTTATCCCTATCTAATTCAGAACTAAACCTCTTTCTTCTTCCTTCCATATTAATTGGTAGAGTAGGCTTTAATTTGCTACCATTATTTTTACCAGCTTTTGGAAACAGAAGCATACCTCCAGTTATTTACAATACTGCTTAACCCTATATTCACGCTGGCAGCATCTCGCAGGGTACTTGACTAGTATAATCACACAAAACAGACCCAGGATTCACAATTACATGGTAGTAAACAGTATCATAAAACTTACTTAAACTGCATGTGAAAAACTAGAAAGAAACATAACAATACAAGAGAACATGATATCCTTTCAGAATGAGTTATAACTGGGAATTAGGGAAAAATTCACCAACGGTGTCTGGACACTTAGGGGACTTTCAGAATGATACCTGAACTTACAAAGTTATCAATGTGATACCTGGACTTATTTTTTCGTATCAATGTGGTACCTACGGACGATTTCCGTTATGGCTCCGTTATCAGGAGGCACGTGAGGTGCACGTGATCAAAAAAATGAGGGCAAAACAGACTTTTTATTCCCAAATCCCTCTAAAATCGATCAAAAACTCAATTCCCTCCAAGGAGTTTTGAACCCCTAACGTCTCTCACACCAACTCAACTCCCCACCACTAGAGCACAAACATTCCCCAATGCTATGCCTCCAAACTTTGTATTTATACTCTTTTTATGCGATACCGAATAATTAAACAAAACATATAAATCTTGAAAGGCATGAGGTTCGAACCCCAAACCTCTCTCGAAACAACTCGACTCCCTACCACCGGAGCACGAAGCCCACTCAATGCAATGTCTCCAACCTTTTTATTTATAACATTTTTATGCAATACCAAATAATTAAACAAAATAAAAAACACCTTGCAACACGTGAGATTCGAACCCTCAATCTCTTTCACAACAAATTAGGGCTGGGCACGTGCCGGGACGGGCCGGTTATTGAGTGATCCCGAACCCGGTACCGGAAATATTTTTCGGGACGGGCCGGGACGGGATTACGTTTTTTTAAAGTTGGTACCGAAGGTACCGAAACCGACCGGGATCGGGTCGGGCCCGGGCCCAATTCAGGATACCCGAATCCCTTTTTTTTTTTTTTTTTTTTTTTTTTTTTCCACACTCAAGTACTTGAACAGCTATCCAAAATTTCTAGATTTCAATCATTATAGTATGCAACTGTCCTCTTAGCACTGCAACTTATAAATCTACACAATCAATTTTGCCTTAAACCAAATCAAACAATGTAAAATACTAAAATGAATTGAAGAATTCTTGAAAAGAAGAAATGAACTAGTGAAGATGGACAATAATACAATATGTGCAAAACTGCAAATTGCAGATTATGAATTCAAAGTCCCGAAGCGGTTGGATGAGGCCGAGCAGCTACCTTCTTCGCTCTAGCCATCGAACGATTTGAATCAAATAAGTGAATAACTGACTTGGAGGCTGGAGCAAAGTACATGGGAACATCAAGAGCATAATCAACATACTGCTCAAATCTGCATAACAAAATCAACAAACAGAGGGCATATAAGACCAACTAAAATTCATTAAAAACTACAATAATTTGATTTAAGATTTTCCTTATAGTGAATTAGATTATCATGTTAATGTTCCACAACAATCAAAAGAGAGTAAATATTGCTGGCCGCGAACCTTCAAAACTTGAACAGATTGCTACAGAGGATTGATTAAAGAACAAGCCAGCCATAATTCCATTTTAGCAACTAAATAGACCAATTCTAGCAAATTCAACCTAAGAGATTATAACATATCCAGAATAACAAGCTTCCCAGCAAATGTTTGGTTGGCTGCCAATTGATTATGAATCAGCAGCTATCATCGAACGATTTAACTTTCTTTTTAGTCTTGAAAAATCAAAGGCTTACAATTAAGGCAGCGGATCGGGGCTGAAGGTGAGCCAGCTGTCATATGGCGAAGTTGAAGTCGCTGGACGTGAAGGAGGCAAAGTCGCTGCTCCAGTGCTGCCGCGACCACGGCGTCAACTTCTTCGACAACGCGGAGGTCTACGCGAGCGGCCACGCCGAGGAGATCATGGGCTAGGCCATACGCGATCTGGGCTGGAAGCGCTCCGACATCGTCGTCTCCACCAAGATCAGAGATTTAGATCAGAAGACTGAGAAGAGAAGAGAAGAGAAGTGAATTGGGGATCAGACTTCGTTTAGCGGCTTAGGGACTTAGGTCGTTTAGGTCAAAAGGTTTTGATCAGGTGTGGTCATTCCTTTGTGTTCCCACATTAAATTACCCAATCAAAACCAACCAAGTAATATAAAAAATTAAATATTTAATTTAATTAATTCAAACGGGACGGGACGGGATCAATCGGTTTCGACTAGGCTAGTACCGGTACCGGGCCCGTTTCCACGGGACGGGACGGGACGGGCCCAAATAGTAAATTTCATATTTTGATCCCGGCCCGTACCGGCAAATTTCGGGACGGTTTCGAAACGGGACCGGGACTTCGGTTTTAGGTGCCCAGCCCTACAACAAATAAACACCCCACCACTGGAGCACAAGCTGCCGCTGTTACACTCCCAACAAACTTTGTATTTATACTTTATACACTGGGGGGGGAGAGAGAAGATTCTGTTTTGTGTTTAATCTATTACCTAAGAATAGTATAAATATAAAGTTTGTTGGGTTTATAACAATTGCAGCTCGTGCTCCAGTGGTGGGGTGTTGAGTTGTTGTGAAAGAGATTGGGGGTTCGAATCTCACCTCTTGCAAGGTGTTTTATATTTTGTTTAATTATTTGGTATCGCATAAAAATGTTATAAATAAAAAGGTTGGAGACATTGCATTGCGTGGGCTTCGTGCTCCGGTGGTAGGGAGTCGAGTTGTTTCGAGAGAGGTTTGGGGTTCGAACCTCATGCCTTTCAAGATTTATATGTTTTGTTTAATTATTTGGTATCGCATAAAAAGAGTATAAATACAAAGTTTGGAGGCATAGCATTGGGGAATGTTTGTGCTCTAGTGGTGGGGAGTTGAGTTGGTGTGAGAGAGGTTAGGGGTTCGAAACTCCTTGGAGGGAATTGAGTTTTTGATCGATTTTAGAGGGATTTGGGAATAAAAAGTCTGTTTTGCCCTCATTTTTTTGATCACGTGCACCTCACGTGCCTCGTGATAACGGAGCCATAACGGAAATCGTCCGTAGGTACCACATTGATACGAAAAAATAAGTCCAGGTATCACATTGATAACTTTGTAAGTTCAGGTATCATTCTGAAAGTCCCCTAAGTGTCCAGACACCGTTGGTGAATTTTTCCCCTGGGAATTATACCCAAAAAGGAAAGCCAATTCCTATAAGCAAAAGTAGTGTAGATAACCTATAGAGCTATTTCTCCCTCTCATTGCATCAACAGTCTCAAAAGTCTAACCCAACAAGTATCATAAACTCAAAACCCAGAAATCTACACCAAATTCACTTCCATTTCCCAGCGTACATTGCTACTGTAACTACTGATTTCATTCAAGATACCAAAGCTCTGTTTAATATATATTCACGCTAGCACCAACCTAATCAATAAAATCCTAAACAAAAGAAAAGTGAAAGAGTTGAATCTTGTCCTTCTCAAGATAACAAGTTAAAATAAGATCAAGTTTAAACAACAAACAAAAGAAAAGGATCTCATATTCTCATAACTTAATCTAAGTCTTCTCATATGAAAACATGTGTACACTAAGCAAAACAAGCACAGAACAATTAACAATTTAATATTGAAATCAGCACCAGAAAGTAACAAGTGAAAAACCAATCAGAACTATATTTATTGGTATATGACTCGGTGATGAAACCATGTTACTACAATCATTCTTCTCAACAATTTGAAAGCAATATATCCATATTCAACTAGCAAGGATTGTTTTAATTCACATAAAACCCGCACCAGATCAATGACAATTTTGAAAATGGTAAGATCACACTTATATGGTACTAAACAGTACCAAAAATTTCATTAGATTATAGAAACTGGCAAAAAGATAATAAATTCAACACAATAAGAACTACTTTAGAGCACCAGCCCTTTATTCAAAAAAAAAAAAAAAGGAACTACTTTAGAGAACTGTTGACTGGTGGTTGTTGTTATAATTCCATTTTGACATATATTAACAGGAGTTTAAAGGGAAAGTATTGAAAAACCACAAATGTGAGATTGTAGCAATGGAAACAGAAAGGGAAAAAAAATGCAAATAGTACCCGACCTTTGGCCCATTAGTAACTTTAGTACATGACAAAAAAAATATATCACTTTGGTACCTGAAGTTCGGACCCCGACCCAATATTAGTACCTAAAATGCTGTTGCCCGTTACAGCGTCATCCACTTGGCAAATTTGCAAGTGTATTATGGTCCCTTCATCCATTCGCTCTAACCCTACCCATAATCCCCAATTTTGAATCAGTTTCGCTTTCACTTTCGCTTTCACTTTCACTTTCACTTTCAGACTCTCTCTCTCTCTCTCTCTCTCTCTCTCTCTCATAACGAATCTGTAGTCTTCCCTCTTTCAACCTTTCACTATTTGACTGAGCACAACAGAGATTTGATTCCCTATACACTGAAACAACAGAGAAAAGGAGATTTGATTCTCCTGATTCGGTACTATGGAGAGGGAGAGCTGGAGGTATTTTCGAGTCAAAGGGGAGTCACCAGTTTATGTAGGTAAAATCAAATGGTCCCCAGTGTAAAGTTTCCACCTTTTACTCGATTCGGGTAGAATGGCTTTGTCTAACCCTATCGATGGTTTTGTCTACGATTTGGTTTAGGGCTTAGGGCATTTTTGTCTCCATCTGCAATTGTTTATTTTCTTGTCTGTTTGATGTCGGACTTGAAGTGGTTGCTAAGGTTAAATGCTTTAGGCATAGGGTTTGTGGTTTGGTTGGTTGTGAATTTAATTTGAGAGTAGCTTAACAACAACTTTAGAGGTTTTGGACTTAAATGAAGACGGTCGGGTTGTTGATGTTGGGTTGGTGAAGATCATAAATCTGAGTTCATTGTTTGTCCTTAATTGATGTGTGCTATTTATGGAATAAATTTGAGTAATAAACTTGTACAAGAAAATGTGATGTAATGAGTTGGTGGATTTAGGGTTTAAAATTGTGGAATTTGATTTGCACTCAATGGTTTAGATCATGATGTTTTGAAATTTCATTTGCAGGTACTGATGTGTTCATTGTGAAGATACACCATGGAGGAAGGTTTCACAGTGAGAGAGGTTTAAATAGGGTTTATAGAGGGGGAGAGGTAGTGTATGTTGATGGAGTAGACCCTGATAAGGTGTCTTTGACAGGGCTGAACTATTGGGCTTATGATCTAGGGTATCAAAACCCTCCATTACAGATGTGGTTTAGGATTCCTAGTAGTGAGGAAGGGAGTGGATTTCTGCTAATTAGTGATGACAAGGATGCAATCGACAAGTGCACCTTTGTCTCCCCAAGAACAAGGACCATTGACATGTACATTGTTTGCTTGGTGAGAGGAGAGTGTTTAGGGAGGATGAGTTGAATAAGTTTGATGACGATATTGACCACACACGTTTCATGGGTTGGTGTATTGATGACATTGAAGAAGGGCCCAATGTGACTTCAGAGAAAGAGGATAAGGATGAAGATTTGATTGATGAGTTTATTCCTGAAGTTGTGGCAGTTGTAGAGGTGGATGATGATGATGGGCCAGAAGCTGGTGATGGGTCATTACCTGCAGAGAATGATAATGGGCCAATACATGGTAATGATGATGGTGGGCTTCCAAGTGCTTCTGGTGTGACCCAAACTGAAATGCAAAGAGGGAAGAAAAGAGCAGTTGACAAAGGCAAAGGAAAACAGAGAGTGGAAGAAGACATCCCAGCAGCAAAGAAAAAGAATGGAAGACCAAGGAAGCAAGTCCAGAAGAGGTATGCCACTAGATTTGGAGGGGAATCTTCAAGACAAGCAAAAGAACAAGTTGAGGGTTCTGAGCACCCAGATGAAGTACACAGTTCCTCTAACAGTTCAACAGATTCAGAGGACTCAAACTTTGAGGGAATTGTTGACTCTGATAATGATCTCCATGACGAGGATGATGACATCCAATTTGAAAAGAATGTGGATGGTAACCAGGTCAATGAGTGGGATGAGATGGGGTATGAGGGAAACATATCAGAGGATGATGGATTTGGTTCAGAGGGAGAAGATGGAGAGCAGTATTCATCAGATAAGGATGGTCAAGATAGAGCCAGGTTTCCTGTCAAGTGTAGGAAAAGGTTCAGCCAGTGGAGGCAGTTTAATGCAAAGGATGATATGAAGAACCCTACATTTGAGTTTGGGATGGAGTTTGCCAACTCTAAGGTGTTCAAGAATGCTATTAGGAAGCATTCTGTTATAATAAAGAAGGAGCTTAGATTTAAACCAAACACAAGGCACAAGGTGAGCTTATGCTATTAGTTGTCTTGTTTATCCATTTTGGTTAACTTGTGTTAGGATTATGTGTTTCTAACTTTATCATGTGTTTTGCTTAGGTGTGTGCTGTCTGTAGGACATCTCCTAACTGTCGATGGAGGATTTATGCATCAAACACTGATCTAGACAACCCCACCTTATTCATCAAAAGTTTGCGGCTTGAACATACTTGTAGTTCACTTGTTGGGAAGGTCTACCATATGCATGCTCCCTTCATTGCAAAAGAATATCAAGAGTTTTTTATGAGTGATCCAAATTGGACAAGGGAAGGCATGTAGAATGCAATTAACAAAGACTTTGGCATGTCAGTTGGATATCAAATGTGTTATCGAGCCAAGATGAGAGCCAAGAAGCTAGCTCAAGGCAACTATGAGGACCAGTATAATTTGTTGGAATCATATGCACATGAGCTCAAGAAGACGAATCTTAGAACTTCAGTTTGGATACAAACTGAACTTGATGGGGAGATAGTCAGATTCAAGAGGATTTACATTTGTATTGCTGCTTTGAAAAGGGGTTGGAGAGAGGGATGTAGACCATACATTGAGTTGGATGGCTGCCACTTAAAGACTGTGCACAAAGGTCAGCTCCTCTCTGCAGTTGGAATAGATGGAAATAATGGAATATATCCAATAACATGGGCAATTGTTGAGGCAGAAACCAGGGAGAGTTGGACATGGTTCTTGGAGTTCTTGAAGGCAGATCTTGACATCCATCACTCAGGGCATTATACCTTTATGAGTGACAAGCAAAAAGGCCTTGAGCAGGCCATTAAAGAGTTGTTTCCGGATGCTGCACATAGGCATTGTGTAAGGCCATCTTCATAACAACTTCAAGAATGATGGACACACAGGTACATTGTTGATTTGCATTCTCTTCTTCTTATGTTTACTTGCATGAACATTTGTTCGAACATAGGTTTTTTATGTGAATGCTATTGAACAGAAATTATGGGCAGTGGCTAGAAGCTGTACCATGAATACATTTAACGAGGCAATGGAAGATTTGAAGAAAAGATCACTTACTGGATGGCAATGGTGCTTGGATAGGCCAGCCAAACATTGGTCAAAGTCACACTTTGACCATAAATTCAAGTGTGATTTTCTTTTAAATAACCACAGTGAAAGCTTTAACAAGAGTGTGCCGCCAGCAAGGAAGAAACCTATACTTGCATGTTTGGAAGAAAGTAGATTAGCAACCATGGTCAGATTAGCAAACAGAAGGAATTCTGGCCCTAATTAGAAGTGCAAAGTTGGACCAAGAGTGGAGAAGCAGCTGAAAAAGAATGCAGAGTCCAGCCATGAATATAGACCTGTTCCTTCAAGTCTTTGGAGGTATGAGGTTCAAGGAAGAGGGGTGGGGTGTCAAAGTGGAGTAGTTGCACAACAGTCAGTTGCATTGGATCTTAGAAGTTGCACTTGTCAAAGATGGGATGTATCTGGCCTGCTTGTGGGCATGGAATAGCTGCAATCTATTCAAAAGGCATGACACCTGATGATTTTGTGGATCCATACTACAGCAAGGACATGTACATGAAGGCATATGAGCCTGTCATGCATCCAATAACTGAAGTGACTGAGTGGGAGAAGATTAATAGGCCAATTGCACCACCTCTGTATAGGAAGCAGCTAGGGAGGCCTAAAACAGCTAGGACAAAGGAATCGGGTGAGGTCTTTTCAAAATGGGTTTATGTTTATGCAGTTAGTTCAATTTTGGTTTCTAACTTGCACAAATCACTTGAATTTCTTGTAGGTGAAGTAGCCCCACCTCCTGGATTAACAAAGCTGGCTAAGGTGTATTACAGCCAGGTTACCTGTGGGATTTGTAAGCAAAAAGGTCACAACAAGAGGACCTGCAAGAAAATAAATGAGGTAACCAGATTTTTATGTGTAATTGTCATTGTCGGAAGTGTTGTGATTATGTTGTTCGATGTGTTGTCACCAATTTGTGTGTAAATTATATGTGTTGTGATTCACTTTGTTGTTATGCTTATGTGCAGGCCCAAGCTCAACAAAATGTGCAGCCCCAAGCTGCTGACCCTATGGAGCCCCAAGGTGCTGAGAATGTGCAGTTCCAAGCTACTGAGCCTATCCAGCCACAATCTCCTCACCTAGTGCAGCCCCAAACTGCTGATCCTGTGCAGCCCCAAGCTCCTAACCCAATGCAGCACCTAGCAGAAAATGAAGAGGCCTTGAAGATGATCATGTAGCTACCCAACAATCACAAGTTACTACAGCTACAGAAGGCTCATCTCAGCCCCAATTCAAAGCTAGAAGGTTCAAGTCACTTGCTCGCAGAAAACCCAGGCCTCAATAGACTGTTTTGGATAACTTGTTGTTTTTTTAGAGAGAATGGTCCATGTCTAGTACATGATTAACACAGTTTGTGTGCCTTCTAAAATTGTAATTTCTGAAGGCTTTTTTGTTATGAACATGACTTAAGCAAGTTGCCTTTTGTGAGAATTTGAATGCATTCTCAGTTTCATGTTATGTTTTCTAGGAATTTTGGTCAATATGTAATGGTTTTATTCTCTGAATTCTTCCCCCAATTTTAGACCATACTAATCAATAGGCTAGGTACTTGTATTGTGTTGGGCTTCAAATATTAGGTACTAAAATGATATATACTTTGTTTTTTTAGCGGTAAATATGTCAGTTCGCGCCAAAAAATCCCTACACTTTTATTGAATTGGCGGGAATGGATGAAGGGACCATAATACCCTTGCAAATTTGCCACGTGGATGACGCCGTAACGGGCAACAGTGTTTTAGGTACTAATATTGGGTCGGGGTCAGAACTTCAGGTACCAAAGTGATATATTTTTTTTGTCAGGTACTAAAGTTACTAATGGGCCAAAGGTCGGGTACTGTTTGCATTTTTTTCCCAAACAGAAACAGTAGTACAAGCAGCAATAACGACATCATCAGCCATCATAAACTAATGTATCATCTTAATAATGACTTAGTATTTGCAATTAATGTATCACAAGTCATAACTGCATATTAAGACCTAAAAAGTGAATTAGAGGAACCTGATATATGGTCTATCAGCACATTCCCCAAATCTGTCAGCCGGAGTGTGTGTGTGGCTGGTTGCTCCATACATTGGAGGCATGTCCCTGCAATCCACACCATTGCCGATAAGCTTGATGTTGATCTTCCACTTCTCTAGCACATCTCTCTGAAAAATAAAATACAATTGGCCGCTGAGTAAGCAGTATACATCCAACAGAACTTGTTCAAGCAAAGTTATGAAACACTTCACTTAGAATCTAAGTGACATGAGAATGAAATTCTGGGAGCAGAAAGAAAACAATGGTATATGACTACTTTCGAATTTTTGAAAACTAGATTTATTAGTAAGTGATCTACATCTTGTTTCATCATTAGGTTGTTCTATTCAATATTTTTCAATTTAGATGCTTCGAAAAGAAGAATCTGATCTATATTTCATCATCTTAAACTATGAATGTCAAATTCTAAAACTTGAACAAGATAAAGAAAATAAAATTTAAGATATGCATGATGCATGTGTATAGATTTATAAACGTGTATATTGGAAAGTAAAAGATAGAAAGATAAAAGGGTTTTTGTCCATTTACCCCATTTTTAGAGATTTTTTTCCCACTAACCCTATTAAGTTTTTTTAATTATCTCTTACCCAATACACTCTAAGGGAGTCTTCCCTAATACCCCATTAAGAATTTTTTTTTTAATACCATTCTACCCCTAACCCCTTTGTTACTTAGAGAGAGAGAGAGAAACCATAGGAGACTTCGCCGGAGCCCGTCACCGGCCATCGGAATCTGATCACCGGTGGCCGGATTCAGGTCACCGGTCGCCGGATTCCCGTCAACTTTCGCCGGATTCCTGTCGCGGGTTGCCGCCCACCGGAATTTGCTGAAAATCTCACCGAAAATGTTTTTTTGCCCCCAATAGACATCTATTGCCCCCCAATAGACCTCTATTGCCCCTATTGCCCCCTAATAGACGTCTATTGCCCCTATAGTCTATTGTCCCCCAATAGATGACTATCAGCCGTATATTGCCCCCCAATAGACGACTATCAGCCTTATATTGCCCCCCAATAGACGACTATCAGCCATGTATTGGCCCCCAATAGATATCTATTGCCCTCTAATAGATCTTTCGTTAGCCGACATAGGAACTAATCTTCTTAAATTTAGACAAATAAAACTTTAATTAAAGAAAAAAACGAAGAAATTTATCAATTTCAAAATGTCTATTGCCCTCCAATAGACTTCTATTGCTCCCCAATAGACAATAGACATTCAAAACTTTTTTCCCCTCTGTCCCATTACTTAAAAAAAAAAAAAAAAATTGGGTACCTAGAAAATGCTCTGGGCACCCAAGTCTTCTCCCTCTTTTCCCTTCACCGGTTGCAGACTTCGACTGTGAGACATGAAGAGATGGATGCCCCAATTTCTCGATTCTGTACCTTGTGGAAGCTCGCTTCGCTATAGTAGTCGAGGCTATTGAACTGGTTGGCAACGGAGGAATCAAGAAGTGAGGTCGAAAACGATGACGTTTAGGGGATGAGGTTGAGGGACTGGCCGCAGATCGAGACTAAATTGGCTGGCCAGAGTTCTGAAGAGAGTTTAGGGATGTTTCCGACGAGCTTTCCATTTTGTTTTTGGATGAGACAATGCTAGCTCGTTCGCCGCCGACAGCCTCAGAGTTCGTCGTCGTCGAATTCAGTCCAGGTAAGCTGGACTTGATCGAAACTGGGAATGGAAGAGAGAGAGAGATAGAGATCGTATGCTTTGCTGGAAATGAGAGCACAGAGATCAAGACCGGCGACACCATCGGGGCGAGGACAGCGACGACTCGGAGCGAAGACAACGGCGACTCTGAGCGAAGAGGAACGATCTGATAGAGAGAGAGAAACCGGATCGGAGGAGGAGAGAAATAGAGAGTGACAGTGGATGTAATTAATTAATTGAGTTAAAGGGTAAAATGGTCATTTAGTGTTAAATTGGGTAAGTAAAAACAAAAATTTGTTGCTGGGGTAAGTGAGATCATTTTTGTTTATTTTTGGACTTCAGGTCAAGGACCCAAGATAAAATGCAAGTTTGATTTAGAAAGTGCTGTAATTAAATCTCTATCTGCCTGTCCAATTAATGCCTAAAGTGGAATGATGAACTCATGACATGCGAAAAGGTCAAATTGTGCTGTATCAAGAAATAAGTGGCACCATAGGAAACATGCATACTTTCTTCAATATAAGTTCTTTTGATATATCTGCAAATTCATGAATTTTATTACCAAATCCAGCTATGTTTCCCAGAACCACTTCCGTAGACATTACACAGAAATGAAGCGAAAGGAGAAAGTACGACAATCTTGAGTGCAAATGCAACGGTAAAAATACACCCAGTGCTAAAGCAATAGATTAAAGAATAAAACTATTTGAACCAGGTATAGTAATCACCAATCTGTCACATAGATACGGTTTGCTGTCACATAGATACGGTTTGCCTTTGAGAAAGATATAGTCAGCAGCATGGTTAGATAATGATATATGCAGCAATACTCTAAATTAAATGGTTTTAATTTAGAGTATAAACATCCAACATAAGGATCGATTTTGACTACAGTTATGTAGATTGTGATGCACAATTCAGTGATATAAACGTACATAATATACTTGGCTTCAATTAAATGACTTGGCTCACTATATGAATAGGCAATTTAGAATCCAGTGACGCAGATAAACCACTAAGCCATCGTAATGGGTCACCAACTCTACATCTATAGACTATAGTAATCCTTTAGCAATTTTGTTCAGGACTTCTGAGAAATTGCATTTTTCTGTCCTAATCACAATGGCAGCATCTCTACTGCACATGCTTGCATTCAATGACAATATTCATATAATTCCTATCAATCTATCATCCAATAAATGTCAATACCTAGACCTTAATTTAAGGGAGTATATTACTAGAGGTATAAGCACAAAAAGAAACAAAGCTTTGCCCATGTGGAGGGAGTGGGACATATAATAAAACACAAGAACAGAAAAGGAAATTGAATTACTACTGATAACAGATGTTACAGAATTCATTAATGTTATAGATGTGAAGCTTGTCTTGTCACTAATAGACAATAATGAAAACCAACTCATCATTCAATAAAAATAAGAATCTCATATCACGTCGAAATATTTATTCATTTGCTATCAAGAAGGCACAGTGGCACAGAGAGCTTTCATACTTAAAACAGGCTAGCAAGCTTAACTTTAGTCTCATGCATTTTAATAGCAATTTCATGATTCTAAAGCAAAAAAGAAGGAATCACTACTACAATTATTGGCAATGGCCACATACACATTCGTGACATATTTGGGCCAAAGGACACACATGTGCGTGGCAATTACCTATTGACACGCTGCAGCCACTTTTTTTTGGGTCAGTGCCCTGTAGAGGGGTTGCTTTCCCCTTAATTGTCTCAGTTTTGCTGAGCGTGGCTCTTGCAATTCTGACATGGTGGGACCAACGGGTAGGAATCAGAGTCAGAGTTTTCAATTGCTTTTTTTTTTTTTTTTCCAGTCAACAATTGCTTCTATTCATGGTCCAGTATCCAGTCCTATTGCTTCTTTGCAGTTCCGAAATTGAAATTGATCAGATTCTTGATATTATTCATTTTATTTCAACTTTCTGGGGATCGATTGCTGAAATCAACTTAGGTTCAATCACTGCCATGGTTTCAACCTCCTACTCAGTGCTGAAATGAAATTGGGGGATCTTGGATTAGAGATGATAGGCATAGACCCATACAAAATTCAATCAATAAGCCATAACCAGAAAACCATAGACAACAAAAATCATCCAATTTTTCTCCAGCATATATCTCGAATAGAGCCATCAAAGAAAATAAATAACAAACACTAAAATGGTACCTGATTGTGTTGTCGCTGGGCGTCTCCATGGTCTCGGGTTGAAAGCACAGAACGAGTTTTGATGGTCGATGGCTTCTTTCATCCGAGGTGATTCACAACCTCGCTCTCTACAAACTCAGTATGAAATCTCTTCAATCCTTTGCTGCAAAGAAAAACCACAATCGCATAAGAAATAAATAAATCACAATCCCTAATTCAAAAATAGAGGGAAGGTTTACATACTAACACACCCGACGGAGGTGAGGAGGACGACGAAACGCTGAAGCTGACGAGGCCCATTAGGGTTTGGGTGTCGGAGAAAGTCCGGCCGAAGATAACGAGAGGCTAATCGGAGGGGCGGAAGAGGTAGAGGAAGAGCCAGGCGGCGAGGAGGCCGAGGGAGAAGGGGTGGGTGAAGAGGGAGACGGCGACGATGAGGGCGACAACGGCGAGGTAGTTGACGCGGACGCGGAGGGTGGCGTCGGAGAAGGACTCGGGCTTGGCGAAGGCGGAGCGGTGATGTGGTTGATGAAGGCGCGGAAGGCCAGGGTGGCGATCCGAGGCTGGGAGGCCTGGGACTCGATGGATCCGGCGGCGGCGACAGAGGTGGTGGAGATCGGGAGGACGGGGGGACGGTGGTTGACATTGTCGGTGGATCGGGATCTGAAATTGTATCAAGTATTTTTGTGAAGATCTGGAGAGAGCTTTTTGGGTTTATAAGGGAATTTGTGATTGAAGAATCAGAGGAAGGATGGAAATAGATGCAGTAAGACGAGAGAGAGAGAGAGATGGTTTATTTTTCCAGAAGAAGAGAAAGAGGAGAGAGAGAGAGAGAGAGAGAGAGAGAGAGATGGTTCCAGAAGAAGAGAAAGAGATAAGAGTCTGAGAGAAAGAAAAGAAAGAGATAAGGGGTACAGAAAAGAAGACCCAAAAAAATATTAAATAATTGGTTTAAATAAAAATAAATAAAAAAAATATTAAATAATTAGGCACAATGTTTTGTGTTTGTCGGTTAAGGATATAGTTGAATATAAAGGTGGGTATGAGTTCTATATCCACAATTTTGTAATTGTGTGGCAATATGTGTGTGGCCTTTGCCCACATGTGTTGTGGTGAATGCACTAAGAGCTGGAGAAATCATACAGTTGGGAATAAGAATTAAGGTACAATCCATTGGTAGATATCACAATCCGTGGTAGATAACGTTACTATGCAGAAATAGTTAAATACCACTAACCAAAAGCAAGTTATATACTACTTACTAAAAAGGAGGTCGTCTGTGAATGTGAAGTGCACACGAGAGTCAAAATTCTCAAGTTCATCCTCTGTTCTGGCAAAAACTAAACAAAAGAGTTGAATGTTGCTTAAAGAAATAACAACACACAGAGATACTTAAGAGAAGGAAAATGCTGTGTGAACAATGGCAGTGAAGAAAGAAACATTATAATTCATTGATTGGCAACACATCACAGTCACAAACTTACATACAACCAAATGAGCATTCAACAGCAATAGATTTATAGCTTAGTAGTTAGCATTAAGTCACTAATGTTGAGAGAAAATTTGCACACAGTGAGCGAAAATGTCACCCAACATAATTTCACTCGTATTCATTAAAAGAATAGAGTTTTTATTATTTTGGGTTCAACCCATTCAAGACAGAATGTGCCTCTTAATTACAATCCCTTGTTACAGGGAAACACCATTTGATTCCATTTATGAAGAAACCAATTGATGGGATGTGTGTTTGTTTATTTTTGCGGCTGCACCTGGATACTTGAATGGGTTGCTACGTACCCTTGGAGAGGGATCAAGCCACTCGTAGTTCAAGAGTTCCAATGAGTGGATGACTCATTGGAGGGCTTTGATTTTGGAATTTAGAGTAGTGTTTGGGACGAATTTGGTTTAAGTGGACCAGGGATTCGATTTTGTGTTTAAGATGCGGTTGTATCTAGATTAGTTTGTTTCTAGATTGCCTACATACCCTTTGCGGGATCAAACCATATGCAGTTCCGGCATTTGAGATTTAAATGGGTAGATGACCCATTTATTTTGGATTTGGTGTTTGGGATAGGGTTTAAAGCCCTTGAATTTGATTTCGACTTTATTTGTGTGATTTGGAATGGATTTGACTTAGTGGTGCTGAGAGAATTTGACTGGAGTCAGTGATTCATTTGGGACTGCCCGAATTTGACTGGTGGAGCCAAGGATTCTGTTTGGAGTTGCGGTTGCATCTAGTGGGTCGCTAGACTGCCTACATACCATGTGAAGGGATCAAACCACTGTAGTTCAATACTTTTGGTATTTCTTTTGGACACCCAATTTGGTAGAGTGTCCGCTGACTTGATTTGGGCACCTGTCATGCTAAGCTTTGTGACTAGGCCTTAGAGACTTGGAGCAGTTCTCTATTGATGGGCTTGTTTCCATTTTTTGTAGAAGGCCAAATGGCTCATTTCATTTCAAGAGGACACCCAATTTTGGTGAAGCTTCCGATCATTCAAGTACTCGTCGTGCGGAGCTTTTAGGCTTGTTTCCAATCTTTATTTAGGAGGCCCAATAAACCGATATCCTCGAATGTCATCTTGTTTGAAGTTTGTAGACTTTTCGACGTGCAACCCTATGAGTTAAATTAATTAATGGAAAATTGTGCTCCATTACTTAATTATATTTGTTATAATTTTGATTGGCATTGCTCCACGAGGTGGATATTAGCTTCACCATTAATCACTTCTCACATGGGTCATAAGAACAATCTGGTGGAGACCTCATTAATCACACACATCAATTAATGTGTAAAGAAGCAAATTTGGTTTGCTTCAGAATCATTTGTTTGGGCATCATTCTTTTGTCAAGGAAGAAGACACGTGCACAAACACCATATAGTCCAAGTAGTATGTCTCATATGTGTTTCATAATTTTTATTCATATTTGTATGACACTTTGAAGCGGTGCAGCAGCTTTTGAACTTCTTCAAACAAGGAATGACCTACTTCTCAGCTCACCGCTCATTCGACAAAGGTCATATGCACCCATGTGTATCTTTTGGTGAAGTTTCACAGTTGACAGTAGTTTGAGGGAGCTTTGAAACTTGATCTTCCACATGTTTGCCGACTTTTCCTCTGTGCACGATCTTTTCTTTTCTTTTCTTCCACACTTTGTATACAGCGGCAATGTCTTCTAGCAGATTGATTCAACAATTTGACTTCCTTCATTTTGAAAGACCTGCGTTGCAAAGTTTGTATTTTTGGAGAATGTTTATTTCCTCCAATCTAGGCTTTATGCCTGGAGTGAATGCTTGATAACACAGCAAAAGCAAAAGCAAAAGCAAGGAGGAGTTGGTTGCATTAGAGAGACCTCAAGCGCAGCTAGGCTGTCGACACCAGAGAGTCACACCAAATTTGTCGTGGCTGACCATCAATCATTAGGCCTCTGAGCTTTACAGATCACCATGTTGCTGGTGTGGTTTATGTCTCTTGAGCGGTCACCAAAAGAGCATTGCCTCGATCCAGGTTGTCATGGTGTAGGTCTTTCCTTTGGACATCTTTGTCTTCCCCTTGTTGTCATACCGTGGGCAGCTCACTTCGTTTTTGCCACCTATATGCAAGACGCACCGCATATAAGCATCAAAAGATGAAGCAAGTATGGAAGATACCGCCGTGGTGAATGAAGACTTTATGTCGACGCTTTGTCTTGCTCATAACACGTTGATTGATGGCCAAGGTGAACAGCTTACTTTGCTTTTGCCACCTATATGCAAGACGCACCTCATATAAGCATCAAAAGACAAAGCAAGTATGGAAGACACCGCCGCGGAGAATGAAGACGTGGTGTCAAATTTTTGTCTTGCCCAGAACACGTTGGCGGATGGCAGAGTTTTATGAGGACGAAAGTAGCGGAAGACATAATTGCTAAAAAGGCTAGAACATGGGAGAAGCACCTCTTTCTTTTGACTGTACCATAAAAGAAGGTATCAGAGATTTCAGGTGGCAATTAATCAATTGGTCATATACCTGTGATTTATTTGGAGCTTCTTCTTCCACTGCAATGTCTTAGAGAAAGGTTGCAACGTTTGGGCTCGGGTTGAATCTCACTTTGTTTCCCAATTGCTTCTCTCCCTTTGATGTCTCACTGCTACTGGCCTTGCTTCCCTTTGTTGCAAAGCTTTTGCCTCTTCTTTTTTTCCTCTGGCTTCTACTATCTAGCCTTTTCTACTGCCCACAGCCTCTCTGCTTTTTTTTTTTTTTCCCTCTGCCCTCCAGTCCTTTTCCTCCTTCAGTTTAAGGCTCTATTTATAGAGCAAACAAACGGACGGGATAGAGATGAGATGACTGCGGTTTGAATTTTGAAATCATTTGTTATTCAAAATCAAACCCAACTGCTTTGACCATGCCAAACTCCTTTACCTTCGTAGCTTTCATAGCATTTGACTTCAGAAGATGATATAGTTGATAGCTAGCTCCTTTAAAAATTTGAATTAGATCTTATCATGATCATGAATTCAACTACCAACACCTTGATACGTGTATGAATGAGAAGATGTGCCTCATTCTTTGGCATTCAACCATATTGACTCCATATATATGTGTGTTGTGTGTGTATATATATATATCTATAATATTATTAAGAGAAGAGACTTTGTTAGTCAAAACAGAAAAAATGTACCAAAATGACCCTGAAATATTAAAAAACTCTGAGAGTGTTTTAGAGGAACTGAATTTGAGAGGAATTTTCTGTGTGTTCTCATCGATAATAGGGGCCTCTTTATATAGAGGATTACAATGCATAGAATCTCAATCATACAAGGAAAGTAATTCTACATTGATTAGGATTCTAGATCCTTCCAATTAAATCCTATTACCACTAGGTCAAGTAACCTAGAGTTTGGGCCAAACACAAATTAGGTTTTCCTTCAACACTCCCCCCTGTGTTGCCCAAACGCGGTGCTTCTCTCGTTGCCTCGTTAAAAAACCTTGCCGAGTAACAAAAACCCAGTGGGACAAAAATAACCTCGGTTTGAAGGGGAAAAAGAGCACAACAACCCTTCACGATTCGAGACGAACATGTAGACATCTCCCCCTGATGTCTGCACCTCCCACTGATGACTACGGTCATGGGAGTTTAGATAACTTCCGCAAGCCAATTCTTGCCACATGTTTCTCGAATGTGGATTTGGGCAATGACTTAGTAAATAAGTCTGCCACATTGTCCTCAGATCGAACTTGGTTCACTTTGATCTTGAGGAGCTTCTGTTGTTGCTGATTGTAGAAGAATTTAGGCGATATATTGCTTGGTGTTGTCGCCTTTGATGTAGCCTTGCTTCATTTGTTCAATGCAAGCAGCATTATCCTCATAAATGCTCGTTGGCTCATCTGTGGTAGACTTCAAACCACAATTGTTTCGAACATGCGTAACTATGGATCGAAGCCATATACATTCACGGACTGCTTCGTGAAGAGCAATAATCTCTGCATGATTCGAAGAAGAGTAGCAACTAAGTCTGCTTTGTAGACCTCCAAGATATCGCGGTCTTTCCCATAGTGAAAACATAACCAGTTTGGGAGCGACCTTTGTGTGGGTCAGAGAGGTACCCAGCATCAGCAAAACCTTCCAAACACTTATATCGTTTTGGATTGGGGATAGGGAACGCGGTCCACCATGTGTGGCATCCCTGGCACTTGATGGGTCCGAATCCATCACTATAGGGATAGAACAAGCCCATATCGATCGTACCACTTAGGTATCGAAAGATATCTTTAACACCAGTCCAATGGCGTCGTGTTGGCGCAGAGCTATATCTAGCTAGCAAGTTCACTGCAAATGAGATATCCGGTCTTGTGCATTGTGCCAAGTACAATAATGCGCCTATTGCACTTAGGTAGGGCACTTCCGCCTCTAGCACATCTTCATCGTCATCTTTTGGACGAAATTGGTCCTTCTTTGGATCAAGACTACGAACGATCATTGGGGTGCTTGAAGGCTTAATCTTGTCAGTGTTGAAACGCCTAAGCATCTTTTGGGTATAAGCTGATTGGTGAATCAGAATACCATCTTTACGGTGCTCAAGTTCCAAACCGAGGCAAAACCGTGTTTTCCCAAGATCTTTCATCTCAAACTCGGATTTCAAGTGTTCAGCGGTCTCCCTTAACTCTTTAAGGGTGCCAATTATGTTCATGTCATCAACATAAACCGCTACTATTGCAAATCCGGAACTTGTCCTTTTTATGAACACACATGGGCATAGTTCATTGTTGACATATCCCTTTCCAATCAAGTAGTCACTTAGATGGTTATACCACATCCGTCCGGATTGTTTCAATCCATATAGTGAGCGTTTCAATCTAATCGCAAACGCACTCCGTGGTTTAGAGCCACTTGATTTGGGTAACTGAATTCCATCTGGAATCTTCATGTATATCTCTGTATCTAGATCCCCATATAGATACGCAGTAACCACATCCATAAGCTGCATATTCAGTTTTTCGGAAACTACCAAACTGACAAGGTAGCGGAACGTAATAACGTCCATTACGGGAGAATAGGTCTCTTCGTAGTCGATTCCAGGGCGTTGTGAGAAGCCTTACGCCACAAGGCGAGCTTTGTACCTTACAATCTCGTTTTTCTCATTACGCTTTCTAACGAATACCCATTTATGACCAACTGGTTTGGTGTTGGGCGGTATTGGTACAACTGGTCCGAATACCTTTCTTTTCGCTAGAGAATCAAGTTCTGCCTGAATCGCATCTTTCCACTTTGGCCAATCGGCTCTACGCTGGCATTCAGCAACGGAGCGTGGTTCGATGTCATCGGTCTCAATAATCTCACGCGCCATTGAATACGCGAATACATCATCGATGATGACGGAGTTTCTTTCCCACGTCCCAAGTACACTAGTGTAATTAACAGAGATCTCTACGTTCTCAGGGATAGGTTCTGACATTGAGGCGTCCCCCAATGATGTCTCTTGGACATAACCATAATCCGGAACATTCTCATAGGACGGATTTTGAGTATCGATGATCAAAGGATTTGTTTGTGCCTCATTCGCCTTCTTTCTAGGGCGAGTATCCTTCGAACCAATTGGTCTACCGCGCTTTCTTGCGGGACCTGCGGCCATAGATGCCACATCATTGCCATGTTGGGCAATGGCGCCATCTCCTGATGTGACAGGAGTGGCGTGATGTCCAGTATTTGAGACATCGATCCTTGCAGGCACGTTTGCAGCAGGTATGTGTGATCTTGTCACTTTGGCAACATCAGAAAACGCATCAGGCAGAGTGTCTGCTACGTTCTGGAGCTCGATTATTCGTCGCACTTTAAGTTTGGACTGTACGGTACGGGGATCGAGATGAGACATAGTGGGGACAGACCACGACAATTCCTATCGTTCCTGTTGAACATCTGTGTTATTATCTCCCCTAACGACGGGATGACCATCTCATCAAAGTGACAATCTACAAATCTAGCGATAAAGAGATTGTCTGTCAAGGGTTCAAGGTAGCGGACGATAGTTGGAGATTCATAGCCAACATAAATGCCCATTCGTCGTTGTGGACCCATCTTAGTACGCTGTGGCGGCGTAATAGGCACATAAATGGCACACCCAAAAATGCGTAAATGCGAGATATCGGGCTCGAATCCAGTCACTAGCTGTAACGCAGAGTAAGATTGGGTTGCAGTGGGTCGTAGACGAATGAGAGTCGCTGCATGCAATATTGCATATCCCCAAGCAGAAACAGGGAGATTGGTGCGCATAACCAATGTCCGGGCTATCATCTATAGTCGTTTGATAGCGGCTTCTGCGAGACCGTTTTGGGTATGAACATGGGGAACTGGATGTTCTATATCAATCCCCAGTGACATGCAATAGTCATCGAAAGTTTTCGATGTAAACTCCCCAGCATTATCAAGTCCAATTGACTTAATAGGGTGGTCCGGGTAGTGAGCCCGTAGACGAATAATCTGGGCGAGGAGTTTTGCATAAGCAGCATTCCGAGTGGACAGTAGCGCGACATGTGACCAGCGTGTTGACGCATCAACCAATACCATAAAGTATTTAAAGGTCCGCATGATGGTTGAATTGGTCCACAGATATCCCCTTGGATTCTTTGTAAGAACGGAATAAGTATTTTGGGATCCTTTGCGTAGGACGGTCTCGGTCCTAATTTCCCGAAGGAACAGGCTTTACAGAAAGAGCGAGGGGCCTTAGAAGCAACCAATGAGGATTTTGGTTGGGCCGGAGCGTCCGTAGCGCTATTAGAAGCAAAGTGTGTGACTACATCTCCCATTATGGCGTTAGAGCCATGGAAAGTGGTGTGTGTAGCGTCATGGCTACTGGGAGGAACAACCATGGTGTCATGCTCATGGTTGGCGCCAGTAATGGCGTCATCACTTGGGACGTGGGCGGCCTTATGGCGCCCCAAGACAGCTGCAGTTCCAGAGGCTGCAATGGTTGCGGTCTTGCTAAGTCCTGGAATCAATTTTCGATTCTTGCTTCTTCTCACTCTGAAGAATGGATGTCCGTGTGAAGTCTTTAGTATACGGAGCATCATATCACGACCAGGATGTCCTAGTCGGTCATGCCAAAGCCAATATGTGTCTGAATCCAAGAGATCTTCTCTTATGATATTATTGGATTCAATAGGTCGAATTGTAGTGACATAAAGTCCACTAGATTGACACATAAGCTTCTCTAAGATGCGCTTTCGTCCGCAATCATTAGAGGTAATGCAAAGGAATTCTATTCCGTTCTCATTATGCGTTTCCGCATGGAATCCGTTGGCTCTAATATCTTTAAAACTCAATAAGGTCCGATTTGCCTTAGGAGCGTAGAGAGCTTCAGTGACTTTGATCAAGGTGCCATTGGGCAAAAGGAATTGGGCCATTCCATGTCCTTGAATTAAACTTGATGGCCCAGCCATCGTAGTCACAGATGAATATGTAGGCAACATCTCTAAAAATAATTGCCTATGTCGTAGAATGGTGTGCGTAGTCGCACTATCCGCAAGACATTGAAGTTCATCCATTCCTAAAAGAAAGAGCTCGTAATTAAAAAGGAGTTATAAAGAAAAGAACTCAACTTTTATTAATAAGCCAAACGGAATTACATCATCGTTTCTCATAACCAAAGTAAATCTAATCCAATAAACTAGTTAATGCAAAACAATGGTAGTGGCCCATCTTCTTTCGGTAATTTCAATGTAAACGTGACCAGTTAAGTAGAGAGATGTCGGTGGAGCAAAGCTCGCTTAAGAACCACTTATCTCAAAACCTTTCTAGACATCACTTTTACATTAAGTACGCCTACTTTGAAGAAAGACTAGTATCATTGGCATCTACTACAAAAGTAATATGGCAATTGCCTACATCTCTTGGAAAATAAAAAGACTTAATCAAAATCGCCAGTTTCTGGTTCTTGATCCTTGTAGTCTTCTACCCTTAGATCGAGATCTCCATCTTGATCTTCTTGTTCCATGTAATGTGCCTCCCTTGCTTCACGATACATCTTGTATGCGTTTGCAACATTCTGGGATGCAGTACACTTCTTTGCCCAATGTCCATTTAATCCACATCTGAGACAAGCATCATTATGGCCAGATTCCCTTGATCGAGACGCTCTAGGGGCGTTTGGTAGACGGTTATTACCTTTGGTGGCGTTATTACCATAACCGGAGGCTTGACCTCTCTCTCTCTTCACACGTTTACCTCCACGGTTCCGTGCACGCCTATCTTGGCGATTTCCTTCCTCTTTAGGGCGAGAATATGGACCAGAACGTCCAGAAGTATCCCTACTCTTAGGGTTTCGCTCCTTGCGTCCTCCCTTGGGGGCGCGACTATAATTAGACTCCGAAATTGACTTGGTTCCCACGGGTCTAGAGTTATAGTTCTTCACAAGTATGTTGTCGTGCTTTTCAGCTACGTTCATGGCACCAATTAGCTCATGAAATCTTGTGATGCGTCTAGCATTGACATCAATCCGATAGTTTTTGGCTATCATCAACGCAGAGACGGGGAAGGTGGAGAGAGTTTTCTCGATCAACATCGTATCAGTGATGTCTTGTCCACAAAATTCCATCATAGACTTGATACGGAGTGCTTCCGAATTGTAGTCAAGTACAGACTTGAAATCACAGAAGCGAAGGCTATGCCATTTCACTTCTAAGTCTGGAAGCAGGGAATCACGGACGTTGCCAAAGCGCTGCTCGAGTTCCACCCATAGCCTTCTTGGGTCTTCCTCATTGAGGTACTCATTTTGGAGCGCGTCATTCATGTGCCTTGTCATGAGAATGGCTTTTGCTTCGTTAGCCTCTCTCGTAGCTCTATTTGCTTCAAAAGCAGCAGCTTGTTGAGGAGTAAGCACGTCCTGACTTGGCTCTTGGATCGTACTCAGGATCCCATCAGCCTTAAGATGCTGGCACACATCACGGACCCACTTATGGTATCCTGCGCCTGTTGTCTCAAGTGGATTGAAGCTCAACTTGTTCAGGTTACTCATCCTGAAAAACAACAAGAAAATATGGTTAGTTTCGGAGCGTAGAATGCTACCACGAAAAACTATATAATTTCTGAGCGTAGTCGCTTCCAAGAAATTAGGGATTTTCTGAGCGTAGTCGCTTCCAAGAAAATCCAATTCCAAGAGGGGTTTTGGATTAGATCGAAACGACGATGTATGTGGTCGATCGTTTTCTTCTCAACAAACTCTAAGTTTGGAGGACTCTACAAGCTCCAAGCTTGGAGTGAGCACGAACCCCCACAGTTCGGCTATTGGTCTCCCCTATGAAGAAGAAAAGGGGGGTAGAAGAAGGGATGTTGGAAGTCCCCGAGAAAAGAAGAAGAAATTATTAAAAAAAAAACTTCAAAAACCGGAACTTTTAGAAAAAATTACCTTAAATGGTGGGTGGGAAAATCGTCGCCGGAAAATCACTGTAGCAGCCGGAAAATCAATGTAGCAGCCGGAAAGTTACTGTAGCTGACCGGAAAAGTCGCCGGAAAAGTGTCAGGAAAGTGACCGGAAAATCGCCGAAAAAATGGCCGGAAAAAGTCGCCGGAAGTTGGCCGGAAAAGTCGCCGGAAAGTGTTGACCGGCGTTGACCGGTTGTTGGCCGGAGGGTTGACCGGTCGTTGACCGGTTGCTGACGTGGCAGGTCCGCGTGCTGACGTGGCAGGTCTGAGCTGACGTGGCAGAAGGCTTGGTGGCGCGGCGGCTTGGGCTTGGCGGCTCGGCTTGGCGGCTATGCGGCTTGGGTTTGCAAGTGGGCTTCAGGCTGCTGGGCCGAGTACTTCTGCTATAGGGGCTTGGGCTGATCGCAGCTGGGCCTAGGGTTGACCGAACGTGGGTTCGGTTGACTGGAGCACAGATAGGAGGTGCAGGCGGCGGTTCAGCGGTTCAGTTGGTTCTGGCGGCCGGTTCGAGTCGATCTATACCGGTTCCGGTGGTGGTCTTTTGGATCCGGTGGTCTGATGCCCTTTTGCAGCTTCTGGTGGAGTTTGGTGACGGTTGACTGGGAGGAAAATATCGAACCGGGCAGAAGGGCTTTCGATACTTCCGGTGGCCGGTTCGGTGGTTTACCGGCCGGTTCTGGGGGTGGGGCCGCCGGTTCTGGACTCCTGAAGTTGAGATCTTGAAGGTGGGCGGCGGAGGTTTCTGGTATTTGAAGGGTACGAATATAGGGTCTCAGGGTTAGGGCTTGTGCTGATAACGTGTTTTAGAGGAACTGAATTTGAGAGGAATTTTCTGTGTGTTCTCATTGATAATAGGGGCCTCTTTATATAGAGGATTACAATGCATAGAATCTCAATCATACAAGGAAAGTAATTCTACATTGATTAGGATTCTAGATCCTTCCAATTAAATCCTATTACCACTAGGTCAAGTAACCTAGAGTTTGGGCCAAACACAAATTAGGTTTTCCTTCAACAGAGAGTTAATTAAATTACAAGGACAATTATGACATTTACAAAATATATTTTTATTAAAAAAATAAACAAAAAAAAGCCACAATCCACTTTTCTCTCCCATGATCTTATCTGCAATAACCGTTTTCTTTATTATTTTCTGCAAAAAAAAAAAGAAAAAAAATTTGCACATGCAGAGCATGTGTGGAGAAATGCTAGTATATATATATATATATTTAAACACAGATAGAGTTTGTTTCGATGTTCACGGGTCACCCACGTCCACACAACCATTTATTGAACTTTAAAAATTTTTGATCTCAACAACTAACCAACCAAATAAACTATAACTAAAATCTAAATTAAATTCGTTTTCCTCTGGTAAGATGTTTGCTTCTGGCAAATCGTTGATCCGTTGCATGGATGGCAGGGCTTAGAGTGCTTCTATTGTTCTTCCAACTCCTCAAGTTGGACTTCAGCTCTTTGGTATTGATTTGCCTTTCCCTATCATTTGAATTACCCGTAGGCCTCCAAAGGCAAACCCAGGAGTAGTGAGCTTGTTGTCTTTGGGTCTTTGGGATGAAGCATGAGCCGAAGAGCGGTTTGTCTTTCAAGTTCTGGGGTCCATTCTGGCACGGATATAGATCTCAAGAGGCCGAGTGGCCCCTTTTGAGCAGGAGGATAAAGATCCCAAGTAGCTATGCTGCAACGCATTACTCCAGCAAATGACGTTGCTCCTAATGGCTCATCATCCAGATCTCATGCCTTTCTGATCCTTTTCCTCATCTTTCATGGTATGTTCTACGCGATAAAACAGACCACCTCCAAGCTCCACCCCTCTAGGATCCACACTTACAACTGAACACACACACAAAAAATGTTTGAAATCCAATAAAAAAAATTAAAAAAAAGTTAATTTAACAAGTGATATTGGATGCAGAACGATTTATATTCAGTTATGCAATCTCTCGATCTCTCTGAAGACGTTGACAACAAAGTACTATATTACAGACTTCAACAAAGAACGTAATCAATAACAATGAATTATGAAAAACCCTATCAACACAGTTCATATATTCAAAAAGAGATCTACCTCTGGTAAATCATAGATTCGATGAATTGAGGCTCTTCGATACCGACATGCACCATCTTCTTCTTCTTCATCTTTGCATTTGGCTTCGGATATCTCATGAACAACTTTCACCATCTTTGAACCAGTGAGAAGAGACGGGGCTCTGAAAGAGAAAGGAGAAGAGCCGAAGAAGGTGTGATCTTCTTGGTGTCTTCGGTGGTGCTTTTATAGGGCAATTTCAAGGGTAAATTTGTCTGCCCAAGTCCGAGTACTGTGGGCGACTGTGGTTTTTGACGCTTGGATACATTTTTCAAATTTGAGTGGTATTCATAGATGCATGCACTAATATTAATAGACCTTCAGGTTATGGTAGGTTTGCAATGACCATAACAAAGAGAGATGCTGCCAATTTAATCTAGTCTGATGTTAGTGTATTGGTACAACTAGTGAATTGAAAGATTGGGATGCCATGCAATATGTTGTGATGCTTGTTATTTCAGTTTGCGTAAAACTAAGAAGTTGAGGTTTTCCCTTCTCCAAAAAAAAAAAAAAAAGAAGTTGAGGTTTTCAATACGCTGAAGATAGTTTATAACTAAAATACTATATAAAGTGTATATTAACGATTTATAAGACGGTCACAATTGATATAAAAAACAACTTACTATTAAGTTCGATAAAAACTATCCTATTGAAAAAAGTGCTTCAAATTGAGTATATGATAAAGACATAATTTTTTGACGAGAATCTCGAACACTAAAGGTACTTAATATAACAACTTTTATTAAATTCTGAAAAGATTTCTAAAAATACCCAACACATTTCCATAAAACACTATTTAAACAGTAAATTAATGGACTAACGAACACATTAGTTTTCTTGGTCGCGCCACCTGCGACAATTTATCAACTCCTAGCTAGATTTTGCGACCATTGACTGCGAAGTCCTTCCCAAGGTCTTTATTCCATCATGTACTGGCAACAATAGAGTCCTTCATAATCTCGACGTTTTGTCTATATATTGTTGGCTTGTTCGTCGAAAGCACAGTGAATTAATTGCATTGAATATATTGTAGTATCTCATCTAATTCTTCTTCATTGGTGTTGGTTAGAAAGGCCTTTGCAAGACCAATACCTGTTGGCATCCAGTCTTGGTCCCCTTGGAGTTCATGAGATTTTGTAGATGGTCTTTACTTGCACAGTCTAACTGAGAGAAATTGTGGTGATATCAGTACTTTGTTAGTTCCAATTTAAGTTATTATGAAGGATTAAGTACAGTAGATCGTCTTTGGTTAATTAACCAACGGTTAGTGCACTACTACAATTCTCCCCAAAGCACACTGATTTCAATTAGTCCCTATTGGGACAAAGCACACTGATAATAGTGGCTAATGCCATTAGCCACTATGCAGCTACTAATGAGATATCAGTCCCCTCTATTGCAGGTGCTATTGGGACAATCCATACTGTTAAAACAACAGTGGCATACCAATGATTCTCTCCCACTGTTATTGTATCAGTGTGTTTGTGAGTCGAATTCACGACCTCCCACTTATAAATGGAAAACCTATGCCACTAGGCCAAATAATATTGGGCCACAATTTTCTATTAGGACTCATACAAAGATATTTTATCGCTATTCAATAGGTATATAATATAAATAATTTTATTTACAAGTTTATAAATGGTTAGTTTAATTTCAAAAGTAATGTAATTAATGCCAAAGCTCTATACAATCAATGCTAGGAATTCACAAAAAAAAAAAAAAAAAATCCTGAGGAAAATGGAGGGATTAAATTTTCTTCTCTATTTTACTTTGTAGGGGGAACCAATTTCCAAACCATACACTTACTAAACATGAAGCATGAGAAAGGCAGCACATTTTCGTTCCTGAGCTTCAAATTAATTTGTTAAACTAAAGGAAATAATGCCACGTTTGATTTGCGGAAAATAAGTATCAGGAAAGGAAACTTGTTCCTTTCCTGTGTTTGGGTGTTTGGGATACAAAAGGAAAAAAAAATACTTTCTTCAGGACTTATTGAAAGTGATTCATTCCAAACATCAAAGGAATCACCCCCCCCCCCCCCCCCTCTTTCCTTGCATTTATTACTCAAAATTCATTATTTTATTCCATTAATTACAAACCTTTTAACAACTTTTCTGATAATTTTTCAAATGTTATCAAACATCAGAATGGAAAGTTCTTGGAAAATTTCATTTCCCTTCCCATGGGAAAGACAAAAGAATTACTTTCATTTCCATGAACAAAAAGAGGCCTAAATTCTGAGGAAAATGGAGGGATTAAATTTTCTTCACTGTTTTCCTTTATAGGGGGAACCAATTTTAAACCATACAGTTACTAAACATAAAGCATGAGAAAGGCAGCACATTTTCATTCATGAGCTTCATATTAATTTGTGAAACTAAATGAAATAAATCCTGAGGAAATGGAGGGATTAAATTTTCTTCACTATTTTCCTTTGTAGGGGGAACCAATGAAGCATGAGAAAGGCAGCACATTTTTGTTCCTGAGCTTCAAATTAGTTTGTGAAACAATGAGGGCTTAGGGACGCAGAGTTTTTCTTAGCCTCTAGGCTCAATTTAAGCAAGTTCCAATGTTTCTCACCAGTATTACTTTTATAGATGTCTCTAACTAGCGTTTTGCGTTCATACTATTTTCTTCAATTCATAGGGCTCTAGTGAGAACTTTTAAAATGGATCGACTCCATGAGGATTTTTAAATAAATGATTTATAATTAAGATATATAGTTTATAACTTAGATACTATTAATTAAGGTGTATACTAAGTTATTACTAACGACTTGAGCAATAATTAGATAGTGACAATTGATATTGAAAACAACTCAATAAAAATTAGGAAAAATGATCATTTACCCAATTTTGGGGTTAATTAACCCTATTTACCCAAACACTCTTAAGAGATCGTCCATTTACCCAAACACTCTAAGAGATCATTTCCCTAATACCCAATTAAGTATTTTTTTTTAATTCCTTTTTGGGACAATTTTGCCCTCTCCTTCTTTGTCACTTAGAGAGAGAAGTCATCGGAGACCTTGCCGGACTCCGGTGATTAGTGGCCGGCCACTGGTTCCGGCAACAGGTGACGAGACTCCTACAACCGGTCACCGAAATTCAGAATCCGGCTTCCTGACTGGTGACTAGATTTCGACGTCTGAATTTATTGCCCTCTAATAATACCCAGTAATCCTATTATTGCCCCCCAATAATCATATTATTGCCCCCCAATAACCATATTATTGTCTCCCAATAATCATATTATTGCCGCACAATACTCTTTTTATTGCCTCCCAATAATCATATTATTACCCTCCAATAATCATATTATTGCCCTCAAGTGAATTGCATAAACTCCCAAAACCAAAATGAATACACTACAGACACAATTGATCAATTTAAGTGTTCAATCATACACGTTCCCTTTTTTTTTCTTTCCCCATTCTCGGAGCTCACAGTATACCAAAAAAAAAAGTGCTCTAGGCACCCACCGGAGTGTGAGGCTGGCTCCTCTTTTCGCCAGTGCTTCCCTGGCGACAGTTTGGAGGTCGTGACAGGATTGGGCGGAGGAAGATACGACCGGCTTGGGTTGGAGAACTGGGCCGCGACCCTCGTCTTCATTTTCCACCTCCACCATCTCACGCCTCGAAAACGAACTCGATCTCGAACCCGACCCGGACTCGAATTCGAACTCTGGCTGCCTCTTCAGCATTACTCCCGATCCTCACTAATTCCGATCCCGTTCAGGCGACTCAGAACCTCAACTCCGCCGTGGTATCTGCTCTCTGCGGCGACGGGCACTGAGCCAGCATGCTGCCAATCAGAGATTGAGGCCAACGACGACGGCCACGTGTTCGGGTTCTTCATGCTGTGTCCATCGGCGAGACTGGTTCTAACGGAGCGATTCAATTTCGCCATGAATGAGATGAGAGAGAGAGAGAGAGAGAGAGAGAGAGAGAGAGAGAGAGAGAGAGAGAGAGAGAGAGAGAGAGAGAGAGAGAGAGAGAGAGAGAGAGAGACTGAGGGGAGTAGTTATTAATTAAAATGAAGGCAATACTGTCAATAGATATTAGATTAGGTAAATGAGAGTAAAAAACTCTTCGTGGAGTAAGTGGACAATTTTTAGGCTGAAATTGGATAAGTGGTCACGGCCCCTAAAAACTATTCTTTTGAAATTGAAAAAAAAAAAAAAAACCACTTCAAATAGAGTATATATTTATAAAGACATAATTTTCTAACGAGAATCTCCAACACGTAAATATAGCAACTTTTATTAAATTCCAAAATGATTTCTAACTGTACCCAACACTTTTCCATAAAACACCCTTTAAAACCTAAAGTAACGTACTAATGAACATATTAGTTTTCTTGGCGGAACCTGCGACAATTGATCAACACCTAGCTAGATTTTAAGACCATTGACGGCGAAGTTCTTCCCAAGGTCTTGATTACATCATTTACTGGCAGCGACGTCCTTCGGAATCTCGACGTTTTGTTTATATTTTGTTAGCTTTTTCGCCAAAAGTACCATGAATCAATTGCATCGAATCTTTCGTGGTCTCTCATCTAATTCTTCTTCATTTGTGTTATTAGAAAGTCCTTTGCAACACCAATACATGTTGGCATCTAGCCTTGGTCTCCTTGGGAGTTCATGAGGTTTTTTTAAGGTCTTTACTTGCATAGTCTAACAGTGAGAAATTGTGGTAATATCGGTACCTTGTTATTTCCCTGTTAAATTATTATGAAGGACTAATGTCGGTTGATCTTCTAAATTAACCAACAGTCAGTGGTCTAAGATTCCCACGTAATTGGGATCATAGTTCCCTCATTTGAAATTATATAATATTCAAGTATAGTTAATTATTTTTCGGTGACTTATAGACAGTGGGAGAGATTCCTATTAGTTTATAAGACGTGATATTTATGTGTTACATAGAGTTTATTACATCAACAACTAGAAATTACTTCAACCTTCCATGAGTCGAACTCACCACCCATTTACAAAGGGAATATGTGACATTAGACCAAATGGTATTAGGCCACAGTTTTCTAACTCGTACACTTCCTCACAAGAAAATAAATCCAGAAGAAAATGGAACGCTTTGTCGACAACACAATGTAGGCAAAATATGTCCATTTTTTATATGAAAAGCTATGCCGACGAAATATTCGTGCACAGGCAACCCATTTTCATGGAGGGGAACTCTTGCCAACGAACTTTTGTCGGCCAAGGTTGACTCCTGAATATTGTACATGTTTGCAAAGCTTTAGTCGAAGAACTGTTCAGGCATTTTGATAAATGATAATCATATTCTAGCAATATTTACACATAAAAGGAAACCCACCATCAAAACATGCCGTGTTTTATCATTAACAAACATGATAGTCACTCTACAAGTCTACACCAAGCAAAATTGCACACAGGTATAGCCATCAGAAGTTTACAATACAAATTACCAAAACATACACCAAAGAATTCCATAAACGCAAATATTACATGAAAACGGCCCAACGAACCACTAATTTTGATGTTATTTTCATATGAATTAGCAGTGTTAATACAATTATAAATGTATAAACCTAGCAAGCGCTCTCCTACGTTCTTGCAGCTTATATCCAAATCAATACAATCTCGGCTTAACCCGCCTTCCATGCATGTCACTGCCATCTAACAAGGTCCCTTTCCCATATCCACCAGCAATAAAAGAATGCTCACCAATCCTTGCAACATACTGCAGTAATTCGGTGATGACCGAAGGGCAGCTTTCCGTCAAGTACTTGTAACCATCAGTCTCGATCACAGCTGAAAAGAATTTAGCAATTTCTAGTCAATATGTAGTTATTCAAATCCCCACTTAGAAAATGTACTACAACCAATTACTTGAATAAGATTAAACTGAAAGTTGAAAAAAGAACACACGCACAAGAGGTTCCCAACAAAAAAAGGAGTTATCTTAAAGCCCATTCATTCACAAGTCATATCAATTCAAATTAATGTACAAAATATTCCCGACTGCAAAGAAAGCTTACTTCATATGTTTGTATATTTTAACTTATCTGACATATCATAAATTTATATTTTCGAAAGCAATGTGACCCTTGTTTGCTCCACGGTCCACACAACTGGTGTATGGTCAAAAAACATTTCACAATATTACATCTTTCTTTTCCAAAATAAGAAACAAAAGCACTTTTAAAAGAAAAAGAAGAGAACCAGTTCATTCTAGATTGACTTAAAAGACTCATGCTAGCCTAGAGCAAGCTTGGTAGCTGGAACCGCAAAACTCCTAATATGCCTGGAAATGACCCTATTCCAAGCTGTTACAGCCTCTAATCCTCCTTGCAGGCAGCTAAACTTCCTGCTCAAACTAGCAATAGTCTTAATAGACTCCATAAAATTTTCTGGAAAACGTCGATTCAAAAAAGAAAGTCCATCTCACAAATTGCAACCTAATCTGCAGGCCAAAGTACAAAGGAAAATAATAGAAAAGAAAAACCATTGACATGAATAAGGCCTGCTAGCTAAGGCAAGCTGGAGGACAACAGGAATGAGACCTGTCTTTGGGATGCTATTATTCAAAAAAAGTAATTAATGAATGCCTCTTTTTCAGACACTAATAGTCCAAAAGGGGGCTCTAGAACTGGGGAGTAGTGCTGCGCATGCAGTTAATCTAATAAGACAAGGGCTAGTTTGGAGGATTGGAGACCAGTTGTACTGCTCACTTTGCACTAAGAACTAGTCTGGCTGTGACAAAGTACTGATTCTAGATTTATTGGTGCTAAGTAGACTGTCAAGACTTCTTGGATGGCCAAGTTTGGATATCCCTATGTTGATGCCAGCCTTCCCAATGATGTCACTGAAAATTTGGCAACCCTGCTGGTTTTGCAGGTTGTGGTCCCGACAAACTAATATGGGCATCTGATGGTCAATTCTCTGTCAAATCAGCTCACATAGCACTTTCCATGCTGAAACCTATCTTGCAGTTTTATTTGGAGTTAGCTTTACTTTCAAAACTTAGATTGTTTATTTGGCTTCTTATCCGAAGTAGATTGCTCACTAATTGCCAGAGGGTCAAATGAAACCTCATTTTGGATCCTAGCTTCTGCTTCTGTCCTGGCCTCGAGAGTCTATGCTTCATTTGCTTTCAGATAGAAGTAAAGCCATACAGTTTGGGAGGTTTTTGTGATTCGTGAATTGGGAAAGATGGATCACTAACTTTCACCGTTGTTCAAAGAGGCAAAAGGGTATTGCCTGGTCTAGTCTGTTGGCCTTCATTTGCAGGCTTCCTGTAAACGGAGAAGCAAAGCTGTTTTTGTTCTCTCTCCCCCACCCCCCACCCCAAAAACCCAAAAAAATAAATAAAATAAAACATTATTTAAGTTGAATAGCAAATTTCGTCACGTCTAGTCTCAGACACCAGATTCAATTGAATGTGTTTGGCATAAAATAACTAAGATATTGCAGTTATAACCAAGGAATGTTAAGGATTGACAACAGATAATTTTCTTAATTTCTGGAAACAGCTCTCTACAAATAATAACACAGCAGATCAGTACAGAAAATAATTACCTCTTAAGTTTTCAGGCACTGCAATGAATTTGAGACATACAGCTTTAAGTTGGAAACAGTGATGCTGCTCTGCCAAGGCCAATGTTGTTGCAACATTGTTTATGGCTACATTCTCACAAAGTTTAGCCTCACACAGCACTTTGAGCCTCTCGAGGGCATAACGATCTGCTGCCGCCAGCAGATGTTGGGCCATAAGTGTAGTCTGTGCAGAAGCCCAATTTGAACTTAGCCCCAGAAGCTCTTCCATGTCTGGTAAAGCATCCCAGTAGATGAAGTGAAGTAAAACCTGCACACATCCAGAGCAAACACGAAGAGCAGTTATTATCACTCGAGCTCTTCCTAGTCCCCTTAAATTCAAAAATCCAGCAACTATATTTTGAGCCCAACACATCAGAAAAAAACAAAAAAATTAGCAGGTCATCATCAACACTAACACTAAAACATGCTTTTACAAAACTATGAAACTACATTTGTCCCCAGCTAAACTTGGATCCTCCAAAACCATGAACTTCCCTAAATGCAAATGGCTTGCTCCATTTCATATCTATCCCCAACCTCATGTTCAACAAAGAAATAACACACCTACAATAGCCATCCATAAAACTTGAAGCAAGTGGAACAGACTCTTTAAGAGAAAACCATTGTTTCCATACTTATAGCCAGCTATTACAAGCACCAATAACAAGAGATATATGGATGAAACATGAAATCGGAAAATTGATAATGAACTAAATGTAGATAGGATAGAAGCATTCTGAAAAACAATTGAAAGTAGTGAGCCTCAGCTGCAGCAACAAAGTGCTGAATATAGGAGCGGCAAAAGCTACGTTTCCCAATTTTAAACATGAGGAATAACAGGCTTATACTACATCTTTAAAAATTCAAAGAATACGTTGACATAATTTTTTTATTCAATGACAAACACATTATGAAATAGTTCATAAAAATGAATTTCCGTTGAATACTTGAATAAAAGTAAACCACACATTTCATACATGAATATGCAATCAACCAGAAACAAACATCTAAGTTTCTAACCAACCTCATACACAATTTGATGTTATAATCTACGAAATTCATCTGTGTGGCAGCAATTAAACAGACTTACTTTTGTGGTCAAACAAAAAGCTTCAAGCCTTCAAGTGCATGTAGCACTAAATCAATCATCCCCAAATAAATTCTTTTAAACATATTGGGAGTCTGCAGTCAAAATCTCTGGCATACAAGGAGAGTACCTTTCTTTTATCCTCTGGTGCTAATTTAAAATTGCCATTTGCAAAAGAGACGGTATTTAGCCCCAATCCCACCCACCCAGACATATATAAACACCATTCTAAAGTTCTCTCAAACAAGCATTAACAACTTAATCAGATGGTGAAAACACCCGAGCTGCGCATTCATTTGCAGAATGTCCTAATCATGCTCAAACACAAACTAGACACAGTTTTGCCCACCGAGTCACTAACATCTAAGATTCCAAGTTCTCAACTGATGCGAAAATTATATGATTAATTATATATTCTATCAAAATGTATATAGTGTCATGTCCATAATTGCAGTCTTACTTCTTTAGTGGTGAATAGTAATTTTGCACACACGAGAGAGAGAGAGAGAACCTTAAAAACAGGAGTCTCAATGTCTTCAACCTTTATGCAACAAGAGTTTTTATCTTTCAATGGACCAAACAGTTGTGCCCTGAACACAGGTGAGCGTGCAGCAAGCACCACTTTGTGTGCAGAAAATACTTCCTGATCAACTTCAAAACTCACATCCGTCCCCTTTCCACTTTCTAAAAGCTTACCAAAATGCTGACCCATGTTGGAAGGTGGTACTGCTATAGCGTATGTTTTGGGTCCCTCCGTATTTGTCCTAACAACCCCAACACGGCACTTTATTATGAGGCAATCATCTTTAAGATGGTCTGATGTCTCTAAAAGACTTCTTCTGAAGAAACGTTTATAACCCCTGCAACAGACCAACAATGAGCCTATTCAGTTACGACTATCACCACAACATTCCAAGCAATAATTCTATCCTACATAAACCCTAACAAGGTAAAGTACAAAACAATCGAAGACTTTGTTAATCCACCATACCAATCTGGTAGGATCTACCGCTAACATGAAGACAAAGCAATTACCAAGTTAACAGGCATGTTCTGTAGGTCAAAAAGAACTACTGTTACAGACAACATAAGAGTGCAAGCTTGTTTGCCTGCTGACTTGAATTTCATCTAAACAAAATTTACCCGGTGATCTTATATTTGAATTGCATTCAAGGAAGCATTACAATTGTAATAGACCTAAAGTTAAAGCTGTAAGGATCCGATAACACAAATTCACTCCTACAACCAACCTTATTTAACTCTAACAAACCTACACATTCCAACATCTCTAAAATCATATCATCATTCACTAACAAACTACTCAATCCGAAATCGGCAATCAAAATCGAATCCATAAACACACACAGCATATAATACACGAAAACATCACACATTGAAATAGTAATCAACAACACATACCACATGCTTCCTCGGTATTTAAGCGTGTAAGGGCCGCTCTCGAGCCTCCTGAGAAAATGGCTATGGACCTTGTGGCGTTGCCTCTCGCTCTGGTCCAGAAGCGTCAGCTCGAACAAAGCCCTCACATCGCTGCCTTCGCTGGCCAACGCGATGAACAGCGAAACGTAATTGGCGTTGTCCTCGACGCTCTTGCCGTCGGGGTAGAAGTATATGGCCCACGTGTACCCGCCGACGTTGAACTGCTCGGAGCCGACGTACTTCCCGATCCCCATGCCCTTGGTGAGCGAGTACCCGCTGATCTTGAATTCGTGGCAGCCATTGATGGTTTCGGTGCAGGACGTCGAGCATGTGGTCGGCGTGGGCTGCGGCGGCGGCGAGGGTTTTGATTTGTCGCTGCCGACCTTGACTGTGCCCATCAATGGAGGAAAGGTTCGATTTTGACGCTCTGGGTCTGATTGGGAGGAGGGATTGCGAATTGGGTCGGGGGAATTTTGGGTTTTGGGGGTGGGATTGAGAATTAGGGTTTTTGATCGAATTGAGGAAGAAGAAGTTGAATCGGTGGAAATTGGGGGGTTTTGGGGTTAAATTGAGAATTGAGGGGTCTCTAATAATTGGGGGTGGTGGCGTTGATGGTGGGCTGGTGGTGGATGACGGTTGTGATTTAAAATGTTGTTATCTGAGATTGCGTGGTGAAGACCACGCAGGGTATTTATATAAAGACTTGCCCTTTTGGCCAAAAACCATTGATGTTGTGGAGGTGGATGGTGTGAAAGTTGTGCTTGGCTTTCAATTATTTTGTTTGGTTTTGGCCAAACAGCTCACGAGCTCAATGCCTCAATCTCCACCTAGGAAATTGATGCAAAGGTGGGACGACTCAATCATGCAAGAGTTTGGGAGTCATGGGGCTACAATTATGGTTCAAACTTCGAAGTCACAATCTTGGGATGGGGTTTCACATGTCACGGCACAAATCGTAAAAGTCCTAACTCCAAATTGTTCTTGATGCAACGTATCCTCTATTAGAGGATAGTGAGCTTGAGTCAAACATGTAAAGATTCCCAATATCAACTCTAATGATATGTGCTTATAAAAAAAAAAACTCTAATGATATGTGGAAAAATAAGTTTTGATATCTATAAATAGTGAATGTATCTTAATACGGTAATCGTTAACATCTACTATGAGTAGAGTTGTTATATCATATAACAAAGTTTTGGATGAATTGTGTCACTTGCATAGTCGCAGAGCAAATTATATGGCGCACATGTTCTGGTGGACAAAATCTACATCTAGGCAAGAAACGGATCCATAATTTTTCATATATAACATAAGTTGTTAATGTTTAATATCGACCATCGGATTGAGTTTTTAATTAAATTAGCCTTTTATTGACCGCTAATTTGATGGCTCATTACATTTGATATGTGAATGTAACATATTATAATTTCTCCAATCATGTAATGCATGTTACATTTTGATCATTTACAATTGAAAGATGTGTTGCATTATGTAACGTATGTTATTTTATGGGTTTGGTTCTAGTCATGTCAATTGGAGTTGTTTTCAATACTATGATTTTCAATTTCGACATGACCTCACATGCATAAAAACGGATTGAACTATATCAAGAAACATGTTAACTTGTCAAGCCATAATTATAAACAGACAGCCCTCATTTCCACCCACGAACTCCCGAACAACCCCCTACTAAATTTGAGCACCGCACAACTTGGCTATCAAGAGATTTAAGAAAGTCGTCTTGAACGACATGTTTAACATATTTCAATACGTTTAATACCTTAACACACAACACTGTTTATACCTATTACCTATTAATCTTAAGATTAGAAGTTTAGAACCACTAAAATATATATATTGAAATTGCATTGAGCCTGCCAATCCCATCCTTAGGCCATCTCCAGCTGTGGGGGGCTAAAATTCACTATTCATGTAAATAGTAAGGGCTATAATTTCTACCATCTCCAACCCTTAGGGCTATAAGTTTAATAGAAAATTACACTCAAGTGTATTTTTGAAACTTTAATTATTCAGAAGGCCACTTAATTTTTTTTGTCTTCATAAGGCCACTTTAGGGCTAAAACACGTCAGCCTTTTTTATGCTATGCCCAATTTGCCCTCGGTATCATATCATATCAGATCTATCTCTCTCCTTTCCCGATTTTCTCAGTTTTCTCTGAGAATACTTTCTCCCTCTTGCTTCTCGCCTCTCGTCGCCGTCGTCGCTCGATTCTCTCCGGCGTCGCCGATCTGGAACGATAACTTAAATTTGGCGATGCTCTTTACCACTCCACCTCACTCACTCCTTATTTCTCCTCGCCGATCATTTCCTGATGACCTCTGTCGCATTCAGTTGTGAATCTGAGCCTCAGAAGTCATGCTTCGTCGATCGGTGGCGCGGCGTCGGAGTTCCAGGCTGCTGCGGTGGTGGAGGATGGAGATCGAGGGAGAAGAGAAGGAGAAGGAGAATTATAGAGTTCTGAGAGTCGGGGTCATCTGCGGAGATCCCTCCACCGCCAACGACCGCACAAGAAGATAAAGAACCTCAAGCTTTCGATCATCTAGCCTGAAGGCCAGGAGCTCAAATTCGAAGCTGTCCTTCTCCGGTAAGCGGCTGAGATCTGGTGGTTGAGATTTGAAGCACTCGATGCTTTTGAAACCACTCGACTCTTGGGCTCGGCCTCGTTATGAGATCTGGTGGCTGAGAATCCGCCGATGCTTTTGAGATCTGGAGGCTGAGAATCCGGTAATGAGATTGGTAAAATCTCAGATTGGTTCGGGTTGAGCTGGAGCATGGTTTCCTTCGGCTTTTTTCCGGTAATGAGATTGGTAAAATCCGAGTCCTCAATGCAATCGTAATTTTTCAATTGCTTGGATCTGGAAATTTTACACCTGTTCAAAACCTGGAATTATGTATTGTTGTAGTTTTTGGAAAAGTTAGAAACTCATTTGTTGATATTTGTCATTCAATTTGATAGCTCTGTGTAATTGTTCTAGTGGATTTTCAATATAGTGATAATAGCTTTACGTGTCTATGTTAGTATCTTTTCAAGCTAATGTCAATCGCTTTTGTTTTCAAATCAGTACCTCTTTGTAACTATTATAGTGGTTTTCCATCATAGCGATTGTAGATTTCTGTACCTATATTAGTATCTTTTCAAGCTGATGTCAGTAGCTTTTCTATTTTCATTTTGATTGGTGACAATAGCTTTTGTTACTGGTGATGGTGACAGTAGCCATTTGTTGGTGGTGAGAGTGTCTTTTTGTGTCGGTGACAGTAGCTTTTGTTAATGGTGTTAGTGGCTTTTGATTTTTGGAGCGCATCTTTTGTTGGTGACAATAGCTTTTGTTGCTGGTGATAGTAGCTTTTGTGACCTTGCCGGAAATCTCACCAGCGTAGCTTTTGTTGCTAGTAACAGTCGCTTTTATTGCTAGTGATAGTAGCTTTTGTGACCTCGCCGGAAATCTCACCAGCGTAGCTTTTGTTGCTAGTAACAGTAGCTTTTATTGCTAGTGATAATAGCTTTTGTGACCTCGCCGGAGATTGTCGGAATTCTCACCAGAGTAGCTTTTGTTGCTAGCAACAGTAGCTTTTGATGTTGGTGACAGTAGCTTTTGTAGTCGCCGGAAGTTGGTCGGAGACTCGCCGGAAGTTGGACCGAGGTCAGCCGGAAACCCGCCGGAGTTGGCCGGAGGTCGTTCGGAGTTGACCGGAGACCTCGTCGGAGAGAAGAGAGAGGATGGTTGTTGACTTTTTACTCTAGTGGCATTTATGTAAATATGTTAGTTTTTATATCCAAAATATAACACCATTTTAAATCTAGTGGCCTTATGAGGGAAAAAATTAGTTGGTGGCCTTATGGCTAAAAAAACATTCCAAGATGCACTTATATGTAATTAACTCTAAGTTTAAATACTATGTTATTTTATTGTTTGTCCTTTAATCTCAGCCATTGATTTTGTTGATAAGAATTTTGGGCCACCAGCGTGGTCCCCAACGAAGAAAAGCTCAAGGGCTAAACAAAGGGCTATGTTTAGCCCAGCTCTTGGCCATTTTAGCCCCCCAAATTAGTTTTTGTTATAGCATAGACTTGAATTGGAGATGGAAAATGGTGTTTTTTTGGGCTATACCAACCCCTTAGCCCAGGGTTGGAAATGGCCTTACATGCCATCATTATTCGTCAACAAATCAAAAGATGTTGACACTGTTTTCCTTTCTCCTCAAATTCTTGGTGCACCGAATCCCCAGACGGTCCAAAACTCTCAAAACTTGTAGCGAAATCCGACCCTCCACTGTCCACTCCACACCTAACCACACAGCCCAAATTCAATGCTCTGCTTCTCCAACCTCATATAGTGCACCCCTTCCCTTCTCAATGTTTCGCAGATTCCTCACCACCTCTCTCTCCTCCCGCACCAACCCCCCTCCTCTCCTCTTCCTCCTCTCCCCCAAATCCCCCAAAACCCCCAATTCCCTCTCCCCCAATCCAAACCCTAACCCCCCATTCCCCCGATTCCTCTCCCAAATGTCCGACGCCCGCCGCCCCACCTCCTCCCCCATCCCCGCCCTCGACAAAGCCGACCGCTCCGACCTCCTCCGCGCCCTCGAGTCCTCCCTCGGCTCCGCCTTCACCTCCGAGCCCCTCTGCCCCGCCCCAGCCCCCCTCATCATCGTCATCAGCGGCCCCAGCGGCGTCGGCAAAGACGCCGTGATTAAAAAGCTCCGGGATGTCAACCCTAACCTCCATTTCGTCGTCACGGCGACCAGCCGGCCCATCCGGCCCGGCGAGGTCCACGGTAAAGACTATTACTTTGTGAGCAAGGAAGAGTTTTTGAGTATGGTGCATAAAGATGAGCTTCTGGAATATGCATTGGTGTATGGGGACTATAAGGGGATTCCGAAACAGCAGATTAGGGATTACATGGGGAAAGGGCATGACATTGTGTTGAGAGTTGATATTCAGGGGGCTCAGACTTTGAGGAGGATTTTGGGGGATTCTGCTGTGTTTATATTCTTGATGGCGGAGAGTGAGGCTAAGCTGGTGGAGAGGTTGGTGGATAGGAAGACCGAGACGAAGGAGTCTTTGCTTGTGAGGATTGCGACGGCGAGGGAGGAGGTGAAGCATGTCAAGAATTTTGATTATGTGGTGGTGAATGCCGAGGGGAGGCTGGACAATGCGGTGCAGTTGGTGGAGTCGATTATTTGCGCCGAGAAGGCTAAGGTGCACCAGAGGAGAAGTGTGATTTAGCTGCGGAGGTAATTGTGGGTTTTGGTGAGTAATGGAGCAATTTGAAATGCATTGGTTAGTTAGAGCTCTGTAGCTAATTTGAATATGAAGTGGATAACCTTGGAAAATAGACTGCTTTAAGCTGTAGTTCACAATGTCTTGCTTCTCTTTTTTGAAGTTAGCGAGATCAATATATTACATTTGCTTCATTGTTATCTTAAACTCCATAAATGAGATATCTTCTTTGAATAGATTGGAATCGTGCTATTACATTTGTTGAAGTTATTGTCTACTTGTAAATGAAGAGGACTAAATGGCCTTTCATGGGTACAGAGTGTTAGATATGGTTGGACTTGATCTTCTAATTAATGCAAAGTATCCTGATGATGAAAAATATTAGGTGAACTCTTGAGTTGTTTATGGGATGGCATTTTAGCAACTTGAGTTTGCAATTAGATTCGTACAAAAGTGGCCCTCTCACTTAGATATTTGACATTCTTATTTTGATGCTATAATCAATGCTGACCTGCCCTTGTTGCCTTAAAAATACATTTGCAACATCTGACTTTCCTGTTGGTCATTCTGTGTGGAAGTACTGTCTTTGCTTCTGTATCAGCCAAAAATATATACCAGAGAATTAGGTCTTTTATTAGCCTGAACTGGAGAAGCCAGTCTTTTTATTAGAAATCAGGTTTGAACTTTTTTGAAATCATATTTCAGTATGGTCTAAAGATCAGTTTCTGTTAACCTGCCTACGATCCAACCTTAATTTCTTAGGTCTCTAGCTAAATGGTCATTTGATTTGCTTGTCACTTGGAGGATGCGAAAAGCTACTGCAGTGATTATGTGAAGTCTATTAGCTAACCTAGTGATGGGGGCTTGTACACTATAAAAGAGATCTTCTAGGAATTTAGCAATGGTTTTGCTTATCCTGCTATATATAGAAATGCTCAAGAACTTTTTCAAATGAATTGTTACATCAAATTGTATGTGCTGCACTTGTACGCTTAGAAATGTTATCAACTAGTGCATATTTGCAACTATTACATCTCTTCTACATGATAACAGTTGGCAAGAGGTGGAAATTGTAATCCAGCTGCATATGTAACTTGTCGCGTGATTAAAGTGTGTTGGGGCAAGCAACACACCGGTGGTGATGGAAGCATGATTATCAGCCACCTGCTTCAAAATTTTGTCTGCAAGTTCTGCACTCAAGATATAAAGTAGAGTAGCAAAGAGGAGAACTATTCTTTGGTCTATCTAGGTCTGTTCAAAATTTTTGTATTCTATGAGCTATTGAATGTTGATAAATTCATTTATAGTTGCAATTTGTTGAATTTATGTTAAGATACTGTTATATAGAATGGTAATTCTGAAAGGAAGATTCATTGTTATGAGTTTAGTTGATTATAGATCAGGAATATGTGTTGATTTACGGTTGTGAGCTTGCTTAGAACTTTACCTCTCTATAAAAAGCTTAATGGTCTTACTCTACCCACTCACCTACCCTTCTTTCTAAATGTACACCACCTAAACCCTAAACCCACCTAAAACAATAGACTCATTCAAAACCCAGCACTAAAATGTTGCCTCTACTCTTTTCCATCAACCCTAAAATCAGGTGTTCATAACTTTAGCCTCACTGCAGTCCATGGCATACAATTTGTTCTCTACTTTTCTTTCCCTGTTGTGAATTCTTGTTTTCTTTCAGTTCACATTCTATCCGCCATTGTTCAGAGGTTTTAGACCTTACAGGGTATGAATCTAATAAATAATAAAAGAAGTGGTATCTTATTATTCCTCAATCACTAACTTAGAGCGTGGTTCAAAGACCCAGTGAAGAACGAAAACCTAATTGAAACAGTTTACGCGAAAATTCGATTCCCAAACTTGAGGGAGCTTCCTATCTCTTAATCATACTTGTTCTGAACCTTTAATTAACTAAAAGACACTGCTGTAGTTGCAGTCCAACATAATCTTTAACAGAGATTGGATCAAATCAGACTAAACACCAATCGTACACTCAAAGTCTGAAAGCTCGAGTCTTTAAAGTAATAGAAATAGGAAAGGATGAGCCTTTAGCTTGACACAAATGAACACCGTAGAAAATGGATTCCTCCTATAATTCCATTTCTGCAAGCTACAACCAATTTGCCAAAATCACAAAGAAATATGCTAATTTGAAAGTTCGATGCTTAATTTATAAGTATTATAAAACAGTTTTGAACTGATAGAACTCAGACTTTTAATAATCAAGTACTAATATAATTAACAATGGACAAGTGGCTTAATTTGATAGTATAATGAAATCCAATCCTGATCATTCATATCTGTTCTGATGCAGATGCTTAGTTGGCAAGTGGAATTTTATCCCAACTTGATCCTATTAGGAGAAAGACCAGGAAGACATAATTGATAAACATCAACTTAAGGCAGAAGTCAAAGTCTTCTTAGGAAAGACTGGACAGAAGTCAATGTCTCCAAGCTATAATACATCGTAAACCACTTGATTTTATAAGAACAAAAACCCTCTACATTGGTTTTTTTCATATAAAGTGAAAAGCAAGATAAAGTGGGAGATAACAATATGAACAACAAAACAAAAGATTTTCACTTTAGGTTAGAAAAAGATGTAGGCTTTTATGTCTTTAGCTGATTCATCAAGAAACTACTTGGTAGAAGCAAGACAGAAGGATCAAAATCATTTCCAAACTAAAACACATAACAAAACTAAAAGGAAAGTGAGCCAAAAACAAAAGCAATATGGCGTTTACTCTTTCTCTCCTCCTCATTTCCTCACAAAAAACGTGCTCCCCAAGCTACTTTTCCTCCTTTATAAGGCTCATTCCCCAATCATTTTCTGCACCGTCAAAAACACCAACAGCTACAAACACAGAGAACCAAATCTTACATCTATTTCCACCATCCAACCTATATTTGATTAAGAGAGAGAAAGAGAGAGAGATTTAGCACCATGGTTCTGCATAATTCTGCAGAAGGCGAAGAAGGAAGCATTCGGCTGCAGATTTCTGACCTTCAGAGGCTGAGTGAGACCGACAGTGTAGGCAACACAATGTTTCAGCCACAAACTAGTATTGAGAAGAAAGAGAGCAACACTTCAGCGTCTGTTGGTCCATTAACAAAGCCAACAGTTCGTGCACCCGAAAAGAAGCTGACCCTTTTCGCTCTCCGCCTAGCAGTGCTCGAAAAAGCAGCAACCGGCCTTGGAACTCTCGGTTTCATCTGGGCCACGGTTGTTCTTCTTGGCGGTTTTGCTATTACTTTGGACAAAACAGACTTCTGGTTCATCACCATCATTTTGTTGATTGAAGGGACTCGGATTTTCAGCAGGAGCCATGAGCTTGAGTGGCAGCATCAAGCCACATGGTCCATCACTGATGCTGGGATCAACAGCTTTCGAGCATTGAAAATGAGCTCGAGCTTCATATTTGGGAGCATCAAGGCTTTTTTCAAGCCTGTTCTTCCAGTCAGGAAGCATAGTCAACGCAGTAGACAGACTGAAGGGACTAATGATGCAAGAAACTTGAGAGGTTTCAATGTTCAAGGAAAGACTACTCGGACTTGGACAAGCTCAGAAGTCCCTCTCCTTCCATATGCTCAATGGGTTTTTCGGGCGAGACACATCAGCAAATTGCTCTATTGGCTTCAGCTTTTATCAGCTTCAGCTTGTATTGCTCTCTCATTGATGAAGCTCATAAAGCACAACTATGGTGATGTGGAGAAAGGAGACACTGACAAGAGGAACCGGCAAGCTGCTCTGAGTGTTTTCTATTCCTTGGCCTTGGCAGAAGCTATGCTGTTTCTGATGGAGAAGACTTACTGTGAGTACAAGGTGAGCTACTGTAAACTTTTGGACGAGGTGAACAAGGAGTGTGAGTTAGGCCCTTCAGGTTTGGTTTCGATTAGAAGGTTTTTCTATGATGCCTATTCTAGATGTGTCAATGGAAGCATTTTTGATGGCTTGAAGATGGATATGGTCTCTTTTGGCATGGACCTATTGGGTTCAAATTCCACAGATGAGCAGCTTATTGGAGCTAAAATTCTTCGCCAATTCGCTATGAGCCCCCGGTATTCAGATGACACCTTACAGAAGATAGGGATAAATTTATCAGTTATAGAAAGATTGGTTGAGATACTGAATTGGACTGATCCAGATGAAGAAGTGATTAGAAGATCGGCTGCAGAAATACTGTCAAAACTGGCTGGCAAGAAGCAGAACTCTATCCGAGTAGCTGGAATTCCTGGTGCAATGGAATCAATTTCATCTCTGCTCCAAACCAGCAGAAGCTCAAGTGGTGCATGTGATGAAATCAGTGAAAAGAAAACTCATTCTGATCATGCTAACTATGGTTTGTGGACATTCAATCATTTAGGCCTGCTTATTTTGAAGAAACTTGCGCGTGATCACGATAACTCTGGCAAGATTGGAAACACAAGAGGCCTCCTGCCAAAGATCATAGACTTCACACATGCTGAGGAGGTGTTGCTCAAGGCAGAAAATGTTACACCAACTCAGCTACTGACGCTGAAGCGATCATTGCAATTGGTGAAGAGGCTTGTAAGCACAACAGGCAACACAGGAAATATTCTCCGCAGAGAGATTTCGGAGATAGTTTTCACAATCAGCAATATCAGAGATATCTTGAGGCATGGTGAGAAGCATCCAAACCTGCAATTATTGGGTATTGAAATCTTATCTAGTCTAGCACTGGAAGAGGAAGCAACAGAGAGAATAGGAGGAACAGGTGGAGTGCTTAAGGAGTTGTTCAACATTTTCCTTCAAAAGGAAAAAGAAAGGGAGGAAATTGTGGTCACTAATAGAGAGGTAATAACTAGAGCTGGGGAAGCTCTAGCAATGCTGGTATTAGAAAGCAGGAACAACTGTCATCGTATCTTGAAGTTGTGTGTAGTGGATAGCCTTGTTGTAGCTCTTGATTCTCCATTGATTCGCATCAATGCTGCTAGAGTTTTGAGGAACTTGTGCACATACAGTGGCAAAAACTGTTTCAACCAGCTCAAGGGAATTGCAAATGCAGCACCTACAGTGAGTACTTTCTTGCTACATTACCTACTTGTATTTGTTACCAGACAGTTTGATATATCATGATGCTCTTCGTCAATCTGAATTGGATCGATCAGAAACAATTGATCAACAATTCAGATTGTTAGTCTTATAACATGTCATACTTGTGCTAGGTTACAACTGTTAATTGTTATGCGTTGATCATTTATTATGCAATTGGTTCACAATGCAGGTGCTCAAGGAAATCATGTCAGAAGAGCACAAACTAAAGGAAGTAATGGTTGGCCTAGCTCCACATGTTCTGTCATTCTTGTCTCCTGAAGAATCAAGCCTCATGTTTGAGAGAGCTAGAGTTACAGAGGCTGAACTAGCTTATGAATTAGTCGAGATTCTGAGGAAGCACAGACACCCACGAATTAAAGTTCCAAGAATAAGGAGGTTTGCCATAGAGCTGGCTATTTGGATGATGAAAGACAAACCTTCAAATATTCAAATATTCAAGGAATTGGGTATGGAAAAGGAGCTCGAACATGTGCTAGAGACCACAGCCGAGTTGGAAAGCTTCAACATTTTCTCTGGTACTGTGGGAATGAGCAGGCACAATACTACAATTCACTCATTGGTAGAAACTGCTTTAGAGTTGTTAACTGATGATGAATGATGGGAATGGCCGGCGATGCTTCATGAATTTATTGCTAATGTGCATGGGAAAGGCGATGTTTGCGCTAAAGTTAAAACAATTTTTTTTTTTCAAGTTATAAATGTAACTAATTAAATTCTAAGATTCTTCACTTTAAGTTAATCAGTACAAATGAATTTTCGCAATATGAGCTATTGAATTGAAGGGCTACTTATTGAGAATTTTGTTGTGTTTGGTCACAACTCACAACTTAGAACTTCAGTTACTTTTTAGATGAGTATGGAAGATCGAGTAAGAAAAGCATAATCTTTTATGGGACTGTTCCACAATTGATCAATGAGTTGTAAACTAAAATTAGGAAGGTGGAACTAATATATGTTGTAGTGCATGAAAAGAGTTTCGGGAGAAAGTAGATGTGTATTTCATTCATAATAGGAGCCTTTATATATAGAGGATTTTATATATATGTTTGCTTGGAATACAATTACAGAATCCCACTGCATTTATCTAAGATACTGATAGGATATCCATTAGAATATTCCAACCCTATCACAACTAGGTTAAGCAACCTCGTTTGTGCTAGGCACACTAGAACTCTAACTCCGGCAACACTCTCCCTTGTGTCGTCCAAACGTGACATCATGTAACATCGATGACGTTCTTCACATTGCCTCAAAAACCTTGCTGAGTAACAAATCTTAGTGGGACAAAAATAACCTCAGTCAAAGGGGAAACAAAAAAAGCACAACGCTTCCTTCACATTTCGAGATCAAAACATGCATGTAGACATCGAACATTCCCCTGATGTCAACGTCTCCCCCTGATTGCTACAATCATGGGAGTTCGAATAATTTCCGTAGATATGTTTTTCAAATGTGGATTTAGGCTATGATGTAGTAAATAAATCTGCCATATCATCCTGAGATCGAACATGATTTACTTCAATCTTGAGGAGAGATTGTTATTGCTGATTGTAGGAGAACTTAGTTGATATATGCTTAGTTGATATATGCTTGGTGTTGTTGCCCTTGATGAAACCTTGCTTCATTTGTTCAATGCAAGTGACATTATCCTCATAAATGCACGTAGGTTCATCTGTGGTAGACTTTAAACCACATGTACTTTGAATATGCATAATTATGGATCTGAGCCATATACATTCAAGATCTGTTTCATGAAGAAAAATAATCTCTGCATGATTCGAAGATGTAGCAACAAGGGTCTGTGTAGTAAACATCAAAGATATGCGGTGTTTCCCATGAATACATAACCAGTTTGGGAAAAACATTTGTGCAAATCACGAAGATATCCGGCATTAGCAAAACCTTCAAGAACATAATTTGGATTTTGGTGGAAGGAGGTAAAATACCTGCCGGTGGTGTTGGCAGCGGTAAAAGTGGTGGCGGCAGTAGGTATGATGAGTCCAATTATATATATATATATATATATATATATATGTATATAAAAGGATGATCAAGAGAGGACATCCTTGCTTTAAGAACTTCAGGATTGTATATATATATATATATTATTATATATATATATATAAGGAGGATCAAAAGAGGACATTCTTGCTTTAAGAACTTCAGGATTTTTACCATTTTACACTAGTATATGATATAATTCAATGATTTCAACGTTGATTCATTAGATTCCTATGCAAAAATTGTGTCTACAAAATATCAACTAAATCCATAATCATTTGATCACTCAAAATTGTGCAAACAAATGTAGTGTGTTAGATTAAATTAAAACAAACATTGCACTACTCAATTAATGGTTAAACGTTTTCCGATTTGGCTAATTTTTTGTATGATTCATATTTGTGCAGATAACTAGAGAATGAGTGGTTTTGATTATTAAAATATATGCTAAAAATAAAAACATCCTCACTTTTCAAGTTTAAGGAGGTCATCTCTCTCTCTCTATATATATATGTGTGTGTGTGTGTGTGTGCAAAAAAGAAATGTCTAATAAATTCTCTTTCACCTAATTTTTTCATAAAAATATATCAAAACTCCTTGATTATCGCAATAATAATAAAATTAATTAAAACATCATAATATTTAGTATACAATAAAAATCGATAATCAAGATATTTAAAAGCAAATGCCTGTTCTAGAGAGGACCTCCTTACTTTAAAATTTTGAGGATTTTTGCAATTTTACAATAATATATGACCTAATTCAATGATCTTAACTGTTGATCCTTTAGATTCATATACAAGAATTGTGTCTACAAAAAATCAACCAAATCCATATTCATCTAGTCATTTAAAATTGTGCAAACAAATGTAGTCCATTAGATAAAATTAAAACGAACATTGTGCAAATGCTTAAACATTTTTTTATTTGGCTAATTTGTATGATTCATATATGTATAGGTAACTAGAGAATGAATGATTTTTATTATTAAAATACATGCTAAAAATAAAAACATCCTCACTCTTCAAGTTTAAGAGGTCCTGTCTGGATCCTCCTTCTTTAAAAGCATATGTGGAATTATGACTCATTTATTATGTTGATGTTATATTTGAGTTGTGACAATTTGTGTAAATTTAAAAAAAAATATAAGACTGTTCAAGGAAAACCTAATTTGTGTTTAGCCCAAACTCTAGGTTACTTGACCTAGTGGTAATAAAATTTAATTAGAAGGATCTAGAATCCTAATCAATGTAGAATTACTTTCCTTGTATGATTGAGATTCTATGCATTGTAATCCTCTATATAAAGAGGCCCCTATTATCAATGAGAATACACAGCGATTATCTCTCAATTTCTGATTCCCTAAAACACTTTATCAGCACGAGCCCTAACCCTAGCCCTAAAAACCAAAACTCTTCTCACCAAAATAGCCGCAAGCTCCTAGCCCTGGCTAGCCGTGTCGTAAGCTGCCCCAGCAGCCCTTGCGCACCCATGTGCCACCTACTGCCCATGCAGCATTGCGGCACTCCTGCAGCCCCTGCAGCATAGCAGCTCGCTCGTTCTTGTGCAGATCAGCCTGCTTGCACGCCCCGAAACATCTTGTTCGGGACCTCTGATCAAAATACTTTCTTCATCATTATGACAATACTCATTCTGTTCTTACAAAAAATCCGTAGGGATTTTGTGGATTAATTCAACCAACTTGCGGACGCTTAAATATTTTATGATGTTGGTTGACACGCAAACACGCCGGTCACGTGTTGTGCCATTGTCCACCTACAAATGCTGCTTATGCTACACTCCTAGCACATATCATATGACAACGGGCTCACTCCCCAGATTATCCTATTCAGTCAATTGGATTTGACTATGCTAGAGAGTTTACATCGAAAGCTTGATGTTGGACATCACATTTCCATGTACACACCCAATTGGTCTCGCGGAAACGACTACGATGGTAGTCCGGAACATTGGTAATGCACACCAATCTTCTTACATCTGCTTGGGGTGATGTAATATCGCATGCAGCTATGCTAATTCGTCTATGACCTACCGCCACTCAATGTCCCTATGCGTTACAGCTAGTGACTGGGTACACGTCTTTTGTACTTAAGCACATTTGAGTGAGCCATTTATGTGCCAATTGCGCCGCCACAGCGCTCTATGATGGGTCTTTACAGACGAATAGGCAACTACATTGGATTTGAGACTCCAACAATCATCCGCCACTTAATGCCCTTGCAAGGCGATCTCATTACCGCTAGATTTGCGGGTTGTCACTTTGATGAGACAGTCTTCTCGTTGTTAGGGGGAGATAAGAACACAGATGTTCAACAGGAACGACAGGATTTGTCGTGGTCTGTCCCCACTATGTCTCATCTTGATCCCTATTAAAGTGACGAGATCACACAAATATGCTGCAAACATTCCTGCAAGGAAGGACATCCCTACGAGAGGACGTAGCGCCACCCTACACGGAGGTAGGCATGACGCCAATGCCAAAGAGAGTGGCACTATGGCGTTACAGGCCATGGCCCCAGCTAGGATGCGTGGGAGGCCCGTGGGTTCGAAGGAAACTTTGGCACATTCCAATCCTTTGATCATCAAGACTCAAAATCCGTCTCATGAGTATCTTCCGGGTTATGGTTACTGTTGGGGGACGCCTCAACATCAGAACCTATAGAGCTCTATGAAACTTACACTAGTGTACATGAGACGTGGGATAAAAACTCCATCATAATTGATGATGTAGTTGCGCATTTCGTTGCGCATGAGTTTGTTGAGTCAGATGATATCGAACTACGCTCCGTTGATGAATGAATACCAATGTAGAGAGTTTTTGGGCTAAATGGAAAGATGCGATCCAGGTTAAGATGGATTCTCTAACGAAGAGGAAGGTTTTCGAGCTAGAGATGCCAACACCTCCTAACATAAAACCTGTTGACTAATGGGTCTTCATTAGAAAGCGTGATGAGAAAAGGAGATGGCAATCTCGCCTTATGGCGCAAGGCTTCTCACAAAACGCCCTGGAATCGACTACGATGAGACATATTCTCTCGTAATGGATGTCATTGCACTCCACTACCCTGTCAGTTTGATAGTTTCCGAATAACTGAACATGCAGCTTACAAATATGGTCACTACGTATCTCTATAGGGATCTAGATACGAAATATACATGAAGGTTCATTGCGAACTTCATTTACCCAAGTCAAGTGGCTCTAGACCATGGAGCGCGTTTACAATGAGGTTGAAACGCTCACTAAAGTGACTACTTGATTGGGAAGGGATATGCCCACGCATTTCTATGACAAGTTTCGGATTCTATCGATGTTCATGTTGGACATGATCTTCATTAGAAGCCCTTAAAGAGTTAAGGGAAACCGCTGAACACTTGAAATCCGAGTTTGAGATGAAGGATTTTGGGAAAACACGATTATGTCTCGGTTTGGAACTTGAGCATCGTGTCGATAGATGCTTAGGCATTTTGACAAGGTCAAGCCTTCAAATACCCCCATGATCGTCCGTAGTCTTGATACTGAAAAGGATCCTCTTCGTCAAAAGGATGATGACGAAGATGTGCAAGAGGCAGAAGTGCCTTACTTAGTACAATAGGCGCATTATTGTACTTACACTACTAGAATTCTGTTCATTTACATCACAACATTTAAATCGGTCAGACTTGCCCACGATGTAAAAAAGTAGTCTAACATCGCTTTCAAAAAATACCGATTTAAATGTGTATCATTAACATCAGTTCTTAAAATGACTGATATCTATATTTTTGTTTCAAAATTTGCGGGAACCAAATTTTGGTGGAAGCACTAAGTGTTTAAGTGATTTTGGGGAAGCGGGTTCTAAAACTTAAAATTTTAACACTTAGAAAAAAAACCCGGCCAACCCCAAAACAGAAACCCTAACTCGTGCTTTGTGCGTCTTGACTCTAGCTCGACCTCCATTCTGACCTCCATTCTCCCAAACGCGAGCTCCTCACAAACTCGAGCTTCTCCTCCTCAGTCGAAGTCGCCGCCATTGTTACCGTCCTCGGCTTATTCGTCATCGACTTGGTCCAGTGAGAAGCTCACGGCCCTTCCACTAGGACGACGACGTCGCTGCTTCAAGGAGGATGAGGACATCATCCAAGCCGTTCTAAACTGCGGCGTTCAGTCTTAGTGCTTCGAATCGAAGCTCGGCGACTGGAAGAGAGCGGCGACGATTCGGTGCTAGTGGCTTCAGAGAACGACTGGGAGGTCACTGCAGGGTTTGTAGGATTCGATTACGACTCCATTATTGGACAGTGCTGCGAGTCGCCGGTCGGAGACGAAGTAATCTTTATAAGTATGATTGTTTTTGTGGGCTATTGTTTTCATTTGGGCGAAATTATTGTATGGATTTGTGGGCTATTGTTGAAGTATGATTGTTTTTGTTTAGAGTTTAAGAAGCAACGAGTTTGTGGGTGGGTTGAAGAACTGTGAATTTCTGGAGAAAGTGAAATCCAGCTTGGGTATGTGCTCTCTTGCTTCATTCCAATCTTAATTTGGACAAATTGAAATTGTGAGCTATGAAATTTTGGTTATAATTGCTTTATTCTAACATTTGTAGGGTCATCCACTCACTCGGTTCCTTCCGCTCCTGCAATCAATGATGCATGTCTCTTCTCAGCTCCTCATCCAATAGTGCTACAGGAGGTATAATGTTCATCCCTAATGTTTTTTCTAATTGTAATATCAGGTTGGTTCATTGTTGGTCAAAATCCCTAGCTATTTGTTTTTCACACCCAAGTAATAATTTTTTGAGAATAGTTGGTGATGAATGAGTTATTTTACCATGCTAGCCAAGTTAAGTTAATTAATCTTCTGCTTTCTGTTGTGGGAAAAGAAGACAGAACCAATTTTCAAGATAGTTGACAATAGTCCAGTAGAATGTTTCTTCTTTAATCAACATAACAAGGTAACAAGGTAAAGATTTAGCTTGAGTGCAAAGAGAATGCTAAGACTTAGAAGGGCTCCCCTTGTTGATTGTACATGATATTGAGTGTTCAGAAACATTAATACTGCTTTAGGAATTAAAGATCGACTTATCCTTCTGGAGGAGTACTGAGCAAGTGCTTGCAGCCGATCTTGATGAAAAAGCCACCCCACTTCTCGATTACTATAGGCTTAATTGGAATACTTTTGGTCTGTAGTTTGATTCAGTATTAGTTGTTTGCATGCCCTCGTATTCTTTATTATTTAAGTTGTTCAGTACGTGTTTGGCCTTGCTGCATTATGTCCTTGAAAGAAATCTAGGTTAGCTTGTGATCGAACACAAGGTTTCCATTTAAAATTCTAACCTCTGGCTTGACTCAACTTCTTTTTTCTCGTTTTGGTAACTAGTGCATGATTACTGCATCTTATGAGAAATTTGCATTATGTTTCATCTATATGCTTGAAGAGTTGAAGTAACTCACTATTGCTAATGATTCAGCAGTACCTCTTGGCTTATAAGCGATCCCTTTTTTTTCCCCCCCTTTTTTTTTTAATAGGAAAACTTCTATCTGGACTTACTTGTTTTTATTCAAGTATTGCAAGAAGTAGTCTAGTACTTGGAATGCTTGAATAGCTTAATACTAGTTACATTTGCCCGCACTTTGCTGCGGGAATTACTATTATATGTTACTAGGATAACATTACATAGCAGAATATTTCTGTTGTACACCTTCATTAAAGATGATTAAAACATGTTACACGAATTTGTCAGTGGAATCAATGACTTCAAATCAAACTTGCTATGTATCGTCTAATAAAGCAATAGATGAAAGACAATAATGAGAACCGTTTGATGGATGTTGGCTTGAAAATTAGCGGTTTGCCTTGTTGTAATACAGTAGAATGTTTCTTCTTTAATCAACATAACAACAATAGTCTAGGACTCTGGGCCTAGTTTATAGGAACATGCATGCATTCAGAATTTTTTTACCTGCTGCAGATTTTTAGTGCAACTAGCTAGCAGCAGATACATGGCATCCTTCTGCCTTTGACGAAAAACAGGACATTTCAATTTGTACAATTCTAGCCTATAGGTTCTTATCAGTCTCCAGTACTATTAGTATAATCGTAGCTCACTTTCTCAAATCCTCCCTTCTCTTTGTTATTTTTTCCTATTGAACATCTCTTGGAAATCAATGAAATGGTCTGTTCGTAACCTATTTAGCTGCTCAGAAATTCATATATCTGATGGCAGTTCCTATTCACACTTGTGGCACTTCAAATTGTGTAGAAACCGGGTTAAGGTCTATCTACTTCAGCTAGCCTAGCTATTTTTGAATTCTTCGCTTTGTCTTTTGATGCTTAGATTTCTCTCTTCTTCTGGTGGGGTCAAAATTTATTCTTACTGTTGTCACTATTAATATTATGTTAAAGATTTGATCTTTAACAATTTTGCATCAATAATTTTTAGATAGCTATACACCCTGTTTGAAGTAATCTTTGTTTTCTTGTACTGTTTGAGCTTTGTTTGACTGAAAGTTATGAGCAAGCTCTCATCTTGTGAGTTCGGAATCAAATTAAAACTGATGTGAGAATTTTGTGCAGGTTTTTGTGTTATCAGTATTGAATGTGCAGTTACCCAAGTGATTTCTTCTCAGATCAATCTTTAACGTGCGGTTACGTAGGTGATTTGTTGTCACTAGCTCTTTCTTATGTTCTAATAGAAGTTTTAGTGGGTGTTATCCTTTGAAATAAGTAATTAGTTAGATAATGGGTCAAATGAAGTAGAAGGGACATGGGAGTATTACTAATACAATGACTGAAATCATTTTGTACTCTTTTTGTTCATAATCTGATGTTGTAGTAGTAAAGTCTTATTCAATTTCAATATTGCGATAATCTGATGTTCCTTATCTCAATAATTGTAAGATACCAAGTTGGTTGCAAGGAGCAGCAGGTTATCCACGGGTCTTCAAGGCTGGACTAGTTTGTGCATTGTGAAATCCCAACTGTTCAGGTTAGCAACCCAACTCTGCTGCTGGTTTGTCTATGAACTATGTGAAGTGTTTAGCTAATTTTCAGTTGATGGTTTGTGTTTGAAGTGTTTAAGTGATGATTTTGAGTCTTTAGTTTGTGCATGGACTGTATGACAAGTTGATAATCAGTCTTGAATTTGTATATGAAGTGTTGAATGTGATGTCGATATCTAAAGAAGTGTTTGGCGAACCCACGCAACTCTTTATCTTGTCTGAGAATGTGATTAATCTGTTGGAGATGCAGTGGATTGGCCAAGGAGCATATGAGGGGTAAGCTTCACTTTCTCTAGTGCAATAATTCTGATTTTGTTCATGCAACTATTCAAATTAAGTGATATCAGCCAAGTTTCAACCATATATAAGACTTTGATCCTAGATTTTTGTGGAAAAATTCGAACATATTTATTCTATGTTGTTGCAAATGGTTATGTGTGGCAAGGTGATATGGATTATGGGGTTTTGCTGCATTTCATGTCTTAGCTTTTGACACAGGTACTTGCATGAACTTATTACTGAAAGGGACCTTTTGGACACCTTTGCTTTTGTTGATCCGGCAGCTACATATAATTGTCAAAGACCGGACTTTGTGCGGTACTTAGTTGATCGGTTAAAAGAGGGAAAATCTGATCGTATTTTCTTTATGCCTTACAATCCGGGGTAATGCTGCAATATTTTTAGTATACTTATGAAGAACATTTTGGTTTAATTAAGTATTAGCTTGTTTAGCCCCATTGTGACTTATATGTTCTTTAATGCATTTCTAGTGGGCGGTAAAGACGCGCAAATCATATAGCCAAGCTCAAATTGACGAGGTGCGCATTGAAGTGGCTGATTATATACAGAGTTGGGTGTATGACTTGTGGCTAAGAAGAAATTTTTGAGAAAGGCTAGCTAGTTTTTGCTTTGAAGGAAAGTTTGGTGTATATATGTAGAACTGATATAGTTAGTTGCTATTATGTTTATGGGCTAGCCTTTGTAGGTTTTGGGGTTTTGGTTTGTGAATTATGTAGCATCATGAATGAAGATGAAAAAATGAATGGAAAGCCCCAATTTTTGGATGATATATATGAGAAATGTATTTCTAGATCTTTAATTTCCAACCAGCAGCAGCTAGATGATTACTTGCACATCATTCTTATATATATGAACTGATTTATATAAATGGGAAACAAAACACCAATGTCAAAGAAAACGATGTCAATTCAGAGATTACAAATCAGTACCTAAAACTGGACTGATGTCTCATGATTATGAACATCGTTTCAACTAACGAAAAGCGATGTTCCTAGTAACATAAAACATCATTCTTAATAGATTAACTGATGTTGCCTAAAGCTACATACATCGTTTTGAGGAGAATAAGGCGGCAAGTTGCACATAAAAATGGACACGATCATCTAGTATTTTTTGGAGACTGATGTCTACGAGTGTATTAGACATCATTTCTGAAATTGTAATCGATTTAAATGTTCACTTAGGTATTGTTCGAGATATATTTTATTAAGCATAAAATGTGAAAATATGAAGAATTAAATATAGTTAACATATAAGATTATGATGATTATAATGATTATACATCGATTTTTTTTTTAGAATCGATGCTGGTTATTGTCTGGGACATCGATTAAAAACGTGCTTATACTGATGTCTATATCTTTTACATCAGCCACAAAGACATCGGTCAGAATTTAGTTTTACATCGGTTCTGGACTGATGTAAATGAACAGAATTCTAGTAGTGTTATCCCAATGCACAAGACCGGACATCTCATATGTTGTGAACTTGTTAGCTAGATATAGCTCTGCGCCAATGCGACGCCATTGGATTGGTGTAAAAGATATCTTTCCATACTTTAGATGTATGAGTGATATGGGCTTGTTCTATCCCTACGAAGAGATGATGGATTCGGACCCATCACACACCAGGTACGCCGCCAACCCTGGCTTGCGTCCACTATCCCCATCCTAAAACGACATGTGTTTTGGAAGATTTTGCTGATGTTGGGTATCTCTCTGACCCACACAAAGGTCATTCTTAATCTGGTTAAGTGTTCACCATGGGAAAAGACCGTGACATCTTGGAGGTCTACAGAATATCTTCGAATAATGCAGAGATCATTGCTCTTCATGAAGTGGTTCATGAATGAATTTGGATTGGATTCATAATTATGCATGTTCGAACAATTGTGGTTTGAAGTCTACCACAGATGAGCCTACGAGCATTTAGGATAATGCTGCTTGTTTTGAACAAATGAGGCAAGGCTACATCAAAAGCGATAACACCAAGCACAATCAGCAACAACAGACTCTCCTCGAGATCAAAGTGAACTAGATTCAATCTAAGGGCAGTGAGGCAGACTTGTTTACTAAGTGATTGCCCAAATCCACGTTTGAGAAACATGTGGCAAGAATTGGCTTGCGGAAATTATCTGAACTCCCATGATTGTAGTCATCAGGGGGAGACGCAGACATCAGGGGGAGATGTCTACATGTTCACCTCAAAACATGAAGGGTGTGTTGTGCTCTTTTTCCCCTTCGACCGAGGTTATTTTTGTCCCACTGGGTTTTTGTTACTCGGCAAGGTTTTTAACTTGGCAAAGAGAGAAGCACCGTGTTTGGGCAACACAAGGGGGAATGTTCAAGGAAAACCTAATTTGTGTTTAGCCCAAACTCTAGGTTACTTGACCTAGTGGTAATAGGATTTAATTAGAAGGATCTAGAATCCTAATCAATGTAGAATTACTTTCCTTGTATGATTGAGATTCTGTGCATTGTAACCCTCTATATAAAGAGGCCCCTATTATCAATGAGAATACACAGCGATTATCTCTCAATTTCTGATTCCCTAAAACAAAGACATAATATTTATCCCAATTGGCACATTTTTGGGTGTACAATAAAAAAATGTTTGTTGGGTTTTATCCAATACATCTTACAAAAATTGGGTGTATATTAAAATTCTCTTTCTTAGAACGCATTTAGCTTCCCAAAACCTACAGCTATATGAGTCTCAAATTTTAGCAGAACTTTATCTATACATATCATCTATACTGACTATACATATCAAGTAGTTCATATACACATTAAAATAATTACTAAGGTGAAGATATAGTACCTTTGCTGCCAATGGAAGACCAACTCACTTTTTGGCAATGTCCCATCTGATTTCCCATATTTCTGTAGCTATCAGAGCATCAGGATCTGCAAATTCTCTATCCTTTAATGAGGACTAACATTCATCATCTGATAGAGTTCCTGGATAGCACTTAGGAAGTGTTTTTATGATTAATGCAAAATTTGCCTTACGGGTGGTGACAATCACACTGCTTCCTTTGGCAAAATTTAATTGCAACAGACAACTCTTCAAATCATTCCAATTATTAGCATCCTCATCCAAACATCATCAAGTACAAGAAAATACTTTTTCTCTTTCAACTTGTTGCGGAGGCTTTCCATCAATTTTTCTCGACTTGAAAGGTTTGCTATAGTCGCCTCACATGATTCCACCATTTGATATAAATTTCAATTGACATCAAAAGTATTAGATACGTACACCTAGCGCATTGTATCGAAGTACTTTTTCATTTCACCTTCTTTTAGTTGCTTGGTAACTGAGCAAGCCAAACTTGTTTTACCTAGACTTGCTAATCCTACAATAGCCATCACCAAAAGAATATTTTCTTGATTGTTGGAGTTGGTCAAGGTTGCAATTATATCTGACACAACCTCAACCCTTCCAAAAATGGTTGCATCTGCAGGTTCCAACGCTTCAAAATATGGATAAACGATTGCTTGATACATCATGTGATGATCTGAAGTCAGTGCTTCACATAGAACACAACTTCATACTCCAGAAAGGTGACCCTCTTGATGAGATGTTGTTCATCACTCGCAGCACAAGTTACTGACTTGCACCACTGCAGGCAATGCAGGCGTTGATTGTCTATAAAAGGGTGACTTCTATGGCCAAGAACTTCTTGACTGGGTGCTCAATACTTATGCCAATCCTGGCCTATCCTACCTTCCTATGTCAACCAAAACAATCTGGACGCATAGAAAAAGTGTTTGCTCTGGGGGCCAATGACTTGAATCATGTAATGTCTAAGTTCTGGTGGCTTTTCCCCATCTCTAGTTTGGAGCAATCACGCAAACCAAGAACAGCTCAGGCTTTGCAAGTAGCGTGGCGCCGCTATAAACAGTTCCAAAAGACTCCCAGGAAGGGCAGTGTTTCTGCCACCCACCACACTGCAGTGTCATAAACCATCGTATCATCATAGAGATGCATACACATTCCTTTAAGATAACATTTTTCTTGATTTATTAGCAACTTGATTTGGTAAAGAATTAACTAGATCATGAATGTTTTATTAATAGGGAATTTTAATATACACCCAATTTTTGTAAAATACAATAGATAAAACCCAACATGTTAAAGGAAAAACATATTATGTGCCTTTGTTAAAGCGATTGACAAAGAGGGAATCAAGGAATCAGCGATTACCATCAATCAACACAATTACGGATCAATCAGTATTTAATGTCATCATTGTAATTGATATTTCCGTTGTAATTCTCTCCCTATATAAAGGGACTATGAAATCAAATGAGTAGACTAATTCCAATTTCATTTTTACTTTTACACGTTATCAGCACGCTCAAAGTTAATAGCCAAAAGAAAAAAAAAAGAAAAAACCCTAGTTTTTCTAGTTACTTTCTTCTTCTACAGCTACCATTTAAAAAAAAAAAAAATCTGCCCTCCAGCGCACTGCTGCCACACCCGACAGCAGCCACCTTGCTGCCCAGCCTTGCGCGCATAACTCGACACCTGTAGCTCCGCGACCTACCCAACCCTTCCCCGCGCACCCTGCAGCAGCCCTTCACCGGCCACAAATCCCAACAGCGCAGCACCCTTCACCGGCCACAGATCCCAGTGTAGCACCCTTCACCCGACGATGCCCCGCCCCACCCCCTGCGCGTAGCATCCCCGCGACTGCCCTGCCTAGTCGCACAACCACCTGCAAACCAGAAAGAGACACGAAGGAAGAAGACGCTGAGAAGAAAAAAAGAAGAGAAAAAAAAAAAAGGAGAAAGGACTCGGCCCAAAGAACAGACCAGGCCCAGAAAAAAAAGGCCCAAAGATCAGACCTGGCCCAAAGAAAAAAAGAAACAGGCCTTACGGCCCAGAAAAAAAAAAAGAGAAAAAGAAAGAAACAGGCCCAGTGGCCCAAAGAAAAAAAAACAAGAGAAAAGCAAAGAAAAAAAAAACAAACAAGGCCTTGTGGCCCACTGCAAGAGGAAGCAGCCCAGTTTTTCTCAAGCTCAAAAACATCGCTACGCACGCCTGCATCAACACACGCTTGCGCTAGGATTGTTTTATTTTCTCCAAACCAAGTATGTTCTATTTTATTTATTTAATTTCATATTATGGTATATTTCATTATTTATAATTAGAACTTTTGAGCATGTTTAGTTAGATAATTTTGATCTTTTTAAGCATGTTTTAATTATGCTGTAGTTTATACTTTATTTTGAACATGCCATATATATCTTGTTATATATTATTTATGCAATTGTGAGCACGCTTTGTAAATTTTATTTACTCTTATATAATTATTCCTAAGCATACCTTCATATTATGCTATTGTTTATATTTTATTTTACACATGATATATTATTGCTATTATTATGTGTAGTATATAATTTGTTGTATATTTGTGAAATTTGAGCATGCCATGTAGTTTATTTTTATATATGCTATGTTTAAATGTGCTATGGTTATTTTTATAATACAACATATACAATCAACTTTGCCATGATAATGAAAATTCATGCGTATTATCCATACACACTTACTGTGATAAAGCATTTTCACATAACATCGAAAGAAAAAAATGTGATCATTACGAATCTTGGTCTAGAAATCTGATTCACATTTTTGGAAAATAATTTACGTGGATGTCTTTATGACCGCGTATTTTATATCTTCTCTCTTGTTTTATGGAGATGGCTAATCCAACTCGACCTGAGTTTGACATTTTGGACTCAGAAGGACTTGAGTACCACCATTGGGTTTCCAATGTAGAAACTGCATTCGTGGCAAAAGACTACACCGCCACCATTACTGACCCCAAAGATGATGAACTATCTAATAAGGTGAAAGCATATGCCTTAATGTTTCTGAGGCGACATATTAATCCCAGCCTACGCTGGGAGTACCTTCAGTTGAAGACACCAAAAGAACTGTGGGATACCCTTAAGGGATGTTTTGGGAACATTCATGACACCTTGCTCCCAGAACTAACCGTTCAGTGGAATGAAATCCGCTTGCTTGACTATAAAAGGGTCAATAACTTCAACAAGGACATGTTGCGCCTAAAGGCACGTCTTAATTTATGTGGAAGGGAAATCACAGAAGATGATATGATCTATAAGACTCTTATCACCTTTCCAACTTCAACATTTATACTAGCGAACCAGTATAAGCTGGAGTATGACAACAAAAGAATCACAATCTTCAATAAGCTGATTAGCCTACTGTAAGTGGCTGAGAGACACAATGAGGTTCTCTTGAACAACAATGCCAGACCCACTGGGACAAAGAAAATTCCCGAGGCTAATTATGGAAAAATGAAAGGTGGAAAGAACTCCAATGCAAAGGGGTTTCAACGTGCTGATCCCTACCCACGTGGAAACAATGCAACACGTGGAAAGGGACATGGGGATAGTGGAAATAAGATGCAAAAGGAAAGAGTTAACAATGAACCATGCTATAGGTGTGGATTCATTGGGCATTGGTACAAGAACTGCCAAGCAAACAACAGAGTAGTAGCCAATTACAAGAGGTATAGAGAGTTGAAAGAACAAGAGACTCACTATATGGAAGAAGGAGGTCATGACCTAGACTTCAACCTTACAATTGCAGACTTCAATGGCAAAAAGGAACTTGCTAAGTCAATGGATGCTCTCAATCTTGGCTGATCTACTTTATTTTCCAAAGATAGTTGTGAAGGCATAATGCCTCATTTTTAATTAGACTATTGCTTGGTCTTAAAGTTTATTTTCAATCATGGATTGATGAATAAGATTTCTGAACAAGTCCTTGATTTGATTATCATTGGCTTTTCAATTTTATTCTGAAACACTGAATTTATTCAAATTTATTTACTATACACATATTTACATGGTTCGAAATAGCACTATAAAGTTGTAACGCAATACATCTAGAAAAAGGAAAAATTATTAGAATGAAAAGAATATCATTCTACGCAAATAGAAATACTCTAAAGAATATGAGTTATATTTTCTAAATACCTCCAATTTATTTGTAGGAATGAATGGAGGAGAGCTTGAGTGCTTAGTTAATAGTGGGACTACCCACCCAATATTAAGAAATAGGAAATTATTCATTAAATTAATAGCCATTAATAGCCTATAATTCCTCTGTGACTACGATGAGTGGATCATCACAAGTAATAAAAGGGCGAGGAACTGCCAAATTTTTGCTGCCTAATGACACAACATTTCAAGTCACAGACACTTTATAGTCTATATGCATCAAGAGCTAATCAAACCTTGTTAAAGTTTCAAAGATATTCATGCCAACGGTTATCATGTAAAAACTTACTGTGAGAATGAACTTGAATATATTTATATTGCCTCTAATAAATGTGGAAGGAAACGCATTTTAGAGAAACTTATGAGTCGATTTAGTGGACTATACCTCACTATGATTCGGATCATTGAATCCTATGCTGTCACCAACAATGAAATGTGGGACACTGACTCATACAGGCTTTGGCATGACCGCCTAGGGCACCCCGGTCGTGACATGATGATCCATATTTTAAAGAACTCATATGGACATCCCTTCTTTCGAGTGAAAAATAAAATGGGACAACAATCCGTCACACTGCAAGGTGTCGGTCCTAGTACTGCTCAAACGCAGTCATTGCCTTCTGAAGTACCAGAAGCACTACCTCCCTCCCATTATGCCTCATTGACTATTTCAAAGGCAAATAACTCGTTTTGTAAAGCCTGCTCTTTAGCAAAAACAGGATCGAGACCTTCCTATGCTAAAGATACAAAACAAAACATTTCATTCTTACAAAGGATATAAGGAGATATATGTGGACCTATCCATTCAGAATGCGGACCATTCAAGTACTTTATGGTTCTGGTAGATACTTCGACAATCTAGTCATATGTCGTTTTATTGTCCACAAGAAATGCTGCATTTGCAAAACTCCTAGCACAGATTATACGCTTAAGGGCTCACCACCCTGATCACCCTATCAAGTCTATGAGGCTTGATAACACTGGAGAGTTGACATCAAAAGCATTTGATGATTATTGCATGTCTATTGGGATCGATGTAGAGCATCTTGTACCCCATGTGCATACACAAAATGGTCTCGCAGAAGCCACCATTAAAAGGCTATAGATAGTGGCTAGGGCATTGGTTATGCGCATCAACCTGCCTATATCTGCCTGGGGTTTTGCAATATTGCACGCAGCTTTACTTATTCGTTTCAGACCCACTCCTAGCCAACCATTTTCTACGTACCAGTTGGTAACTGGATATGAGCCTGACATTTCACACTTACGCATATTTGGTTGAGCCGTATATATGCCTATTGTGCCCCCACAGCGCACCAAAATGGGTCCTCAGAGATGATTAAGTATTTATGTTAGATACGAATCCCAACAATTATCCGCTATTTGGAACCCTTGACAGGCGATCTCTCTACCGCTAGATTTGCGGATTGTCACTTTGATGAGACAGTCTTCTCATCATTAGGGGGAGATAGGAAAAAGGATTTTCCAAGGGAACGACAGGAATTGTCGTGGTTTGTCCCCACTCTGTCTCATTTTGGATCCCCGCACTTCACAATGTGAAACTGAAGTGAAAAGAATAATCGATCTTCAGAACGTAGCAGATTTGATGCCTGATGCATTTACTGATATCACAAAAGTGAAGAGATCACATATACCAGCTGCAAATGTGCTTGCAAGGTTAGAAGTCCCCAACAAGGGGCACGGTGCTGCAGATAGAGGCACTGCAACCACACTTAGTGGAGGTGTGGTTGAGGCCGTGGCTCCCCAAAGGAAGAGGGGGAGGCCACTTGGTTCGATTGACACTCAACCAAGGAAGAGAAGGGTGAGTAAGGCACAAACCAATCATCAATGTATAGATTCCCTCTCATGAGATTGTCTCTGATTATAGTTATGTCCATGAATCAATACTGGAGGACGCTCCGATGTTTAAAATGATTCCAGAGAACAAAGAAATCTCAAAGGATTATGAGAGTGTATATGAGTTGATAGAAAGATCTTCCATACACATTGATGATATATACTGTTGCTCAAGGAATCATAGAGCACGATGATATCGAACCACACTCTGTTGCAAAATGTCAACAAAGAGCAGATTGGCCTAAATGGAAAGAAACAATCCAGGCAGAATTAGATTCTCTGACAAAGAGACAGGTATTTGGTCCAATAGTGCTAACCCCACCAAGTGTAAAGCATGTAGGACATAAATGGGTCTTTGTCAAAAAGCGTAATGAGAAGAATGAAGTCCTGAGGTACAAGGCATGCCTTATGGCGCAAGGTTTCTCACAACGCCCTGGAATTGACTACGAGGAGACATACTCTCCCGTAATGGACGTTATAACATTCCGCTACTTAGTTAGTTTTGTAGTTTCCGAATGACTGGAAATGCAGCTCATGGATGTGGTTACTGCATATCTCTATGGGGATCTAGATTCAAAGATATATATGAAAGTGCCTGATGGTCTTACATTACCCAAGTCAAGTGACTCTAAACCACGGAGTGCGTTTGCAATTAAGTTGAAACGCTCACTTTATGGATTGAAACAATCCGGCCGGATGTGGTATACCCGTCTAAGTGACTACTTGATTGGGAAGGGATATAAGAACGATGAATTATGCCGCTGCGTATTCATAAAGAAAACAAGTTCCGAATTTGCAACTGTAGTTGTATATGTCGATGATATGAACATAATAGGTACTCTTGATGAAATAAGAGAAACTGCGAGCTACTTGAAATCCGAATTTGAGATGAAGGATCTTGGGAAAACTCTATTCTGTCTAGACCTTGAACTAGAACACCGAGTTTGTGGAATACTAATCCACCAGTCTGTGTATGTCCAAAAGTCAGGCGATATAACATGGACAAAGCGCGTCCTGCTAGCACTCCTATGATCGGTCGAAGTTTGGATGCAAGGAAAGATCCATTTCGTCCAAAGGAAGATGACGAAAAGGTTTTGGGAGCTGAAATTCCCTATCTAAGTGCAATAGGCGCATTATTGTACTTAGCCTAATTTACTCGACCAGACATTGCATTCTTAGTGAACTTGTTGGCTAGATTTAGCTCAGTGCCAACGCAGTGTCACTGGAATGGTATCAAGAACATTTTTCAATACCTAAAAGGAACCATTGACTTGGGACTATTCTTTCCCTACAGAGAGACAAGAGGGACCGCAAATGGAACTGCAATCCCTAAAGGAAATGTTGATGGCGAAAGCGCCACTCACTACACTGAAACGCCAAATGACGTTTTAGTTGGTTTTGCTGATGCTGGATACCTCTCTGACCCACATAAAGGTCGTTCCCAAACTGGTTATGTATTTACCATTGGGAACATGGTGATATCTTGGAGATCAACCAAGCAAACCCTTGTAGATACCTCCTCAAACCACTCAGAGATCATTGCTCTAGATGAGGCGGTTTGTGAGTGTGTATGGTTAAGAGCTATCATCACACATATTTGAGGGACTAGTGGTTTGAGTTCTACCACTGAAGAGCCTACTTGCATTTATGAAGATAATGCAGCTTGTATTGAACAGATGAAGCTAGGATATATCAAAGGTGATAATACAAAACACATATCGCCAAAGTTGTCCTACAATCAGCAACAACAGGCTATCTTCAAGATTCAAGTGAATCAAGTAAGGTCTGAGGAGAATGTGGCAGATTTGTTCACCAAATCATTGCCCAAGGCCACATTTGAGAAACATGTGAAAAACATAGGAATGCGAAGTCTTTCCAAACTCCCTTGATTAATGCAAGTATCAGGGGGAGGTGTAGATCAATCACACGCAAACCACCCTTTCTCACATCAGTCACATGCAACATCAACATCATGTGGCTGACATATAGTTGGCCAAAAATTCCAATAAAAAAAATCAACAAAGTCACCAAGGCTCAAACCTTGGTCACTTCATTGCTCTTTGAGCAAGAGCCTTAGCCAACTCTGCTATACATACACTTGTGTTATCATTGCAACATTCTAATATATATTCATTTTGCCTACGAATCTGAAAACTTAGGTAAATGTTCAATCAATAACTAACATAGAACCATCAATTACATTTTGAATTTTGTACCTCGTAAGTCTTCTACGTGATTCTAAGTTACTCATGCAATTTAAGGTGTAATGTATGATATGTACAAAGAATGTATATAATATGTAATGTCCTAGCCTCCCATTGGGTTTCGGCCATCAAAAAAAAAAAAAGATGTTTCTTTCTAAAATTTTCAGAGTTGTAGGCAATTCAGCATTTACCGTTTCATCTTAAATTATTACAAATTTCTATGTAACAATGTTTATTAAGGTTTTCTTTTCATATATAGTAGACAATTGATTAAAATATATAGTAGACAATTGATTAAATAAACATATCTAAAAGTTTTATTTAAAATTTCCATGTTTTTCTTCAAATTTCCATAATTTTTTTTTATTATTTACCGAAATCGATATATTCTCGATATTTCCGTCGAAATTTCCGTTTCCAGGACCGTCGAAATTTCCTCAAAACTCGATATTTTGGTCCTTGGTTTCTGTCAGCCTGCCTATGATCCAACCTTGATTTCTTAGGTCTCTAGCCAAATGGTGATTTGATTTGCTTGTCACTTGGAGGATGCGAAAAGCTACTGCAGTGATTAGGTGAAGTCTGTTAGGTAACCTAGTGATGGGAGCTTGTAATTGTAGAAGAGCTCTTCTAGGAATATAGCAAATGGTTTTGCTTACTATATATAGAAATGCTCAAGAACTTTGTCTAATGAATTGGTACATCAAATTGTATGTGCTGCATTTGTTCGCTTAGAAATGTTATCAACTAGTGCATAGTTGAAACGTACTATTACATCTCTTCTACATGATAACAGTTAATTGGCAAGCGGTAGAAATCGTAATCCAGGTGCATATGTAACTAGTCGCGTGATTGAAGTGTGTTGGGGAAAGCAACACGCCGGCGGTGATGGAAGCATGATCAACAGCCGCCTGCTTCAAAATTTTGTTTGCAAGTTCCTCACTCAAGATATAAAGTAGAGAGGAGAACTATTCTTTGGTCTATCTAGGTCTGTTCAAAATTTTAGGATTCTATGAGCTTTTGAATAGAGATACAATTGTTTATAATTGCAATTTCTTGAATTTATGTTAACATTATAGAATGGTCATTCTGAAAGGGAAAGCTCAAGTCTTTAAAGGGATAGAAGTAGGAAGGGATCCAGATGAGCCTTTAACTTGACACAGATGAACACCGCACAAAATGGATTCTCTTATAATCCCATTTTCTGCTAGCTACAACCAACTAATTTTTCAAAATCACAAAGAATATGCTAATTTGAAAGCATGGATATTATTCAAGGCTTAATTTATAAGTTTATTAATGTATTATACAAGAGTTTTGAACTGACATGTATGACTTGGATTTTGATTCATCTGTAAGTACTTGGACTACTCCCTTCAACACATGACTTTCCCAAGATCTCAAGGACAACAGACATGCAAAGAATTAGGAACGTATCTCTCCTAATTGCTCGTAGAATCAAAGGAAAGAAAGGAAGATCGCATGAAGAGAATTTCAAGGAAGCTATCTCACTGATCTTGAGATAAAGGTCTCTTTAATACATATCATATTTACATGATTCTAAATTGATATGTATTGATTTTAATTGATCTCAAAATCTCTTTATATATGCATATCCGATTACATGTTCAAAACAGTTTTAAAACCTTTCCATGTTTATCTTATTCTGTGATTAAGATACGATTTGTTTGAGGGGGAGTCTTGCTCCTATAAAAGGGCTTTCAAACTGATTTATCAAGTAGAGTTTTTCGTTCTGCATAAAATTTGTTTTTGCTTGAACCACTGGTGTTGTTGTTCAAATCGGTCTTTGAAAACTCTCAGTATTTTGTTTCATGTATTCCATTTCTTAATCAACCATTTGCATAATTCATTCTCAAGATCAGTGAGAAGATTGAGTATGGGGATGATTGAATACAGATTGGCTAGTAGTTGATTTTGATCAAGTTAGAAGTTAGAACAGTAGTAAAACGAGTTAGCATTTGTTGCTAAGTGAAAGTGTTTGTTGTGAACAAACATTACTTGTATATTGTAAACTTGATTATTTCATATTGGATTGTTTCTTCGTGTTGGCTACGTAAAAAGCCACGCAGTGAAGTTTCCTCAGTGGAGAGGTTTACACTGCGTCAGCAATTCCTGTGTTTGTATTATTCTAATTGTGTGCTAGAATAGGGTCAACATTCAAACTCTATAATATTTGTTCCATCTTGTAAAAACAAAGTGATCCCGGGAAAGATGGAACATTCACGTGATAGAGCTGCTGGTGGATCTGTCAATAGTCCTCTATGGTTCGATGGTGGATGTGAAAAATATACTCAGTGGAAGATAGACATGAAATCATATATCTATGCTCAAGATGAACATGTGTGGAATATTGTAGAAAATAGATGGACTGTACCTGTGATAAAGGCAAAAGGAGAAAGCTCTTCTATTGTCACTCCCAAACCAAGGAAGGACTGGACTGAAGAAGAAGTTCGTGATCTGCAAGCAGACTTCAAAGCTAAGAACAGCATCTTCACAGCTCTATCTGAACGAGAAAAACTGAGAATCAGTCATTGTGATACTGTCAAGCATGCATGGGATCTTCTACAGACTACATACGAGGGAAATAAAAAGGTACGTGCACAAAAATTACAAGCCTTGATCTTTGAATTCGAAACAATGACCATGGGAGATGATGAAACAGTAGATGACTTTCATGGTAGAATTCTTAAAATCTCCGGTCAATGTCGTAGTCTGGGGGCACCCTTTGATGAAGGCAAGATTGTCAAAAAGATACTCAGAGCCTTGCCAGAAAAATTTCATTCAAAAGTCACAAGTATAGAGGACTCATTTGATATTGATGAGTATCCACTCGATGAGCTCATCGGAAATCTTAAAACTTATGAAATGAGATTGAAGCCTGAGAAGAAAAATAAAGGTGTGGCCTTCAAGGCAGTCAAAGGAGAGGAAGAGGAGACACTGGATCTTGCGCTATTGACAAAGGAATTTAAAAAATTCCTCAAAAACAAGAACTCATCTAGAAATCCCAACACAACTAGGAAAAACTCCTACAATGGCAGTAGCAGCAGTGATTACAATAGCAAGAATGGGAAAGCAAGCTTCAAGGGAACTCATTCAGGTAAAACTAAGTGCTATGAGTGCGGTGGCTACGGTCATATTTCTACTAACTGTGGAAATAGGAAGCATGGAAATGGCAATAATAAATAACTTCTCTCAACCTGGAGTGATGATGAGTCTCAGGAAGTGGAAAATATTGCGTTTGTATCATCACTTCTACTTGACTCCGACAGTGATGAAGCCTTCTCTGATGATGAAACAAATATCCGCTGCAGACAACTCTACAAAGCTTCAAAGGCAACTCTCCTCAGAAACTTGAGTTTGGAAAAAGAAGTTGAATTCCTGAGAACCGAAAAAGAAAAATTAGAGAAAATTTTGGAAACATCACAATCTGCATGGGAACTGGAAAGAAGGAAACATGTGGGTGAACTAGCAGATTTGCAAGATGACCAGAAGTCTTCAACTTGGAAGACTGAAAAGACTGAGTATCTCAACAGGATCAAAATGCTAGAACTGGATGTTAAAGGACAACAAGTATTGAACTTGGAATTATTGGCTAAAATTGAGTCCTTGCAAGATGAGTTACAATCAACTCAAGAAAGATTCGCCAAGTTCGATGTTAGCTCTAGTTCCATGTCTAAATTGCTTGGATCAGGAAAAGCTCCTCATGACACTTCTGGATTAGGGTACACTGGAGAAAGTTCCAAGAGTACTAAGTTCGTAAGAGCATCGAGATCATCTGTAGAAAAGAAAGAAGCCTCCATGGATGATCATGTCACAGTAATGAAGAAACGGAGGGAAGATCAACCACCACCAAATTATCAGGTAATACTTGACCAAGAGTCCACCACTGGTCGAAACAAGTACACGAACTCTAGAACTTTTATTCGTACTTGTCATCACTGTGGTAAGATAGGCCATATCAGACCTAGATGTAATGAAAGATTTTCAAACTCACTGTTTTCTCAAGAAAAGTGTACTGTTGAGTCTCTAAAGTGTGAGCTTAAAGAACAAAAGGAACTCATTAACAAACTAACTGAACTGTTCTCTAAGAAAGATCTTCAAACTGAAAGAAGAAAAGATGTCTGGACTAAGAAAAATGAAAGTAAATATCTTCTGACCAACACGAATGAATTTGATGCTACATGTCTTTTTGCGTGTGCCAATACAGCTCATATTGAGGCAACTTGTTTGGTAGCTCTGACTGCCTTAGCAGAAAAGCGACGAGACTTTTGGTATGTTGACAGTGGCTGTTCTAGACACATGACTGGAGACAAAACCTGGTTTACTTCCTTTGAAGATGAACAGACGACAACTGGATCCGTCACTTTTGGAGATGGGAGGAAAGCAAATATACTAGCTCGAGGTACTGTTAACACTCCAGGTATACCTAATCTCAAAAATGTATTATTTGTCGAAGGGTTAACTGCAAATCTTATCAGTGTCAGCCATTTGGCTGATGACTATGAAGATGTTTGGTTTAACAAACATAGATGTTTGGTTTTAAATCAGAAAGGAGAAGGTATCATGGGAGGTAAGAGATCTTTTGATAACTGTTACCATATTCAAGCTAATGAATCTTTTAGCTTGCAGTCCTGCATGTCTGTAAGATCCACAGAAGAAACCTTTGAACTTTGGCACAGAAGGATAGGACATATAAACTATCAGGACTTACTAAAGCTATCTTCCAAACAATGTGTCAGAGGTCTACCCAATCTAAAAGGCAAAACTGACAAGATATGTGGCGATTGCAAGATTGGAAAGCAAACCAAGGCACCTCACAAGGTGGTGAATTCTACAACAACCTCAAAAGTGTTAGAACTGTTACACATGGATCTCATGGGACTAGCTCAATCCGATAGCATTGGAGGTAAAAAATATATGCTTGTTATTGTGGATGATTTCTCAAGGTTTACATGGGTCAACTTCTTAAAAGATAAGACTGAAACTTTTGAATCTTTTAAAAACTTGAGCCAAAAATTAATCACTGAAAAGCAATCATCAAATACTCACATAGTTAGAGTAAGGTCGGATAATGGTACTGAATTTAAAAATGTTGCCTTTTCTAACTATTTTCATGAGCTTGGTGTGTCACATGAGTTCTCAGCTCCAATCACTCCACAACAAAATGGCATTGTAGAAAGAAAAAATAGGGTATTGCTGGACATGGCTCGAGTTATGTTACATGCTGCAGGCTTAAGCAAAAACTTTTGGGCTGAAGCTATCAGCATTGCGTGCTATACAATCAACAGAGTCTTCTTCAGACCAGGTACTGATCAAACGGCTTATGAGCTGTGGAAAGGTAAGAAGCCGAATGTTGGATACTTACATGTGTTTGGAAGTCCTTGCTATATCTTACTAGAAAGAGAGCATCTTGGTAAGTTTGATGCTCGGAGTGATGATGGCATCTTCCTGGGTTATTCCTTAAATAGTAGAGCTTATAGAGTATACAACAAACGAACTCGAGTTGTTATGGAATCCATTAATGTCTCTATTGATGATCAATGTATGAAACAGGAAGAATCTTTTGCAGATACATCATCTACATCTTCATCAATTCCTCAAACATCAAGCAATGAAGTTCAGAATTATGAAGAGGAACTCACTGATAGCATTTTTGAACCAGCTCCAAAAATGAAAAGAGGTTTCAAGCAAGTTCAGAAAGATCATTCCAGTCATGACATTATTGGTAATGTAACCGATGGACTGACAACCAGAAGGCAAGCTACAACACAAGTAAGTCAAGATGAGGTGAGTCAAGGAAATGCTTTATTATGTTTTATTACTGAACATTTGCTCAGTATGAATATCATATCCCACTTTGGTTTCGTGTCTTTGATTGAACCAAAAATTGTAAAGGAAGCCTTGTTAGATGATCACTGGATTAATGCTATGCAGGAATAGCTAAATCAATTTACTAGAAATGATGTGTGGTACTTGGTACCCCGACCTAGAAATTGCAATATCATAGGAACCAAGTGGATCTGTAGAAACAAAAGTGATGAAAAGGGTAATGTGATTAGAAATAAAGCTAGGCTTGTGGCTCAGGGGTATTCACAGGTCGAGGGCCTTGATTTTGATGAAACTTTTGCTCCTGTTGCAAGATTAGAATCTGTAAGATTACTCTTGTCTGTGGCCTGTCATCTTAAGTTCCAACTGTTTCAAATGGATGTCAAAACTGCGTTTCTAAATGGTATCTTACAAGAGGAAGTATACGTGGAACAACCTCAAGGTTTTACAGATCCACATCATTCAGACCATGTGTACAGGCTTGAGAAAGCTCTGTATGGACTGAAACAGGCTCCTCGTGCTTGGTATGAAAGGCTTTCAAATTACCTTGTGAACAAGGGATATTCTAGGGGTTCCATTGATAAGACCTTATTTGTCAAACATAAAAACAATGATATTATTATTGCTCAAGTGTATGTTGATGACATTGTCTTTGGTTCCACATCTAAATATCTTGTAAAAGAATTTCAATCTGTCATGGAGAGTGAATTTGAAATGAGCATGTGTGGTGAGCTAACCTTTTTTCTTGGGCTGCAAGTAAAGCAACTTGATGCAGGTATTTTTCTCTCTCAAACCAAATATGCTGAAAATCTCATCAAGAAATTTGGTCTTGAATCCAAGAAAGTGGTCAATAATCCCATGAGTACCACTACAAAGTTGAGTGAAGATCAGGATGGGAAACCTGTTGATTCCACAATCTATAGAAGCATGATTGGTAGCTTGTTATATCTCACTGCAAGTCGACCTGATATATCCTACAGTGTGGGAGTGTGTGCTCGTTTTCAAGCTAATCCTAAGGAGTCCCACTTAGAAGCTGTCAAAAGGATGATCCGATATATTGCTGGTACAGTTAACTGTGGAATCTTCTATACCTTCGACACTAATGTGGAAATTGCAGGATATTCTGATGCTGACTGGGGAGGAAACTTAAAGGACCGAAAAAGCACTTCAGGGGGATGTTTCTTCATTGGCAACAATCTGGTTGCCTGGCACAGCAAGAAGCAAAATTGCATCTCTCTATCTACTGCAGAAGCTGAGTATGTCGCAGCTGGAAGTTGCTGCACACAAATGCTTTGGATGAAGCAAATGCTTCATGATTACGGTATCAATCAAGGTAAGTTGTCTATCTTTTGTGATAATACCAGTGCTATCAATATCACCAAAAATCCTATTCAACACTCTCGAACAAAACACATTGATCTGCGCTATCACTTTATTCGAGATTTGGTTGAGCAAAACATTCTTGAATTAAGCTTTATGCCCACTGAGAGTCAACTTGCTGATTTATTCACTAAGCCTCTTGACACTGCTAGGTTTGAAATGTTGAGAAATGCACTTGGAATATGTTCTAAGCAGTAAGGTACTAGAATGTCTGTCCAATGTTGATAGAGAGATTAATGATCTTAGTACACTTGGACCACTATCACTCGTGAACTGCATATGTTTTCAACTATGTACATCCTATGACCATGCCTTATTCTGGACTAATGCTTATGTACTCATGATTAATCATTGACTCACGTCACATTACTATGTCATTCACTTATTACTTTATGTGGTGGCAAGTTTCGTGTTCATTGTCATGGGAGAATAGTTGAAGAGGCAAAACGTTTAATATGCTCAGATGGCTAATTTTCTACTCTCAAAGTAATCAGGTCCTTGTTGTGGTGAACTTTCAAGGATTTGTAAGAAACGAGAATGATTATATGTATCCTATCACTCAAAGTAATCAGATCTTGGTTGTGGTGAACTTTCCAAGGTTTGCAAGAAACAAGTTGGTAGGTGCACCGTGTACGTCTATTATGAAACTTCAAACAACCACTCAAGACTCTCTTCTTGGAGCATCCTTGTTATGCTCAGTACCCTAAGATCGTCTGGTCTGGGAGTTGCTAAGACGAGTCTTGCTACATGAGTTCTTGTTTACACCATAAAGAAGTCTATGCCTCAAATCATAAGTATCTGGGAAAAATATGTCCCCCTCCTTCTTGGAGATCTCCTGAGCTTAATCTATGTGTGCAGTTTATCCTCTTCACCTCTTCTCTCCTTCACTGAACATGTTTCACGCCCCATGTACTGCTAATGCTCACACTGAGTACACTAGGTCATGATTAATAATGAGTACACACCCTATTTGTTGATAGAATACATCGTGGTTACTACATGGAAATATGTTCTGTTCATTAATTGATTCGTGCTCCTTGTGTTTCAACTCTGCTTTAATCTCTCTATTCAATATGACCACTGCATTCATTACCTTGATACTTAGCTCAAGAATAGATTGTGTGATACGTTCGCCAATATTGTGCTTCTAGTTGTCTCTTTGCATCCTGACTTAATTGCACTTACTTCTCTTATTGGTTACGCCTAAATTAAGAGGGAGACGAAACCTGCATGCGTGTTTCTAGGAGAAATCAATTGTCATAACTCTTCTCCTTTTTGCGACGCTATTCCAATCGGTGTGTCTTTTGGTTTTCCCAAACCCTACCGGTTCTCTATATCTAGTCTCTTCTGTCTCTCGGATTTTATTCTTGTTTGTCTCAGTGTGCAGGTTCTCTCATCATGGTTCGCACCAAGATCACCACTCGCCTTGGCGGACACCGACGTCTTCCTCCTCCTGATGAGGGCCGTCAGGCCGCTGCCAGAGCCGGCATCCTTCATCCTGGCATGCACCGTGAACGCAGCCGAAGCCCTCCTCGTCGTCCCCCTCCTTCTGGTGCCCCCTCTGCTGTTCCTCCTCCTCCTGTTTCTCTGGATAGCCTTCATGACTCCATCCTGGTAACTGACTGGCGGCTTGCCCGTCTTACTACTGACATGGACGACATGCACTCTCTTCTGGTTCGCACTCACCATGCCGTCACCAACCTCACCAAGGAGATCCGGAACCTGCAGCGCCACCCTCCCGGGTTTGACGCTCCCGGTCCCTCCACCGTTGTTCCGGCAGTAGTCGCCCCTGCGGAGAGCTCGACTTCGATGGACAGCGAGGAATTTCACGACCATGTCATCAAGCTTATGGAGGAAGTTGAAGGGCATTCCCATTCAAAGGGGGAGAAGTAAAGATTTTTTTTCTCTTTGTTTCTGCATGTTTTTAATTTTTGATGGACAAAAGTTTTTTTTTCTTCTTTTAAAGTTGTAAGTGCATAAGCACAGATACTTTTGGGATGCTTTCTATTATTATTAAGTAACTTTATTTTGGCAACTTGGATCAGGAAAAGGATGGAAACTGATTCCTTTATCCAAGTCGCTCTTTGTCCACAATATGTATATGTCTGTTAAAATCTAACATGCAGGAATACCAAGATGGAAAAATTGTCATGTGTTGAATGGGATTGCCCAAAGGGGGAGATTGTAAGTACTTGGACTACTCCCTTCAACACATGACTTTCCCAAGATCTCAAGGACAACAGACATGCAAAGAATTAGGAGCGTATCTCTCCTAATTGCTCGTAGAATCAAAGGAAATAAAGGAAGATCGCATGAAGAGAATTTCAAGGAAGCTATCTCACTGATCTTGAGATAAAGGTCTCTTTAATACATATCATATTTACATGATTCTAAATTGATATGCATTGATTTTAATTGATCTCAAAATCTCTTTATATATGCATATCCGATTACATGTTCAAAACAGTTTTAAAACATTTCCATGTTTATTTTATTCTGTGATTAAGATACGATTTGTTTGAGGGGGAGTCTTGCTCCTATAAAAGGGTTTTCAAACTGATTTATCAAGTAGAGTTTTTCGTTCTGCATAAAATTTGTTTTTGCTTGAACCACTGGTGTTGTTGTTCAAATCGGTCTTTGAAAACTCTCAGTATTTTGTTTCATGTATTCCATTGCTTAATCAATCATTTGCATAATTCATTCTCAAGATCAGTGAGAAGATTGAGTATGGGGATGATTGAATACAGATTGGCTAGTAGTTGATTTTGATCAAGTTAGACGTTAGAACAGTAGTAAAACAAGTTAGCATCTGTTGCTAAGTGAAAGTGTTTGTTGTGAACAAACAGTATTTGTATACTGTAAACTTGATTATTTCATATTGGATTGTTTCTTCGTGTTGGCTACGTAAAAAGCCATGCAGTGAAGTTTCCTCAGTGGAGAGGTTTACACTGCGTCAGCAATTCCTGTGTTTGTATTATTCTAATTGTGTGCTAGAATAGGGTCAGCATTCAAACTCTATAATATTTGTTCCATCTTGTAAAACATCATCAATTAAGTAATATAATTAGCAATGGACAAGTTTATTAATTAATGTATTATACAAGAGTTTTGAATTGACATGATGATTTGGATTTTGATTAATCAATTAAGTAACATAATTAGCAATGGACAAGTGGCTTAATTTGATAATATAATGAAATCCAATCATGATCATTCATATCTGTTCTTATGCACATGCCCAGTCGGCAAAATGGGTTCCAACTTGATCCTATTAGGAGAAAGACCAGGAGGCTAGGACATAATTGAAAACACCAACTCAGGGCACAAGTCAAAGTCTTCCAAGGAATAACTGGACAGAAGTCAATGTCACCAAGCTACAATACATGGTAAACCAGTTGATTTTATGAGGACAAAATACTTCTACATTGTTTATTCAAAAAAAAAAAACCTTCTACATTGTTTTTTTCATATAGTAACGTGAAAAGCAAGCAGATATAGTCGGAGATAACAATATGAACAACGTAGCAAAAGATTTTTCACTTGTGGTTAGAAATAGATGTAGGCTTTTATGTCTTTAGCTGATTCATCAAGAAACTTCTTAGTAGAAGAAAGACAGAAGAATCAAAATCATTTCCAAACAAAATACATAACAAACCTAAAACGAAGTGAGCCAAAAACAAAAGCAATATGATGTTTACTCTTTCTTTCCTCCTCATTTCCTCACAAAAACCGTGCTGCCCAAGCTACTTCTCCTCCTAGTATATTAGGCAAATTCCCCATTCATTTTCTGCACCGTCAAAAACACCAACTACTACAAACACAGAGAACCAAATCTTACTTCTATTTCCACCATTCAACTTATATTTGAGAGAGAGAGAGAGAGAGAGAGAGAGAAATTTAGCACCATGGTTCTGCATAATTCTGCAGAAGGCGAAGAAGGAAGCATTCGGCTGCAGATTTCTGACTTTCAGAGGCCGAGTGAGACCGACAGTGTAGGCAACACAATGTTTCAGCCACAAACTAGTATCGAGAAGAAAGACAGCAACACTTCAGCTTCTGTTGGTCCATTAACAAAGCCAACAGTCAGTGCACCTGAAAAGAAGCTGACCCTTTTCGCTCTCCGCCTAGCAGTGCTCGAAAAAGCAGCTACTGGCCTTGGAACTCTTGGTTTCATCTGGGCCACGGTTGTTCTTCTTGGCGGTTTTGCTGTTACTTTAGAAAATTCAGACTTCTGGTTCATCACCATCATTTTGTTGATTGAAGGGACTCGGATTTTCAGCAGGAGCCATGAGCTTGAGTGGCAGCATCAAGCCACATGGTCCATCACTGAGGCTGGGATCAACAGCTTTCGAGCATTGAGAATGAGTTCGAGCTTCATATTTGGGAGCATCAAGGCTTTTTTCAAGCCTGTTCTTCCAGTCAGGAAACAAAGTCAAATCAGTAGACAGACTGCAGGGATTAATGATGAAAGAAACTTGAGAGGTTTCAACGTTCAAGGAAAGACTATTCGGACTTGGAGAAGCTCAGAAGTCCCTCTCCTTCCATATGCTCAATGGGTTTTTCGGGCGAGACACATCAGCAAATTGCTCTATTGGCTTCAGCTTTTATCAGCTTCAGCTTGTATTGCTCTCTCATTGATGAAGCTCATAAAGCACAACTATGGTGATGTGGAGAAAGGAGACACTGACAAGAGGAACCGGAAAGCTGCTCTGAGTGTTTTCTATTCCTTGGCCTTGGCAGAAGCTTTGCTGTTTCTGATGGAGAAGACTTACTATGAGTACAAGGTGAGCTACTGTAAACTTTTGGAAGAGGTGAACAAGGAGTGTGAGTTGGACCGTTCAGGTTTGGTTTCGATTAGAAGGTTTTTCTATGATGCCTATTCAAAATGTGTCAATGGAAGCATTTTTGATGGCTTGAAGATGGATATGGTCTCTTATGGCATGGACCTATTGGGTTCGAATTCCACAGATGAGCAGCTTATTGGAGCTAAAATTCTTCACCAATTCGCTATGAGCCCCCGGTATTCAGATGACACCTTACAGAAGATAGGGATAAATTTATCAGTTATAGAAAGATTGGTCGAGATACTGAATTGGACTGATCCAGATGAAGAAGCGATTAGACAATGGGCTGCAGAAATACTGTCAAAACTGGCTGGGAAGAAACAAAACTCTATCCGAGTAGCTGGAATTCCTGGTGCAATGGAATCAATTTCATCTCTGCTCCAAAGCAGCAGAAGCTCAAGTGGTGCATGTGATGAAATCAGTGAAAACAAAACTCATTCTGATCATGGTAACTATGATTTGTGGACGTTCAACCATTTAGGCCTGCTTATTTTGAAGAAACTTGCACGTGATCTTGATAACTGTGGCAAGATTGGAAACACAAGAGGCCTCCTGCCAAAGATCATAGACTTCACACATGCTGAGGAGGTGTTGCTCAAGGCAGTAGATGTTACACCAGCTCCGCTACTGACGCTGAAGCGATCGTTGCAATTGGTGAAGAGGCTTGTAAGCACAACAGGCAACACAGGAAATATTCTCCGCAGAGAGATTTCGGAGATAGTTTTCACAATCAGCAATATCAGAGATATCTTGAGGCATGGTGAGAAGCATCCAAACCTGCAATTATTGGGTATTGAAATCTTATCTAGTCTAGCACTGGAAGAGGAAGCAACAGAGAGAATAGGAGGAACAGGTGGAGTGCTCAAGGGGTTGTTCAACATTTTCCTTCAAAAGGAAAGGGAAAGGGAGGAAATTGTGGTCACTAATAGAGAGGTGATAACTAGTGCTGGGGAAGCTCTAGCAATGCTGGTATTGGAAAGCAGGAACAACTGTCATCGTATCTTGAAGTTTTGTGTGGTGGATAGCCTTGTCGTAGCTCTTGATTCTCCATTGGTTCGCATCAATGCTGCTAGAGTTTTGAGGAACTTGTGCACATACAGTGGCAAAAACTGTTTCAACCAGCTCAAGGGAATTGCAAATGCAGCACCTACTGTAAGTACTTTCTTTCTACATTATCTACTTGTATTGGTTACCAGACAGTTTGATATATTATGATGTTGAGTTGTTCTACGCCAATCTGAATTGGATCGATCAGAAACAAATGAACAATGATTCAGATTGTTAGTCTTATAACATGTCATACTTGTTCTAGGTAATAATCGTTAATTGTTATGCAAGACAAATGTTGATTCATTCATTTATTATTCCTTTGGTTCACGTACAATGCAGGTGCTTAAGGAAATCATGTCAGAAGAGCACAAACTAAAGGAAGTAATGGTTGGACTAGCTCCATTTGTTCTATCACTCTTGTCTCCCGAAGAATCAAGCCTCATGTTTGAGAGAGCTGGAGTTACAGAGGCAGAAGTCGCTTACGAATTAGTCCAGATTCTGGGGACGTACAGACACCCACGAATTAAAGTTCCAAGAATAAGGAGGTTTTCCATAGAGCTAGCAATTTGGATGATGAAACACAAACCTACAAATATTCAAAAATTCAAGGAATTGGGGATGGAAAAGGAGCTCGAACATGTGCTAGAGACCACAGCCGAGTTGGAAAGCTTCAACATTTTCTCTGGTACAGTGGGAATGAGCAGGCACAATACTACAATTCACTCATTGGTAGAAACTGCTGTAGAGTTGTTAACTGATGAATGATGGGAAAGCCGATGCTTCATGGATTTATTGCAAATGTGCATTCATCAGGCCTGTATGTATGTTTGCCCTAAAAGTTAAGCAAATTCTTTTTCTTTAGGTTATAAACTAGTAAATTGACCTGCGCGATACTGCGGGTTTGTTTTTTTTGTTTTTTTTTCCAAACTTCATATGTAATAGATGAATACTCGCAATCTAAAAAATATAGGCGCTACTTAGAATATGATTTGTTTTATTGTTAATAATAGATTAACAATAAATGAGAACAAATTTTTTCCATGATTTATAGAAATTTACAAATACAAAATAGAATTATTTTGCCTTAAAAAAAAAAAATATATATATATATATATATATATATATAGGAAAATTTTCTGTTTAGTGCCCTGAGGTTTGGGAGTTACATTATGTCAGTCCTTACTGTTTCAATTTGATCAGTAACACTGAAAGTACAAATTTTACTGTTCCGTCCAATTTGAACATTAACTTTGACGGACGGGCCCACTTAAAGGGCTAAATTTGTCATTTCACACAAATTTTCTTCTTTTCTCCTCCTCTCTCTCATCTTCGATGGTTTTTCTATCTTTCTCTTTTTCTCTCCTCCCTCTCTCTGGGTTGCACGACCCTTTCTCTCTCTCTCTCTCACCCACGCACTGCCACCATCGGAAATCATGGCGTCCGGCCACTGATTCTTAACACTGCCACCACTACTCGAACCACAACACAAATTCGACCCAAACCCAAAGAGAATCGATGATTGGCACTAACCCAGCCACCAGTCCTTGCCATCTTGCTTCCTCCAATTCCGGCAACTCCTCCATCTCCACCCACCTCCTCTCCAGTTACCCTCAGATCAACCCAATACTCAATCTCAACCCATCTCCTATTCGGTCATCAAAAGAAACTCATCTCTGATTCCACTCTCTTTGACCTCCAAACCCTCTTCTTCTCCAAGCTAGGCAAGCTCATCAAATCCGGAGAGTCCCGATGTCAAAACGAACCGAGGACCAACCTAGGAGCCTCGGCATCCCTCTCTCGATCCTCGACGACCACCCGAAAATCGATCTGGCCATTGACAACACTGACGAGGTCAACCCCAATCTGGATTTGGTCAAGGGCCGCAGCGGTGGGTTGTTAAAGGAGAAGATGGTGGAGGCCGCGTTGGAGAAGTTCGTGGTGGTCACCGACAAAACAAAACTAGTGACGGGGCTGGGAGGAAGCGGCTGGCAATGGGTTGTTCTTGAATATGGTGACCGCGGTGATCATTGCAGAGAAAGATGGAGTGGATGTGCAGACCAAGTGATTGGCTTTTTTTGGGATTTTGGTGGTGGTGGTGGTTTGGAGGTGAGTGCTAGAACCTCTAATTTGTACTTGTTATGTGTTGTGGAAAATGTTTATTGGTGTATTGTTAGAATGGTGAAATGGATAATTGATAGAGGTTTGGAGATCGGAGATAGTGGAATCAGAGATGGGAGGTGGGTGGAGATGGAGGAATAGGGTCCTCTTATTAGAATTTTTTTTTTTTTTTAAGGAAAATTGTGTGAAATGACAAATTTAGCCCTTTAAGTGAGTCCCTTCGTCAAAGTTAACGTTCAAATTGGACGGAACAGTAAAATTTGGACACAGCTGATTGAAATTGAAAGCACAAGGGTGTTGCTGATCAAATTGAAACAGCAGGGACTGACATGATGTTACCCCTAAACCTCAGGGTACTAATCAAAGACCAACATTAGACCTCTCTTGGGAGCTGTTGGGCTCACTATTTTGGGCTAGGGTTGTTGCCCTAGTTCTTTACTATGTTTTAGTCTGTCTTTAACAATAAATTCCTTGTATTTAGGAAGCTAAGCACTGATGTGCAATCTATGTCTCTCTAGCGCCTCTGGAGTACTACCAAAAGAGGGTCTCCGCTACCTCTACGAATTTGATTGTAAAATGAGTAGGACTATATGTACGTACCACTTGTGGGTACTATCACTAGCTTCTTGTCCGTCTTTATGACATCGGAAGGGTATGTAACGGCCTATTCTCACTTGTGATGAATATAAATGTTGACTTTCATTAAAAAAAAAAAAAAACAAAAAAAACTATCTCATTAGTGTCTTTTTTTTTAAACCATATTTTCTTACTTTAAAAAGAATGAAAGATTTGAAATTGAAATTTCTGTGAACGAATAAGTTTTTGATATAAAATTTAATGTTGGTCTTTGATTGAGAAAAATATACGTTGGTTTCAGAATTGTAGATGGATGTATTTTATTGGTAGTATTAGAAGCCAAAGAAAAGTCTTAAACCTTTGACTACTTAATACATAATATTTCTTAATCAATACACCTATCATTTAATTTCTCATGCATTCAAGTAATTTACTAAATACACAACCGAAAGTACCTAAAATATCCTTAATCTCAAAAACCATGAAATATCCTATTACTTGACTATATTAAGACTACTATTTAGTGTAATTAGTGTATATTAATACATTGACATTTTATAATAGACCATATTCTTGTGTTAGTTTTTGGGAATTCCATTAGCATTTATTATTATTCCATTCAAATAGATGCTTAGAAATAGGTTTTGTATTATTTAAGTTCTCATCCACCAAACATCGTCTGCGTTAGTGCAATATTCCTTCTTTCGTCTTTCATGCATGTTAGCTTTCTTTATGTTAGCAAGTGTTATAATTCCGCCTTTATAATTGTCAATTGCGGGATGCAAATGAAAACTACAAACTATCGGACCATTGGTGAAAGATTTAATTATGTGCTTTTTGCCCATACTTTTGTAAAACTCCGAATTTTAAACCTTTCTGTTTTTTTTTTTAATAAAATAAAACAAAATAACAAAATAAAGAAAAATAAATTTATGATATCACAAATTTAAACATCAGATCTGTTCCTTTTTAACATATGATCATGAAAGTATTTATAATGAATTTGATAATGAGAGAACTTAATCCATGGGCATAATCCTTTTCTTGTATTAAACTTGCCAAATGCAACCGTGTCCAACAATCAGTATCCTTTCTCTAGTGCTGCTTTCTTAAAATGGTCCACCAAGAATTTGACCTTCCTCTAGCTTATTGTTGAGAAAGGTAAGTCCTTTTATTACTTCCACAATAGCAATATATGTACAGCAATCATTGTATCTCCTCTACAATAACAATAATTAAAATGGTTTGCTAATAAATAAATGTGTTTTGTTCTTGACTTACTGTTTCAACTTTGTAATTCACTTAAAGACTCAAATTCATGTATTGTGAGTTAATTATTTATTATTTTTAACATGAATTTGATTTAAAAAAAAAAAAACAGTTCACCTCACAATACAACTGGGATGAAAAGCTCATCCATGTGGATCTATCCATTACCGTTGGATGTACCCATTTGAGAGGTAAGTTATAATTTACTTATTTTCACTTATAATTTATTTACAATCGCTTCAAGTTATTTATTGTTATAATACTTTTTTTGGTATACTATTACTTGCACTCATCATTTTTCATGTCTTAAAATGATGTTTTCCCTAATGTTAGGAAAAGTAGAATAACCCTTCATTTTGTTATTAATATTCAGCTTAGTCTATATGTCATAGGTATATAAAAGTATTGAAATGATATGTTATGAATCATGCACATCCTGAACAATGCATAGTTCAACGGTACCTTGCTGAAGAATGCCCAATATTGTGTAGCAAATATATAAAACAAGTTGATGAAAATAGACCATAAATATGGATGCAATGAAGAGTTTGATAATGGTTTGTTGATACAAGAGAATGCACTTTCAAAGGAAAAGAAAGTAACTCTTTCACCTGAGATGTTATGTGCTGCTCATCACTATGTGTTGATAAATTTTGATGAAAGTCGACCATACAGCAAGTAAGTGTTTACTTTTACTTTTTCATGTTTTACCATTGACAAGAATAAACTCATAACACAAGTTTGTACCATATTACATTTGGAGGAACTTCAGCGTTTGGAACTTTGGATAAACATCTCTCAATGAATGAAACATTGTTACACAATATGCACAAACAGTCATCCGCTGAACGGTTTGAGAAAAAGGTTGGAAGTGTATCATGTTATAACTTGTCATATCTGGTGATTAGCTTATATATTTTTATATATCTAACAATTGCCTCCCACTTTGAGCAGTTCAAATGAGTCAATGGTTCACAATGTGTCACCTACATTAATATGGCTTGCCGGTGGACCTATTGACTACTGTCTTTCATATATTGGTTTTATTATCAATGGTATTTAATATGATACTATAGAAGTTGATAAATCTCGAGAAACATGTGGTCTTTCGATTGAAGTAGATACTCTTTGTAGATATAGTGCAAAAGACAATTTAATGAAGGAATCACTAGTTTCTTATGATAGGGTGTTAAGAGATGTGATAGTCTTAAAATATCATGCATTCCATATTGCACTATTCAAGTGTGATTGGGCAAACATTGCCAATGGTGTTAAATTTGATGATGAATTTACTTTAGTCAACCTCCATGAAGGACTAAGTCAGTGCAAGAGAGACCCATTCATCTTAGCATCGCAAGCTAAGCAAGATTTTTTTATTATAGGGAGGATGAGTGATCTAGTTGTGTTGTTATGCAACCACCATTAAAAGGATTTAACGAGATGAAAAATTGCAATGAGACTGATTAGGACTCATTTACACCATTCTAGACACTAAGACTGGATTACAATGAAGATCATGATGAACCTTATCCATATGGATTGGTGTAAAATGCATGCTAGAAAAGAATTAGGATATTAGATGAGCAAACTAGTGATAGAGGATATCAGCCAAGTAAACGAGCAGCTACCTCATCTAGTCAAGGAATGACTAACAAAGGAAAAAAATCTAGGAAACACCACAAGGGTAAAGAAAAATCTGTAATCCAAGACACTGATAAAATTGGCAAAGTTATATCAAGCAATAAAATGGTGAATGGTACATCAACTGAAGTGGAGAGTAATGTAGAAAGGTCACATTCGAATGGATCACAATCTGCACAACTAAACAAGAGGTGAGGTCCAACCATAATTGGAATTATTGTTGAAGGCCAAATCATGAGGATAATATTAATTTCAATGCCAACAGACAACCCTATGGTATAAATTCAAATAAATTTGCAATAATTTTTGGGACAAATTTGCAATAATTTTTGGGGTCTTGATAAGAACACATATGCTAGTTACCTATCCAAAATGGAAGGATCTCGACCCCACAAAAAAGGAACACATTTGAAAATTAATTCAGTTTGATCATCCTTTTTTGTGTATCTCGTTTTGTTATGGAAATTTGATTTTTATTGAAGAAATTTAACATGAAAATATTGGGAAAATGTAGCAATACTTCATTGTGGATCCAATGCATAAAGACATGATTTGTAGAATTCTTGGAAAATATTGGAGGCAATACAAGTGTGCAATTACAAAAAAAGATTATGAAAGCAAGTAGGAAAAGGCATAAGCAACATGTACATGCCCTTGTCAAGCTAGCAAATGTGAAATCTATCAAACCTAAGGGCCTCCCGCACTTCCTTGCGGTAGCCACTCCCTCAATTTCTGCCACATCGCCATCACTGGCAGTAGCACGATGTCTACTTATAGGGATGTCTATCGTTGCAGGCACATTTGCAGCAAATATATATGATTTTATCACTTTAGTGTAGTCAGGAAATGTATCAGGCAATGAATCTGGTACGTTTTGAAATAGATAATTCGCCGTACTTTAGTTTTGAACTGTGCCATTCAAGAATCCTGTAGTTCCTATTGAATGTTGACATTCTTATCGTCCCTTAAATATGGGAAGACTGTCTCATCAAAGTGATAATCTGCAATTCTAGTGATAAAGAGATCGTCTGTCAAGGGTTCTAAATAGCGAATGATGGATGGAAGTTCATATCCAACCTATTCATCATTGGGGACTCATTTTGGTATATTATTGTGGCACAATTGGCACATAAATTGCGAACCCAAACATGGGTAAGCCACATGCACCTAGCTCGTATTCATTCACCAAATATGATGCAGAAAATGGCTGAGTGGTTGGTGGGTCGTAGACGAATAAGTACAGCTGCAAATACAATTGCATAACCCCATGCGGAAATCGGAAGGTTAGTGCACATTACCAACGTTCAAACGACCTTTGCCATCTTTTAATGGTGACTTCTGCGAGACCATTTTGGATGTGAACATGAGGAATCGGGTGTTCAATATCAATCCCAATGGATATGCAACAATCATCTAAAGTTTTCAATGTAAACTCTGCATCATTATCAAGTCAAAGTGACTTAATCGGATAATCTCGGTGGTGAGCCCATAGCCGAATAATTTGCGCTAGGAGTTCAGCATCACATGTGGACAAGAGCGCAACATGTGATCAGCATGTGGACGCATCAACCAACACCATAAAGTATCTAAATGGTCTGCAAGTTTATTGAATAGGTCCACAAATATCGCCATGGATTCTTTGTAAAATTAGAATGAGTTCTTTCAAATCCTTTGCATAGGACGGTCTTGATCTAATTTTCTGAAGGAACATGCTTTACATAATGCGCTATGGGTCGTGCAAGGTTACAGACAAGGCTAACCTAGTGAGACTAACAGGGGCAAGCGGTTGCAAGGGCTAGAGAGGTTAACGACATATAGGCTTTTTGGGATTTTTAGGGTTTTTTTTTGCTTTTTGAAGCTGGGATTAGGGTTCGTGCTGATAACGTGTTGGAGAGAATATGAATTGGAGAGAAAGTTGAAATATATTTCATTAATAAAAGACCTCTGTATATTGAGAATTACATGTACAATCGTCTTGCTTAGCAAGGAATCCTATACATAAATAGAAGATCAATACAATATACTTTCCCATTACATTTAGGGTAAATAACCCTGTTTGTCTATGCACCTTCTACAACATAAACATCATTTTTAAATCAATCAAAGGCATACAAAAATAAAGATGTAACAAGATGTTGAATAACACATGACTTTTGTCTTCTTTATATGCTTTTCCTCAAACTTCAGTCCAGGCAATTACAAGTTAAAAATAAATATAGGGATAATATCACAAATGATCACTCAACTTTCACATGTTCGACACTTTGGTCACTCAACTTTAACTCTGTTATTCACCTTAGTCACTCCGTTAATTTTTTTCATTAAAAGAAAACTTTAATTGTTACAATATCAAAGATATTTTCTTCCAACCAATCGTGAAAAATTGTTTAGTCTAAATTGGAATGATCAGGAGAAGTGATTAAAGTAAGACAAAATGTCATTTAAGTAACTAAAGTGATTGGCAAAATAATAATTGAGTGACCAAAGTGATATACTAGTGACCAAATTGTCAAATGAGTTATACTTAAGTGACCACTTATAAAATTCTCCCACAAAATTCATTGTCCTGTAGCTATAAGAGAAGTTACATAGCAGCAGTTGGGTCCGCACAACATCCATACCTGAACTGGAGCAGTTCAATGGCAGTGAAAAACAATCCTTGCGGACCTGTCTTGATTTCTCGCATCTCTCCCTTCGAAAAATTTTCTGCCCCTCTCCAAAAAAAGATGGCAAGTCATAGATGCGGAGGGTGTCATTATTACACGAGCAGCACATCAGTGCCTTCGCTTCCGAGTCATGCATCCCAAAGAGCGCAAAAAAAACCCATGTTGTTCACAATGAGTAATTCACTTCTAACTTTTTGCTTCCACTTGGATCAGTGGCCGCCATATCTACAATGTTTTATCCAACGAACATAAGAAAAGATACTGATCTGAGCAGGATAGAAGGAACATCACAACACATATACTAGTTATTGTCTGCATACACTGCAAGTTTCAGAGCTTTATAGACCTGTCAACAGAACCAGAGTAAACCACTGCTGATCTGGATTTGAGCAATAGAGACGTAATTGACATTCAAAACAATCAGGAATACTTGATCTGGATGATGGCATTCAGTAATGGAGATGGGAAAAGATTGACAGTGGAAAAACCTATATCCTCATCTCATCACGCACCAACTACACATTGTTAACAAATTGGGATGGTATTGAAATATAATTTCTCACACCAGAGGCATGAGAAATAAAAAATATATATTCATTCTCCGATATGAACACTGAATATAGAGCTTCTGTAACTAAGAAATCACCTTCACAGCACCCTCTCTACCCTTTTCCTTTTTTCTTTTTCGGTTTTTGCTTTCAAGTCGAGCATTTCACAAATCATGAACCCTGACACTAGTTACAACTTACAGCTTACAAAACAATACACCAATGAAGTCTAATTGAAAACGGAAAAAGAAAAAAATAATAGAAAAAATAAAGCCCTCATCCTATCGACTGTGGTTGTTTCTAAAGAAGTTGAAATCCCATCGACGCATCAAACCATCCATGACATGGCTTGCAGGGTTTTTTACCACCGTTACCGTGGCTGTTGTGTTAGCTGACATGTCGGTGTCCGATGAGCTTTGGATTTTATCTGGTGCATCCCTTTGAGTAGAAGGCCCAGCGCTTCCCAAGTCCCTTGTGGACGTAGAAGCTTGGGATGCAGGTTTTATAGATGGTACAGCTGCGTCAGGAATTTGCTGCTCAGGTCTCGAATCATCGACCTTAACAGCTGAACTGGAAATAGATTCTGCTTTCGAGGACCCAGATGTGCACTTGATGCGGAAGTTGATGCTGTCTCTACAGGTTCTCGCTGTTCTACCGGAGACACGGCATCATGATAGTCATCTTTTTCTGATATCTTTGAAGAATCGGGGGTATTCCCTGGTGGTTGCTCTTCTGCCTGTGGGTTTGGGTGTCTCATTTCTAAGTCCTTTAGTGACAATATCACTGCTTCCATGAACATCTGATAATGGGGACGAGTTAAATGGTAATGCATACGTCAGAAATTCAAAAAAGAAATAATAATAATAATAATCCTGAATCTAGAACTCAGCTAGGCCAATCTATGACCCACCCTTTCTTCCTCCTCCACATCACTAGGAAAGCCTGCCAAGTCCTCAAGTTGGTATTCCACATACTGATCATTGTCCATTGGCGCTGGAACATGGGGGTGTCCATTTGAGAATTCAAAGCTAATCATGTCAGAAGATGATGGACAAGGATCATGATCGACTTTTCCATCCTGCACCACCATGCAGAGTTATTACTTTGAATTCTGTTAACTTCCTAGTTAAAATTCACAGATAGAGGAACTAGAACTATCAGGCACTAATGCAACAACAAATTGAGATCCACCAAGCTCGTCATAAGTCACAAGATTCACCCATTTTATTTTCATTTAAGCAAAATATCACAGGACACTAATCAAGCATATGCCATGATACAACTCATCTTATGAGGGGGGAAAAACTGGATTTGGAAAACAATCGAACAAGAGAAAAATGGCAAGATATACCTTAGAATGAGATTCGTCATCTTTAGATGATACACCAGAAGGAACCTAAGGGGAAAAAACATAGAATAGAGACAAGGCAAAACAAAATTAGTTAATACATCTGAGACTTCAAAGTCCAACCCCAAAAGGCAAATACAAAGATTAAATCAACCCCTTAATTTCACATGGTATGTGTGAATTTGCCAGCAGGAGGGGATGAGATTAGCTTTTGTCATAGAATACACATCCTTCTATAGATAATTTTCCCCTCCAACAAAGTTCGTGTGGGTGGCAGTACAATTTTTTTTTTTTTTTTGTATCGAGTAACATTTGAGCAGCCAAAATAAAAAGCAACCAGTTTTAAACACATCTAACAGAATTGTTGAAGTGACAACCTACTTTCACACTGTGTACCAACACCTCTAACAAAATTGTTTAAGTGGCAGTCTACTTTCGTATTGTGTACTATTTGACATGTGAGCAACCAATATAAGAAGCAACCAGTTACTCACATCTGTTCGACTCATGGGTCTTCTTGAGCGGAGTTGGCTAATGGCATCCTGTGTGCTGCCACTCGTTGCTGGTTCTGCAGGTAAGTAATCAATTAAAGATTGAATAAGAAAGGTTATGTTGAAATCAGCATTTGAGAAAGAAACAATAAGGACTTTAGTCATGCCTTTAGAAGAAGCAGTTACACTTCCGTGGTCATAATCAACCTCACGCACGGTTCTCCAACTACCCTGCACGTACACCAGTCACCAATTTGGAAGTGCTCTCAACATAAAATCCCGTAGTTTAACTACAATAGAAACTTATAACTAGACAGTTTGATTTACCTTGCCGAAGTTATCATGCATGGTGTCGAAAAACGTACCCCCAACCTCATCCTCTGGGGGTTGCAAAACATTGTGGAAAAAGATATTTATAGAATCAAAGTAGAACTGAGGTCGTGGAGAGTTGTGATCTCCCTCAAACTTGATGATATTTTTATCTCCCTGAAAAAGTTCACATTACATGACAAGCCAAATATAACTTTAGACTCCTGTAAAGCCAGACAACAGACGAAGAAAAACGGAAAGAGAGCTTAATTAACAAGCTCAATCTCAAATGTGTGCAAGGTTCACATACTAGATCCCTTACTCGTCATAGAGAATTGAGATTTTTAGTTTGTTTAGATCCATTTAAAAATTACATCAAACACAACAGGCAGCCATAAGATGACTGCCAACAAGCATATCATTCCAATTACTGTAGGATATATACCATATAAGCCTCAAATATACGATCTGAATGATGGGGTTGTATAAAATCGTCCTCAATGGCATGTCCAAACAAAGCTGGAACAAAGCAGGAGCTTGCCACCTACATGAAAAGGAAAAAGAATTAAAAATTAAATTAGTGGTATAGTTGCATCTAATATGTCCATGTGAAAATAGAGTTTAGCAAGTCCTTCATCAAACTAATTAAGCTGCCTTTGACTGCAGATGACGGATTTAAGAAGCACAACTGTATTAACCTTAGGCAACTACTGTGAATGCTGAGCTATCTATTTTTAAAGGGTTTGTATATTTCAATATACTAAAATGAACTGGTATCAGAGTGAACATTTCAACATCAATTTTCTTGCATCTTTCATCACTATAACCAGTGCAAAAATGATGACAAATAGATTTCAGCCAGAAACTTTAATTGTATGAGATGAGTTTCCATTGTATGAGAAAAATAAATATGATTAGAAACAGTCAAAAAATTTTGTTTCCAGTCCAATTTAACTAGCGACAGATTCAACAGAATAAGAAAGAAAGGATTCATCAATAAAACACCTTAATTGTGTTCAGGTTCGTTATGTCAAATTTTGCCTTTTTCTGGATAGCTCTTCGCATGTATTGGATAGCAAACTTCACCTGAAAAACAAAAACGCAAAAAGAAAGGGTCAATGTCTTATAACAGTCATGACTGTAGGGTCCTTGCAATCTATTGTTTAGTATGTCTTTTTCTTTTCTTTTTTAATACAAAAAATTGTTTCGTATGTCTGCACAACTGGTTAACAACAATTCCAGCATCGCATTATGCCACAGTAAGCACAATATCCTCCTATTAGTATCTACTTACAGTGAACTTCGGTAAACGAATTTTGTAGGTGTCCACAAGTTCCATCATTAAATCAACCAAATCAGAGAATGGACTGTCAAGAACAACTCCTGCGATTGAAGGGTCCTCAGCTCCATACAAGAGACTGCCAAATTGTATACAGTTAATAGCAGATTAACCAGGCCTAACAAGTACAGGATCCTAAGTTATAAGAAAAGGCAGAGTGACCAAGATGCAGAATAATAAAATTATACTAACCAAATCTGCCAAGAAAATATTCCACAAATTTCTACAGCATACCAGATAACGACTAAACACACTCACTAGTCGCACCAAACATGAGCATATGTCTGCTTGAAAGATATATTGGCATTGAGCATATCTCTACTACTTTTAATCCTTGAGTAATAACTTGGTCACCAAGATCCAATTATTCAAGCAGAGCCTGAATTGTGTTATATTGTTCATATCAATATCTTCTACCCACCATATAATCTCTTCAACAGTGTTTGTTATGATTTCCAAATAACACCTTTATTATGGAAGTCATGCATACCATGATATTATGGATGGCACATCAGATTTTCATGTTAAATAACATGTTGCATAAGACATGGTATTAAGCACCATGTGTAGTTAGACAATTAGTTGCCTCCTTCCTCAGGATCAAGACAATGTCTACATGTGAGAATATACATTCTCAAAATCAAACTTCTCAGACTCTCAGTCAAAGAAATGAGAAACATAAAATTTCAGATTTGCTGTCTTATCTAAGCCTTCAACCAAAAGCTTCAAAACCCACTATTCTGAATGGCTAGCTCTGAAATGGGGTATTGAATTTTAAGTCATAAACTTGGGTTATAAAAAGGTCAGTGTAAAACTATAGCTAGTGCACCAAATTTTCTCTCCTCACAGAACTAAAGAAAAATAGGGTAGTTCCCAGATAACAAAACTAAGAACTGTAGGACTAGACCAATATGAACCTGGGACTAAAGAATAAGACAACAATTTGCAGTTGCAAAAAAAAAAAATTAAAAAAAATACTTCAAATTAATTTTATGGCACTTTCAGCTATATAGTAATTGTTGGGTACGAGTGTACAACATCCTCACAATCTAACATTTCCCCGTCCTACTTGGCAGCAACTACCAGGAGTTGAGTTCATTTGGCTCCATGGTACTTGCAATCATGCTTATCCAAGGCCTCTTAATCATCAAATCTTCTTATGAACTTGAATGCAAATGCTTTCTCAAAGAAACAAACACACATAAAAAACAGAGGATCTTTCTGTTATATAACTGGAAGTACCAATTATACTCCAATTTCAGAATTGCACTTATTCTTTCTTCTTCTTCTTTTTTTTTTTTTTTTTTTAAGAAGAAATATAGATTTGATTACTGAAAAGAGGCAACAATTATACTTGTTGCATGAGGCTTGCAACCATCAAATCCTGTCTTTATGATTCAGTCATAATTTTAGCAGCGATTCAGATTTTAGAACCAAGATCTAGAAGAAATGATGAACTAAATTAATCATAACCAATTACAATCCTCTAGAAGCATCGATAAACAATTTCAGCGCAAGTAGTTCTGAAAGATCTATATAGATTCATTTAACGTATGCAAGAATAATATAAACAATGAATACATGAATAATAATACCTCGTGACAGCACCCATTGAACGGCCCCACAGGCCAATTAAAGAGACATTTCCATCTGCTCGCAAATAATCAACTACAGTCTTCAAGTCATCCTTCTGAAAAAGTAGTTAAGAATAAGAATTTCAGATACCAATTTCATGATCAAGCATAGAAACTATATGTGTTTCATTGACAAACAACTTCAGGCATTTATCTTCACATAAATGGCTTACTCAAGGTCTTTATATAACATACTTAAAAATAAATAAATAAATAAATAAATAAAATAAAAAATAAAAATAAAAAGAGCTACTAAACACTTACTTCATTCCACCCCAATGTGACGTGGTCTCCACCAGAGAGCCCAGATCCTGAGAAATCAAGAGCGAAAACTGTAATATTTGAGGGCAGCAAAATAATGGCCGCTTCACTTGCATCAGCCCTGCACCCACTGTCAAAAAGAATACGTCGCAGTCGGTTATTTAAATTCATTATAAACAATCAAGCACAGTTTAACCAGCATGGACAGAAAACTATATTATACATACGTAAGACTGTAGCTATGAACTATGAGTGCCCTTTGAAGTTTAAATACTGGTTTGCAATGGATACAGGTTGTAAACAACAAAACAAAACCTGTTATGGTTGTCTGATAGGTCATGCTTCCAACTAGCAGTAGAAATGAACATTTAAGCTTTAACAGTTTATGTAGCTAATGTCAATACGGATATGTTTGGTCGATCCCCTATATAGACAACTGGCTTGTGTATGCAACAACTTGAAGACCAGCCACAATTTTTTAAAATTATTTTTCCATAGTACATCATTCCAGAAGTAAACCTGTGGTTGGATGATTCATTCAGACCCTATATAATATGACATTTTGAGCCACTGAAAAGCACAAGGTTGCTACAATTGCCGTTAAGGATAAACGTTACTCCTATATCATAGGGTCAAAAGGAAGTAAATGCAACCCCATGTTATTGATCTACAACTAACAGTCAATCAGCCTGCTTTCGTGGTGAAGATTAAGGCCATTATTAGTTACCTAAATTCAATCCATTGAAGCAGTTGTGAATTTGACTACTGAATTGTAATAATAAATCTCACTCCTTCCAGTTCTTAAGTCAGAAAGAATGTAAGTTATGCATAAAATATCTTTCAAATAAACATAGGAAGTATCGAGTATAATTTTCAAATATAGTCACCTGTTTCCATGACAATATATGACACAGGGCAAAGGCTTTCCTTCAGGACTAACAATGGGGATGTAATGACTACACTTGAGGACATCTCCCCGACTGTTTTTAACCTGCAAGATTTTTTTGAAGTATGATAACCACATGGCATTATCGAGTTATAAGCAGACAGAAACTGAAGAGAAAATAATGTGCAAGATAAAAGTTTCCAAGACAAATAGTCAGCATAGTTGCACTGATGACTGAACTAATTTCATAGTAAACTAACTTCCTCATATATATAAATATATAATACACAGAAGCTTACCTCCACATCCTTCCTTTGATACCATTTCCCCTTGAGTATGAACTCCTCGTCCAATAAATCATTTTTTGGGTCGTATTCAGCCCTGAAAACAAGAAATTCACTTACATTTCTAATTCTAAACAGCAAAGCAATCGCAAAAATTTGAACAGCTTAAAATTCAATAAATCTTCTGCCAAGAATCCAATACATCAATTAGAAATTGAAGTTTCAAACTTTCATTTATATAGAGTATGATGCATAGGATTGGTACTTGACATCAATATGAAGTACCAATCACATGCTTCATACTACCAAAAACAACAAAAACAGTATGAACAAATAGTTGATTTCTACTCAAGCAAACAGTTGAATTAGGCTCAGCCAAATAAAGGGTTTCATTTCCAATAAACCCAGAGGTGAAAGCAACTAAGATTCAAAAAACTCCAAATCCCAATTCAATCTTTTCATCATAATCTAATCCGCCAAACAAAAAAAAAACCCATCAAGAATTCCAATCCCAGAAACAAAAAGGGTATATCTCATGATTCACCTAGGAGGCCGAATGATGAAGTTGACAAGCTGCTCCATGGATTCAAAATGATCTCCCTCTGAACTGGTCTGCAACAAATTCAACTCCTTTAAGCAAAATTCCAAACAAGAAAGCATCAAAAAAACACATGTGATTCTGAAAACAAAAACCCAGAAAGAAAAACAAGAACCCACCTGGTGGGTGATTACGGATTGGCCAGAACAACAAGAAACAAGAAGAAGAAGAAAGAAAGAACCGGGCTTTGTTGTTGGGTGGGGGTGGTAAAATAACGGTGGGAGGTACACAAAAGTCTGTATGTTTCGTCGAAAACAAAAAAGAAAGCAAAAGCTGTGAGTTTTAAAATATTGAATTTCTGCCTTCCCAGACCCGACGGATGTCTCTCTCTCTCTCTCTCTCTCTCTGCCTCTCTGGCCCTTCCCCTAGCCTTTTGGCCAACCTGTTCGCACGTGTTGGTCACATATCGTTCGCTTGGAATACAGGGAACTATAATGGAGCCGGCTCAGGTTAGGAGGCCCGGTAATTAAGTCTTCGAGAAGAAGAGATTGGAACTCTGATCTTGAAATTATAAAGATTTGTTATTGACACACATAGACCATGGCAATTAGAGTTAAAAGCAAATAAAGATTGACTACATTCTCATCTTTCATATGCCGTAAGTTTTACTAAACTGTTGCATGATATTTATGACACGTTTACAAATAATCATGAATCGGAGACAAGTAGAATGGGAGAAGAAAAGAATCGGTATTGATTCCGGATGAATGATTCTTAAACTCATCTCCTCCCTTCGTAATCCAATTCCTTGAGTATTCAGGAATCGATTCATGATAAGGAGGTGGGACCTACATCCATTCCGATTCATTTATGTGTTAGTAAACGCATGAATTTTTTTACACGGAATCATTCCGATTGCTTTATGTGTTAGTAAATGCATGAATGTTTTTACCCCGTAATCATTCCATTTCCTTGGCCCTTATGTGATTAACGTGAAAAGAAGGAGTTCGAATAAGATAATAGTCTTGTGAGAGTTTCTCAATTATGTATGAATTTTCACATTAACAATCGAAACTATTATTAAGGGTTGCAATTTAGCTTGTCATTTAGAAGTTTTATCAATTTCTTAAAAAAAAAAAAAATTAGAACAAATATTTATCAGCAGTGCAAATAGTGCCTTTTGGACTTCTATCAACTACCTTAAAAATAACAAAGACAAGATAATCTTTAGAAGATTTTATGTTCTGAAATTGGTGTGATTTGGACCTCTATTTCTTTCATCTTGAAAGGAGTAAACCAAACAAAGGCAAATAGCAAAGGTGTATGGACGAAATGGTAAAAGATCCAAGTGAGTGGGATTCAATGGTAGCCTCCCACTTTGTATCAAAGGGATGATGAATAAAGTAAACTGTGTTATGATAATGACCACCTGGAAGTTGGAACGCTCATGATGTGAGACATCACCCACCATTCCAATTTGTTCCACCAAAATATTATGTTTGTGTCAACAAGCAACACAATTATCGTTTATTTGCCATGAAGTAATAATAGACCACCACCTTAATTCAATGGCATTTCCATTTCCATGCGAAAACGACCTTTGCCCGTATTCACAAGTAAACAATGACTTAACTCCACTTACCACCCAAAAGAAGGGGTTTAAAAGCATTTCCAATACATGTTCAAAAATAAAAAACATTTCCAATAATGTGTCAATCATATAGGCTAGGTGTAAATTTAGTAATACATATATGTGTGCGTGTGTGGCAAAATGTCTTCTTTGGCTGTACACCACTTCATGCTAAGGCCGGGGTTAGGAATTCATCTAAGGATTGCTAAAAATTTGTTCTCTATTAGAGTAAAGAACAACTCTAAAATCATCTAAATCATGATGGACGATTTTTTATTTTTTGGCTAAAATCTTCACTAGTTTGAATTATTTATACCAAACATACACAATTTTTTTAGGAGCGAGCTATAACCTAGGGAAGCCACAATTAGCTTTGCCATCAATTGTTGTCGAGTAAAAGAAAGCAGACAAAGTAGATCGGTTGTTTTATCTTTTACCATGACAGTTGTTGTAAATGTCAAATGTTAAGAAGTTCAGCTGGTCAAAAGTCATTCGGCCGAAAAATACAACAAATGAAGAACATGCATGTTTGGATCTCTATATTTCCTTTTGATAAATTCTACAATACCTCATATTTTTTACTTTTTTTTTTGTTTTTTTTTTAACAATTACAGTATATTATTTTGGGTGGTTCTAGTTGGACCTTCAAATTTGATATTTGGACCTCCAATTTTTTTCAATTATTAATGGACTTTGTCAACTTATATGAAAAGACAAATAAGGACAAAGAGAGAAAATTAAGTAAGTAAGTAAATAAATACTCTTCTTACCTCCTCCAACCAAATATAACATTCAATTTAATTTTTTTTCCTGATATTTCCTTATATGGCCTATATAGTTTTATAATTTACTTAAAACAATTAAATAAAAATAATAATTTCTATACATGGCCTATCATTTATTACAAAGGTAAATTCAAAACAATCTATTTGGAATTTTCTTAAACTAAATTAATTGAATATTATGATATAGTTATTACTCGATCTTCTAACACAATACCCTTGAAATTATTCTTTTAGCAAATTCAAAGAGGTTCCAACAACATATCAAGATCGAGAACCAACAATCTGATTAATTTTAGTGGAGGAGAGATATACTCATAAGAGAGCAATGTCATGTAATTTTGATTCATTTTTCTTTTCGTGGTTGAAGATAAAGATAAAAAGTAGAATAACAGATTGTTGTATCTTATGTTCAAGAGCATTTTGGTAAAAATAAAGAGGTCTACTTAACTTTTCAAGTATTCTAAAAAGTAAATTAAAGGTGTACTAAATATGGGAGGTCCAAATAGCAAATTTGGAGGTCCAACTAGAACCACTCTATCATTTTACATGTCCTTTGTTTATTTGCTATTTCAAAGAAAATTAGTGAGACCAATGTTCTTATTACTAAAGCTACTACACTTAGAGATGGTTTGAATGCTGCATATTTTTACAACTTCTCTAAAGTGTGGGTGGAGTGAGATTCTAAATTCCTTATTGATTGCATTTTGGAAAAAGCTGCTATTCCTTAGCATATCAAGACTCTGGTGGAAGACATCAAAAAGCTTGCAACTTTCTTCTATTTTATCAAATTTCAAGATATATTTCGTGAGGCTAATTTTGTAACTGATAAACTAGCTTATTTTGATCTTAGAGATAAGGATTTTGCTGTTTGGCATAATTGTCTTCCCCTTTATGTGTTCCCAGTGTTCCATCTGAATAAGTTGGGAGAGGGTATTTGTAAAGACTTTCTTTCTGTTGTAATTTGCTTACCTGTTTTCTTTCAATTAATAAAAAAAAAATTGTTCATGTCGTTTTGACACTGTTAATTCTGGACCAAATACTAAAACCAACCCCGTTGAAATACTGTGGAACACCATACAAGTTTGATCTACTTTTGTTTATTTTTGAGGTAGGAGTATGACGTGACAAAAGGTACCTCTTACTACCTGGAGTGAATGAGACCTCATTAACTCAGCTTTACTTATTAATAATTGAAAGAGGGAGCTGGGAGCAGATTAATAATTGTCACTTGCCTTCAAATCAATCATGTTCCATTAAAATCCATGATGTCATGTGTACAGAGCAATAACTATGGCTTAGCCAACACCCCATTTGACCTGGTTGATATTAATTTGTTTCATTCTAGAACCTCTGGGTTCTGTACCATATGCAGCAGCGGCAGCAGATGTAGAAGAACGAACATTTGGACATAAAATGAGGTACACAAGGTTGCAGAGAGGTTGGTACGTTGGAGATAAAGTCACTATTATCTTCCAAGGACCTGTCTATGTAATGAGGTCATGGAAACTAGACAAAGCATCATAACCACCAAGAAAACAACTAAGGGATGGTCCAAATTTGCAACCCTTCTTTTTCTGTAGAAAAAATTTCACAAATGGTCACTTAATTAACTATGACTCATTCAAGACTTTGGTCACTGAAGTTTCAAATATATCACTTTGATCACTCAACTATTACATTGTCAATCACTTAAGTCAATTACTTAAGTCATTTTGTTAATTTTTTTCATTAAAAAAATGGTTAATTCTTGTTTACCCAGAAATCACATGTATTGTGCCCACTTGTACCAACAAGTTTGTATTGTGCCCATTTACACAAATCTTAGGGGAAAAGACTTATAGGGGTAGTCTTTTTTAAACTTAATGTCTAATATATCATATGCTGACTTTTGAGTTTAACATTTTCTTTTTCTTAGAAAAACTGTTCACTCTTTTGAGAAAAACAAAACTAGCCTTCAACATGCCCAAGTTTTTCACCTAACGGCTCCCTGCCTGACGATTACTTTAACAGGCGGAATCACTGCTGCTTGTTTCTATCTTAAGCTGAGTCAATTTTTTCTAAAAATAGAAAGTCTAAACCTAAAAATAGTACAGGAATAAGGCAGAAACAGATTAATACTAAAACATCGTTCTTAAAATAATGACAAGGTGGATGAGCGATCTGAAAATATTTATTCAAACATAATTACTGACTAAAACTTTAGAGCCTCATTCTCAGGTAAACAGCTAAGAAGTTGTTTTAGCTATTCATAAGAATGAATACAGATACTTGTAATGAAAACACACTTCTTCACACTAGACAGGAAGGAAGGAGCACACTGCTACTATGGCTTTCTTACTTTTGAGAGAATATGATTCTTCTCAATTTTCGAATGCCTTACAACTGAAGCTAAAGCTCCTTATATAGGGAGCAAAACTCAAACTGAAATTCAAAACATCAAAATGTACATAACAACACCATGATTATCTGCTTTCGTGAGTGCTCCTGATGATGGAGGTCGGTTGGCAAAAGCATATTCTTTAGGTGAAATGTTTTTCACCTGCTTTCTTTTTGAAAAGCAAAAAGCATCCTCTGGGAAAAGTCCAAAGTTGCTTTCGGTGCTTTCTACACCTGCTGCTTCACATGTTCTCATCCGTTTCTGAGTTGTGACCAAGGACAAAGGAGTTGCTATCCATTCTGGCAGTAGTTGCATTTTCCTCAACATCTGTATCTACATACATCTTGTAGTGGTTGTCATTTTCAAGCTTTTCAACCCACTATAAGAATGCCAGTGTCGAGTCTATCTGTTTTCTTGTCAGAGATATGAAGAGAACACTGCTGATTGCTTCAGGATGATCATAAGCAGTGATAATTGTTTTTTCTCCTGCTTCCAGGAAAGTATTTCTTGTATCTTCTTGGCTGATCTTCTTAATGTATTCAAGAGACATGTCCTTCATCCATGAAATACTTGAATTTGGCTGGCCATTGTATCCAACACAGGCAGGCTGAAGATATGTTTTTTGAATAATTCTCACATAATGATAAGAAGAAATGAATTCAACTTCACCATTTGTTCTATGAATCCATTCTGGTGGAGTAGATCTAAACTTCAGTTTAAGAGTACAGTCATTTTTTCTGACATTTTTGACTGTGTTGATGAAGATAGGGGGTAGGCCTTTGAGATCATCATTTGTTTTGGTCCATAGATTATGGACAAGACCATTTTCAACAAGCCAAAACTTGTGTTCTTGAGGATGTTCACTCTGAACATTAACTCCGTATCTTCCAACAAAAGGTCCTACAACAATGAAGAGGGTTGGAGGAATACAGTCTTCTGAATTATGGCTTCCAATCAGATTATGGAATTCAAACCAATCTGATTCTTTTAGTGCTATGATAGAACTCTAGCACTTTCTGGATCTTCAAGATAGTGAATTTTTTCACTTCTAACAGCACTCTGCTGTACATGAATTTCTTCATTTTGTGGTCTAGCATTTTCATGGAGTTCTTCAGATAATGCGAACAGAGCTGGGAACATAATACCACTGTTTCTTTCTTGAAAGGCAAATAAGAGATTATCCAAGATTGCCTTCTGGTGGTAAGGTAGCCTCCTGCCAGTTCTAAACACAGGATCAGCAAATGTTCTTAATTCATAATTAAAAACATTTATAACTCCAGTTGGAGTTGGTTTGCTTTTTGGCAAAGCAACAACCGTCAACGGTCTTTATGAGCCTTTACCGTCTGCCATTTGCGACGGGCTAGCCAATCATTTACCCTGGGATTGATCAGTTGTGGCTAGTCCTTTTGGACTTAGCAGGAATCTTTTGAGGATTTTTTCTTTAGGATCCTCAGCAGTTTCATGTTCTTTCCCAGTTCTTCTACTTCTGGGGTTGCGACCTTCGTCGTCATCTTTTCGGCTGAACATTGTCATTTCTCTGGTTAGGGCGTCTGGAAGATAGTTCTTGTTTCCTGCAATTAATTCAACATTATAATCATATTGGTTAAGAAATAATTGCCAGTTTGCTAATCTTCCTCTATCAGCAGTTTTATCAAGTTTAAAATTTTGAAATTCTTTACTCTAGCACAATCGGTGCGGACAGTAAAGGGTTTTCCAAGAAAAACTGGAGAATTTAAAATTGTTTTCTTGACAACCAAAATTTCTTTTTCCCCTATGGGATAATTTAGTTCTACAGGGTTAAACTTGCCACTACAAAATTTACATATTTTTTCAACGTTAGTTCCATGCTTTTTTTCCAAAACAACACCGGACCAGTAATTATCACTTGCATCTATTTGGAGGATAATTTCATCATTTTTCTCTGGTTGTTGTAGAGGAGGTAGATTCTTGCAAAGAGCTTTTATCTGCTTCACTATTTTTTCATCATCTTCAGTGAAGTTCCATTTTCTTTTCGAACTCGTTTTAGTAGATAACATTGCTGTTAGTCCTGAGATTTTGGGAATGAAATCTCTCCCATAGTTTATGACTCCTAAGAATCTCTCTAGACTCTTAGCATCAGGAATTCTATCTGGGAACTTCCAGATTTTCTCAAGGATGTGAGGTTGGAGTTTTATTACTCCATTCTTGATATTTATTCCTAGGAAATCGACTTCATCGAGGATAAAGAAGATTTTCTTTTCTCCTAGGATAATTCCATGCTACACTATCAGCTTTACAACCTCGAGGTGTTTCATGTGTTCTTCTATGTTTTTGGAGAAGACAAGGATGCCATCAATATAGACGACGCAGAATTCAGTCACATGCTTAAAGATGTTGTCCATCTTTCTTTGAAAGATTGAGGGGGCTTGTTTCAGACCAAAAGGCATTACTAACCATTCGTAATGTCCTGTGGTGTTTGGAATGCAATGAGAGGAACACTCTTAGGATGCATCTTGACTTGCCAAAAACCCGACTTTGCATCGAATTTTGAAAAGACTTTAGCTTCTCTGAGCTGGTTGATCAGTACTCTTACTTGAGCAATTTGATATCCATCTTTAATGGTCTTCTTATTGACATCTCTGTAGTCAATTACCATTCTATCTTTTCCTCGGACATTTTCTGCATGATTTCTCACGTAGAAAGCTGGAGCATGATGAGGGCTAGTGGATGGTTGAATTAATCTCTTGTTCAGGAGATCTTCAATATCTTTTATGAATTCTTTCTGGTCTTCCTCTTTGTATTGAGGAATGGCTTTGACATGACAGATGACATTAATATCATGTATCTTAATTCACAGACCACTGGGTCTTTTTCCCAGAATTTCTTAGGGTCTACATCGATATTTTGTTCGAATAGTTTCTTGATTTTATCAAGGGTAGGAATTTTCTGAGACTCAAGCTTATTCTGAAAGTGCTTGAGGTTATGCTCATGGATGAAACTAGCTTCTTCATCTAAACTAGCCTTTTCATCATCTTCTTCTTCTTCTTTAGAAGATTCTTCAACAAGTAATTCTTGTTGTTGTTTGATTTGGAGTATCGGTTCAAATTTGGGCTTGTAGGGGGTAATATCACCACTATTCTGTTGCGATTTCTGATATTGGGTAGTAAAGTTTGGACCTACCACACTTTGTGCTTGTGTAAGCCTGTCTGCCCAGAACACACTTTCTCCTTTTATGAAGTCAATGGCTTCTTCATCTTGGATGAATTTTTGTTGGAGAATAAAATCATTTCTCAACAAGAAATCTGATCATTGGCCTTCAGATTGCCAAAGAGTGTTGATAACAAATGTTCCTCCACCAATGGTGATGTGAACATTTCTAGCTACCTTGCTCATGGTTAGGTGGCTTCCATCGAACTGGACACCAGTAGCTATTCTTTTCTTATCTTCTTTCCAGAGTTCTTCTAGAATTGCAAATCTCTTTGCAACTGTAAATCCTTATTCTTCTGGAATTGCAAATCTCTTTTCAACTGTAAATCCTTATCCATTATCTACAAATGCATGTAGATGATATTTTTTGTGATCAAGGAATTTGAGTCCAATCTCTATGTAGTTGCTATATCTGCTAGTAGAGACGACTTTAGATTGTTGAAGCTCATTTTCTTGAGCTTGTTCCTGAGGTATGAATGGTTTACGTTCTTCTGGAATATTTTCTGGTATTTCGACCAGTTCTATAGTTGTATCGAGTTTTTCTTCCTCGATTTTTGTTTCAACTAGTTCAATAATTGTATCGAGTTTTTCTTCCTCGAATTTTTCTTCCTTTTTTAAAGAGGAGGGTTCCATAGTTTTTTGGAACATAGTTTCTAATTATTTCTCTTTTTGTTCAGAGAAATATTCTTCATATTCTTGTTCTATTAATTGGCTGACAAGGCCATTCTTGGTCTTTCTTCTTGCTTTAGTCTTCTTACTCAGATTTGAGAGATCTCCACAGAATTGATTGTATAGGGGTACTGCAAAATCATACGGAGATTTTAAATTTTTTTATCTCTTCTAGCTAGTCTCTTCCTCTGGCAGTTTCTTTGAAAGACAGATAGTACTTTTTAGCTACCCCAGTAAAAGTAGTTTCATAGTATACCTGCAAATCTGGTGCTTCAAATTTTCCAAGGATAAGAGCAGAGGCCATCATCAGGCTACCTACCCATTGGTCAATGGCTTTTCTTTTATCTAGCGCCTTGTCTAGATTTAGCTGAATGTCGTAGTTCGTAATTGGAACTCTAGGCATGTTGTCCTCTGGAACAAATCTTTGAGAGTTTCTCTCTTCTTTTTTTGCCCCTGGGGGCTTTCTGCACAGGGAGCTTTATTTTTCCCTTTTCTCTAATGATGAAAGTTTTGGAGCTATCTCCTTCTTCCATTTCAATATCTTGATAAGGAAGGGTTTTTTTACCTTTCCTGTATTGAAATTTTTCATTTTTTCGATTGGTTTTTCTAATCGTTCAGGATTCTCGCAGGATTCTGCTTTATCATAGAGATCATAGAGCTTTTGTGCTCTAAGCATATTTACTGGTCTGTTCAGATCAGATTCTAATTCTTCTTCAAGGATGGGCTCTGTTGGTTCTTCAACAGAGAATTTGGTACCACTAACACTAGCTTATCTAGTGTTGTAGCTTCTTCTAAGAAGATTTTTGTTTATCCTGATATTTTCAGGACATACGTCACTTTTTCTGTGATCGTTAAATTTTAGACTGATATCTCCAGTATTTCTGCTTTCATATATTGCCGCTTTGGCATTTTCTACTGGTTTTTTCTGACCAGACAATTTCCATTCAATAGGAAAAGTTACTTCATTCCAAGTAATCTTGTGAATCTGTTGAGAATGGTTCTTCTGGCTGGTGAGGAATCCAGTAGTAAGACCTAGAATATTGGAAATCCTTGTCTTGGGTTCTACTGTGGTACTCATTAATTTATAGTATTGTCTGTATACTATAGCCAGTTCTTGCATATCTTTTTTCATAGATATGTCATCTGTCTTGACTCTTAGTCTTAGACAGTGAGCTGCATCTTTCAAGCTGGTTGAGAAGTTTGGAAAGCAGTTGAAGTATGCCACTTGATTGCATAAAGATGCTTCAAGTGTTCCTAACAGACTAACTTGAAATCTGTTAGTCTATTGTCCTGTAAGACACATAGAACTGAACAGTTTATGCCTTCTCGGGCAAGAAGTTTTATGCCTACTTGGACAGCTCTAATATGCATAAATTGATACTTTTTTATTCTTACTCTGGAAACTTCTTCAGGAGTGATCATCAAGAGATCTGTTTCTTCTGTTATGGAAGGAGTTGTAAATTCCAATACTTTGAAATGATGGTTGTCCATCCGTCCCCTTTTGTAGATTTGTTTAAAATCTAGTTTAGGAATCGAAGAGTTTTTCACCTCATGTTCGATTTCATTGTATTCAAACTCTTCAGCATTTAGGAGTTGTACTCCTTTCTTTTTCCCGAAGATGCTCATCATTTTGATATTCCTTGTTTCTTTCGGGTTTTCGTACCGAATACTAGTATGACTAGTAGATGGTTCCAGAAAAATCATGTTAAGAACATGATTCTTATCTGGTCTTTCTAATGGTTTAAATCCATTAGCTTTCTTTGGTTTTACTGTAGACACTTTCTTGTCTTTCAGTATATTTTTCATAGAATCTAGCGTTTTTTGCTGTTCATTGATTTTTTTACTAACACTTGTTAGCTTTTCTTCTTCCGTTTTTGGAAGTTCTTTGATATAATCTATTTTGTTTTCCAATTTTTCTAATTGGTAGATTATGCCTAGTAGTTTTTCTAGATGATCTTGACATCTAGATAATTCTTTTAGTAGGTTATGATGTTTCTCATCAGAGGATATAAGTAGAGAATTCAACTTTTCTAATACATTGTCCCCATTGGGGATTCCCCTTTTGAGCTATTTTACAAGCTTTGATACAATTGATTTGCGGATCTAACCAATGCTCAAATAATCAAGAGGTTTTTGTTCCTCTTTAAGAGTATATAAAATATTTTCAATATCCTGCTCAACTTTATAGATTCTTGTTTAAATTCTAAAGATGATATCCCAGTAATCGGGAGTTTCTTTGTTAAGACTTTCTCTAAAGTTTTTCAACTTTCTCAACTTTTCTTTTTCTTTTTTCAATTCTTTGCTCGTAATATTACAGTTGGCAATCAACTCAAGTCTATCAACGATCGAAATTATAAATAGTAAAATTTAACTGCTTACTTTTGAATATAGAGGATGAAGTATAGCTGCAATTATAGTCTAGACAAATAAATTCAATTTGGGGCCACCACGTTTTATAAAAAAATATAAGTATGTAAGATAAAAGAAAAGGATGATGGAGAGGGGTATTAGTGAGATGAATAGTGAGTGGTTTTGAGAAGTAGGGGAAAAAAGTGGAAAGTTTGGTGTGAGTGGGAATAAAAATAAGTTGGTGGGGTGTATGAGAAGTATATTGGTGGATTTGGGGTGTACGAGAATTTCCCCTTAAAAAAAATTATAAAAAAAATACTCTTTGGGTGACTTAAGTGATTGACAGTGTAATAGTTGAGCGACCAAAGTGATATATTTGAAACTTCAGTGACCAAAGTGTCGAACGAGTTATAGTTGAGTGACAATTTGTGGAATTCTCAATTTTCTGTATTTCGGGTCCTTAATGTTGTTTAGCCCCAAAGGCACAGTACCATTAAGGTAATAAGGACCCAAAACAGGAAACCCAAAGAAACATAGGAGAAAGGACACACACAACTAGCCCAAAATAGATGATCTATTATAGCTTGGGACTTTGGGCATGCTTTTAAGTGCTTTTCTTCAACTTATCTTGTTATCGTTTTTTGGTTCTTTTATTTGAAGCACATAAGATTTATGTCAGTACGACACATATTTAAGAAATCACTAAAAAGTATTTCTTACAGCACAAATATTTGAAAGCACTTAAATAGTTGTCTAGAATAAATGCCTTAGTTTTAGAAGAATGTCCAGCTCCGACTTTTCCAAGATTGGTTGTGTAAATTTTTTGGGTTTGGAGGTGTATCGAGGCTAAAATAAATTGGATAGTTTGAGTAAGAATGCGAGTTGTATTAAGGATCTAAATTAAGTATGTGCACATAGATTTTTTTTCAGAAAAATATGGCTACAAAGTTTTGTTGAGGAACGAGGATTTTGGTACAATATCAACTATATCTTTTTTTTTTTTTTTTGGTGAAACAGACTAATGTATATGAAACAGACTAATGTACAATATCAACTATATCACATCTCAAAGCAATGAACAAAAATCATGTATTCTACACTAAGACCATAAACGTTGCAAGAAAGTATTTGTATCCCTAGCATATATGCAGAAGAGACAAGTGTTCAAGAAATGAGATATGTTACAATTTTCAAACGATATTTATTGACTACATAAATCATTCCGGCCTGGATTCATTATAGTTTTACATTTCTGTTGACAATGAAACTAGTTACTTTGTTGCACAAGCGGGGTTGGAAACAAATCTTGAGGGTAGCACTTCAGTGCAAAAGCTTTTCATATCCTCCACAATCACACCATCTAGTTGGAGTTAGCAAGCCTTGCAACCTCAATACTATCCACCTCAATCTCCGATGGAAGTATACTCGCATCAAGAGCAAATCTTATAACCGTTTTTAGTGCCATCAATTCAGTCGCCAACTCACACTAATCTTTTGTATCTTTTGAAAACTAATGATTAGACATTTAAGTTTAAAAGTGGAATACATAAAACTAGAAATGCATTTCAAGTCATTTGGGATTCAGTTAATACTATAGTACTAGACTGCTTAAATTAGAGTCTCAACTATTTTGGTATTGTGGAAGAGTTCTAATTAAGCAAGATGCTCTCTTTTGAGTTGATTTGTATGGTAGGAGACGCTCCAATTTAGAAGAGATCTCTGTGCGCGGTGCCAGTTCATGTGATGATTTATATTCTGAGCTAGCCAGCCACCAGATAGAGAAGTAATGACTCTAGTGGATGATCAAATATATATTTTTTTTTTTGGAGAATATGGATGATCAAATATTTCAATATATGGCATTTGATGAAATGTGCATCTCTGGTCTTCTGTACATGTGACACCTTGTCTCTAGTGGTCCCAAAAGCACAACAAATATGTCATTTTCTCCAACAACCATTCCCAACCATTCATTGGAGGATTGGAAAAGGATTCAAAGGGAAGAAAAAAGACGGCTTTAGAATCAAACAGGCATCATCCAACCCAATTTAAGTCCATGCAACTGGAATACCAGCTTAACATCTATGTCACCCACAAGTTTATATTAATTTGCTTTAATTAAATTTGGATTTTGATTGGTATCTAGGGCACAATAGTGCATTAGTCAACCTCATTATGTATCTTGCAAAGCAACAACTAAAGATGGCTTTCTTTGAACCTTCTTCTATCAATCACAAGAAGTGAAGACACTATCAATTTAATAAGGTTTAAATTAAGGTCTTAGACTCTTAGTGTTTGTTTTTTCTTTTCTATTTGAGTATTTTTCTTGTCCGGTAGTTAAGATCTTTTAGTCTCTGACATGGTCAAAAACAATCAATCCGATCGAGCTAGTTAGTAATAAAGAAAAAAGAGAGGAGGCCTTAAGTTTGATACTCTGTTATGCAGGTTCCGAATGTAGAATAGAACATGAAACTGGTCACACTTGTGAGTTGTGACCAATTTATATATTCAGAATTCATCGAACTAAAATGCTTGAATAGTCTGGACAACTAATGCATCTAACACAAACTTCAATTAATTTGCTGTACTATTCCAGATGTAGAACTTTGGTGTAAGATTCTACATTTATAAGTTGTCATAATATTAGTTAGCAATAACATCATTCTTAAATGACAACTAATAAAGAAGTGACTTTCCTTGCATGGAGCTGGCAAACTTCAATTAATTTGCTGTACTATTCCAGATGTAGAACTTTGGTGTAAGATTCTACATTTATAAGTTGTCATAATATTAGTTAGCAATAACATCATTCTTAAATGACAACTAATAAATAATTGACTTTCCTTGCATGGAGCTGGGGGAGAAAGAATATATAAAAGAATTTGCCGACCTTATCTTTAACATACTGATCCAAGCTTCTCTTGGAGCCTCTTAAGGGTCCAAAAACCATTTTCGTCCACTCATCGACACCCCTATCTGCTAAGGAAAAGGCAACAAATCTGTAGCCCATCAACCACTATTTTATATAGAACCCCACACAAAATACCCCATCTATTTTCTCTCATTCTAAAAAGCAGCTCCAAGTCTCCAACTGAAGTTGCAGAACCCAGTTCCAGCCTTCCTGAACCAGCCATTTTGCAGCATTCTTCAGGTCAGTTTTCGTTTTTGTTCCAACTCTCCATGAATTGCATCTGTTTCCTTGTGTTGTATGAGAGAGGCATGAGAAATATCTACTAGACTGTAAAATAAACAGTGAATGAATGCTGGGTTAGTCAAGACTTCAGTTAACAGTAACAATGTCTGACCCAATTAGTCACATTCTTGCCTGAACCTGATACTGTTGCTAAAAGTTTGAGTCTTGGAGACATGGTAGATTGATAACTACTGCATTTTTTTTTTTTTGAAAGGAAGTACTGTATTTTCTTTTTCTGTGTTTGTTTGTTCTTTCTTTGAAATGCTAAAACTGGTGACTTTAATTACCTCCGTTTTTTTTTTGGGAGAAATAATAAGCTTGTTTTGCTCATTTGGTGGGCTATAGTTTGTCTGATTTAAAGAAAACCATATCATTTCCCTTCTTTGGTATAAAACTATAATTTGCTTAGTTGGATTGGATCACTCATTTTTATGGACAGTGGAGTCTTTTACGTCATTTCCCTCTCGAAGGTCCCTTTTTAAAGTTTTTTATTTTTATTTTTTTTTTTTAATAATTATTTATTTATTTATTGCTAGCAATAAAATTATGACCTACCAATTATTAGGTACCATGTCAACTTTCCCCTTTCTACTCGTCCTAAACAATTTTGATAGCCAAAATATGCTGCTAGCCTGCTCCTAAGCAATGCATACCAAAATGTACACTATATATGTATATGTACATTACATGTATATGTATTTCCTAAACCATGATTCATTCAATCACAAAGAGAATATTGTCTAAAGCTTAATAAAGCCAAACTGATTTGGTAATTAGGATAAGAAGCCATTACAAAGAACAGCTAAACATTGGGTTGAGAGTAGCAAGAATAGGTGATGTAGTAGTCATGCCCAAATAAAACAAAAAATGATCTCCATTAGGCGATGAAATCAATTTCAAACAATTGTATATAAGTAGAAAATTTTGGTATGTTACATTAATGAAACATTAGTGTATAAGGCAGGGATTGAAAAACCGATCACTCCTGGTGTAAGCTGTAGCAAAAGTTTTAGCAGGTGACCATGTCCTTCAATTTTAAGTTTATAATTTAACTGTTGTTGCAGAACCAAATGATGGTTTCAGGTTTCTTAGTTTTGCCTAATTATTTTTCCTAATTTGTGATGTTCGATGTTGGAGTTGGTGTGGATCTGGATGATAAGATTCCTTCCACTTTCGAAGTCTTTGGTAGTGGTTGTAAAACGGAGTGACTTATTCTACACCAGATTAGATCAAAGTGTCTGACAGACACTTGAAATATGGCTGATTTCTAACCCCTATACTATGTTTTCCAGTGAGGAGTAGGCCAAAATGGCACAGATTTTGGCTCCAACTTCACAATGGCAGATGAGAATTACAAAGAGCTCAATCCCTTCTAGTCCTATGACAGGAAAGATGTGGAGTTCTCTAGTGTTGAAACAGAACAAGAAAGGAGCTGTTAAAAGCTCTAAGTTCAAAGTTTTTGCCTCCAAGTATGAAGACTATACCATAAACAGGGTTGAGGGTTTACTAAATTTGGACCTTACTCCATACACGGACAAGATTATTGCCGAGTACATTTGGTATATCTCATCTTCTCTGCTAACATCTGATACCATCAATAAAGTTTTCAGCCTTTTTTTCTCACTGGATTGAAACTGGAATCCAAATTTTCAAAATGGAAGTTAGCTAATTTGGGCACTCATTTTTTATAAGTTGGACATCATGGTAATAAGAGAAGCTCTTGCATTTAATTCCTGTAAGTTTACCACCAAAAAGCTATCTTGATGTTATACCATATTGGAACAGGATCGGAGGGTCTGGTATCGATGTGCGTAGCAAGTCAAGGGTATGATGAATGTTAATACCTTCTATAACATTTTGAAAAAGGTTCTGTTTACTCTTATTCTGATGTATGTTTTTGTTTACAAATTTTCAGACGATATCAAAGCCTGTTGAACATCCGTCTGAGCTTCCAAAGTGGAACTATGATGGATCAAGTACCGGACAGGCACCCGGTGAAGACAGTGAAGTGATCTTATAGTAAGATCTTGATTACATATTTACATGTTTGGTTGTATCTCTTCATTCTTTCACGAACATGATTTTTACTTTCTATTTCCCAGCCCTCAAGCGATATTCAAGGACCCCTTTCGTGGTGGCAACAATATATTGGTAGGCATCATACTAATACTTAAATACAAAAATATTACATTATAAGAAGAAAGCTTAAGATATATAGGCACACTATTACAACCATCGACCAAAACTTTAATATCATCCTATGTGTTTTACATAGGTAATTTGTGACGCATACACGCCCCAAGGCGAGCCTATCCCAACAAACAAACGGCACAAGGCCGCTCAGGTTTTTAGCAACCAGAAGGTTATAGATGAAGTTCCATGGTAATTCCTTCAAATATTTTGTCTTACTTCCAAGTTCCATAAACATGAACTGAAAATAGCCTCTATGTACTGACTGTATCTGCAAATTTCATATTGGAACTGAGAAAATACTGATTTTGACTACTCTCTCAGGTATGGGATAGAGCAAGAGTACACATTACTTCAATCCAACGTGAAATGGCCTTTAGGTTGGCCAGTCGGAGGTTATCCTGGTCCTCAGGTTGTTATTCTTTTCGACGTCATGCCAGTTCAGCCCACATATTCACGTTTATAGTAATTGCTAGTGTCCAATAAAATAATTAACATGCATTTTTACTGACTAACAATGCAATTTTTATTTATCTTAGGGTCCCTATTACTGTGGTGCTGGTGCAGACAAGTCGTTTGGCCGTGACATTTCAGATGCTCATTACAAGGCTTGTCTATATGCTGGAATCAACATCAGTGGAACCAATGGGGAAGTTATGCCTGGCCAGGTTTTCCTCTTGACATCTCTCTCTTGGTTTCTAAATTCAACTACAGTAGCCTGGTTCATCAATAATACTTGATATTATCATGCAGTGGGAATTTCAAGTTGGTCCTAGTGTGGGAATTGAAGCTGGAGATCATATCTGGGCTGCAAGATACATTCTTGAGGTAACTCATCATTCCCATCTATTATTGGGCATGTAAAAGACTGTAAAGGTCACTTCAATGAAGAAAGACAACAACGGTCAAGAATGATCTCCACCAGATTCAGTCTGGTGATTTCATTTTACTCGTCCTTAAACTTGATGGCAGTATTGCATAAGGTATCATTCAACTGGTGTTTCTTGGGTGCTTTCTATGATTTACTCAACTACTGTGTGTGTGTGTTTTTTTTTCCTTCCCTTACCATCACAGAGGATCACTGAACAAGCAGGTGTTGTTCTCACTCTTGATCCAAAACCAATTATGGTAATATAGTTTTGAGTTCTCCTATGTACCTAGGTTTCTGTAAATATGTGTGGATGAATGAACCTAACCTCCATTTTGCATTGACAGGGTGACTGGAATGGTGCTGGATGCCACACCAATTACAGGTATTTGGACGATACAACATTCATGGAATGAAAGTATGCATAATACAAAAATATGCTACAGAATGTTTAATTATAATTGCTTTTACAGTACAAAGAGCATGAGGGAAGAAGGAGGCTTCGAAATTATTAAGAAGGCAATTTTGAATCTGTCACTTCGCCACACAGAGCATATTAGTGCCTATGGAGAAGGAAATGAGAGAAGGCTGACAGGAAAGCATGAAACAGCCAGCATTAATCAATTTTCTTGGGTATGCATTCAAATTGGTGGCTTTTTGTATTGATCTTTTGATTAAGGAGCCGAAATGTTTTCCTTTGTTAGCTTGCTAATAAATATCTCCAACTTAAACTGGTAGGGAGTGGCTAATCGCGGTGCCTCAATCCGTGTTGGTCGTGACACTGAGAAGCAAGGAAAAGGTACTGCTTTCAGCAATATTTTTTAAACATTTTCAAAGAGCTCTGACTTATCATGTTAGAATTCTTAAAACTTTCTGGAATTATCTTTCTGTGTTTGCTTCCAAGACAACCAGTACGTTATTGCACCAAATTTATCATTTTCCATAAGGGAGGAAAAAGTTTCCAATTCTTTCATCAATGCCACATGTATCATACCGAAGTATGATCTTGGATTCTCTGCATGGATTTTTGGTACTTGAATGTGCTTGCTTGGAGCAATCCCTAGCCCTTCATTACAAATCCAATGGAGGTGGTACATGTTTGTGCATCCCTCAGAACAACTAGTACTGTGTATGAATGCACGTTCCATTTGCCCTCACACCCTTGGATTTGTAATGAAGGACTGTGAGTAAATCCAACCACATCCAAGCTTCATGAAAATCAAAGCATATATCATACCTATATATATGTGTGTGTGAAAGTTGAGGTCAACATATGGAATTCACAAGCTCTAAAGATATACAAGTTAAACTGGACTTTGTACATGACTGGATCGCTGAATCTTTTGATATTGCTTTACTGTTCTCTTAGGTTATCTGGAGGACCGCCGTCCAGCTTCAAACATGGACCCTTACACTGTGACCGCACTGCTGGCAGAAACTACAATCTTGTGGGAGCCAACACTTGAGGCTGAAGCTCTTGCTGCTCAAAAACTAGCATTGAATGTCTGAGAGACCAAAGTTAAATAATCCGCTGGGGCATAAGATGCTGTTTCAATTGGAATAATGCTGGGTGTTGTGAAGTGTTTCTTCTCTACTTTTAAATGCTTCGAGAAGATCCTTTGTAAATAAAGGTCTTATGTGAATGATCCTTTCATGCCTAGTATGGTTTTCTCATATTAAGGAAACCTAGTAGATTGATCGGATGGTCATAATGAAATTCATGCGACAGTTGATTGGAAATTTCACTTGGCATGTGAACTCTGTATTGCATTGTTGACAGGCTAATTTTGACATGTTGGCTGTTCTTTCCTTATGAGCTTTGACTTTGATCTATCATCTTTTTCTTCAATAAGACTACGGAGAAATGGGGAAGAAACTAGAATCAAGTTATTCTAATGCACAGGAGGAATGGGAAAAGAGAATTCAATACTCATATGGTTTGTGCATAGCCAGGAATTTTAAAAAAATAAAGGGAAACTTTATTCTTTGCTTTGTGTGCTTAGCAGGGAAAGTTCATTCCAGTAAAGTGCTTGCCTTGCAGAACTGATATGGAGAAAGAAGCCAAAATTCTTGAATGAATTATAAACAAAAAGGATTCTTTGCCCCTCTATGAGGCAATCCCAATGATGGAAAGGAATGGCTTACATTCCTTTGAATAAAAAAAGGCTTTAAAAATAAGCAAGAAAACATTCAGTAAACTGATTGATTATATATATTTCTCTCCTCTGGAAGGCTGACAGTATTCAGTTGTCTTCTACCTATCTCCAATCTTAATCTAAAGCCATGGTTCCTGGAGGAGGGGCAAAATCAGCAGCCTATGTTCTCTTACTTGTTAATCTCGTTATCTTCTTCATTGTGACTGTCATAGCTGCATGGGCAATGAACCATGGGATCCAAAGGTCTCGTGAAGCAGGTAACCTTTTTTGGGTATATTTGACAAGATAACCGATTGAATATCATGGTTCTAACCCTTTTGACATATTTATTGCATAATGCAGCATCTGTTTTGTCCATACCATTGCGCATTTTTCCAATATACTTCCCAATGGGGAATATGGCAACCGGTTTCTTTGTGATCTTCTCCCTCATTGCCGGTGTTGTTGGAATTGCCACCTCCCTTACCGGACTTCATAACGTTTTTCAATGGGATGGCCCCAGTTTACACGCAGCTGCTGCCTCTTCTCTTGTATCATGGTCCCTCACTCTTCTTGCCATGGGGTAATGAAACTCTCTACTTTTTCTTTATTTTCTTTGCTCTTTTTTCTCTGATTGTTTGAAAACCTTGACTACACCATAATTCAATATACTACTTCTCCAATGTTCTTGTTTCAGACTGGCTTGTAAAGAGATTGAACTTGGTTGGACAACTGGGAACTTGGTAAGATGCTGCTCTTTTTTTTTTTTTTAATATTTATTTTAATCTGAAACTCTGAATGAGAACTACTTCAGATTTCCAACCTACAACCACTTGCAAACTAACCAGGGTTATACTAACATCAAACCAAGGCAAGGAAAAAAAAAAGACAAAAATGTTCAGAAAAACATATAAGCCAACAAAATATATCAAGTTAATACATTAGCTGTTAAAGTTCGCGATAATAGGCGAATGCTTTGCTTTTATATGACGTGTAAAACTTCATTGACTATATGCGGAAAGCTATTGAAGTTTCAACTCACTGATTCTTAAAACAAACTACACATTATTTGCATGTAGTGATCAACTAATTATGGTCTTATTGTATTGATACACAGCGTACTTTGGAGACCATGACCATAATTGTGAGCGCAACTCAATTGTTTTATACTTGTGCCATCCAAGCTGGAGTTGAAGTGGCTATTGCAGAACAAAGGGATCGGATTGCAGCAAGACGTTAATCCCCATGCATATTGTTGATCTACACACTACTTGATTAATGTATTGTTGTTATATCTATGCACACTAAGGGAATGCATAACATTTTCTCATCGATATTATTAGCTTTACATTTTTCCAATGCGGGACTTTAGCAATACAATCCCAATAATCTCAATTTTGGGGCCCTTTCAAATTCAAGATCAGTTTATCTGGGGCCCTTTAAGTACTGAAAACTTCTCTATTAAAACTGCATCTGCTATACAAACTAATAAATATAGAGAACACTTTGAGAGCAAAACTTAATTCTAACCAAAATGTGGAAACTTAATATTCCTCATAAAAGAAAAGTTTTCTCTTGGCAACTGATTAGAGGAAGACTGAGAACCAGAGATATGATCTTTACAAATCTTGCTATTGATCGAGTTTTTCCTTTCTACTACAATCAGCCTGAATCTTTGGATCATCTTTTCTACCAATGTTCTTACTCGCAAGAAATTTAGAGACTATCGGGTATCAGTTTTCAGTCCTCTTCTCTGTATATACCTCGGGCTCAGGTATGCTAGAAATCAATTGATTTTTAAAAAGAAAAAAATATAGTTTTAGTCACTTAACTTTCGCTTGATTGACACTTTGATCATTCATGTTTATAAAATCTCACTTTAGTTACTCAAATTTAACTCTGACTATCACTTTAGTCCACCGGTGAATTTTTCCAATAAAAAAAGTCACATGATGCCTCTCATTCCATTTTTCAAGGGTTATTTTAATATGTTGAAGAGATGTGAGACCTTTGGTTTGAATATAGGTTGAAATTTTCTGAAATTGTAGGACGAAAATAAACCTTAAAAAATGGCATGTTATGTGACTTTTTTTATCGAAAAAATTCACTGGCGGACTAAAGTGATAGTCGGAGTTAAAGTGACGTTTATTGCCGTACATGATATGTTTACATAGATTTAAATGCCCTATTATTTATTATAATTACCTTGAGTAGATTTAAGCAATTTGAAATTCAAAATTTGAATATTTAAATTGAAAAATAAAGTCCCCAAATTATGAGATTTTGATTAGTTTCCTTTATTTACCTTGAAGGGCAAAATGGACAACAAAAAAAAGTTGTTGGACTGCAATTAAAAATAAAAAAGTGGTCGGATTACAATGAAAATTGATGTAGCAAATTGGACCTTGATTTAAATACCTCTATAATCAAATTCCAAAGACAGTATGCCTAATGCATTCCTAATGTATAATTCTATGACTAATATTTTCAGAATACTTTAAGCCATTATGTTTTTCTAACTAGATAATAATTATTTTTTTAGTTAGTTTCTCATTTATAAGAATTATTTAGTTAGGAGAGGATGAAGGCAATAGACTGATACTGTGCTTCCGAATATGTGTAGAATGACGTCATGAACTTCTTTTATACGAGTGTTCATCCTTATGTTTTTTTTTTTTTTTCTACAAACATAGTGAAGTTCTTCTCTTATCAATTGTATCAAAGAGATGGAGATTTAGATCAATATCTCAATAAGTACAACTCTGAAGTTGTATAATTTACTCTCACTATTATAAACTTTTCTAAACATAAGAACACCTACGATGATGGAGACAAGAGCAGATGGAGCACCTTGTCGAGAAAGCCAAAATTCAATCCATGTCAAGGGCTTTGTGACCTCAAATAGCACACTCTTAAACTTCTCTTTTAAATTCTCTTGTGATCCAGTGTTATCAATCACTATGTTTGCCTTAGCCCTCTTTAAATCGAGTGACATCTGAGCATTTATCCGATTTCGAACATCATCCTCACTTGTTCTGTCCCTCAACATGAGTCTGGAGCTGTGTTTCAGGATCGACCCATACAACAATGGATCATTATGTCCATCTTGACCTCGAACAACAGAGAGATATCAAGAACAATAACTTTAAAACCCTTCAACAATAGCTTCAAAATTTCCCAAAAGATTCCAAACGATATGTAAGAAGCCAGTAGTCGATTCAAAAATTGACGTTTTTCAGGATTAGACAATACAATTTGCCCTAGCTTAGGCCTATCAACTTCTCCATCAGTTTCCAAAATGCCCCCTCCAAATGCTGAATTGCTGAAACAACCTTTTTCCATCCACCAATTCCCTTCTTCAATACTTCATGAGCCACAAGATCAGCGTCAACAACAGGAATCTCATGGGCCTTGAAGGCATTTGAGACGGTACTCTTCCTAGACGAAATCCCACCTGTTAGTCCCACTCTTCTTAGGTTATTTGTTTAAGAGAAACCGGTAACCAGTAATTATACTCAGTCTTCATCCAAGTTTAAAACAAGTAGGAATTCTATTCCTAGTAAAAAAAAAAAAGGAATCTCATATCAAATTTCTAATTGGTCCACGTATTAAACCAAATAGGAAAACACCACATAATAACTAGGAACTTAAGAAGATAAACTATATATATATATATAGGTCTGCTCACTTAAATGACAGTTTTTAAAGGATTGTGAGAGATAAGTGAATCTAACGACTGAAAATAAATACGCAGTTTTAAGTTATTATAATTTCTGTCTTTATATTTAATACATGTGAATATGTAGTTAAGATTCAT